>VDFB02000012.1:9955868-9991651 GCA_007258455.2 Sequoia sempervirens | reverse complement strand
TGAGTAAGTGTGAATGGGTGTGTGGGAATATGTGCAGTGAGTCTATAGGAAAGTGACAGAGGAAATAGTGAATAGGTAATGAATGTGAAGGTGTGATAAAAAAGGTAGCATTTGTGAGCATATTCGAAACTATATCAACACATGTTAGGTGCATCTTTCCAATTCATTTTTGGGTTATAAAGCCTTACTCTGTTTTGTATAATTTTTTTGTAGGTAGTGAGCCTTTGTATTTGGACAACGAGTCCTCTTTTGGATAGTGAGCCCTTGGTAGTGAGCCTTTGTATTCAATTTATAATCTTTATATTGTGAGTTAACCCTCACTATGGTTTTTCCCTTATTGGGTTTTCCATGTAAAAATCTAGTGTTCATTGTGTTGATTTACTTTCAGTTATCTATGTTTCATGCTCATATTTAATAATAGAGTTGTGTGGTTGAATATTTGATAAGTGATAAAGTTTTAAGTTTGAATTTGTGTGACAACTGATTCAACCCCCCCTCTTAGTTGTCTTGTGCATGTTTAACAAGATGTACTTTGTATCAGTTCAAATCTTGGCTTTGAATCCACCTCTTTTTGTCTTTCTTTTCTTTGTGAACAGTGAGTTCACTTTGACAATGAGTCCACGTGGTAGTGAGCCTTTCTATAATATCTTATAACTAGTTATAACATATTGTGAGCTTGTTCTCACCATGGTTTTTCCCATTTTGGGTTTTCAATGTAAAAAATATTGGTGTTCATGTGTTGTGTGTTTTATGGGTTGTTCATGCTTTCATTCCTTAGAACTACTAAGTATGCTTTGATAATTGGGAGGTTTATAAGAATACTAATTCACCCCCCTCTCAGTATTCCAAGTGTTCAAAATTGGTATCGGAGCTTGGTTCCTTGGAAGAAGCTTGACTGCTTTGGGAAGATCTTGGAAATTGAACACATGGCTGATAGAAAATCTCCTATTTCTCCATAAGTGATTCCTGCCATTAGATACACAGAAGAAGATTGCATGCTTGACAAAGATGGAGAACTCAAAGCTTCTCTTGAAGACCTTGACAAAATTGAAGAAGAAAACAAATATCTGAAGGAAAACATTAAAGAAGTAAATGACTGCATCAAAAAATGAGAGAGCAAATTAAAAAGTTTAGAGAAATACTAAGGAGGTCAATGAACAATTGAAACAATCAAATGAGAACATCACTAGATCTAAAGTGCAAGTGGAACAAAAGAAAATAATTGAGGACTGTTTGAATGCAATGGTAAAAATAAAAATTGATGAATGCACAAGGCTTGAACAAGAAGTGGTAAATCTGAGATCAGATCTAAAGCAAGAATTCATGAAGATAAATTCAAGAAAAGTTCTACAATGCTTGATGAGTTAATTGCAAGTTAGAAATCATCTAAAGATAAAGGTGGTTTGGTACTTGAAAAAGGAGAAAGCTCAAAAGAAGATCAAAAACCTAATGCAAAGAAGATCAATGAACCAGAGAAGACTAAAGATAAGAAGAACAATGGAAAGTTCTAGAATCAAAGAAACAATGCTAGAATACCCCCTATCAGACAACCAAATGCTCAAAGGTACACATCTTTAAATGGTATTTTCTATTTTTGCAATTAATATGGACATAAAGAAATGGAATGTAGAAGCAAAATGAATTAGAATGTTCCATATTATACTAGTCAATGCTTTACATGCAAGAAGTTTGGAATTGAGAAAATGAATGAAAAAGTCAAATGATGAATGCATATAAGAATGGTAGAATGATTCAACATTTCAATGGTTACTAATATACATGTTGTGTATTTGGACACAAGGCTAATCAATGTAGATCTATAATGAATGGAAGGAATAATGCTTAGAGAAATGGCATATGCAACAATTGCAATAGACCTCGACATATTGCTAGATTTCACAAGAGTAGAAATACAAGGAAATATAATTTGGTAAAGAGAAATGAACTAGTTAAAAATATTGATCCAATTGAAGTAAAGAAGGAAATTGAAAAGATCTAGAGAAAGAAAGAGGAACCTAAGAACAAGAATCAAAGACTACAAATGAATTTGTACTGCCCTCTAGTGCAAATAATTCCTTTGGGAATTGAACCTAGGCATTGGCTTAGGGGGAGCAACAATAGATAATCAAATAACCCCCTGGTAATATGAGAAGTCATGGCTTGGCACAAAGATATGTGATGGAGATGGGAAAATTGGATCTTTTGGAGAAAAATCTGGAAGAAAATATGCAATTGCAGGGATTTGCGGAGCAGTTTAGGATTTACTGTTGCACAAAGAAGGGTTTTACCACCTTTATTGTTTTATGTATTGAATATGAATTAGGGTAGGATTGAAGGGTTAAATAGCTATTCTTTTTCAATTTCATTCACTTTTATGCATTTGGAGTGAGTAGAGTGAATTGAAGCAAATTCAAGAGTTTGAATGTGATTTGTGAAGCAAAGCATCCAAACCCTAGTTCTAGTAGAGCAAGAAAACAAAAGTTATAAGGGAAGTTACTAGACTTTATGCCATTGAACCTGTACCTATATTGAAATCTATGAAGAATAAGGATGTTATGGAATTAACTAGAGCTACATTTTATCAAAGGGCTCTCACTATGAACACTATGCAAAATCCTGCAGTAAGATATGCAACTATGGTCATTGGATATAAGATATACTACACCAACATAGAGAATTATGTGTCAACATAGCAATTCATGTAGCCTATGAAATGGTGGGAAATGGAAAGGACTATTATTTGGGTGAGTTGCTCTAACAACTCTTTGACAACTTGAAGTAAACTAAAGAGAAGAAATGCCCCTTCAATTTTGGCTCTTTATAGTTTGTTTGTTGTTTTACTTTCTAAGGGAGCTTCCAGGAAGAAGCAATGTCATATGGGATAAGTGCAGACCTGTATCCCATCAAATCTTGGAACATATACACATAATTGGTGATATGAAAGCTCAAGATGAAGCACTTACTACATTATTTGTAGTATTTCAGAAGAGAATGTATGAAAGGGAGAGGATCTCTAAGTCTATGATGGACAAATATGAGAAGGATATTACATTTCTGGTCACAACAGATGAATGCAATATTGAGCCCGTAGAACCCAAAACTACCTGGATTCTAGCACTTGGATAGGAGATCAATGAAAAAAAAGTAAAAGGTTATGTTGACATATTGCTAAAAATTCTTAAGGACCCTACACAAGAAAGACATAAAAAATATGAGGAGGAATCCATGGAAGTGCATATGGAGCTGAAAAAGCATGAAATAAAGAAGAAAGTGAAAAAGAAGGAAAAGGATGACTATTTCAAGGACAAGGGATTCATGGAAGAAAAAATATAGAAGACTAGAGAAAGAGCAAAGAGAGAAGCAAGCACAACAAGTGGGTCTGTCGGACCTAGAAGATCTGGAAGAATTGCTTCCACCATTATTCAACAGCCCTCTGGATCAATTTCTACCACCAAAAAAACCAAGAGAATAGAAATTAGTTCTCCAATAATAGAATAACCTTAGGTGAAGGAGGCCATAAGGCCTGAAAAGAGAAATAAAACTACTCTAGCAACCCTCTACTACCACTACATCAAAAAGAAGAAAAGAAAAAGCTATAAGAAAGAAGAACATGATTGTACTATTTGAAGAACAAGAAGAGGATGAAAGTCCTCCATTTATTCTAAGAAGAACTAGTACAAAGAAACAAAGAATATGTATTTTTGATACCTCAGATGAAGAAGAGATTGAGAAGGAAAAGCAAGCCTTCAGGATACATATGCACAAGAAGATGAAGGAAAAGAAGAAAAATAAATTAGACATAGTTGAATTGGAGAAGAAAAAGACAACTCCAGAGAGATCACATAGTCCAATGAAGTTGGACTCATTGTTCAAAGGTATTTTGTATCATGAGATGTTGGGAGAAACAATAGCCTTGTATAAAAATGTAAATGAGGTGGACAGATCCACCATAATAGAGGAAATCATTAAATACATTGTGATTATTGAAGCAAACATGGAGAACATTAAGAAGAAGGTTCCAAATGATATCTGGAACATCTTAATGGAGAGGATAAAAGAGTCCATAGAAAAAGAAGAGAATCTTAAATCTGATGCTATTGAGAAAATTAGATTCTCCCTATCTGATGATGGCAAGGCCACATTAGCCCAAGTCCTTAGCAAGGAATTCAAAACAAAACAAAGGGTCACACTTCTGATGGGAAGATAATAGGATCAATTTGAGAAAATACATAAGAAAATAAAAGAGAAGATTATTGATATAGCACAGAAGTATGGCATGATTCCCATTGCCTCTACTAGCAAGAAACAAGATTTGGTAAATGAAAACATTGGAGTTACTGATACAAAAGAAAATCTACACAACACTCCTCCAGATATAGATGAACCAATGCAAGGAAATATTGAAGATGAGAATGTTGTTGTGACTGGAGAGGAAACCACAAAGGATGACACTCCTATTCCTTTGGTGATATAGGTGACTGCAGATCAAGGCAACTTGGAGAAATCCATTCCTCTGGTAGATACATAACATAACACAGGTGAAGGTGAAAAGCACGATACAGTCAATGAGCAAAGGCATGAGAATGAAGAGAATCAGGAAAGAGAGAATGATAATGAGAAGGAAGGTGAAGGATATAAGAGTGAAGAGGGTAGCAAGGAGAGAAGGATAAGGATGAAGGAGATGAAGAGAAAGATGAAGAAAAAGATAAATACAAGACCTCTAGTGAAGAAGAAGAAAAGGTAGAGGAATAAGAAGATCCTAATACTGGAAAGAATGAAGGAGAAAAGAATTCTGAGGATATACCTAAGCCCTCTAGTGAATCCTCCTTTGGTAATCATTTAAAAGGTCTATTGTCTAAATAGTTAAGGTTCCAACCAGTTATCTCTTCTCAATTATTACAGTTGCCCATGTAGCAGGGTAGTGCTGATTTAAATAAGATATCTCGTATACAAAAGTTGCAGCTAGATGATGTGCTTAATGCTTCAACAAGAAAAAAAATCATTGAAACATATCAAAAGAGTAGTGAATTAATGGATGAAGTTGTAAAGGCATTATAGGAGATCACACTAGAAACTAATGTTGATACATCTTTGTCTGTCATGGAAAATTTCAAATTACTAATTGATTCCTTTAAGGAATGTGCCTTCGGATTGAAAAGACAAGTGGAAACAGAGGTTGAGACAAGGCTTACAGAGAAGAAGTTGATGTATATCATAGAGAAATGTACTTAGAAACTTCAGATGGGCCCGAAAATCGGTTAAAAACCAAAATGTCTCCTATGGCACCATTTTATGTCGTGTTTAGTGAAATTCCGGTGTGTATGCTCTCTCCTTGCATTTTATGATGCAGGATCATCCAGGGTGTAAGAGCAATCTTTTATCAACCAAAAAAATGTTTCTTTTCAATACGGGCTAAATTTGGCAAGTTACTATGTTTAGTAAGTCTATATTTATGCACATATGGGCACAAAATATTACTTAGACCTCTTGAATGGTAAATTGAAGCTAATGGTGAAGAAATAACTTCAATATCATTGGCTATTCAAGAGATTAAAAGATTCAATTTTCAAAAATAGTGTTAAAAATATTTGAATTCATTTTGGAAGTACTTAGAGGCTCCACATTAGACCGAAAATTAGTCGAAAACCAAAATGTACCCTATGGCACCATTCTATGTCGTGTTTATTGAAATTCTATTTTTTATGCTCTCTCCTTTACTTTATGATGCAACAACATCTAGGTTGTAAGAGAAATCATGCATCAACCAAAAAAAATATTTTTTTCTTTTCAATAAAGGCTAAATTTGGCAAGTTACTATGTTTAATAAGTTTGTAATTATGCATGCATGGTCACAAAATCTTACACAAACCTTCGGAATGGTAAATTGAAGCCAATGGTGAAGAAATCACTTCAATCTCATTTTCCATTTAAGATATTAAAATTTCAATTTCCAAAAATCATGTTAAAAATATTCAAAGTCAATTTTGAAGCACGTAGAGGCTCCAAATGGGCCCAAAAAATTGGTCGAAAACCAAAATGCCCCCTATGACACCATTTTATGTTGTGTTTAATGAAATTACAATGTGTGTGCTCCCTCCTTGCACTTTATGATGTAGAAGCATCTAGGGTATAAGAGCAATCTTTCATGTACAAAAAAAAATGTTGTTTCTTTTCAATAAGGGCTAAATTTGGCAAGTTACTATGTTTAGTAAGTCTATATTTATGCACGTATATGCTACATAGACCTCCGAAATGGTAAATAAAAATACAATGATGAAGAAATCACTTCAATATATTTTTCATTTGAGAGATTATAATTTCAATTTCTAAAAATCCTATTAAAAATATTCAAAGTCTATTTTGAAGTACTTAGAAGCTTCAAATGGTCTCGAAAATTGGTCAAAAACCAAAATATACCCTATGAAACCATTCTATGTCATGTTTAGTGAAATTATAGTGTGCATGCTCTCTCCTTGCACTTTATGATACAAGAGAATCTAGGGTGTAAGAGAAATCTTACATCAACTGAAAAAAATGTTGTTTATTTTCAATAAGGCCTAAATTTGGCAAGTCACTATGTTTAGTAAGTCTATATTTATGCATGCATGGGCGTGAAATCTTATAGAGACATCTGAAATGGTAAATTGAATCCAAAAGTGAAGAAATCACTTCAATATCATTTTCCATTTGAGATATTAAAATTTCAATTTCTGAAAAGCCTATTAAAAATATTTGAGGTCAATTTTGAAACACTTAAAGGCTCTGGATGGGCCTGAAAATTGGTTGAAAACCAAAATGTCCCCCTATGGCACCATTTTATGTTGTGTTTAGTGAAATTCCAATATGTATGCTCTCTACTTGTACTTTATGATGCTGGAGCATCCAAGGTGTAAGAGAAAACTTGCATCAACAAAAAAAATGTTGTTTTTTCGATAAGGGCTAAATTTGGCAACTTACTATGTTTAGTAAGTCTATATTTATGCACGTATGGGCATGAAATCTTACACAGACCTCTAGAATGGTAAATTGAAGAAAATGGTGAAAAAATAACTTCAATATCATTTTCCATCTAAGAGATCAAAATTTCAATTTATAAAAATCCTATTAAAAATATTCAAAGTCAATTTTGAAGCACTTAGAGGCTCCGAATGGGCCCAAAAATTGGTCAAAAACCAAAATGTCCCCGATGGCACCATTTTATGTCGTGTTTAGTGGAATTTCAATGTGTATTCTCTCTCCTTGCACTTTATGATGCAAGAGCATCTAGGGCGTAAGAGCAACATTGCATCATCCAAAAAAAATGTTGTTTCTTTTCAATAAGGGCTAAATTTGGCAAGTCACTATGTTTAGTAAGTTTGTATTTATGCACACATGGGCATGAAAAATTACACAGACATCTGAAATGGTAAATAGCATCCAGTGGTGAAGAAATCACTTAAATATCATTTTCCATTTGAGAGATTAAAATTTTAATTTATGAAAATCTTATTAAAAATATTCGAAGTCAATTTTGAAGCACTTAGAGGCTTCAAATGGACCCTAAAATTGGTTGAAAACCAAAATGTCCCCTATGGCACCATTTTTTGTTTTTTAGTGAAATTCCAATGTATATGCTCTCTCTTTATACTTTATGATGCAAGATCATCCAAGGTGTAAGAGAAAATTTCCATCAACCAAAAAAAAAGTTGTTTCTTTTCAATAAGGGCTAAATTTGGCAACTTACTATGTTTAGTAAATCTATATTAATGCATGTAAGGGCATGAAATCTTACATAGATCTCCAAAATGGTAAATTGAAACCAATGGCTAAGAAATCACTTCAATACATTTGCCATTTGAGAGATTAAAATTTCAAATTTCGAAAATCCTATTAAAAATATTTGAAGTCAATTTTAAAGTACTTGAGGCTCCAAATGGGCCCAAAAATTGGTTGAAAACCAAATTGTACCCTATGGCACCATTTTATGTCGTGTTTAGTGAAATTCCAGTGTGTATGCTCTATCCTTGTACTTTATGATGTAGGAGCATCCAGGTTGTAAGATCAATCTTGCATCAACAAAAAAAATGTTGTTTCTTTTCAATAAGGGCTAAATTTGGCAAGTTACTATGTTTAGTAAGTCTATATTTATACACATATGGGCACAAAATCTTACACAGACCTCCAGAATGGTAAATTGAAGATAATGGTGAAGAAATAACTTCAATATCATTTGGCATTTGAGATTAAAATTTTAATTTCCAATAATCTTATTAAAATTATTCAAAGTCAATTTTGGAGCACCTAGAGGCTCCGGATAGGCCTAAAAATTGGTTGAAAACCAAAATGTCCCCTATGGCACCATTTCATGTCGTGTTTAGTGAAATTAAATTGTGTATTCTCTCCTTGAACTTTATGATGGAGGAGAATTCATGGTGTAAGAGCAATCTTATGTCAACAAAAAAATGTTTTTTTTAATAAGGGCTAAATTTGGCAAGTTACTATGTTAAGTAAGTCTGTATTCATACATGTATGGGCACAAAATCTTACACAAACCTTCATAATAGTAAATTGAAGCCAATGGTGAAGAAATAACTTCCATATCATCTTCCATTTGAGAGATTAAAATTTCAATTTTCAAAAATCTTGTTAAAAATATTCAAAGTCAATTTTGAAGCACTTAGAGGCTCCAGATGGGCCCAAAAATTGGTCAAAAACCAAAATGTCCCCTAAGACACTATTTTATGTCATGTTTAGTGAAATTCCAATGATGCTCTCTCCTTTCACTTTATGATGTAGGAGCATCCAAGGTGTAAGAGCAATCTTGCATCAACCAAAAAAATGTTGTTTCTTTTCAATAAGAGCTAAATTTGGTAAGTTACTATGTTTATTAAGTTTGTATTTATGCACATATGGGCATGAAATCTTACAAGCCTCCAAAATAGTAAATTGAAGCCAATGGTAAAGAAATCACTTCAATATCATTTGTGATTTGAAAGATATTTAAAATTTTGATTTCCTAAAATCCTGTTAAAAATATTTGAAGTTGATTATGAAGTACTTAGAGGATCCAGATGGTCCTAAAAATTGGTCGAAAACCAAAATGTACCCTATGGCACCATTTTATGTTGTCGTTAGTTAAATTACAATGTGTATGATCTCTCCTTGCAATTTATGATGCATGAGAATCCAAGGTGTAAGAGAAATATTGCATCAACCAAAAGAATGTTGTTTCTTTTCTAAGGGCTAAATTTGGAAAGTTACTATGTTTAGTAAGTTTGTATTTATGCACGTATGGGAATGAAAACTTACACAAACCTCCAAAATGGTAAATTTAAGATAATGGTGAGGAAATCACTTCAATATCTTTCTCCATTTGAGAGATATTAAAATTTCAATTTCCAAAAATCTTGTTAAAAATATTCGAAGTCAATTTTGAAACACTTAGAGGCTCTAGATGGACTAGGAATTTGGTTGAAAACCAAAATGTACCCTATGACACCATTTTATGTCATGTTTAGTGAAATTCCAATGTGTATGTTCTCTCCTTGCACTTTATGATGCAGGAGCATCCAGGGTGTAAGAGATCTTGCATCAACCAAAAATGTTTTTCTTTTTAATAAGGGCTAAATTTGGCAAGTTACAATGTTTAGTAAGTCTGTATTTATGCACATATGGGCACAAAATATTACACAGACCTCTAGAATGGTAAATTGAAGCCAATGATGAAGAAATCACTTAAATATAATTTTCCATTTGAGAGATATTAAATTTCAATTTCTAAAAATCTTGTTAAAAATATTCGAAGTCAATTTTGAAGTACTTACAGGCTTCGGATGGGCTCAAAAATTGGTGAAAACCCAAAATTTTCCCTATGGTGTCATTTTATGTCGTGCTTAGTGAATTCCAGTATGTATAATCTCTCCTTGCACTTTATTATGTAGGAGCATCTAGGGTGTAAGACCAATCTTGCATCAACCAAAAGAAAGTTGTTTCTTTTCAATAAGGGCTAAATTTGGCAAGTTACTATGTTTAGTAACTCTATATTTATGCACGTATGGGCATGAAATATTACACAGACCTTCGAAATAGTAAATTGAAGCTAATGATGAAGAAATCACTTCAATATCATTTTCCATTTAAGAGATTAAAATTTCAATTTCTAAAAATCCTATTAAAAATATTCAAAGTCAATTTTGAACTACTTAGAGGCTTTGAATGGGCTTGAAAATTGGTTGTAAACCAAAATGTCCCCTATGGCACCATTTTATGTTGTGTTTTGTGAAATTCTAGTGTGTATGCTCTCTCCTTGCACTTTATGATGCAGGAGAATCCAAGGTGTAAGAGCAATCTTGCATCAACCAAAAAAACATTGTTTCTTTTCAATAAGGGCTAAATTTGGCAAGTTACTATGTTTAGAAAGTATGTATTTATGCACATATGGGCACACAATATTACACAGACCTCTAAAATTGTAAATTCAAACCAATGGTGAAGAAATCACTTCAATATCATTTTCCATTTTAGAGATATTAAAATTTCAATTTCTGAAAATCCTGTTAAAAATAT
Source organism: Sequoia sempervirens (assembly GCA_007258455.2). Classification (NCBI taxonomy): domain Eukaryota; kingdom Viridiplantae; phylum Streptophyta; class Pinopsida; order Cupressales; family Cupressaceae; genus Sequoia; species Sequoia sempervirens. Next base: position 9,981,106 of record VDFB02000012.1, on the reverse strand, counting down.
TCAAAGTCAAGTTTGAAGCACTTAGAGGCTCAGTATGGGCCCAAAAATTGGTCGAAAACCAAAATGTCCTCTATGTCACCATTTTTTTTCATGTTTAGTGAAATTCCAGTGTGTATGCTCTCTCCTTGCACTTTATGATGCAAGAGGATCCAAGGTGTAAGAAATTTTGTATCAACCAAAAATATGTTGTTTCTTTTTAATAAGGGCTAAATTTTGCAAGTTACTATGTTTAGTAAGTTCATGTTTATGCACGTATGGGCATGAAATCTTACACAGACTTCTAGAATGGAAAACTAAAGCCAATGGTGAAGAAATCACTTAAATATCATTTTCCATTTGAGAGATATTAAAAATTCAATTTTTGAAAATCCTGTTAAAAATATTCAAATTCTATTTTGAAGTACTTAGAGACTCTAGATGGGCTCAAAAATTTGTCAAAAACCAAAATGTCCGCTATGACACCATTTTATGTCGTGTTTAGTGAAATTCTAGTGTGTATGCTCTCTCCTTGCACTTTATGATGTAGGAGCATCCATGGTGTAAGAGCAATCTTGCACCAACCAAAAGGAATGTCGTTTCTTTTCAATAACGCCTAAATTTGGCAAGCTACTATGTTTAGTAAGTTTGTATTTATGCATTTATGGGCACAAAATCTTACATAGAACTCTGGAATCAATTTCTCCTTCTCAGATCTACCTGAAAGTTGTAGTTTTTATTTGTGTTATCCTTTATTTCAGCATTTCAAGTTTTACATTATATAATTGATTCTATTAGGAATTTTATTTTTATCTCCCCAAAGTGCATTTCAGTCATATTTTTCATTTTTTATCATAAAGGAAATACTAGGTCCCCTAATAGGGTTCACTCACCTAAGGGTTCAAAGCCAATCCTAATTTTGGGAGATCTCTTTTCCTAGTGAAACTAAAATAAAAGTAGGTTTCTTAGATCTATTCACCCACACACACAACACACACCACTTTTCTTTGTTTTAGTTATGTTTAGAATGCATTTGCATATGGACATTTAATTTCTTATACTTTAAGTTATATTTCATGTATATAGTTTTAGGATGGTTGAGAGTGGTTTCAAATCTCTTAGAGTTATAATGTAAATTATAGTTTTTGGAATATCTTATAATTTTTAGACAGTTAAATTTCAATAATCAACATGTCAAATTTTAGTAATTAGGAGGTCAAATTTCAATAATCAACAAGTTGTATAATATTTCTCTCTCTATCTCACTCATTATTTATCTCTTATGCTCTAGACCTCTCTCTCTCACTATCTCCATCCCTTTATCTGACTCTCTTTCCCTTGAGCTCAATAACTCTCTCTCTATCTCCTCTTTCTCTCTCTCTCTCCTCTCTATCTCCCTCTCTCTCCATCTCTACGTCTGCTCCCCTCCTTCCCTCTCTCACTCACCCTCCTCTCCTTTTTATATCACATCTTGGTGCACATCAGAAAGAGAAAGAAAATTACAAAAAAAAAAGAGATAGAGAGAGGGGGGAGAGAGGGAGGGAGAGGTAAAGAGGTTTAGGAGAGATAGAGAGGTAGGTAGATAGAGGGATAGGAAAAATATAGGTAGAGGGGTAGGTACATAGAGGGTGGTGGGGAGTTATAGAGGGAGAGGTAGGTAGAGAGATGGAGAGGGGAGATAGAGAGAAGTAGAGAGGGAATGATAGATGGAGGGAGAGGTAGGGATGGAGAGAGAGAAATAGAGAGAGAGGTAGGTAGAGAGAGGGAGAGGGAGATAGGAGTGAGGGAAGGAGAGAGGGAGGGAGAGAGAGAGAGGGAGGGAGGGAGGGAGAGAGAGAGAGCTGAGATAGAGAGAGAGGGTAAAGGGGGATAGTTGAGATAGATAGAATTAGAGAGAGAGGGGGGATGAGGAGAGATAGGAAGAGGAGAGAGAGAGGGGGTGGGGAAGGAGGAAGGTGGAGAGATTGAGAGAGGGAAGGAGGGAGGGAGATAGAAAGAGGTATAGAGGTATAGGTAGGTAGAGAGAAGTTGAGAGGGAAAGGGAGATGGAGGGAGAGGTAGGGATGGAGAGAGAGGTGAGAGAGAGAAATAGAGAGAGGTAGGTAGATAGAGGGAGGGGGAGATAGAGATAAGTAGAGAGGGAGGGAGATGTAGGGAAGGAGGGAGAGAGAGAGAGCTGAGAGAGATGAGATAAATAGAGAGGAGTGAGGGATAGGTAGATGTTGGCAAGAGACACTGCACAAGTCATCTAGTGTTGTCATTGATGGAAACCCTAGTTAGTGATCTGATCCGCATGTCAGCATTTGCTCATATTAGAAGTCGGATTAAAGTTTTGTGATTAACTGTCAAACTAGAACAAAGCATCTAACATAATTGTGTATATCGATTCATATGCAATTTTCTATTATCATTTTGTGTTGTGGATCTCAGGGAAGGTTTTTTTATGTATGCTCTACGTTATCTTTGAATCATAGAGCCTCGTACTGATTGGTGTGCAAGTTAGAAGATCTGGTTGATTGTTTAACGGTGTAAAAAGGCCGACTTAATGAATGTAGTGTATTGCGGATGTTCAAGGAGTAATTGTTTAAGGTATTTTTTTGTTCAAGCATATTGTTTTGGGTCCTCACCATGTTGTGGCCGACATTGGTTGGTGCACATTGAAAATTGTTTGTGGATTGAGCCGACAGTTTGTAAATATTTTATATTTTGCTAAAAGCCAACATGTAATCAATATAATTTTTAGTCACGGATATATATAAGCGATTGTTCATATCATTTTGAAGTGTATTAAGGTGTGTTGTGATGTGATACGAAAGTAAGAAGGATTGTAGAGAGATTGTGCATAGTTTCATTTATGCAGAAAAAGATTTGTGATCTAAATGAAAGCAAACATAGTTTAAAGTGCAGAATCAGACAAAGTGCGAATAAAATTGTAAATGTGCTTAACCAGAACAATAAACAGGAATTAGCAGATGCTATTCTCTTAGTTCAAATCTTTTGGATGTATTCCAAATGTTTTTGTAAGACAGTGAGTCTTCTTTTTGTATTTGAGCAGTGAGCTCTAAGCAGTGTGTATGAATGCATGTGCATTCTCCATTTGTAAACACTTATATTTGAGTATACTCATATTGTGGATTGACCTCCACCATGGTTTTTCCCCTAACAGGGTTTCCACGTAAAAAATCTCTTGTGTTATGGTGTTGTGGTTGATTGCTTTGTGTTCTTGCATCTTTCTTTTGCTTCAATGCTATAAGTGGTTTAAGGATCAGGTTAATAAAGTTAAATTTTGTAGAACACTAATTCACCCCCTCCTCTGTTCCTTGATTCCAATAGTAGGGAGAGAGGTGAGATAGTGAGAAGGGGAGAGAGGGAGGAGGAGAAGTGTGTGTGTGTGTGAGGGAGAGAGGTGATAGAGAGAGAAGTAGAGAGGTAAGGAGGAAGATGGAGATCTTGAGAGAGGGAAGGAGGGAGGGAGAGAGAGGTATAGAGGGATAGATTAGATACAAAGAAGTAGAGAGCGAAGGTGGGTGGAAGGAGAGAGAGAGAGAGAGAGCTCAAGGGAGAGAGAGTCAAATAAAGGGATGGAGATATGAGAGAGAGAGAGAGAGGTCTAGAACATAAGAGATGAACAATGAGTGAGATAAAGAAAGAGAGAAAGATGATACAACTTACTAATTACTTAAATTTGACCTCCTGATTATTGAAAATTAACATGTTGATTACTAAAATTTGACTGTCAAAAAAATTATAAGATCTTTCAAAAACTAGAATTTGCATTATAACTCCAAGAGATCCGAAAGCACTGTCAAACATCCTAAAACTATATAGATGAAATATAACTTAAAGCAAAAGAAAGCAAATGTCCATATGTAAATGTCAACTAACACTATTTATTACATGTATATACTTTCACTGGAAGAGAGAGAGAAAGAAAAAGACAGAAAAAAGGAGTTCAAGAAAATACATTCTAAAAATTCATCATTCACATTTGGTGATTGCCAAATGATGCACTTTCATTCGATGAGCGCCAAGTTTGGTGCTCGTCAAATGGGTTGCATTGGAAAATACCAACCCTTTGGCTTGGATTTTCCTAGCGCGTCGAACCCAAAGGGTTGGACAACCATTTCATACCAAAAGTGTGATTTTTTGAAAGGGTAACAAAATTTCATATATTTTTGGTTGTACTCTCCATTAGGTCTGCACGTGTTTCAATGCAAATTTATGAAAAATACCATGATGACATTAAGCTCTCTCTTAGCTATCTAACCATATTTTTTTACGTTTTGATCATGTTAAGGTTTTCATCTTTAACTTCTTTTTTAGTTTCTTCATTTTTTGTCAAAAACCAAAATGTGCCAGTTTGGGTATAGTTTTTTACTCGTTCATTGAATTTTGAAATAAATTACTTTTTTAGAAACTAAACTCCATTCTACACGTATTGAAAAAAAAAAATCGATTAGTTTAAAAAAAATTGGGGGGAGCGCACTCAAATTTCTACTTTTCAGGATGTGTCCACTTTGAAAATTAGTAAAATATTATATATTCATTAAAAAATTAGTTGAAAAAACTACATGGTGTTAGCTAATTTCTCATTGAAGCGATATTTGAAATTCTAAAAAAATTTAACATTTTAGGGGGAGCATAACAGATGCTATGCTATTTTTTTGATAAAAATAAGACCACTTTGTGTGCTCCTCTTTTTTCACGCCCTTAATCTTGGCTATTTTCAAAAAAAAAAAAGTAGTTTAGAAATTAGATTAAAAGCACTATGACTCTTGTTCTTGTTGCATCTTCAAATTTTGAGTGTAACTATCTTCATTTTCTCGTTGAACATCGGACTTTGCTAATTTTAGAAAAAAAGTGGTATCTTAAGAACCCTTTTTGTGTCACAAATTTGTGCACTTACCCTTGGGTTATCTCTTACTAGAGGATTTATTACATCATTTTAATAATGCATTGTAGTAGATGCAGAAGGCCTACCTATTTTTTTCTTTTCATATATGTTGTTCTTTCTTTTGAGATTCACCTCCTAACTTATTATTAGGTTTTCCTTTAAATAATGATCTTCTCCAATCTATGTTGAATCCTTTCGATTATAATTAGGATTTTAATAATAGAGTTGCCACTCTTTGCAAGGAAATTTAAAATAAGGGATGAATCAACAGTAACCAAGAAATTTCTTAAAAATAAAATTATGGGCAAAGGAACCAAGCTACTCCCCAGGAGAGTCACTAATATTTTGGTTTTCATTTCTATAATAACCCCTAGCCCTAATATTCTTACCAAAATATAGACAGAGTGATCAAATTTATCAAGTAAGAAGACACCTATCCTCAAATCAAGGGTTGAATATGCCAACTAATAAGAGGAATGTGAACCCCTTTTGCACTTTGAGCCTTGCCAAGCTTGGGAAGGTAATCCTAGAGATCTTTTAAATATTATAGATGAGAAAACTAGAATAAACCCTCACATAAAGATAACTTTGTATTAAGATTTGTCTATTGTTCTTTGTTCAGGGTTGCTTATGTTTCAATCATAGATCTCTTACTTTAGGCAACTAGGTTAAATGATGTAATTTAAGATGAAACCTGGTCGTATATCCTTATAGATATATTCATTGCTATTTTCTTACAATACCATCAATCTAGTAATGTGCATTATGTAATAATCCTTTAAGAATTTTGTCATTCACAAGTTCACAAAATTTTTAGTACATGTTTACAATAATTGACTATGCACAATGAAAAATAAATATACTACAAATAAATTATTACAGAGGTTTAAAACACTTTTTCTTAATTTTAAAGAGTGAATGGTCAAATTTCAACCATCAAATCAATGCCTATTTTTGCAACACAAAATCAAATATAGATGCAACCCTAATGAGAAAGTAAATCCTAAATTGTAGACGAGTTTAATGTTCTTGGACCTATCTTGTAAATTTTATGCCCTCAGAATCCCTTCTATCCTAGAAATTAACTTCTACTTAATAATCCATAAGTAGTTCAAGAGCTACATGCATTAACCTTAAAATATTTTTTTCTTTGACATATATTTACACAAAAGTGAAAATAGTTTTATAACATCCCTTATATGCAAAATAATATGAATCAATACAAAGAATAGAAATTGTGAACATAGTGATTCCTTGAATCCCATAAAACTATTAGATAAAAATGAAGACATAATGTAGCAATGTAATATTACTATCTTATTCATTTTCAATCATATTAAAAAACCATAAGAGATTCCATATAACACAAAAGTTTATTTTATTCACATATAATAGAAAAAAAATATTTATAGCTTAACACAGATGACATTACAGAAGAATATGAATAAAAACCAACCCATTACAAGAGCAATAGACTCATATATATATGATTATGTTAGTATGAAAAAAGAAGACATGATTATGTCACATTCGTATGGAAGAAGCATACCTTCAACATCGTTGAATCTAAAATCATCCTCTCAAGACTAAAAAAATACAGCTCCAAACAAAATATTGATCCTCCTATGATTCGCCATCATGCTAACCAATGGTGGCATTTCGATCTATGTATACAGGTAGAAGAGTGCCTGTGAAATCCACTAAAGAATGGTCTTGGAAAATGACTTCAATGCTTGGGATTTGCAATCCGGGTATGGTCGGCCACACCATTATATCCTTTGAATTTGTACCTTCTTGTATAAAAATAATTTATGGGTGCCATTGAATTTGATCTAGTGCGTGTAAGGTCATATCAACTCAGTAATCGCATCTTGTGTTTTTTCTCCTCATCACTAGAAAAAAATATGGAAGTCCATTCCCAAATGAACAAGAGCTACAAAGCAACGACGTTCCTGTCAAAGTATGCAAGAACGGTTTTATTTTTGTTTGTAGCTTGTTTGATTAGTTTTGTAGTATGTAAAGATTGTGTAATTTGGTGTTGAAATTGCAAATAATGTTCTTCTATTCAAATAAACTAAATATTTAGTACATATGAGAACAAAGGCCCAAAAGACAGAGAATGAAAGTTACAGTGATAAAAAACTATGGGAATGATTCCTCGCTGATTTGGTAACTGGATGGAATTGTAACCAAACTCTTCAAAATTATTAATGACAAACAATATCAAACCCTGATATACTCATCATATGACTACAATACATTCAGATCTGAAAATATAAATGATATAACATAATAACAGCCAATTGGAATCCCCAAATAAATTTTGAAATTTGATTTCAGCTACTAAAAATGTATTACAATAAAACAAATTAGTAAATGCATTGACAACCCTAGATTTGTAACTTAATCAAAATTCAACGAGCATATGGACAATATTTTTTCTTATCGGACAACAAAAGTGCTTGCCACTCACTTACAACTGACCACCCTCCTGCTCTATCAAGTATATTAAATAAACTAATGAGAATGTCTCATTTAATAATGGTACTGTTGTTACAGCTGAAGTAGCTTGACACAGTTTAGAGCTCGAGGCAGCCATAAATCAACTTGTGTCTTCAAAGAGTTTGAAAATTGACTCTCAAAACTGATCATCATGTTTGATGACAAGCATTCATGATAACAAGTCAAAGGTATTTTATGACAGTCCAGCATTTGGTTTTCCTAGTATTTTAGCAGCTTAGGAACATCAAATCATATTGCTTTAGATATTTTTTTCCATGTTTTTTCATTCTTAATTTAAAATGAATTTTCAAAAATCAACTCTCATAAGAGCAGAGTAAATAACACATACCTTTACTGTATGCAATGGGTAATGCTGATGTATATACTCTTTCTCTTGCATTTCTTGCCTGACCATGAGACAACCAACAGTCATGTGAGTAGACATATAGTAGGTACATTTCTACATCCATGGATAATATTCAGATAGATTCAAATAAAGCATTTGTTCTCATGGCTCAACCAATACACTGTAAAGAGAAAAATGGTAGATTAAATAGTTTATGAGAATAGAGTAATTTGTTGGTCTACATGTTATGTCTATGTGCCATCAAAGGAAAATGGTTAAGAGAATTGAAATTGGTCTGACACAATCAAGATACATTACTGTCTGCTATGTGTCATTGATATTCATTCTTTTGTCTCATGCATAATTTACATTCAAATAGTATCATCTCAATCCTATACATCATCATTGGTGCAAAAAATTGGATACAACTCATGTCTTTGTATCATAAACCAACAATTGCTGGATTTTCAAAGTCCACTCTTTAGAATGATGGACTCATTGGTGCTACTTACTTGTTGCTCCCGGTCTGTACATGAAGTCATTAGGAATAGTAAAATTGATTGTATAGAAAGGCCACAGACAAGTCCGAGTCAGAGTCCCTGAAATAGTTATAAAAATGAAGCACAAGCGACAAATTAAATGTTAAAAAGTAATACTCTATTCTTCTATTTTTATTATGCATGAAAACCCCAATAGACACCCTCAATTTACCTCAAAATAATATTTTTTTAAAACCAAAGTTTTCATTGATCTGTGAAGCATTGAAAACATAAATTTCAAAGCTTTGGAAATCAAATCAATGGGTAAAGGTTAACTGACCCTGCCACTAACATGCAGTACAAAGACTAAAAGAATAGCTACAGGAATTCCAACCATGTAATATGCCCCAAGATTAGCATAAGCATCTAATTTTTGCCACCCACATCCTCTAGCAATGCCTGAAGTATTATATTCAAATTATCATTACTTCAATAGAAAATGTTTTTGTAGTGTTAATTTATGCTATCATGATTTCAATGTTTTTGTAGTGTTAATTTATGCTATCATGATTTCAAGATCAATATGTTTGTAGCTCCAAACATGACTATGGAGGGTAAATGTGAACCTGACAGAGTGTCTTGATTCCATCCAAAATTGAGAGAGTGTCTTGATTCCATCCAAAATTGAGCATACTATTACTAGTGGGATCATTTTCAAATAAACATTCACAATTCATTGCCAGATTATATTTGGTTGTTTGAATGAAATTGGAGACCACATGCAAGAAATGTGGTTTCATGCAATGTGATGATTACAAGATATGCACAAAATGGTGTTGTTGACAAGAGCTTAAGGCTTTTCAAAGAAATGCCTCAACAAAATTTGGTATCATGGAATACCATGATTGCAAGATATGCACTGCATGGTGCTCTTGGTGAGGCTTTAAGTTTTTTCATAGAAATGCCTAAAAGAAATGTGGTCTCATGGACTACAAGGATTGCAGGATATGCACATAATGGGTTTGTTGAAAAGGCTTTGGAGACTTTTAAGAAAATGCAAGTAGCAGGTGTAAAGCCAAATACCACAACGTTGACCAACATCCTCCCAACCTGTGCCAAAATAGGATCTTTGGAACATGGTATGGACATCCATCACAGAGTAATTGAATGTGGATTTTTCTTCGGATATTATAATTGCCAGTGCCCTAGTAGACATGTATGCAAAATGTGGAAGGATACACAAGGCACAAGAACTGTTGACAAAATGCCTCAAAGAAATTTTGAGTCACGGACTGCAATGATTGCAGGCTATGCCATGCATGGCTTTCGTGAGCATGCTCTCCAACTCACATGCCATTATCACAGTTTATGGGACGGTATGCTTTTGAGTGAGCCATTAAAGCAATTATGGCATGACAGGCAGATTACAGAGCCCATTCCGGGTTCCAGACAGTTTTCAAGACATTGAGACATATCTCTCCCATTTGATTTGAAGGTTGAAACAAACAAAATATTATAAGATTATATTATCTTTAGATAAATTAAGTAGAATGCTAGGCAAAAAAAATAAGGAATTCTGGTTTCTTCTCTCCCATCTGATTCAAAACACACACATTGTTAAAAGATACATTATCTTCAGATAAATTTTGTTGAATCCCAGGGAATAGAAAAAATCGAGAGTTCTATTTTTTTTTGTCTCTATGAAAAGTATATAAAATCTGGAGGAATAAGTAGACTACATTGAAAGTAACTGATGTGGATAAACTCATCTTGAAATGGCATTTATATGAAATGTTCTTGTAGCAAACCTCACTAGAGGTGGCACGAACAGGCACTGCTTTGGCACAGTTATGGAATGCTAGACAGACAATCTTGATAGATTGTTTCTATAGGACCTTGTATTCAAATGTGGAAAGCATATTAGAGTGTTATAAGAATCGCTTACTACAACCAAAATAGTAGAATTTATGAATGTCAACTGGCAGAAAACTAGCCTCACCTTTTGATGAGAGCTGTCCATTAGAATATTTTTGCAGTGCCACATGAAAGTTTGATATTCGAATCTAGAGATTTGTCTCTTTGAGCCTCTTTGTACTCCTGAAATAGTCTGACCCTAGATTTTTGAAAATTGCATTTACAGCCTGAGCCAACAGGTATATGCCTAAGTCTAAAAAACCATGACATAATGTGGCTATCTCCACAATTGAAACAACACAACCATTAAATAACGATTTGCATCTTCACAATTCAAACTCTCTGAGAAATGAAAGAAATACTAAACCGAAGTGCATCACCCACGAACTCCTGGAGACCTGGTTAGGATGAAATTTCCCTTATTGTGGGAAGGCCAGAGCTTGAAACGGTAGAAGCAGATGCATTAAACTTTCTTTGGGACATGGATTTTCAAGCTGAGTGACATTGAACATGTGTAAGGTCATTCCTCTTGCCTTGTAACGTTCAGAGGAGGCTCTGACAATCTGCAATCTCCTACCTCGTAAGTGCAGAGGAGTCTGACTATTTGGAACAGCCAACTGCCCGATCCATCTGATAGTTCAAAATTCATGCGCTCTCTTGTCTCGTGAAACCAAAATCACATTCTGACATCCTATAGTTGTTTATCCAGGCCAATAACAAACCAAAAAATCTCAAAGCAGTTAACTAGCGAGCATATTTGCCTCCCCAAATAAGCACTGCTGAATAAAACCTGAACAAATCTGAATTCTAATTGGCTAGAGAAACCTGAAAAAATCTGAACTAATAACACTGTATTATGAGCACCAAAATATTTTAGTGGTCACTATGTCAAATTTGGTCACAAATGACCTTTTAGACATGTAGGGGAGTAGGTGGGACAACATAGAAGAAAAAACATGATAGATTTAGATTGTTGGGGTTCGAGGGTTGGGATACTTCATAATTCGTGCTAGTTGAGAAGTCAAATTATTAGGGAATTGAAGTTGATGAGGAAGGCATGCTGATGGGAAGTCCATACGAATAGTCTTGATGAGATAAAAGAGGGTTGGAATGTTGGGGATCAAGGATCAAAGATGAATCATACCTAGTACCATTTTCAAGGGAAATCCACTCCTCAAATTGTGATTGGAAGCATAAGGGAAGTTATTGGGTAATGGATTTTTGGAGAAGCAATATAAGGAGTACTAAGATAAAGGGACGGGTGAAATTTTGAGTCTAGAAAGGAGAAGGAAGGAATATGTAGGGTTTGAGATTTGCGCATGATAGAAAACAAATACCTAGGTAGAAGGAAGGCCATAAATCCAACTCCACTAGGGTAATTAGTAAAAAATTGGGTCCAGAGTTGAGGAATTAGGGGAAATATAAATGAGACATTGGGTAAAGGACATCTTGAAGCTCTAGTCTAAAAGATAAGAAACTTTTTATTGGAAAGGGATCGAGAGACTAGGGTTGATGATGCTAGTGAAATGATAAAGCACAAGTATAAAACTCTAGCATAGCAAAGGATTTAAGGAAAATGGCCAAGACTTCAAATTTTGAGGGAGCAAAGGAGATTATAAACTAGTTAATAGATTCCCGAAACTTTGGTGTCAAAAGAGATTTAATGTAAATGATTAATATTTTTGGGCTTGAATGGATGATATACAAGTAAGGGGAAAGTTGATAATCTAAATATCATACTTTGACAAATTTTACAAGGTTAAGGACTAGATTGTCAAGATAGGGTGGAAAGATATGCCAAGAGGATGAAGTTTGACAACCTAATAAGGACAAAGCAGAAGGTGGAGATGGATGGAATTACACACTAGGATGGACAACCTCAAAAGCCTAAAACTCTAACAACGTACAAAACTTAAGGAAATGATCCACACAACTCCAACACTTCAAATTTTTTGGACCTTTTGTGAAGACTTGACTCATGATGAATACATAAGGAAAATTTAGAAAAAAAAATTGGAAAATGGAAAGCCCATTTATATTATCTTAGGTTGGTTATAAAAGGTGGGATAACAAAAAGTCACTATAATACATGTTTAAGCACAACAAGATTTATAAATTTTAGGCATGCACAACTGGGTTCTAATAATAATAATAGAGAGTTTGCATATATCTATATGTAGAAAATAAAATCATGATGGTACATCATTGTTAGTGTGAGTGATTCACTTATGATTATTATTAATGATGTTAAATTAATTTATATCATACTGTGATAGTTGTTTGTGTTTCACTATCTAAGGTGGAAGCAAAGTAAAAAATGTGAAAGTTATTCTATATTGTTTCAAATCTATGATAGACTTTGTTATTGAAACTATCTGCTGACTAGTTTTTCAGTGGCTTCCATAATGGAACATGTGTACATGCTCAATGACCTTTTATTTCTCTATCAAATGGAATTTGTTGTAAATTGTCTATTTTTCCTATCCAGTATGTGTGCAATGTGATATTTGTGTTCGTTGGTCATGTGTCATACCAAGTCTTCTTAGTATCCTTGTTTGTATGATAGCTTCTCATGGATTAATTTCTAAATGATTGATTATTGGGGGTGGTAAGGGCCACCTTTTGGATGGGCTCATCTTCCACCAACCCCTCCAACCAACAATAGTAGGGAAATAAATTCAAGGAGCTTGTTTGGATGTATAGTTACAAGATTATTCTTGAATTACAGAAAGTGCATTTGATATGATTTAACCGAACTTATAATATGTGATGTTGATACCAATTTATTAATAATGCTTCAACAAATTTCATTACAACTATTGGTTTTCTAAGATGCTATTAATTATTTCTAAGGGGTTGTGAATTCTTATGATCAGAACAATTAAGATGTTGGGCCAACTAATGATAGATATATGAATCTTTGTTACACTTCAAGCTTTGAAAAACCTAGGTGGTAGTACCTAATAACAAAAATGTATATATGTAAAATAATGGGTTTATCATAGTGAAAAAGGCATATAAATGGTTCATAGAAATACAAGGGTTTGATAATTTTGCAGTATTAAATTTATTGTACCTTTAATGGGTAGGCATGAACATATCAAAAATGCCTAAAGTAATATACAAATTTCAAAGTATGATTCCTCATTTTGTATTTTTACAAATAGATAAGGATATTGGATAATATTGGTGCCTACTCCTTGGGATAATAGTCTAAAAACTATTCCAATGTGATATTATACTAACATTCAATCTCTAGGGTTTAATAGTAATTTATTAATTGCCTTAAAATATTATAAACCCTCATTATTGACTTAATGTGATTCTACTTACTACACACCCCAATTGTTGCTTGAAAAGGATAACCACCCTTCTTGAAGATGAACTAGTCAAACCCTCAAATCCTCTATCAAATGTGCAAGTAGAAATTTTCTACTCTCCTTGAGAATTTACATATTTCCAAGAATGTGCAGTATAATGTAGGAGACAATCAAATCAATAAGCACCTATTCAAATCCTTATCACAGAGTAAAATAGATATAATTGTGTGAGGGGGGAAATCTGAGTGTATAAACAAGATAATTGCAATGAAATAGAAACAAATCTAATAAAAAAAGAGAATCTAGATCTATTCCTTCACTCATGAAATGAAACTAAACTATTACTGAATTCAAGAAACAAAATCAAAAGATGAAAGCATACATGAATTCATAAAAAGAATAATGTTACCATCCCATTTCATAATGTATTTGCACGATGTTGGGTTGTTCATATCACTGCGAAGCCTCCATTGTTGTGTGCAAGAGCTTTGAAGAACAATGTATGTTGATCAAAGATATGTGCTAAAGTGTTTGTCGATGATGATTCAGATCTCGACAATACTTCATTGTGTAAATGATGTTGATTCTTCGATCCTTTTTTTGTGAGGAAAGAGGTTTGTTATATAGAATTTGTGATTTAAAATGAACGATTAGGATTGTATAGTAGAATATCTTGATCGACAGTCGAAAGATGTTGAGAGGAAATAGACATGAATAATATGTGTAAAATAGATTACGTAATTAGTGTGATTGAAGAAATAGATTGAATAATCTATGGGATTGAGGAATAGATTGATTAGTTAGAGATACAGATTGATTAGTCAAGAATAGATTGAGAAATCAGGGGATCATAATTTGCTCAATTAGGAAAGTGGTTGAGAATGATTAATTGATTGATTTAATTCATTCATTCATTTTTGGAGTTGAACTTGCAAATCAAGTTTGACTTTTGCAAACAAAGTTGTATTAGTTTGATTTGATTTTTGATGATGATTTGAATAGTTTATTCAAATTATTCAAATTTGGAGGGAAAGTTAGTTAATTAAATTATTATGATTTTAATAATTCAATCGACTTATGGGAATAAAGTGATTTAGGGATGTAATTAAATAATTGGTGTTATTTAACTAATTAGGATGAAATAAATTTATATTAGGATTTTATTAAATAAATAAAATTTATTTAATTGGTCAAAATTGATGAAAAAGTGAATTAATTAAATAATTTTGTATTATTCAATGAATAGTAGAAATAAGGTTTTAAGACTTTATTAAATAAATGGAATTTTATTTAATTAGTCAAAAATGATGAAAAAGTGAATTAATTAAATAATGTCATATTATTCAATTAATAGGGGACAATTAGGATTTTTGATGCAATTAATGTGAAATGCAGTGATGTTCGATGATATTGATGCTGATGATGTGAAAATGTCATTTAAAGTGTGTGATAAGTGTTAGGTAAATTTTACATGTCTACATTTTGCCCTCTTTGATACAAAGTATGGGTTGCTTTGTTTCAAAGATTCGATGTTAAGATCAAGATTTTGAAAAAAAATTATGCCCCACTGTGCCTTGGCAGTTAGTGAAATGATGGTAGGACTATGTGATGCCCCCTCAAGAGGTTGGCCGAAAATTTCAATTTTGAGGTTAGGCTCACAACACTATTCTATTTCAGTTCAAATGCATAGAGAGAGAAAAATTAGGTCTATAGGTCTTTCGTTGCTCATTCAAATGTTCTTGGGAAGTCCTAATTTGAATGTAGGAAGGTTCCCTAAGTAAAAATTAGGACTTCCTAGGTAAAAATGAGGGTTAAAATTGGTAATTAGGGTTCTAATTACCTCATTTGCACTTTGAGCCTATAGAAAATTCTTGCCTCTGGATTTCTCATTTTGTTAGTTATCGAGGAGCTATGGTGTTGATTTGGGGAGCCCTGCAACGCGTAGACATGGTTCGAGAGTATGGATGGCCCGCAAGTGTTAATGCCCCAGTATGTACCCTCTCGAATCTCATTTTTGTATTTTCGTGTTTTCATAATAAATGCATGAAGTCAAACTAGTCAATAGCGTAGGTTTTAGGGTTTTAGCGCTTTTGAACTGGTTTTAGCACTTTTTCCATTTTGAAAAGTTTGCTTTTGACATACTTTTGTGCACTTGTCTTCATTTTGCACCTTTGACCTACTTTTCACTTTTGTAATTCACTTTTGTCTTAAATTTGTGCTTTTGATTTGCATGCTTCATTTTCTGTACTTTTTCTAACAACTTGCGCTTTTTATTTTGGCACACTTGATATTCCTCATCAATTTTGTCTAAAATTTCCTCGCTTTTGCCTGTTTTCTTCGCTTTCACTTTTGCCACAAATTTTTTGTTGTTGACTTTTTGGAACCCTAAGTTAGTTTATTCATCATTTTTCATTTCATTTTGTTTGTTCAAAGCGAATCCCTAACACCGTGGATTGAATGATTGCATGTGGTCCTTAAACCACTACAGTTGAGGGAGTGACGATCCCAAGAACTATTCAATTTTATTGCAAGCTTTGATGTTTTGGACCAAGATTTTCTAGATGTGTTCGGGCTACATCACATTTTTTACATGCCTCCCATCCGATGTCACACTATGATGATGACCGCGCTCATGGAGTGGTGGCATTCAGAGACTTCTTCATTCCATTTACCTACTGGGGGGGCCACCATTACTCTTGAGGATGTGTGGAGGATCCTTTGCATACCCATCCATGGTGAGCTTGTTACCTATCATGTTTGATGGGGTACCCATGCTATGTGGTGTGTGCTTGGTGTCAGATGCTTGAAGGTTCGATAGTCTGAGATAGATTTATCAGAGTTTGTTGGCAGTACTGACCATGTTTCCCTTGTTCTTTGTGGTTTGGTTTCAGGCCTGGTTGTTCTTGATAGGAGAGGCCACCAATTTCCTATTGGATGGGGTATATGTATCGAGGAGATGTTTGAGCATGGGACTAGATATTCATGGGGTCCATGTCTCCTCACTCACCTATACATAGATATGCATGAGGTGGCATATCGGGGTGGGAAATCTATTTTCATCGGTGTTTCTCTTTTGCATGTATGGGCCTAGAAGCACATCGCAGTCACACAACCCGATGGTATACAGGATCATACTTCTGGTGATTCGTACTCCTATCATTATGGAGATTTTCTACATTATACTTTTCCTGGGGAGCTTTCATATTGGCATTGTGTATTTGATGATATGTCAGGTTTTATATGGAGACCATATATGGATTGTGATGTATGGCCTAAGGATCAAGAGCAACTAGTATACTATTGACATACCAGATGGTTGATTGGTCACACTCACTCTCTTCTAGAGAGGTATCTTACCAATAGGGTATGCAGGAAGTTTGGAGAGAGACATGGTTGCTTTCTAGACACCTATGAGGCTTGGTTTAGTCGTACTAGAGAGGTCCGAGTATGGGGTCTACAGGTTGACCGAGATGTTGCTATTGTTGTGCTTAGATCTCTTGCCCCAGTTGGATGGGGTTGGCCAATGGGTTTAGCGGATCTAAGTACCACTCCCAATTTTGATCAGTGGTGGGCATGACGTGTGCCATTGAGATTTACAAATCTTGGTGGTGATCCCGTAGTTGGTAGGGAAAACATTACAGGTTGGCTTGGAGAGAACAACACCTGCAGTTTACAAGTAGAAGAGTAGCTTGGGGCTTGGCTTGAGGATGATTACGGTGATGGAGTTGTAGGGTGGGGACAAGTTCCTAGGTCCCCTCACCACAGGGATACAGAAGTGTTTAAGTTAGCTACTCTCGCTTATGGGATGGCTGATAGGCTGCAAAGGAACAACTTTCCACCGGTGATAGCGAGCAAGTTGGTTTAAGAGTGGGGGAGTGAGATACAAAGATTGGGCATTGTCATTCCTGAACACAATTGCAAGGGAGCCGTTACCACGAGAGAAAGGATAGTTTGAGGGGGATAGGGGTGTGATATTTAACATTGCTAAGGGGATCACTTATTATAGGGAGCTATATTATCATACTTTGTATGATGCTTTTTTTCCTCAGGCACAACAATGATCAAGATTCAAAGATCCTAGTGTTGCAGGTAGTGGTGTTGTTAGGTGGGAAGTTTGTTAGACAACTAGAACTAGATGGTGGTCCATAGCCTAGTCTATAGATTCCTCTTCCTCTTGCCAGGCAGTGGCATTTTTTTCTTGATCTCTATGATGTTTATTGTTCAGAGAATTCATATTGTAGACATAATTTTGTATATACATTCATCGACCCATTCGAGGCCTCATATATAAGTATTATTTTATATTATTCTATCACACTTGTTTCACTAATGATGATGTACTATGATATTCTCTTTTTTTTATGATGATATATATGAGATATACCTTCTTTGATGATTTATGGATGATGATGTATGCTTATACATGCTTTTGTATTTTTTTGATGGATGCATATGATGTGGATGGATCATATTTTATATCATATGATGCTTTATTATGATGTGATGATGTTGATATATAATGGATGTATGTCGTCTATTCATGATACATCGTGTTTTCATTGATTTATCATCATGATATGTATTGATGATATTATGGATGTAGGATGGATATGGTACTAATGATATCGTGATGTAGGATGGATGTTAGTTTTAGAAGAAATATTTGATGATGGATAGAAATTTGATATTGTTAGTTGTTGATGTGTTGTTTTCGCTTTTCTTGGAGACTTTGTATTTTGAACAATCGTGTTTGATGTAACAAACAGATACGATGCACTAGGGTATTAATAGCCAAGGTGACTTTGTATCCATTGCATGGAATTTGACTTGACATACAAAGAATATTCTTGCTCATACCAGACATACAAAAAATTGTGTAAAGTATATAGGTGGGTTGTGTTAAAACTTTTCAGACCATTTACACAGAGAGGGAATACTTAACATGCAACTGCTTCACAAATTTTTCCAACACAACTTCCATACACTCAATAAAGTAAGTATTCACCATCTAGTAGTATTACAAAAACATCTTACAAACAACAAACCAAAATGATGATCTATTTCCCCCATTCCTTCTTCTCTAAATCCTTATGGACATCCTCAAGAGATCCTAGGAATGAGTCAATAAAATAAATCATAAAAGATAAGACTATAAAAAGATAAAAAAAAGTTGCAGTATCACTTGCCATATCTATTTGAGGTTTCAGGACTATTATCCATTGTTGATCATGTCTATCATGGGAGCAAATCTGTTAAGGCATATCTCAGGATGTTGTTGGTGAATTGTCAAAAGATAGGTAGGTAGTACTTTGGAATTGTTTCCATCTATTTTGTGATCAAATCTTTGTGATTTCTTTTCTTGAAAGTTCTAACTGTTGATGTTTTCTCTATTTGTTTGTTTGGTTTTGGTCAAAGAGTGAGTGCGACGATTTGTTTATTATGGGTGAAAAGTTTATTACAGATTTGTGATGACGAGGTAGGTCTTTTTTTTATTTTCTAAGTTTTATGATGTTTTTGTTATTTTTAGGGGATTAACCTAAGGCCTCAGAGTCTCATCAAAGATCATCATTTCCTACGTTGTACACACAGAGGCTTGTAGTTCGCTTGGTTTGAATGTTTTTGATCTTTTATTTTTTGTGAATGTTTTTGGATTTTGTATTTTGTGACTAAGTTGAAATAAAGAATGATAGAAACCTAAGGGGACTGACCTATGGCCTCAGGGGATGATCAGAGATAAGCCTTGCCTACTTTGTACATGTAGAGACCATGTAGTTTGATCGGTTGACTCAAAGCATAAACTTGTTTTTGGGATAAACAACATTGATAACCATGATTGATATTCCACTTCCTTTTCTAGAGGATATGTTGCGGGAAATCTAATTGAACTAGCTATGAGGTTCAGGCAAATGTTGATATCTTAGACTATTTAAGTGAAGGAAGAATCCAATGATGTTATTTCATTTGTGATGTTTTCAAAAAAAAAAAAAAAAATTGTTTTTTAGATGTTTTTGATTTTGTTTCTTTTCAAAAAAAATTGGATTTATTTATTTTTCGAATATTTTTTGTTTTTTTTATTTTTGACTGTGATGGGATACACAAGGATCTAATCCATGACTAGCTTCGAGAAGTTTCCCCTAGTTGGAGACAAGACTACTTTCCTTAATCAATAACAAGCCATGGTTGGATATGTTTTATTATGAAATGAATGGGTGAATGCTTTGATAGTATCGATAGATAATGATGCAAGTCTTACTCAAACATAGCACCTGTTTGCCAAGTTTTCACTACGTTACCTATTCTAGGAGTGCCACAAAGTGGTTTTCACTCAAAGAACGTTTTATTTCTCTTTACTGTTTTTCTTTCTTTTTGAATTTTTTTTATTTGTGTTTTTGTTCTCTTTTATTTTTATTTTTTTCTCTTTTTTACCCTTTTGCCTGAGGTATTTTGACATGCTTTATGTGTAGAACTTCTTGAGGTGGTTGTTGTTTAGCGGTTTAGCTAAGAGTTCTCTTTTAGGATTAGCCAACTGATAAGCCCCATAACCATAGCTTGTTGTGATGATAAATGGGCCTAACCAGTTGGGTTCAAATTTTCCTTTTCCATCCTAATTCAATTGTATCTTCTAGTTCTCTTTGAGCACTAGGTCACCAAATTGAAAGTTCATGTCCTTGATCTTTTTGTCATAGTTTTGTTTGAGCCGATTCTAATAAACCTAAAGATGGTTTAATGTGCTCAAACACCTTTCATCTAGGAGCTCCAATTCATTTAGCCTAGATACCCGATATTCTTCATTATTGACCATGTATTTTAATGAGTTTCACAATGATGGGATTTCAACCTTGATAGGTAAGACCACCTCTAATCCATAGACCAAGGAAAATGGTGTGGCACCTGTAGGTGTTTGGATGTTGGTTCAATAAAGCCCATAGGGTTGGGTTTAGTTGTAAATGCCAATCATGGCCAGCTTCATTAACAGTCTTTTTTAGTATTTTCAAGATGGTTTTATTAGATGCTTCAACCTAACCATTTCCTTGAGGATAGTAGGGTGTGGAAAATCTATGTTGGATAGAGAATTTGGAACAGAGTTCTTGGAAATCTTGATTCTTGAATGGGGTTCCATTATCTGTTATTATTGTTTGGGGAATTCCATGCCTACAAATCAAATAGTTCAGAATGAACTTTGATACTTGGTTTCCAGTGATGTAGGTCAATGGAATTGTCTCTATCCATTTAGTGAAATACTCTGTTGCTATGATAATAAACTTGTGCCCATTAGATGAAGTAGGTGAAGTCTTACCCACCAGGTCTAATCCCCATTGTGAGATAGGTCATGGTGTTGTGATGGGTCTCAACTCTTGAGCTGGTGTGTGAACAAGGTCACTATGCTACTAACATTGACAACACTTTCTAGAATATTGAATTCTTTCTTGTTCCATGGAGGGCCAATAATACCTTGTTCTGAGCAATTTTTGGACTAGGTTAGGTCTGCTAGAGTGGGACCCGCAAACACCTTCATGTACCTCTTGTAAGTCCATTTGTGATTCTTATGCGTTAAGACACCAAAGTAACATATCATCTAGACTACAACGGTATAGGGTATCTCCTCAGATTGTAAAGCGGGAAGTTCTACAGATGAAGGTTGTCTTTTGAGTGGTTGTTAGGTCAAGTGGTATGATACCATGTTGGATATAGTCGAATGTATCTTGGTACCATGGGGAGTTAGGTCCAACAACAACACATACCAGTTCTGATTCTGGGATGTCGAATGCAGGTATGAGCAATTGTTCCATGAGGAACTCATACCTAGGAACATTTTGTGGAATATCAAACAGTGAGCCTATTATTTCCATTGCATCGACAACTTTGTTGTTGATCTAAGGAAATTTTCAAAGGTTATTGTGAAAAAATATTCCTTGAAGCTATCCACCATCCTTTTATATGACATCAGCTTGTCCTTTTGTCTAGTACTCATCATTTACCTATCTGATCACTAGCTGAGAGTCTCTGAAGACATGTAGCTCTTTTATTCTCCATTCAATAGTCATTTTGAGCCTTGTGATCAAAGCTTCATACTCTAAGATATTATTCGTGCATGGGAAAGAAATATTGTATTCCTTAGGTATACTATCTCTATATGGTGTGAGAAACAAAATACCTACTCTAGAGCCATGTTGCATGTGGGACCCATCAAAGTATAGAGTCAAATGACCTATCTATTCTGTCACTAGGATACTTTCATCTGGAAAGTCCACTATGAGAGGCTTGTGATCATCTATGGGTGCTTCGGCCAACTGTTCTGCTATTATTTGTCCCTTGATGGCTCTTCTATCCACATATTCTATATCAAATTCACTCAGAATCATCACCCATTTCATAATTTGGCCTATTAGGGATGCCTTTGCTAGTAGGTACTTTAGTGGGTCTACTTTTGAAATTGATTTCACCTTTTTGTTTAAGATGTAGTGTCTCAGCTTTTGTGTTGCAAATACAACTGAGAGACATGCTCTTTCTATGGGAAATTAGTTCAATTTGTAGCCTACCAATGTTTGGCTGATGTAGTAGATCACTCTTTAGACCACTCTTTGTTTGTTATATTTGTCTAGCTAGGCTAGGAGAGCTCCCAATGCTGCTTGTGTGGTAGATACATAGAGTACCATTTCCTTGTCTATAATAGGTGGCATGAGTACAAGAGGATTAAGTAGGTACTCCTTGACTTGCTAGAACACTTGGTCACATCTCCCATCCCACTTGAAGGTGATGTCCTTGTGTAGGAGATGAGTGAAAGGGTGACATTTGTCTACCAGTTGTGTGATAAATCGCCTAATGGATTGTAGCTTCCCTTGTAAAATTCTTAGTTGTTTTAATGTCTTTGGTGGAGGCATCTCTAGAATAGCTTTTAATTTTGTAGGATCCACTTCAATTCCCCTTCTTAACACTATGTACCCTAACAGCTTCCCGGATATTACTCTAAACACACACTTCTTAGGGTTGAGTCTCAAATTATATTGTTCAAGCCGTTCAAACACCTTTGCAAGATTGGTCAAGTGACCTTCCCTTTTGTCTAACTTTTCTAGAATTTTGTTCACATTGTCTTGTGTAGCATATCATGGAAGATGGTCATCATTGCTATTTGATATGTTGCTCCTACGTTCTTTAAACCAAATGACATTACCTTCCAGCAGAAGATCCCCCAAGCACAAGTAAATGTTGTTTTGTGTTGATTGTCAGGAGATATTTTTATTTGGTTATATCTAGAGAAACAATCCATTAAGGATAGCATCTCATGCCCTGCTATTAGATCCACGATCATGTCTATACTTGGAAGGGGGAAGTCATCCTTTGGGTAGGCTTTGTTAAGGTCTCTGAAGTCTTTTTAGATCCTTATGCCCCTAGTAGGCTTTGACACTGGTACAAGATTTGATATCCATCCCAGATAATCGATGGGTCTAATGAAACCCACATATAGTAACTTCTTTAGTTCTACCTTTACCAATAATGCTATTTGAAGATGCAATTTTCTGATTTTTTGTTTGATAGGCTTTGCTCCAGGGGAGACGGTCAAATGATGTACCACTAGTGTTGGATATAGTCTAGGCATATCTGCATAGGTCCACACAAAGTTTACTTTCATGTCATTGATGAATGTTGTGAAGTTTGTTTTCTCTTCAGGATCAAGCGACACCACATGGTATGTTATCTTTGGGCCCTCTATTGTGCCAACATTTATGGAATCTACTTCTTCTACTAGAAGCATTGATCTTTCTTGATATTCGGATATGGGGAGATTAAACCCTCTCCATCCTCCGGTGCCTTGGGGAGGTTTTCACCGTTAGATGTGTCCTTTATTTTCAATCTGATAGAGCAACATTGTGGTCTTCTCTAGGGGATAACATTTTTATTTTTATGTTTTCTCTTTCATTTTTGCGACTAGAAGATTCAATCTCTCCACCAAAATGTGCATCTTGTTCAAGTTCCATGACGAACCCTACTTTTTGATCCCCTGCTGGTATGTCTGTTCAAAGTCCCATTAACTCTATGATTGCCTCATTATTCTAGAATTGATCTAGAATAGGTGTATGTTTTTGTTGGTCCCAATCTATCAATTATGGGTAGCAGAGTGGTAATCTATCATCATTATCCACAAAGCTTATAGAGGTTGTTGAAATGGTTAGTATGGTGCTAGTATCTTTTTCCCATTGGGTGTCTAGGTCGTCATTACTAGAAGTGGGGGAACTATATCCAGTGATAAAGGAAGGAGAACCCCATTCTTATTCGTTAGAATCCATTTCAGAATAATAATAGATATTGGGAATGGTTTTGATAAACTGGAGAGGGAACCTATCAATGTTAAAGTTGTCGAATAATTCTTTGATGGGTAAATTGTTTTCCATGATATGGTAGATATGCACTGCCTTAACGCTATCAGAAGTTTCTTGTTTCTTAAAAGAGGTTTGTCTGATTTTTGGAGTAACCACGTCTTTTGTCTCATAACCTAGTCCCATATTTTTCTTTCTTTATTCCACTATGATAGGATCCCATCAGCCTTGTTTGTGTAGCCCAAGGCCACCTGTTCCTTGATATCCCATTTGTTTAGCTAATTGATAACCTCTACTGTTAGGATCAATTAGAATGGGTTGTGGCTTTTCTGGTTCTTTTTGGTCTTTCTTGTATATCATGGATAAGAAGTCCTTTGAATATCTCTCTTCCTTTATATCTCCCCACTTGGTGAAAATCATAGGTTTGGCTATCATTTTCACTGTTTGAGCATACTTGATCTCTTTCGGACCTCCATAGAATTTGGGTGTTGGTGGAAGCATGCCAATGCAGAATGCTTGGTTGAAGTGGTAATTTCCATTACCCTTGTCTAGTACTTGGACCTTGGTTTCCATTTTTGTTTGCTCACTTGATGTGGTCTTGGTTGAGGTCGATGGTAGCTTGGAAGGTTCAACATACAAAAATGAATGGAAGGGTATGTCATTGCTAGGTATGTGTTGGATCTTAATATACTTCTCCAAATTTGCATAGAAGTGGAAGGGTTCAAGATCAACATATAAGGTCACCTCTTTTCCTTCATGGGGGAACTATAGGCATTGGTGAAAGGTCGATGGTACCGCTTGTAATGCGTGGATCCAAGGGAATCCTAGGAGGGGGTTATACAACAACTCAAGGTCAAGTACTTGACATGTAATTTCTATGATGGCCAGTCCTATCTACACTGGTAGCCTGAGTGTTCCTTTTGAATTCCTTTCAAGGTCATCATAGGCTCTTATAGTGATACTCTATCCTTTGTCTATTACATCATCAAAATACCCCAACTGTTTGACTAATTTCAAGGTACAGATGTTTAGACCTGCACCATTATCTATCAACACCCGCTTGACCATGTTCTTGTGGACACCAACCTCTATGTAAAGAGCTTGGTTATGGAATTTCCTTTGTGGAAGATATTTCTCAGAAAATACTAAATGATTGTTGGCCGTGATTTTTCCAACCATGGATTGGAACTTATTAGGATCAAGGTCGTTAGGGATTGATGCTTCTAATGCTTTTTCCAATATCTTCGTATGTGTGGGTGATAGTTTTAGCAGTTCTAGAATTGGGATTAAGGTAGGAGTCTTCTTCAACTATTCCAAAATGTTGTAGTCATGTGATGACTTTGTTGTCAGTTTGGGTGGGGCTCCTTGTATTGTAACTCTCCCTTGACAGGTAGTTGCATTTTAGTCGTTATCTCCACCTCGTATAGTCACTACATTTTCTCTATTGTCATCAAATTGTGAGAGGGTTCCTAAAACTTTGTCACCATACGT
>VDFB02000012.1:9868406-9955768 GCA_007258455.2 Sequoia sempervirens | reverse complement strand
TATCATATATCATAAGAATAAAATATATATTCCTATGTATAATGAGTTAAGCACTTGTCACATGCTTAACCTTAACATTAGTTTTAGTTAATACATTAAATACTCTATTAGGATGAAGGTGTATGTCCCTACATGGTTAAATCCTATAAATAAAGGGGAGATGTTCCTCCCAAATCATCATATCATCAATTATTCAATTTACATCATTTTTTTTATTATTGGAGGTTACCCCCTCGAAGTGGTTTGCTATATTTCTATTTTTTTACAAATATTTCTAAGAAATATCATAAAAAATGGTATCAAAGCTACAATTTGGGCCAACACTTATTAAGATTTTATAGTTTTTGATTAATTTAATTTGCTCTATAGGCCGAAGTTTTTGGATTTTTTTCTAAATTTTACATTTCTAGAAAGATTATAAAAAATTAGGGTTTGTTCTTTTTAATGTACTATTAAAAATAAAATAAATTATTTCATTTAGTGGTCAAAGTTTAGTAAAAAATTCATTATTTTGCTATATAAACTACAATTTTTGGAATTAAAAAATATCATATTTTTTGGAAACCTTTTAAAAAATAGGTAGGGTTAATTCTTTGCAATTTAATGTTAGAGATAAAAGAAGCTCCTTAATTTAGTGATCAATTTTTAGTCAAACCATAAATTTTAAAACTTGTCTTGGCATATGTTCTAAATTTTTATGGTTACAACTTTCACTAGATACTATCCTCCCTTAATTAATAAAGAGGAATCTATATTTCAAATTTATATAAATAAACTTCAATCTGTGTCATCTTTAGGACTAGAGGACTATTTTATGAATGAGGAATAGGTCATAATTAAGGGGTTCAAAAAGCCACCAAGGTGGGTACAACCCTAATAGAAAAAATCAAGGAATAGGTCAATTTTTTCAAGGTTCAAAATTAAACCTACCCAAAATAGACATATGTAATTTTTATGGTACACATGTAACTTCATGGATAAGTCTCATGAAACAATATTTAAACTTCATAATATATCAGATAATGCAATGGTTGACACAACCTCACTACATTTAGAATATGAACCTTATCAATGGTACCAATGGATGATGGGTGAAAAACAAGGGAAATTACTTAGTTGGAGATAATTTACCAATGAATTAGTAGTCCACAGTGAGAAACTATGGAAGGAGAGCTATTTTATCCATCTTAAAAATTTAAAACAAATAGAGTATGTAGTAGAATACAATGTTGAACACATGAGATTGGCGATTCAAACTCAAGATGTGACACCTTATCAAAGGCTACAACTCTACACCAATGGAAATAATGAACAAATTAAACATGATGTTCATTTATTAGAACCTTGTACAGTTAGAAAATTAATGCAACAAACATTACATATTGAGAAAAGAAACCTCACTACAAAAAGATCAACACAATGCCAAATAGTAGGATGAAAAGATTTTTTTTACTATTCCTACTAACAAAAAAAGGGCTAACCTTTTTTATCTTAAAACAAATGACTAATATCTCTCCTCAACAAGAGGAAAAGAAAAGAGAAAAATGTCTATGTTAGCATTGTGATAGAAAGTGGCCTAGAGGCCTTAAATATGGTAATAATGAGAAGAGACTAATAATTATTGAGAATGAGATCGAAGAAGAGGAAGAAGTATCTATAGAAGAACCGAATATGGAACTAAAGACTTAAAATTTAGAGGAAGAAGACAATATTGCTACCTCAATACATGCATTGAATGGAACAAGAACACCACAAGCACTTAATTTTTTTGATTATATAAAAAAGAGAAAGGTAATAGTGTTGATTGATATAGGTAGTACACATAACTTTATTGATAGAAGATTAGCTCGTGAGCTTAATTTTTTTTTATATCCACTCTTTAACTTCCAAGTCATGATAGCTAAACTACCTTGCGGTGGTAAGTGTCATCATATAAAACTTTCAATGGGAAAAATTACCATCTAGATTCAAAAATATTTGCTATTTCAATAGGAGTAGATCTAGTTTTAGGAGTATAATGGCTTAAAAAGATGGGAATAATGTCCTTTAGTTTTCAAGAATTATTTATGACTTTCAATAAAATTATAAACTTATAGGAGTAACATCACCACCAAATCAAATTATTAGCTTCCATAGGATGGAAGAATTAATTAATAAGGCTCGTATGGTCTAGTGGCACAACTAAATTTTATAGAAGCATAAGATGTGAAAACTCAACATCCACAAGAAATTCAAGAGATAATTCAAAAACACCAACAAATTTTTATAGAACCTAAGTGTCTACCTCCAATTAGAGACCATGGTCATGCCATTGAATTAATACCCGAAAGCATTCCTCCTAGTATTACACCTTATCATTATCCTTATGAATAAAAGACATAAATTAAAAATATAATCAAGAAAATTTTGGAGTCAAGAATTATTCATCCTAGTAAAAGTCCCAATTCATCTCCAATGGTTTATGGTTAAAAGGAATGATGAGTCATGGAGAATGTTTCTTAGTTAGAGGGAACTCTAAGCTCACTCTTGAGGATAAGTTTCCTATTCCTACCATTGATGAATTATTAGATGAATTAAATGGTGAAATTTTCTTTACTAAGTTAGGTTTACGTTTTGGTTTTCATCAAATTCATATAAAGGAAGAGGATATACATAAAATTTCCTTTAGAACACCTGAGGGACATTATATATTCTTAGTAATGCCATTTGGATTATCTAATGCCCCATCAACTTTTCAAAGTCTCATGAACTTAATACTTCACCCATTTCTTCACAATCTTTAGGTGGATTTCTTTGATGATATCCTTATCTATAGTAAATCATGGGAAGAACATTTGCAACATGTAGATAAGATATTACAAGTATTGGAGATAATCAACTCTATTCCAAGTAATCCAAATGTGTTTTTGGGGTAAAAGAAATATAATACTTGGGACATGTGGTGTCACATGAAGGTGTTAAGGTAGACCCCAAGAATATTGTTGCAATAAAGGAATGACTAAAACCTAAAAATATCAAAGGGTTGAGAGGATTTTTCAGTCTAATAGGATACTATATAATATTTATTCATAATTATGTCTGTATCTCAACATCCTTAACAATGTTATTAAAGAAGGATTCATTTTCATGGTCAAAGCTAGCCATTTAGGCCTTCCTACAACTAAAAGAAGCTCTCACTTCAACCCCAATAATGGCTACCCCTAAATTATTTAAAACATTTATGGTAGAATGTAATGCTTTTAGAAATGAAATTGAGGTAGTAATAATGCAAGAAGGGTGTCCATTAACATTTGAGATTCGACAACTCAAAGGAAAAAGCTTGCTAAGACCCACATATGAGAAGGAAATGTTAGCCATTATTATGCAATTAAAAAATGGCGTCAATATTTAATGGGAAGGCATTTCAAAGTCAAAATGCAACAAAATAGTGGAAAAATGATCCTCAAATACATAATCTCATGTTCTAAAACTGCAACATGACCCATCTTCTTTCAATAAGTATGTTTGGAAAGAAGATTCGTTATGGTACAAAGATAGATTATTTTTATGTAAAAATTCTAATTTAAAAGAAGACATATTATCTCAAATGCATGAATCACCAACAAGAGGACATTCAAGGTTTTTAAAGACCTGTCATCGTATAAAGAAATATTTCTTTTGAGAAGGTCTAAAAGGAGATGTCAAAAAAATTGTGGTTGAATATTTAATATGCCAAAGAAATAAAGGTGAAACAATAAATAATTCAGGCCTCTTGCAACCTTTAGTCATTCTTGTAGATAGGGAAATAATCAATTAGCTTTAATGTTGAAACAATAAATTAACTAATTCCCTACAAGCACAATAGAGTACGAGACAATATGAAAATCAAAATAAGAAGCAAAACGCAAACCAATCTCCACGCTAAACTCGATTTATCTCCATTGCTCTTCTCCACCTGCACAAGGATGCAAGATTTTGAAGGTTGATAATAGAGGAGAATGGCTGACGGTCATTCTTTAGCAAAAGATAACGAATTGAATTAATAAATAACGATGGTATTTACTTGAAGAAATTACTTTGAAAAACTTAGATTTGGGACAAAGACTTTACCCCAAACGGCTTCAGAAAGGTTAATTTTATAAGATTTCTCATGACGTATAGCGATTTCTAATGACTTGATAAGGGATTTGATTTTTTAAAGAGAAAACATAATGAGATGAGATAAGACAGTTTTAAAAAGATAAAAGATTTCATTTCCGCCAAATGCAGCCGAAATCTGAAAAAAGATGAGAAGGATACTGATGAATTATCAATTAAATGTACTAATTAGATACAATACGAAGCTCTGAATTCCTTGTTGTTTGCGAAGATCTTTAGATTTTACCGTTACTCTTGATTTATCTAATTAATGTCGACGATGATTTCACCACCAAACAATACAAACTACTTCAATTCAACACAAGAATCTCGATAGAAATGATTTAACTAATCAAATAATATAAATTATTTAATTAACATTGAGGAATGGATTTGAAAATGATTTAATTAATTAAACAATATAAACTTATTTTAAATTCAACATTATGAACGGATGGAATGATTTAATTAATTAAATAATATAACCATTTTAATTAACATTAGAGTGAATGGATGGAATGATAATTCACCAAACAATACAACTATTTAATCAACACAGAGGAAATGGACAATGATTTAATTAATTAAAATACTATGCACCATTTTCACCAACATTGTGAGGAATTGGATGAATTCATGCAGCTAGAAAGGAATAAATGAAATTAAATAAATAAATAAGGTTTATTTAACCAAATTAGATGATGACATGGGTTCCGTAGTGGCAAACATACCACAAGGTGTCTAAATGATGCAATGTTGTGACAAGGTATCGTAAGAGGACAATTTTTTGATGTCTACATTTTGCCCCTCTTTGAGATGATGTTCGAGATGATGAGATTTGTGTCGAGTAACATCATTTCAAAGAAGTTAAGGTATTGATAGAGGAAAATGGATAATGATATAAAGATAGGATAATGGAATGATGATGCCCCCTCGAGAGGATAGGTGGGTTGAACAAACACGGGTAGGCTCTCGAAATGAAATGATAAGGATAGACAGGATGATGCAAGATAGAAAGTGGATGAAGGAGAGGAATGATACGTTGTGCTGCAATGAAGGTGAGAAACCATGATGTTTGATATAGCACTAGACGTTATGCACCAAGATATAAGGACCAAGGTGACGATGTGTCTCGTGCCCCAGCATAATACAACCTTGTCTAGACATATGAGAAAGTAGACTTAGAGCATTAAAGTCCTAATGCACAAAAGGTATGATGTGACCTTAGATGCAAAGGATAGTGCAAAAAGCTACTCTAACATACACAAGATATGAATATTAGCTGGAATGATATGGATTTAATACAAATGCAAGATAAAATGATAACACACTCAAGCAAGCAAGCAAG
Source organism: Sequoia sempervirens (assembly GCA_007258455.2). NCBI lineage: Eukaryota > Viridiplantae > Streptophyta > Pinopsida > Cupressales > Cupressaceae > Sequoia > Sequoia sempervirens. The sequence continues at coordinate 9,950,304 of VDFB02000012.1, read as the reverse complement.
CATGCACAAATGATACAAAAACAAACAAGGAATTGCCCCTGTCAAGTTGTAAACCATTGATTGATTGATTGATGATGATGATAGTGTTGTCATTGTGGGGAGCGACATGTACCTAAAGCAACACAAGGATGACTGATAGTTGATTGATTGATTGGTTGATTTGGTTTACGACAAGATTAGGATCAAGACCAAAGAATGTGATTGGATAATTTGACAAGATTGATTGACTTGATTGGTATGGATTAAGGATTGACTTGCATTTGGATTATTGCTTGGATTTTTGTTGACTATTTTATTTTTTGGATTTTTGACATTTTATGATTTTTTGTATTTTTGAAATGTTTTATCTTTCGGACTTTTTGAAATGTTTTTTGATTTTTGAACTTTTTGAAATGTTTTGATTTTTTGGATTTTGAAATGTTTTTGATGTTTCTTTTGGATTTTTGGAAATGTTTTGGATGTTTTGAATTTTGAAATGTTTTGATTATTTTTTTTGGACTTTTGAAATGTTTTTCTTTTTTTTTGGATTTTTGAGTAGCCTTTGTGCTAGATACCAACAACAAGGGGAAAACCAAGTCTACGTGCAAGGAGATAAATGGGATTGATGGATGAAAGGGTGGGTGATGGGATAAGGGATAAAAGGCTCATGATAAATGGATGGATGAAAAGGATAAGTCATAGTGAATGAAATGGATGTATGCATCATAAGAGAGCAAGGATGTGATTTCAAAGACTATGTTGCATAGGAATAACATGCCCCATTCTAGGTACAAGACTTAGGATTTTTACATGACAAATCTTATGACAATAGGATAATGATAGGATTGGTTTAGAAGGATGAGGTATGTCAAGAGATACCCAAAACATGTTTCAAAATTTTCCCCCTATGTCTTCATCAAGATCAAAATAAGAAGAGTGGATGAATGGACTCAATATGATAGGTATGTATGAATAGACTCAATATGATGGCTAAAGATGGTAGGTAGGATGGAAATGACAAGACATGAATGATAGGAGGGATAGATAAGACATCGTGCCCCCAAGTGTAAGTGACATAGAAGATCAACCTACACATGACGCCTATTTGCTAGGTTTTCATCATGGTACTTATCCAGGGTGCCTGTTTACCAGGTTTTCACCGTTGGATGAAAGGATTTCTCTTTACTTTTTTTTTTCCTTTTTTTTTTGTCTTTTTGGATAGGAGAAGGGGAATATGCATGGAGGGACCCAAGTGTCTAGTCTGAAAGGTGATAGTCCCACTAGATATGGATGTGTCATTGCATGGGACCATGTCAAATGTAATTATGCTCATAGATGTTGGTAAGGGATGACATGAAAGGGAGATGGATTAGGTAGATGGCAGATTATGAAAGTCTTATGTAAGAATGGATGGGGAATAGTGGATGATGATGTGGATTGAATAGGACTTGTGCAAAAGGATGGATGAAAGGTTTATGCAAAAGTATGGACTGTAGGAAGATGGTGGGGGAGATATGTAGGATAATGCGTGAAGGATGGGGAGATGGAGGTATGTGGAATTGTTGTGAAATGGAAGGAAACCATGACCAATGGTTGCACACACTATGATAAACGTTGAAGCTTTTGATGTGGATGGGGTGTAGGAAGCAATGGAGATGTTTTCTTAGGAGGTGGTGGATGAAGTGTTTTAGGTACCCACATAGATTTAATATTTTTATGATTTTTGTTTGGCTTATGGGACTTAGGAATTTGAGACTTTTGAATAGAGTGGGAATGTGTGTTTTGGATGGAAGGGGATTTTTGGGATTTTTGTGATGTGGATGCCTCATTTGACTTGATTTATTTTTTCTTAGGTGCCCAAACTAATTTACTTTTGGCCTTTACTTTTGGAGGTATGGGCTTATATAACTTTTTAGATGTACTTGGGTTTGATATTTGCAATTGTATGCTAAGGCATTAGGACCTTTAGAATTTTTGACTTTATGTGTAGAGGCATCCAAATTTTTATTTTGGAATCCCTTGGGTTTGGTGGAATGGGCAGAAGCTTCATGTTTATACAATGTGTGCATTTGTTGGTCATGATTAGGAATGTTAGGGTATTTATGGATAAATGGATAAGAGGATTGAATGGTAGTAATATTAGGTGTTGGAAGTAATGGTGGTACAATGGATTGAGGGATATTAGGAGTTGGAAGCAATGGTGGTGGAGTTGATGGAGGGATATTAGGAGTTGGAAGCAATGGTGTCAAAGTTGATGGCGGAAGGTGTATGGTCACATGATTTTGGCATTTGTAGGATGATGGAGGTGGAATGGAAACATATGTTTTAGGGATACGATAGGCTTTATGATGAAAGGAGGTGGACTTGGGATGCATGGAGGAAGTACCAACATCTTTAGGTTGTTGTCCTTGGGGTGTATATCCAAGGCCATAAGAGCGTGGAGGGACTTTGACATGGATGGGCTCCAAAATACCTTGTTCATGAAGGTCTAAACCTTTACCTTGGTGGTTCATATTTTGGAGTGTGCAATGGACAATGGGACTACACAGTTCATTGGATGGAAGAACAAAACAGAGAATGTGGTTTGTTTTGGGAGCATTGTGAGCCAGGGGTAGGAGAATACATGAATGGGACAGGGAGACTTTGCAGTAGGGTGCATTTGATGGAGAGATCATTAGGATCTTATTAAACATTATATTCCTGCGTCCAAAGAGTATTTGTTGATTTTCTATATGTGTGTTAAGGAGGCATATATCTCATCATAGGAGAGTAGATGTTGTGCATCATGGATAGGTGAGGTAGCAAACTCTTGACCCATAGAATACACATAAAGTTAGCTAAAGGGATCATCATGGTCTTCTTGAGTCATAAAGGGGTCTTGATCAAAATGAAAGATTGATCATGAATAGTATTAGGTATGTTATGAATGGAATCATTGGGAGGGTGTTGATCTTTATGTGGATGAGGGGTAATGTTTCCTCATGTTTAGGATTGTTCTCTTGACATAACTCTTGGGTTTCTTGAATGGAAGTGGAAGGGGATGACTCATGAAGAGACTTGACATGTTCTTGATGGTCAACATGGAGACATGATGGAGGTTGAATTGGACTTACGAGGGAAGACTCTTGAATTGGATCAAGGGGTTGTGGATGACATGGATTGAGCAGAAGGACTTGGCATGATGTTTGAGGATTATTTTGTATGTTTAGGTATATGTGTTGAATGCCATGGCGACAGTTGATTCCTTGCTCGTAGCCCTTGGGTCACATCCTTTGGAGGTGTAGGGGTGGAAGGTGTTGGCTTAGGGTTTTGATTTTGATTGGATGATGGTATGATAAAGTTATAGGGTGCATGTGCTAGATTGGTATTCACCTTGTCAATGGTTGCATTAGAACATGAGGAAGTTTGGCCTTGTTGCAAGGTAGAACTTAGAGTCACATGTGTTTGTCGTGATGTGGCTTGATGGGTTGATGTGGCATTGACATGCGAAGAAGTGGATGGATTAGATTGGTATGAGGTGGAAGGGTGATAATTAATGAATAGGGGATGACGTTTTGGTTGCTGGATTTGACAAGTGGCAATGAATTGATTGGCTTGAGCTAGGAGGTGTTGGATTTTAGGTGATTTAATTTGAAAATTTTGGAAGAGGGTTTGAAAGCTTTGTATGGTTTGGTGGTCTAGGGGTTGGGGTATTTGGTGAAGTGTTTGAAGGAGGTTTCAAAGTTGGAATGCTAGGGATTTGTGTTCGAATGTGGGCATGGTGTCACACATGTGTGTAAGCTCTTGCACATCGATTTTTTCCTCAAAGTATGTAACATCGTTCATGTAATTATTAGCAGTGGTGAGGGGCCTAAGTATGATTTTAGGTTTCTATTTTGTTTCATTATTTGAACTAGAGAAAGGGACTCCTTGAATCATGATCTCGGGCTTAGGTGTTGTCTCATGATTTGGACTAGAGGGATAGCCCCCTTGGATTATGACTTTTGGCTTATGATTAGGATTGGGCTTGTTTATGATTATGACCATTTTGACAAGTGGCGATGGTGATGATGTGGAATGATTAGATTGGATGACTTGGATTGATTAGGATGAAATGGATAGGATGTGACTAAGAAGAGTGATTAGGATGAAAGTGATTGGATATGAATGTGTTGGAAGAACCTTTAGAGTGACTTATCTTTATGTGTTTGGTGTTTAGTTTGATTTGGAAATGTTTAAATGAATGATCACACATGTACACACATAAATCACTCACACAAGACACATAAGCAAGTTTGAATTTCAAAATTTGAAGAATGTAATGATGATTATTAAACAAGCACTACATGGAAGACACATCAACAAGCTCTATGACTAGGCAAGTGGGGTATGGCCAATTAGGTCTCAAGCTGATCCTACAAGGTTGACTAAGTTAATTTGAAAGCAAAATCACCTTGATAAGCCGGGAGAAAGGGGTAACCCACCCTTCACCTTCACTTGCCAAAGGTATAAAGTTATTTGGGGCTTAGCTTAGAGTGACAAGATTTCAACTCCCAAAGGAGCATGTCTTTCGATTCACACTTCGATTGAGGTCGTCCCCAGGGGTGATGAAATCCCCTAGCAGGCCTCCTATGAAGGGTTTGACAAAAGCAAACCAAGTGAGGTGTTTGTGATCACACCCACACTTGATTCACACTCACAATTATTAATTGACCCTTAGAAAATTGAAATGTGTGTAAAATAGTTCAAACACTTGTTCTTTTTAACCCCAAATCAAGATGTGTGATTGAAGACAAAATTTGTTTTAAGCCCAATTTCAAATATGTGATCAAACAAGATTTGATTTTATGCCCCAAATTGAAATGTGTTGACAAGCAATGATTAATGAGAAACGAAATATTAGAATGTATGCACCTAATTATTCACTTTCCAATTTGATGTGAAATTTTACCAGTTTTTCGGCTCATATGATGCGACAAGTCACCAAGACAAGAAAAGAAACACAACGTGCTAGCCAAAAGTGAGATTAGTTCAAAATATATAATCTATTAAAAATATAAACTAAAATAAATAAATAAATGAAAAAAATAGAAATCTAAACTAGATTAAAAAGTTGAAAACCTAGATCTAAATTAGAAGTTAAATCTAAAATTATCTCATCTAGATTAGAAAAAATCTATTCTAAAATCTAAACTAAAATTTAAATTAAAAATCTATTCTAAAAAATAAACTAAGATTTAAATTAAAAATCCAATTCAAATTAAGAATCTAAACTAATCTTTGAAATCTAAAAATCTAAATAAAATCTAATTAAAAACCTAAATAAAATCTAATTTAAATCTAAATAAAATCAAAACTAAATTAAAAACCTAAAAATCTAAATAAAATATAAATTTTAAAAAGAAAAACTAAATCTGACTTTAAATTAAATATAAATTTATTCTAAGATCTAAATTAAAACCCTAAAAATCAAAACTAAAGTAGACACAAATAAAAGACTCCCTGCTCAGTCGCGGCAAGCCCTCAACACATAGTTTTGATGAAAATAGAGTTGCATGTCGACTATGTAAACATTCGCCTGTCATTTTGTTAGCAATAGAAGCTGTCAAAAGCTTTTGGAGTAATGGAAATTGATTCAAAAACTGCTTATAGAACCTTCAAAAACCTGTCACATGCAAGCTCAATGGATTTTTTGCTTGGAGATGTGCAGTTGAATCTTCATGATTCTACCACGAACAATGGAAGTTCTAAAAATTTCGCTCCACAGAGTAACTACGTTTGTCCTAACACAGTTACTTTGTCGTCTTATTGCCTGGATTGCGTTTGACTACATATGTGGGTCCTTATACACAAGTATGGATTCAAAGCTTCCAATTCAAATTCTATTACAGTGATCGATCTAGCTACCTGCTACTGGAAAAGTTGTGGACACCCCAAAGACCATACAAGAAATGTTTCATAGCAACGACTGGTGAGAGTTTGTGGGGAAAGGAATATGATGGGATTTTGGTTGTAAGGCATGTGATGAGTTAAAATAGCAACTACAGATTATAAAGGATGCATCATATATTATATTTGACGTGTGCCCTGAAGCAGAAATGGAATTTGGAAGAAGAGGGGATGCTGAGAAAAGGCATGGAGAAGTATGTGGTTATGTGGAAGCTATTTTTAATAGTCTTGCTGCAAATATTCCCAAAGTTGTGATATTCTACCAAGTTAAGAAAGCCAAGGAGGAAATGCTTATCCAACTTATAGCTCCGTATAGATGTACAATGGAAATCGAGGCAAGAATTTAAAAATCCAATGGCTAGGAATGCCACATATATGATATGAGCACTCAACAAAGATTTATGCTATGACTGATGGTAATAGTAATGATGAAAGTGGCAACAAAGGGAGGATTTTCCAACGGTGAGAGGAAGATGTTGAGGAGTAGATGATGACAGTCGTTCTTATCTAATGAAAATCGGGGAGCATTCAAATGCAAACATGTTGTCCGGAGCTTTTCTAAATGACATTAACCTTGTAACTCAAGCATGAAACCTGCAAATTTGAATATTAAGCCTGCATACAAAATTTTATCCAGATGCAGTGGTGATGTCAGTTTCAGCCCAAGAGGCCACCTTAACTAATGATTAAATCTCTAGAGCATGTTCACGTCGGGTTCACCAATGTAGATAGGCAAATTCAATCAGGTTTGGTATTGAAAAAATAAACTAATTAAATCCTATCAAGCACAATAGAGTACGAAACAACACAAAAATCACAATAAGAAGCACAAATGCAAACCAATCTCCGCGCTAATTCAATTTATCTCCATTGCTCTTCTCCACCTGCATGAGAATGCGAGATTTTGAAGGATTGACAATAGAGGAATGTTGGATGCTCATTCCTGCAGCATAACGACTTGATGACAACAATGACAAATGGAGAGAATGATAGATAGAGATGGAAGACTGATTTTGATAGAGTCTGGATGCTAGACGAATCAACCTCCTCAATGTATTGTGAGAGGTCGTATTTATAGAGTCGTGATGTTGATGAAGATAAGATTTGACAAGATTCAATAAGGATTTGATTTTTGACAAAAGAGGAAATACAATGAGATGAGATAAGATGTCAAAAAAGATAGAAAGATTTCATTTCCTGTTTTAAAGGAAATAAATCTTGAAAAAGACGAGAAGGATAATTGATGAATTATCTAATTAAATAAATTAATTAGATACACATGAGTTCAAATTTTGGAAAGAAAGCGAGAATATCCTTTTTAGATTTTATTAATTAAATAAATACTTGATTTATTTAATTAATATTAAATTTATGATTTCATTAATTAAATAATATAAATTATTTAATTAAGATTAGAAGAATTAATAGAAATGATTTAATTAATTAAATAATATAAATTATTTAATTAACATTAGAGGAATGGATGGATTATGCATAGGAAGGGAATAAATGAAATTAGTCAAATAAATAAGATTTATTTAACTAATTAGATGATGACATGGGTACATAGGGAAAAACATACTACAAGATGTCTAAATGATGCAATGATGGGACATGGTGTTGTAAGAGGACATTTCTGGGTGTCTACATTTTTCCCCTCTTTGAGATGATGTTCGAGATGATGAGATTTCTGTCGAGTAACATCATTTCAAAGAAACTAAGGTATGGGTAAAAGGAAATGGATGAGGTATATCTCAAGGGGGCATCATCATTCCATCATCATATCTTTCTATCATTATCCATTTTCCTCTATCCATACCTTAGTTTCTTTGAAATGATGTTACTCAACACAAATCTCATCATCTCAAACATCATCTCAAAGAGGGGAAAAATGTAGACACCCAAAAATGTCCTCTTACAACACTTGTCCCGATTACATCATTTAGGCATCTTGTAACATATTTTTCCCTAGGCACCAAATATTGATATCATAGTTGACCTCACAGCAGGATATGAGATGTTGTCCCTCATGGACGGTTTCTTTGGCTATAATCAAATTTGTATTGCCCCCGAAGACCAGCATAAAACAACATTCACTTGCCCTTGGCGTACATACTGTTGGAATGTCATGCCATTTGGTCTTAAGAATGCAGGCGCCACATATCAGAGGGCTATGACTACAATCTTTCATGACATGATGCATAAAATAATGGAAGATTACGTGGATGACCTTTTGGCCAAATCAATAACAAAAAAGGATCATCTGAAGGTATTAGACACAATTTTCAAGAGACTAGAAGAATACAAAGTCTGACTGAATCCTAAGAAATGTGTCTTCGGTGTAACATCAGGAAAATTCTTGGGATACATAGTTTCTCGAAGAGGCATTGAGGTCGATCTAGCAAAAGTAAAATCCATCATAGACATGCCTCCACCTAGAGGAATCAGTGAACTTAGAACCCTACAAGGCAGGGTACAATCTATACAGTGCTTTATAACACAATTGGCTAACAAGTGCCAACCATTCCAATATCTTCTACGCAAAGGTATCCCCTTTGTGTGGACAGATAAATGCCAAGAAGCCTTTCAGCACATAAAAGACTACTTACTATCACCGCCAGTCCTCATGCCACCAATTCACGGAAAACCATTGATCATATACATCTCTGCCACTACTTAAGCATTGGGGGCATTACTAGCACAGAACGACCAAGAAGAAAAAGAAAGAGCTATATATTATATCAGTCGGACGTTGGTTGGGTATGAACTAAACTACACATCAATTGAACAGGCTTGTTTAGTTGTGGTATTTGTAGCACAGAAACTAAGACATTATATGTTAAGCCATCAGACACAACTAGTAGCAAAGATTGACCCCCTCAAATATTTGTTAAGTTGGGCAGCATTAACGAGATGTCTGGCAAAATGGGTCATGATTCTGAGTGAATATGACATTCAATATGTAGAAATAAAGGAAATAAAAGGACAAGTCATAGCAAACCAGCTGGCGGATGCACCTTTACAAAGTGATCACCCGTTAGTGGCAGATTTTTCAGATGAGTTGATATTCCATACAAAACGAAAGTCTCCTTGGAGGCTATACATTGATGGATCACACACTAATCACGGCTCGGGGGTAGGAATCATATTCATCACCCCTCAAGGAGACTCCATTCCTAAGTCTTTCCGCATAGCTTTCCCATGCACACACAATGTGGCGGAATATGAGGCACTGGTTACAGGACTTAGAATGGCAATAAAATGGAAAATCAGAGCATTACATGTCTATGGGGATTCTCAGTTAGTCATCAACCAAGTTAATGATGACTATGACACAAAAGATGAGAAACTGATGCCCTACAAATGAATGATTGACAGTTTTCAAATGTACTTTCATATGGTGAATTTTGAACAAGTTTTGAGAGCACAGAACAAAGTGACAGATGCCATGGCTAAAATAGGCTCTCTCCTCGACATTCCATGCAATATGCCTCAGCTGGAATTCCTAATAGAACAACTGTTAGTCCCTGCCTATGACATTCCAGAGTCAGAGATGGTCTGTGAACTTGTTGGTCCCGACTCTCCCTGGTACCAAGATATTTATGACTACCTTAATTCTCAAACCATTCCACCTAACCTGTCCAATAACCAGAGGAAGTAGTTCATCCAAAAAGCCACAAGATATGCCATCGTCAGTGACACCCTTTACCGCCGTAGCTTTGACAACACCCTCCTTAGATGTCTCGACACCAATGAAGCATGTACAACCTTACGCGAAGTACATGACGGTATATGCGGGTCTCATTCGAGTGGTCCTACTCTAGCCAAGAAAGTAATGACACTCGGGTACTATTGGCCGACCATTGAAAAGGATGCAATAGAATATGTCAAGACTTGTCACCAATGCCAAATTCACAGTGATTTGATCCATGCTCCAGCACAGGAACTTCGGCCGATCACCTCTCCTTGGCTCTTCGCTCAGTGGGGACTTGACCTCTTGGGTAAGATCCATCCTACTTCGTCCAATGGCCACAAATTCATTATCACCGCCACTGAGTATTTTACGAAGTGGATGGAAGCCATCCCCCTAACATACATAACTAACAAACAAATATCCAAATTCATTCTTAACTACATCATTTGTCGGCATGGCCTTCCATAATCCATCATCACTGACAACGAACGTCCGTTCAAAAACCAAAATGTTCGTGAGTTATGTGAGCGATTTCGCATCCAACACCATTTTTCATCTCTGTATTACCCACAAGGAAATGGTCAAGCTGAGGTGTCAAATAAAACCATTGTTAAAATCCTCAAAAAGACTGTCAATGACGCTGGATGTGACTGGAATATACAACTCAATCCTGCTCTGTGGGCTTACCACACTAGCATTCTTACGCCTACAGGAGCCACTCCTTTCACCTTGGTCTTTGGAGCTGAGACCATCTTACCCATCGAGGTTGAAATTCCTTCCCTACGAGTCTCCCTGAAGGGTTTAACTGATGATGAGGAGTATAGACAGTCGCGCCTACACGAGCTGGAGATGTTAGAGGAAAGAAGACAAAATTCCCTAAACCATCTACAAGCGTATCAAAACCGTCTTTGTCGCAGTTACAACAAGAAGGTTATGGTCAAGAAATTTGACATTGGCGACTTAGTCCTCATGCAGAACCCTAAGAACCAGGCTAACAGAGAAAAGCTAGGAAAGTTTGAACCAAACTGGTTGGGTCCTTACGTCATCATATCTTCTTTTGGTTCTAGAGCTTATCAGCTGGTGACTCCAGATGGAGAACAACTGACAGAACCTATCAATAGTTTACATCTCTGAAAGTTCTATGCATAGCATCAAGAGATCGAGCTGAAAACTGTAAAATACAAAAAAATTGAAAAATGGTAAAAATCGTTGCCTTGATGAAAACCTGGCAAACAGGCATCTTGGCAGTACCAAAAAAAAGGAAAAATGATAAAAATAGTAAAGAAAAATGATTCGTCCAACAGTGAAACCTTGGCAAACAGGTGCTTTGGATAAGTACCATGGTGAAAACCTGGCAAATAGGTGCCATGTGTAATCAATCATCGCTCTGCCATCTACTATTACTTTGTCTGCCGTGGCCTAGGATGAAATACATTTTTTGTCATCACCACAACATCTGCCATGACATCATACCCTTCCTTTCATGGTTGATAAAAGGTTGATGTCAAGTCCTAAATACTGTCCATCCGGAACCCCTGGCACATCCCTTTCACGTCCTTTAAAATTGGCTAAGTCTTGGACCTGACTGGGGGAAATTTTTTTATCATGTAACTACGGTGGACGTCACACATGGTTTTGGAAATTGTAAAAAGTCCTGAAAAAAGACAAAAACATTGTAAAAAAGTCTTGAAAAAAGAGACAAAAACATCACAAAATGTCTTGAAAAAAGACAAAAAACATCACAAAATGTCTTGAGAAAAAAGACAAAAACATTGCAAAATGTCCTGAAAAAAGAACAAAAACATCGCAAAAAGTCTTGAAGAAAGATCTAAAAACTGAAAAACGTCCTGAAGAAAACCACAACAAGATGTCAAACACAGATTCATCTCTTGTCAAGTCTGTCATGTCAATCAATCAGTCTTCATCATTCATTTGAACTACGTTGTCTCCGTACATTTGCTACATAGGAAAGACTCATACTTGAGTCCTCGAGACATTAGGTCAGTCCTTTTAGGTTTGTCAAAATAAAATCATGGCGCAATCTTTGGTCATCAAGAAAAAGTCATTGGTTATGTTGAACTACGAGGTTTCTGAGTGTATGACATAGGCAAGGCCATCTGTCGATGAGCCCCCAAGGCCACACTAGGTTAGTCCATTAGGGTTCATGGCATTAAACTGGCACACACGTCAAAAGTCTTCAAATGGGAAAACTCCTAAAAAAAAGTATGGCAATCATTTATTCAAATATGACAATCACATCAGCATATCAAAAGAAAATCGACATATGGTCAACACAAGTCAAACTCAATCAAAACAAGCCAAATGATCATAACCTGTCAAACTGTCAACTCTTGGTTCGCTTTTAGATGTGTCCTTCTAAAAGATAACCTCTGTCATTCATGCCTTAGGATGTGTCATTCCTAGGCATCTTCACTGTCATTCGACATTTTGAGGGATCCTCTTGACATCTAAGGATCACTCCTCTTGACATCAGTATTCTTCAAGATGTGTCCTTCTGAAGAACAAACTCTGTCATTTATTCCTTAGGATGTGTCCTTCCTAGGCATTGTCATCATCACTATCACCTGGAATTTTGAGGGATCCCTTTTGACATTTAGGGATCAATCCTCTTGACATCAACATTATTCAGGATGTGTCCTTCCTAAATTTGGAAATCTTCGACATTCATCATCTTGGAATCATCAAAAGCTTGACACCCTGGCATCTCGACATCATCAAACCCGACATCTGAACATTAAGACAATTGACATCCAGAAACACTTAGCAAACACTTGGAACTTGTCTTTTGACTTTCATCATGTTACTAGTTTTTCAGCGAGATCTTGACAACAGGATTTAGAAAAACAATGACGTATCATGGTTGTCTTATATTGTCTTTGGGTTTTTATTATCATGTTACTATTTTTTCAGTGAAATCCCAACAACGGGATTTAGAGAAGCAATGACGTATCATGACATTTGTCTTGACTTTTGACATGCATGATTACTAGTTTCTCAGTGAGGTCCTGATTTCGGGATTTAGAAAAACAACGACGTATCATGATCATGGCTCTATTTTGTATTTTGATAATCATGCTGCTAGTTTCTCAAGGATGTCTTGGAAACAGGATTTAGAGAAGCAATGACGTTTCATGAATTGTCCTTTTTTTTTTTCTGTTTATGGTTGATTACGACAAAAAGATTGGGGAAATTGAGCTCTTACTAGGAGTCGTGATCATCCTTGTCTATGACTTCTTGTCTTATGTGAATGGTACGACCTTGCACACCTTGATCTATGTCATATCATGGTGTTTTTTGGCCATCACAATAGTCTGCTTAATGATGATTAAGAGCAATAAATATTAAAGTCCTATGCTAAAGTTTTGAAGGATTTAGTTTAGGAACTAGCATGCATCTCCTTCGGTTTGGTCATCTTCTCTCTTCGGTCTGGTCATCTTCTCCCATCCATCTCATGATGATATCCTATGAAATACAAAAAATAAATGCATACATAATCATATAAACATTGCATTAGGTCCATACATACAATATCCATAGCATTAAATCATATACCTTTCATTGCATATTGCATTAACATAACCATAAACATGGCATCCATTTAAATAAATACATTATGCAATTGACATAACATATAAATAAGCATTGCATCATCATGGCATCATATCATAAGAAAGAATCATAGGAAATACATAACAAGACATAAATAAGTACCATCATACATCATACATAAAGCATCACATCACATATATAATAATGCATAAATCAAATAGCATCACATAACACACATATAGGCCGCATCAAAAACAACATCATCATATAGCATCATCCCAAAAATATACAATGTCACAGGGTAGAGTCAACAAATATCCCAAAAATGGAGCTCACAGGCTCAGTGGTCTATACATAATGTGTCATAACATAAAAATAAATATAGCAAACATGCCCCTAGGGGAGGCTCTCATCATCCCCTCGTGGTGAAGAGTGTGGCAGCTAAGGATCTGTGACTGGTGTTGAGATAATGGGTGGACCTGTAGCAGCCTCTGTCTGTGCAACCAATGGAACTAACACTGATGGCATCATCTCCACAGTAATAGACACCTGTGATGACACTATGGCCTGACTCTGTGATGTTGAAGGATCTGTCATCGATGGCTGCCTCTGTACCGATCTTTGCCCTGAACTGGTGGACCCATGACTGTGGCGCGAATGATGACTTGAGGCATGCCTGTATGAGTGGTGGGACCTGTGCCCTGATGTGTGCCCTGAGGAGGTGGATCCTCCTACACTGATATGATTCATGCTGCCGCTCCCACTCCCTAATCTGTGACCACTGCATGTCCTCATCTGTGAGTGTGACAGTGTAGGATCTCGTCACTCAGGAGGCACTGCCTGCTCATATAGAGTCTTGTACTGCCCATACATAGTGCTCACCCTGGCAAGCTCACGAGAAATATCCCCAGAAGGCCCTGAACATAGTGTTGCGAACTCTACACACCACTGAGTTGAATCCTACTGGCGGATCACTGCCTGATCCCGCTCTACTCGAGCCACCTCTAGCTCTGACTACAGTGCTCAGACATGTGCAACACTCTCATCCAGTCTCCTCTAAAGGTCTTCCACCCTCTGGTCTGTCATAGCATCATGGGGCAGCGCCGAGCTAGATGGTATCTCCTCATCTCCCTCCACCATCCTAAATCTCAGGAGTCTCTCAGCCTCATCCATAACATCATCATCATCATCATCCTCTATGACATCCTCTCCACCGAATCCCTCATCCACGTCCACCTCCTCTCCCTCCTGCCTTGGCTCCTCCTCCTCCTGTCTCTCCTCCTCTCCCTCCTACCTCAGCTCCTCCTCCTCCTGTCTCTCCTCCTCTCCCTCCTGCCTCGGCTCCTCCTCCTCCTGTCTCTCCTCCTCTCCCTCCTACCTCGGCTGCTCCTCCTCTCCCTCCTACCTTAGTTGTTCCTCCTCCTCTCTCTCCCCCTCCTCGGCCACCTCTGGGATGACATCTAATGCCACTCTGGCCATGCGCGATCACAACCTCCTGCCCTGTCTCTGGCCATCTCTCCTTCGTCTCTGGCCATCTCCTCCATCATCCCCATCATCTCCACCTTGGCCTCCATCCCTACCTCCATCCCTACCTCCATCCCTCCCCCTCCCTCCATCCCTACCTCCATCTCTCCCCCGACCTCTGCCTCTATCACCATCTTTGCCTCCTCGCCTGACTCTCGACACACGAGGTATAACTAACCACCTGTCCACAGGTGCTGACCCATCTGGATCTGTTAGTGGCACTGGTTTATGTGCCTACCACCATAAGTCATAATCGGCCGTGGTCCCGGGATCTGCAATCCCACCTCTCCATCCCCACTGCTGGGCTCCTAGCCCATCGATTTGCTGCTCGAAAAAGGCTACAGGAATCGTTGGCCCCCAAGCCGACTCTCTGGAAGACTGAGCATACTCGGCTGTGCCTGCAGGTACACCCTGCTGCTCTCTGAACTATCTAAAGACACGCTGTAGCAGATACATCTCTATGATCAACTGGCTCTGCATTGTCCTTCCAATCAAGTAGCGATACTGTCTGTAGAAGCTCAGGTGGTCATCTTCATCATCCCACTGCTGACAATCTCTATATGACCTCTAGATGAATGACACCATAGTATTAATTTGATGCCGCCACCAACTTGTTTCCCCCATCTATGTCTGTTGAAGAGCACCGGCATAGTAGTATGCATAGGGCATCCCCTCTGCTAGCTGTGGTCCCTGAATAGGCGGATGAAATATCGCTATATGCTCCCATGCCCATATCATCAAAAGCGTCGTGCCACATGATATACTCTCTGCCCTCCTATAGGCAACCTCGTGAAGCTGGTGATAGAGTGTGCCCAACAAACAGGGCCCCCAGGCATATACTATCCTATCTCGCCTCATCCCCACTATGACGTCTCCCCAACCAATAGGGAACCCATGTCCACGACGGTCAGGAATCAATATCCTGCCGATCAGTGTCACCAGGAATGCATCGAAACGAGCATAATGCTCCGCCATAAACTCCCAACGGATCTCATAACCTTGGATACTGAGTCCTACGCCCTCATCCCAATAGTACACTGTGAAGGTCTGATGGCCATGGAAAGGATCATAGACGATCCACTCTCCTCGGATCGACACATGTAGAATGCGGTAAACATCCTCAAGTGTAACGATCGCCTCTCCTATTGGCAGGTGAAAGGAGCATGTCTCTAAATGCCACCGCTCACATAAGGAATTCAGTAGTCCCCTATTTTTCCGAATAGCGGGCATATAGGCAGCATAAAAGAGACCTAATGACATCAATCATTGTCGCTCTCGTGGAGTCGGCTGATCAACAAACTGAAAAGTCGATGGTCTGCTCTCTTGCGTGTATATAGGGGCTAGCTATCTCTGCACAAAGCCAAAAAATGTGTCAGTACCTTCTTGAAAATTGTCAGTATCATCAAAAGGCATTTCAAATTTGAAAAGCATCAAAATCAGCCCTAGTAAAGTCAAATACATTTCGTTGACTGCACTTGCATCGCGAAACAACGGTTGCGTCATTCTGTACTTCAAATGCGTCGCAACATATCAATTGCATCGATCTACTGCTCAATTGTGTCGCATCAAAGCACTTGTGTCATGATAAATGACACGTGCATCGCTTTGTTCGAATGCGTCGCTCAAGAAGTCGAATGCATCACGAAATGACAATGTGGCGTTCTAACTTTCGAATGCGGCTCAAAAAGGTGAATGCATCGTAGTTTTTGGCGAATGCGTTGCAAACCCTTAGCTTGCCCTAAAAATCCCTTGTGCTTGCATCGTGATGCATCAAATGCGTCGAATGCGAAGTCAAATGTGGCTTACGCGCACACATATGCGTTGTGGCGCATTAGTTGTTGGCCCTAAAAACCTAACTTTGACAAGTAAAACAAGAAAATTACAAAGGGGGTTAGGGGCACATACCATTGGCTTTGAGCCCTCTGGCCGCCTGTAGGTCTACATGATCTTGTTGCGGTGCTCTGTTACTGGAATCACCATCTTTGTTGAGGTCCTCTTCGCTCTGTGCTCTCGAAATTGCAATGTGAATAGTGAAAATGAATTGACTTTTACCCATTTGTTAACCTATTTATAAAAGTCAAAATGGCATTTGTCAACTAGGTTATTACTAGAGGCTCCTTTGACCAACTTTGAACACTCTATTGGCTGCCTTAAACGTGTCAGAATTTGAAACCGTCTGTGCCATCATTTTTCTGGTCATCAAATTGACTTATCGGGACCCTTTCCAAAAATTTTTGCCACCGACCCAAAATTTTAAAAAAATTTCGAGGGGGCATTGATACTCTATACCTTCACTGGGGCATGGCTCTAACTTATTTTCTTTGTCACAATGTGACATGCTACATTATGACAAAGAGGGGCAAAATGTAGACACTTAAAAATGACCTAGGCCTGCAAGCTCTATTTTTACCACTTTCGTCCTAGCATAATTATGACATTTAATTATGTCCTTGGTCCACATTCGACTATTGATTAAATAATTCATAATTATTTAATTAATTCATGTTCTTTTATTCTTCATGATTATTAAATAAATAAATTTTATTTATTTATTAAATACGTCATTAATTGTCTAAGTCTTCCCCTAATTAAATAAATTTCTTAATTTATTTAAATTACCTTTCTTCATGTATTTCTTCCTGATTATTAAATAAATGAATTTCATTTATTTATTTAATATGTCACTAATTCTCATAATTAAATGAATTTGTTAATTTATTTAATTATTAATCATATCTTCTAAATTAAATAATTATTTTTAATTATTTAAGTGTCAAAATTAATATTTCCCTCATTTTAAATAAATTAAATTATTTAAAATGATATCACATTCTTAATTGACAGTCCATTTTGGTAAATAATCTGAAAATTGATTATTTATTATCTCACAAAATCCATATTTTGAATTAATTTAATTCAAAATGGTAATATTCTTCCAAAAATCAAGTAATTGAGCAAATTATTGATTTTTCAAATCTGATCTTCAGTTCAACTCTTATCTTCTTGATTTTTCAAATCTCACAAATCAAGCAGTCTTTATCTTCTTGATTTTCGAATATCTTTATTTTTCTAATTAATTATCTCATCTATTCTCCACCGCTAATTCGATCTTCTCAGATGACATCTCGACCACTTGTTTAAGGATTTTCCCCTAACCCTGATTAGGGATTATCAGGTTAAATCTTGCCCTCTGATTTTAGGTTTCTGTCAAAAGTCGATCTCGTCCGTCCAATCAAAATTGCTTTTTTTTATAAAATGCTATTTTGCTCACATTTTTGGATTACACAAAAGGAACTTCGTTATTCTGACGCATTAATACTTAGAGCTATTTTGCATTTTAGAGTCATTTTGGCATAGGCATAGGCATAATTTTGATTTAAATCCTTCAAAACTTGCATAGGACAATGTCATAGTCGAAATGCTCACACACTCAATTTGAGGGCATCAATCATATGCTGCAAGCTAGGAGGTGTTATGGAGGTGAACCATGGAAGCTTCGCGAACCAGCTGGTATAATCGTTTCATTTTGTTTTAAGCTTTCTTTGTGCTTCATAACTTCTTTGGGTTTATGCTTATCATGGATTTAATTAATCTAATCTAACCTTAGGAAATTTACCCTTAGATACAATGTAAAATAGCATAAAAACTAACCCTAAACCAACAATAAAGCACAAATAAGCATGAAAACATGAAATATAAAGAAATATCACCATAAAGTCTTCATGCCACCATTGATTCACCTCCATTTCCCTTCTCCATATTACTTGATATGAATGATTTCCCTTAGATTTTAAGTATGCAAATAGGCCTAATGACAATTACTAGAAAAATATTAAAGATTGTTGTCTCACACTAACATCATGTGCTTGCATATGAACTCGATATGAAAATGACAAGACTAGGATCTTTTATAGAGAAAACAAATTTGAATGAAGGGTTGAGATTGAATGTCAATAAGATATGCCAATCAATGGCCAAGAATGAAAGTTGTAGTATGAAATAGGGTTAGGGCTAAATTAGGAAAAAAATAAGAAATGAATGGCTAACATTGAGTTATAAAATAATTCAATCAAGGGTTAGAATTAAATGAGATGTCAAGAGATAAGATTTGATGTGGAAGATAAGATTGGCATGGATAAAGAGGTTGTAAGAGAAATTTAAATGAATAATTAAATAATAAAAATATTATTTAATTATAGAGGCCATGTGACAGATTGACTTTTAAATTAAATAATAATTTAATTCAAAAGTGGGAGGCAAATGACACATTAGTAGGTAATTAAATAAATAAAATTTATTTAATTTAATGGTAGAAAAGGCTAATGAATAATTAAATAATTGAAATTGTTATTTAATTAAAGTTGAAATATGGATAAACAATTAAATAAATAAATAAAATTTATTTAATTGTAGTAGAAAGGGACATTAGTGACGTAATTAAATAAATAAAATTTATTTAATTAATTAGGGAAGAAATAAAGCTAGAAATGAATTAATTAAATAATTAAAACTATTTAATTTTCAAGGATGAAAAGGGGAAATGACGAAGAATTAGAGTTCGCAGGCATAGGACAATTTTGAGTGTCTACAGTAAACATACATTTAAAAAAAAATTAAGGATAGTTGTATGCTTCTACATCTCTCTAGCATTAGTTGAACTTCTTAGATGTGGAATTTTAGTAAGGTATACACTATCCATTCATCTAAGTAAACTTTTACGAAGTCATGGATAAAATCTTTAAATGCATTTACCATTATCCAACTAAATACTGTTGTTGTACTTTTAGGACAAAAGTGCATAATTATATACATAAAATATCCACATTCTATCTCAAATGTCGTTTTAGGTTGATCTTCCTCTTGGATCCTCACTTGGTTTTATCTGGATAATCCATCAATAAATGAGTATACTCTTCCACTTACTCATTATAGGACTTATTTATTTAATGGTGTTGAAAGAGGGTCATTGATATAGGCTTTATTAAGTTCTCTAAGGTTAGCACCTATTTTGATCTCACAAAATTTATTATTTTTAGCCGATAGGCTATATATGGTGTGAGGTTTCAGCCTGAAACCTGTCTCATGCCGTCAAACTATTATTGGATTGCCGTTAAATTGTAATGGTTTTCAGTCAGCGATCAAATCAAATGAAATTAGTTTCCGAATCAAATCGGTTTTTAAGTCGGTGATCATTAATTGACAACCAATATTTTAGGAGGTTAGAAAGGAGAAGACTTGGTCACCAGTTCGGAGTCCTGCAATGGAATCAACAACCTAAAGGCAATTTGAAGGGGCGATGGAGAACAAGGGCATGCAGAGGAACTGTAATGGGTGGTAGAGCGGTGTATACAACTACAACAAGTGCATACAGTCCATGGCTTTGGCGATCAACCAGCTGAACAAACAAGACCTGGGGCCGACAAATCAGACTACGTGCTCTTTGTAATGATGTACGTCGGGGGGTTTGTGAATTCATTTTAGGATTTGGGGACAGACGCCCTGTATTGCCTGATTGTTGCGATCAATTTGTCAGCATAGGCACCGACGGCGGCCTGGTGGCTAGACAACCGAGTGTGTCTGATGCACAAGACCGAGCATTCCAAAATGAAAAGAGGTGTTCTAGTGGTCGTGTCAGTAGTTACAACGGTTGTGTTCGTGTTGCTTTTCTACGAGTGCTTGCAGCAGAGTAAGGCATACCGACTGGGGATGCGGTGGATCAAGCTGTGGCGGTAGCACTAGCTGCTGAGGGAAAGTGTCGATGCCAAAAGAGGGTTCATGATTTTCAGGCTCGAGTAGATTAAGTCCGCCAGGGGGGACTTCTCGGTGTCCAACGTTATCGAAGGAGGAGGGTTCAGCATGATTTACAAAGGCAACCTGTCAAACGGATCGCAATAGCCGTGAAGCAGTTCAAGGACTTGACGACTTGTGGTGACGCCAAATTGACCAAGCGTTATCCAACACTGTTGAGGGGACAGTCGAAGCAGCAGTGAAACCCCGATAGATTTAGATTCTTTTCACCTATTACAGCAATAGGGAGATTTATTTCGGCTCGTCTCGTTATATTGAAATTTCCGCTTTTAAAGGGTTGGCACAACACAATTTGTGCAGAATCTTGAGGTAAGTTAGTTGCCATGGTTTCAGTAAGTGTTTTTTTGGGGAATTTGTATGCATTCAAATCATTTTTTTTTGTGTTTTATTTCATTCTATGAAAATTGTGTTTCTATCTATTAAATGAAGGCACTAGTTTTGTGGTTTCATCTATGGCTGTTTTCAGCACCTGTCAACTTTCATGGTGTTCGACATTCCAAAAATGGAGCTTAAAAGTAAGCTGAATGATCTAGCTTCCATGCCTAGGATCAGATGTTGCTCCTTCTTACAAACCCCTTAAATTCAAGTCTATCTCAAAACAAATCAAAACACTGCTCATTCATCATGCATGCGGGTGATGGACATTCCACTTCCTTCCATGGCAGGTCTGCCCACTGGTGCATAAAACACCAACCAACTGATGCTCTCTAGTTAGGAACCCTCTTCATCATCATTTTCTCAGTTTGTCATGCTAGAGATTTGGATTTCTGGGCTATGCAATCAACCTAAAAGTGATTAAATTGTGCATTTAGAAAATATAGTAATCTTAAAGTGAACTGGAATAGATGTTTTTAAATTAATTGGATTTCATGAAAGCACTTAATTAAAGAATAATTTTGCTTATTTAATGGCATTTATAGTAAATGTTGCCATGAAAATGTTTGGTTCACAAGGAGTTACCAATTGATTATCTTTTCCCTACTTTAGTAATTTTTAAATCGAAAGTGACCTATCTAGCTTGAGAAACTACTAGTCTTGTACCTATTTATAACATGAAGTAATGTCAAAGCAATATTCTTATACGTACAGAGTTTGAAAAGTTGATAATTAGATTTGTTAAGAACTTACAACTGATTGCTTATGGACAATGCAAATGTGTACCTATTTTATCCCTTGTTTGTTTGCAACATTTCCAAGTCCAATACATATCAAGTTTTAAAGCCAGAACTTGATATAGTGCTTTTTGAAATTATCTTCCCCCTTATGTGCTTCAATAATAATGATGAGACTCTTTGATTGTTTGCAGCATTTCCAAGTCCAATACATATCAAGTTTTAAAGTCAAAACTTGATATAGTGCCTTTTGAAATTATCTTCCCTCTTACGTGCTTCAATGATAATGATGAGACTCTTTGGCGTGAAGAACCTCATGAATATGTTAGGAAAGGTTATGGTGGGTTGCTGCCTTTGTTTTTCACAATGCAGATATCATTTTTTAATTGTCCAGAAAATGCAACTGTTACTGTAAAAGTTTTTCAAAAATCTCTGTGAGCTTAGAAACACTTAACAACTAAGCATTTTTTCAAATTCATTTCTTTTGTATTGTTTTTTTGGCGAAAGCTTTCCTTCCTTACAATGTATGGTTGTTGCAGATACTATTGAAGATCTGTACAGTCCCCACATTGCATCCATTGATTTCACTGCAGAGCTAGTGCGGAAACATGGAAAAGAAAACCTCCAAAGATTCCTTTCCTTTGTTAGAAAAAAATTTCAAGTGAGGAATCCGTGCTTAGATTTGGACATATTGAAAATGCAACTTTCCAGCTATTGCACAAATTGATTAGAGCAGATTTTATGGTTCCTAAAACTGGTATTGTTTTAATCCCTCTTTGCAGCTATAATGAGGCATCTCCAGGCTGCAAACCATATAGGCAGAAAGATGTTGTTGTTTTAGCCATTGGTGCCTAATGTGATAAGCTAAAGTAGACTAAGCCATGCAATTCTCAGCTGGAACAAATGCTAGTGCAGCATGTGTTTCTTGAGTTTAGAAGCCAAGTTTGTCATTAGAGAGCAAAGGTTTGTGTGTTTATTTTACTCTCCTTATTGACTCTGCAAAATCAATATACAGAAAAATCTTTGGGTGGCTCTTGAATTTTTCTTAACT
The DNA here is from genome assembly GCA_007258455.2 of Sequoia sempervirens. Taxonomy (NCBI): domain Eukaryota; kingdom Viridiplantae; phylum Streptophyta; class Pinopsida; order Cupressales; family Cupressaceae; genus Sequoia; species Sequoia sempervirens. The sequence goes on along the minus strand of VDFB02000012.1, from coordinate 9,927,638 downwards.
GTAGAACTTAAGCCTTTTCACCCTTCTGTTAACTTAGTTTTGTTCTTCAATAATCTGAATACATCTTTTGGTTTGCTAATTCTTCAGGATCTCAAAATTGACTCATTATTCATTACAATTCTAGATGAGGCACTGTAGAGTTTTTTCCATTACATGGGTTTTGGAAGTTGGAAAATTTGAGAAGTTGTCACCTATTCCCTGGAAATGGAATTTTGTTTCAAAGTAAAATTTCAACTTCAGGACAGTCCTAATATGATGCTAATAAGCTTGTAGCATTACTCAATTTCATAGTTGGTGGTAATGCATCTATTAGTGTTGAATATGCTGTTAGCATTTACAAACAAACTTGGGTTGTTCGAGGGGTTTTGCATATTGGTTTTTGAAAGCTTGGCTGCACACTTGAAATGTAACTCAGAGGGTGGCTTCTCTAAGAGCAATGAACTGCTTTTTGCTTGTTGCAGTGCAAGTACATTTACCCTTCCACTTCAGGCATAATGCTAAGTTGTTTGTATCATTCCTACCTTGAGACAATTTATGATGTGATATATGGACCCTTTTTGAATTTATATTGTCCCATACGTAACTGGTTATAACATCTTGATATAGGGGACATAACTGGTGATATTAGTGGCAGATAAGGGCGTTGTTATTCAACCCTCTAGACAACATGGTTACCATCAATTTTAACTGAGTCTCCAGGCACACTTGAACATATTTCTGTAGAGACAAGGCCATGGGAGGTTACTGGAGTAAGGAGCCACTTGATTTCGCTTCGTGAAGGACCTTTCTTGAATTGATAATGTCCCTTACATAACTAGGATGCCCTTTGCCAAGTGAAATCAAGTGGCTCCTTCCTCAAGTAAGCTCCCACGGCCTTGTCTTTGCAGAAACAAGTTCAAGTGTGCCTGAAAATTCAGTTAAAACTGATGGTAACCATGCTGTCTGAAGGGTTGAATAACAACACCCTTATCTGCTACTATTGGTGGGCAGTTATTATTATTTCTGCCATTGTTGCTGGAATGCTCCTATTTTTTGCATCTGAGGGAGCATTGGAGAGATATAATCATCATCTTGCACTGCACTGTCATTTATGGAGTGGGTTTACGTATGAACTATGCATAGTGCACACTTCCTAGAGCGTTTCAGCCATGGTGAAATATATAAAGTTCTCTCCTTCATGTTGTAATCTGCTATTTGTGTAGTCTTATTTTAGTACAATAAATGTAATAGGTTTGTAGAGTCGTGGCATTCCATTGTTTTTATAGTGGTTGAAGAGCAGATCCTGGAGTGTGTAAGCCATTGCAAACTATATGTAGTTCTTGTCTCCATTATGTTGTTTCTGTTAGTAATCTGCAGTTCATAATTTGAAAACCCATGGTTGTAGAGTCAATATATGTAATATGTTTGTAGAGTTATGGTATTCCATTATTATTTTATGGTATTGAACAGCAGATTAAATATAGTTCCATTCTGTTATTTGTACTGACTGCCATAATTATTTGATGGCATTGTAAATCTTTCAGGTAAAAAATCCAACGAACAGCTAATGTTTTGGACATTTTTATTTTCTTAATTAAAATTAACTAATGACTGAAGGGGTCCAAGTTTCATGGTCCTTGCCTGACAAGCAATTTTTTATGATGGGTATCTATTCAAAATTGCCATTCAATTGTTAAAAAATATTGTTTTTTAAAAATTATCATATAAATTAGAGATACATAATCTATCCAAACTTCCAAAGTCTTACTTTGCATATGGTCATTCTTCTTAAATATTTGATTGTATTTACGGCTAACTTAACACGGCCAGACGGTCATCAAATTTACCCTCTTTGAAACTTATATCTTGAGTGCTACAGATTAAGACAAAATATCAAAAATTGCAAATTTCTGATTTTTTACCATTCTAATGTTTTTATCAAATAATATGGTAATTGCTACATTCTCTCACCTAAAACATCAAGCACATGTTACGTAATCTGCCTCTCTTAGATACGTAATCAGGCACATGTTGGCTAACCAACAAACCAAATAAACTAAGAAATTAAACCCATTAGAGTCATAGTGGAAAATATGTGAATTTTTTTTCCTTGCCATAAATCTTATGGTTGCAGTTTTTATTTCTACAATTAAAAACTAATTATTATTATAAAATCAATGGAACATTCGTGTGATGGATTAACTCGCATGTTTACGGTTTGAACTTATTTGAGTATAAATCTGGGTATTGTTACTGACTTTCTGATTTTTCATATTTTAATAGACTTTACCTTTTAGGATGCAAGCATTTGTTTTTGGGCATGGATTTAGGTTAGATTCGAAAGATTAGATTATAGATGGATTGTTTTGAATATCGTTTACATTTGGCACAGGTTTGTACAATTTGGTTCGTACAATTTCAAAGAATGTCTGGCCATCCAGCATTAAGGATTCATTTTACACAAAAATATAAGTACTAATTTCCAAATAAAATACTTGAAAAGCATAAAATATGATTAGGATGTTATAAAATAACCTGTCAATAAGCAAATAATATGAATCTAACTTGTTTGTAAGCATCTAGAAGGCAATATAAAGGTGAGGTCAAAATTTTGCTCTTTTACAAACCTCTAACAAGTAAAATTTGGAATGAGTGTAAGCAAGTTATTACTGAAAACAACAGCCAAATCATATTTGTTTAATAAATAATGAAATACAATGCTATCTAGTGATTTTGATGCTTAATAGGAAGTATGAGTGGAAAATCCCTTGAAAGAATCTCCCTGAACCTCTAATCAATGTTTTCAAACTTAGACATAAATGTAATTACAAAGTAATAGAATCATAACACCATATGTATAGACAAACAAACAAATAGAGAGATAGATAGATAGGCAACCAAATAAATAGGATGATAGACATATAGACAAATAGATAGATAAATAGATAGATAGATAGGCAGATAGGCAGATAGACAAACAAATAGATAGAGAGATAGTCGAACAAACATGTAGGTAGACAAATAAATAAACAAGGATAGATACATAGACAAACATACATACAAATAGATAAAAAAAAATATAGATAGACAAATAAGCAAATAGATAGATAGACAAATAGACAAACAAACAAACAAATAGAAAGACATGCAGACAAACGGACAAATAGGTAGACATATTTTATGGTTGCTTGCATAAAATATCAAGATTTCAAGTTTCCACATTTATGCGCTTTGAAATTGATTGATCACAATTGCACTCAAGTTGTTTGATGGCCTTTCAAAGCATTGTATGTTACTGAGGCATTGAAAGACGACAACCAACACATATCTAACTTACAATGCGTCTTTAAATCAATCCATTCATGTTCCTTTATTATAATTAGATCGTGCTTCAAAATGGAAATAAATTTTATCCTATTTCGAGAGAGCCAGTGGCCAAGTAGCCATCTTCATCTATTGTATTCCAAACAAAAGTAAAATTGTTATAAAACATATATATATATATATATATGCATGCTTGAGCATATATCAAATACCACTTTAAGACATGTTTCTCATCATTACTAATGTAATCTACAAAATATAAGTAATCCTACCAACAAAAAATTATATCCACAAACATAGCAATCTAATGCATCATTCTTTAAATATTTTTATATACAAAAAATAGCAAATAAAAACAATATATATTCTATGCACAAATTGAATTGTACTCTCTAACATATTCTTATAAATATTTTTCTATCGGCGTGACCCTTGCACCCCTTTCTGGTACAAGTGCTAGTTTACTACCATAGGACTAATCCAATTGATATTATCCACTTGTTTGATTATAATTATGACTAGCATCTTATTTATTTATATTTTAACCTTTTTCTTCATATTTAGGTTTAATTAGTATGGTCTTTCTTTCTGGGGTTTCACACCTTTTTTGAGTTGGATTTTCATAAATATAAATTCTTATTTAATTCCTTTTAGGTCTATATATGTTGGAGGGAATATATCTTTGTATTCCTTTAGGATCTCTGTAACTTGAATGACCTATTTCTCATCCCAATATTCCACTATCTTTACCATTTTAGGGTTATCCTTAGTTGCTATTTATCTCTCTTAGTTTTAATGAATTATTATAATATTTACTTTTTGGTGTAATTTTTGATGTTATTATTATTTCTTTTGTCCTTAACTTTACTATCCTATTTTTGTAACTGTGGTTTTTCATCATCCTTCATTCTACTATGTTATCTATTAAATAATTTTTTTATGAATATTTTCCATTTTTATCCATCCATTCTATGAGTTTTCATATTCCTTCTTGTTATGGAGAGACTAGTGGTTATTCTTTTGTCTTGATCACCTTTTCGTCTTCTTCCATGGGTAAGAAGATAATCTCTCTTATTTTTAAATGCATTGTGAATGGTTTTGTGGGGATTAAAGAAGAAAAATGGTGGGAAAGATAAATTTGTAGCACTTCTAAATTTCTTATATTTTTTGGAGTTGGTTGTTAAACCCCACATCTATCATAAATCACCTACAAGTAAAACACATATCACAAAGAGAGAGAAAAACAAATGATTTGCTATACAATCTTGAGAATTGTATTGATCCAAAAAAGTAACTAAATAGGCTTTTGAATTATGGATTATGAAATGATTTCAATGTATAATAATGAATCCTTATAAAAGGAAAAATAATAAAGAAACCCCATATGGAACCCTAGGTGAGGATTAAATCAGATCATGACAAGTGTCCTCATCTTATGGTTTGAGACAAAAAAAAACTCATAATAGAAGAATAAAAAACACTTGTATAATTTTATCTTAAGTGTAATAAATTAAAAATGGATCTAACTAATTAATGATTAAGTAATTAATTAAGTGATTTACAATTTTACTCTAACACCCCTCCTTAAGTAAAACATAGGGAGAAACTAAAAATATAATGATGAATACATCAATGGATGCATAGATTGGTCACTACTATAAGGTTTGATGAGGTACCCATGTATAAATAGATAAATCTCTCATAAAAGATGAAAATGAGAAATCCACATAAAAAAACTCCTCTCCAAAAAAGAGATGAAATAAATGCATACTAGTGAAAGAAGGAAGGAGGAAGACATAATATGAACCCCCAAGGATTGCTTCTCTCACATAATTATAATAAATGTCTCTCCAATTGGAGAGAGAATATGATAATATGAATCTCCCTATAAATAAGTAGCTCTTGTGTCAATGGTGAAAGAATGAAGAAAAACATGATCCACTGCACACAAACAACATTTCTCCCCTTAGGAATAAACATATCCACTAGTGATTGGAGAATCTATTTCTATAAGTTGGATGGATAGGGAATCCAAATCCAAATGTGTGTCTTTGAAAAATACTCAAAAGTCCACATGAGGGAATCACATGATTTCAGTCTAGAATCTTGTGAAGACTAATGTAGAAAAGATCCAACCATAATAATTATGGACTAATAGTGATTATGTGGCTATCATGAAGGAGAAGATGAATGTACTCAAAACAATCCTCCAAATTTACAATATTCCCCACAAAAAGGATGATATGTTAATAGATATAAATCCCAAGTAGTTATTTTTGGAAGAGGATGTATATTTTTTGCACTAAATCAATAGGAGATATAGTTGAAACAATACTAATCTCATCAAGAGAAACATAATATGGAGATGTGATCTTGTTAGGAGTGGTAACAAGGAGAGAAGTTTCTAAACTATTGAAATATGCAAGACCTATGATATACTCAAACTTCTCTAAATTATCATCATCAAAGTGTATGTTATCTATATCATTAAGGGAAATGAGATCATTTGTAAGAGTATCCTTTGGGAATGAACAGATATGAGGGTCTCCATAGATCTCCCAAAGTTTAGTCCAAAGTGCAGGGGGGAAATCAATGTTTGATACAACACACATAGTGTGATAATCAACACTAGGAAAAATAAATCCTACAATATGATCAATGATATTACCCCATGTTGGTCTACTCCCTTGTGTGTCTAGTTCTGGTATGATTCCATAGAGACAAGGAAAAAGATTAAGCCACCTAAGCTATGCCAGGATGCCATTTTGCAAATAGTCATAATTATTATTTTCCTAAATTACCACAAAAGGATGAACACAAAACCCCATGATACCACCTCAAATGATAAAATCAAAGACCAATATTTTCAATGTATATACAACAATTGAAATAAAGTCATCTCATGCAAACAAAACATTTAGGTGTCAATATGTTCAAGTAGTTGACTAGAGTGTGAAATAATGACAAATTGAATAAAAATACTAGGGGTAGATACTAGAAAAAGTCCATGGATGGATTTGAAGATATTTTAAATACCTTTTTAAAATGAAAAGAATCATGAAAACCAAAGATTCGGGAAAAAATATGAACTCAAAAGAAAAAATGATGATCTAACTTCCATAGGTGATAAAATATACGAGTAGTAAAATATGATGACGAGGCCTACTAGTCTAGAAAGTATGTGGAACTATCTTTCCAATGATATCTTGTTTTCTACTTTTTGAAATTGTATGTCTAAGTTATGCAAAAAATTGCTCTTTTAGACCAAAAATAAGTTTTTGGGGCCAAGGGGGTGGTATAGAGGTGAAATCACACTAACATCAACTTGATGTCAATAAAAAAATATGCTATTCTATTAGAATATTTCCCAATAGCACTGACAAACTACTGACCTAGCCAAAAACTAATGAAATGGTATTAAAATTGACCTTGAGAGTGAAAATTGTTGTTTAATATCTAAAACTACTCATTTGGTTGTTGAAACTACTTTTAGAAAGTGTGAATGTGTTTCTCAATAAAATAGAGTTTTTTGACGATGTTAAGGAATACACACTAGAATATGCCCTTCTATTAGAATATTTTCCAATAGCACCAACAAACTACCGACCTAGCCAAAATTGATGAAATGGTATGAAAATTGGCCTCAAGAGTGAAAATTATTGTTTAATATCTAAATACTACTCATTTGGTTGTTCAAACTGCTTTTGGAAAGTGTGAAGGTGTTTCTCAGTAAAATAAAGGATTTTTTCAATGTTAAGGAATACACACCAAAATATACTTTGATGATATGGTTCATGATAGATATGTCGATGATAAAAAAGTAGACATCAACCATTTGAATACCCTCATCAATTATCTACCCAAAAGGCTTGGGCCAAGGTTTATCCCACACAATCAAGAAAAGCTCAAGGGATAAGGCCCCAATAGGACCACCTAATCCCTAAAAAACTTGAAGGTGGCCACATAACTAATTCAGTGCCACCCACCAAAGAAAAGTGCAAAAAAATAAACTATACTGAAAATATTAAAATATGTCACCAAAGATGTAGAATATTCACTAGATTTTCCAAAGTCATGTCACTACATCAATACCTCTATCTTGTGTTTATTTGAACTAAAATAATGGTAGGCCTGCATGCCTAGTATGACCCCGTACGATGTACAAATTCCATACAAAAGTGTGGATCCATACACAACACACAATTTTTTACTTAAAATTTGTAAACCCTAAAAATTATAATTTTTCAACTACACAAATTTAAGAATTTCAATAGGCCATCGTAGGGTTTTTTGTCATTTTAGACACAACAGTGAGGTTCATTTTACTCCAATATGCTCTATTTTTTTTTCTCAAATCCAAACCTATTAAGAAAAGGATAGGGAGTCATAGGTCTAGTGCTTTGATACTATGTTAGAGTTGATTGTTGAAACATACAACTCCCAAAAGTTACCTACAACCAAAACATCTATCACAATAAGATAAAAAAGTAACCAATTTCCATGCAAACTTGAGAATTGTATTGATCCAAGAAAAAATGAATAAGATTTTGTATTATGGATTATTACAATGTACAATAATTGTAAGGCCCCAACCTTCTATTCAAGAGTAGCAAATACCTTATTTGCATCATGGGTATATTTATTGACAATTAAATTGATGTATATAGGTATTTAGTAGAAAGTATGTATTAGAAGATAATAGTGGATCAAGGGTACTAATCAAATGGATGACATAAACAAATGCAGGGCAAGTGTACAAGACAAAATGACATATTAATGCACATGGTAAGTAATAAACGAAGAAAAACAAATAAAAGTGAGGATAACATATATATAGTATGAAAGGGAGTAAATGCATGCCATAAGAATGCTATGTTATTTATGGTAACATAACATTAATAATATAAAGATTGTAAAAGGTAATATGTAGATATATAGACAGTAACAAAATGGTGCATGTGAATGAAATTCTTTAGATTGCTTATAAATCTAATGTGAATTACTCATAGTATCAAAATTTGAATTGCAACCATGTAGTCTAACTAAGGTAGGATGCGATATTATGAGGTTCATTTTAAGTCGCAAGATAACTTACAATGAATGAAAGTGGTTTAGCAAGAAGAAAGAGATGATGTTATACCTAGGTTAGCTCAATGAATTACTATTTTTTCTTATTCTCCTTGAGGTGGATATTAGATTGAAAGTGGGGATAAGACCTTTAATATTCTCCAAGTGGTTGAAGGGGGGGTGGGGGGGTGGGGGGGGTTAATAGACAATTGCATACATGTGCAACTGAAAGTAACATTAGTCAAGATAAAGGAGAACCCTTGGTAGTTAGAGGAGGTAAGTGATGTATTTGAAATCTTGATGAATGATAAGTCTCAATAATAAGGTATTAATTAAAGAGAAACCGGGTAGAGATGATAAAGGGTGAATTCAACTTTTATGATGTCACTTTCCTTGAAGGTAGATTCAAATATCCTTTTTGAAATACATAGGACATTAATTAGGAAAAATTATCCTCAATCAATTATGAAATTTATCAAAACAATATACACCACTTCAAAGAAATGAAAGTGATGTGCTACCATCTAAAATGGACTGTGATCATGTGATAATAACTATAAGCACACTCATTTAGGATGAATACTAGTGACCTCATATGCCTCCACTCCAGTTACATACATGCTTGCAAAGAATGAAGAAACCAAGTTTGACAAAAGAATATAAAGATATGCAAATCTCAACTATTATAGAATAATAGGTAAAAATAAATAAATTATGAAGTGCTACATAAATGTCCTACAAGATTAAAAAGGAAGTGTGCTATCTTCAAAACAAATCATAAAATTGATAATTATATTAGTGTAAGAAATAAAGATGATGAGTCTAAACATTGGAAAAGTGGATTAGTGCGAAGACGAGTACAATAGACACAAGCCAATGATGTTAATAATAGCCAACATGTCTTAATATGACCATGCAAACATATCTTTGAATTATTTTAGTAGGAAGATCACATTGCATGGTTCATATTTTCTTTAGACAATCTCCCATTTTAAAATCTCCTCTTTATCTTATGAATCCATCTCTATTTTGTACCTACCACCAAATGTGAATGTATTATGATCTTCAATGGAGTTTTGAGTGGAAAAAATATTGGGTGAATTTCTTAAGAGGATCATCATTCGTAAAGTAAGAATTAACTTGAAACACATATGGGTAGCCTCTATCATGATGAAATGTAGGTAAGTCATCATATACTCCAAAGTATTTAGTAGATGCTTTCTCATTTATAAATATTCAAGGTAGGGAATGTGTCCATGCAATTGTCATAAATCAAGTGAAGATAAACAATCGGTGGGTTGGTATCACTATGCATGGTAGATGAATTTAAATTACTCCCTTAGTTCTATTAAAGTTTACTCCTTGTTTTTCTTAGATAAGCTTTTGCAAAATAATGCTCATAAAAAGGGATAGTTTTGGATTAAAGAGAAAGTTATCACCTCCACAAGACTGAGTATACATGTTATAAATTAAGGTGAATTGCCATGTTTATCGGTATCATATAAGAAAAGGTGGAGAAGCTTGGTTTTAATGAGGATGGAGGGAGGGAGAAGCTTGGTTTTGATGAGGATTGTTTGAAGTCAAGGGAGGCCACCGATAAGCTGCAGTTTAATTATGAGGTTACAGACATTCATTAAGGAGAGTGAGAAGTGTAAGGGCGGGAAAGAGCTTTTAGTGCTTCTGGCAGAATGCAACGAGGAGGAGGCGTAATCCCTTCCTCCAAGGAATGGAATGAGGGGGATGTTTCAACTTCGAGAGGGGTGGCCTTTGGTTTGGGATGAATCGTTTACGCAGCAAAAAGGGGTGAAGTTCGGCTTGAGACTTGCCGATTGCATTTAGTGGAAAGTTTCAACAAAGGAATTTCGGTGGATATCCCATTCCATAAGATCCCATTTCTTGGAGGAATTGTAAAAATATTTCATGTGCCTTTTCTATGCTTGGCATTTTGCATGCGTGCCTGCTGATTATGGTCTTGGAATTCTTTTGCCTGAAAGTTTCTTAAGCCTCTTCAACAAATCCATTTTCGTCCATATCCTGCAATAGTTGCAGTCCCTCATGCCTTGTTTGTGCGTCCAGATCTTGCATACATGCTTACTAGGGCAGTTGCAAAAAACAATAAAACATACCCATCCTTTATGTTCATACCCTGTCGCACAGCTCCCATCTTGGCGCATGAGGATGCTAAAAAAAGGTTTTACACCGGCCGAATGCATTTGCTGGGGAATTTCTAAATCCATTTTTGTGCATATCCTGCAATTTAATGCATTCCATGAGACCGCATTTCTTCGAAATATATTGTCAACAGTTCACATGCTCTGTCTATGCTTCCACATTTGCATACATGTCAACCAAAGCGCCATTTTAGCATAGGCAGGCAGGACGCTGGAAGAGTTGTGGAGTTGGGATTTTTCCTTGCCAGTTGCGCCAGCAAGACATAAAATATGCAAAATCTTGAGGTAAGTCACTGGCCTAAGTATTACTCAATTTAATATTCTAATTCAACTGATGAGTGGTGTTTTTTTTAACTAGAGCGAGTTATGTATGAGTTTTCTTTATGTGACATTAGAATTGACATTGAAATTGAATGTGGAGACCTCGTTTCAGAGTGTCTAACATTAAAAAAAAATTAAAAAATAAATAGCATTTAGATTGTAGAAATGATCATTTAGGAATGAATAATTTTGATGATGTTAAGCTTTAAGAGCATGTTCTTAAGGATAATACATAAATGGCCGAGTGATAGATTCTATACAGGTTGATTCTCAGACAAAATATGGAATTATATAATATCTAAATTACTTGGTCATGGTGAGTTGGGCATGGATGTAAGTTAAAGTATTCTTGAACCTATTGAAATTATCATACAATCATTAGTTGGATCAAGAATGCAATGCATAACAAATCAATCAATGGTAAAATCCCCTTGCTAATCTTTGTTCCTTTTAACATATTTGCAACTACAATTCATGCATATTTGATGATACCTATTAAAAATAGTTGACCTTTTAAGTGAACAAGCACAAGCAATGTTTTAGGGAAGAGTTGAAGCATGATCAATTTGTTCTTGTTGAGGAAATGAGTTTATAGGCTCCAAGTTATTTTTTTTTTAAATATTGAAAATTGGTGTTTCTCTCATGGCATGGAATCTTTTGGTAGAAGGGTAATTATCTTTGTTGATGATCTCACGCAATTGTTTTATATGGAGGGCATATTGTTGTATGCAAGTAGACTCCACTTAATTGTTCTTCTCCATATACATTTTATGATTCACATATAAATATTAATTAACATAGCCATGCAAGTTTCACATTGATAATTCATAGTGTAGAATTGTGGGCTACATTCTAAATTACAGTGAGCTTGGAGATAGTTTCCCATCTTCAATTACACAAACTAGAATAAGTTAGTTTCCAAAATACATGAACAAACATTCCAAAATGTATCAACAATATTTGATAACTAGTAATTCCATAAGATGAATACATATCCCTATTGGAGTTGAAGAACATGCATTATTTGAGCATCCATGTATTTATATGTATCAAATAATATGATCATGCACAAGAATAAGAGAAATTTTAAGCCATTGAATTCTTCAACTATATTTAGTGTATTTACATCTAGTAGGTATATAGAATCACATGGAAATGATGATACTCATCTAGACAATGAAGTACTATTGTGTGGTTCCTAACACATAATTTTTGGTTTACAATTTATGAGTAAATTGTTGCCTTAGTTAATGTATCCCCTCAGACTATAGAGATAATTTGTTCTCAAGGTATTAGGAATCCTAACTAGTCCAAGATGAAACCATGTCTAGCAAATGGTTATTAAATATGCAAATGAATGAATTTTCTATCCTGTGGAGGTTAAATAGGTTTAATTCCTATCATCTTGCTATGACGTGTATCATTGTTTGTACGAGAACACTCCATATTTTATTAGTGTATCTTTAACCAGTTTTAGATCCCTAGCTTCACCTAAGTGGGTGACAGCTAATTGTGGAACTGTCTGGGGTATTGGACCCTAGAAAGGGTTGCGTACCCACTCTCTTGGTGTTTTTACTCATAGATTAGAGGCATAATATGAAGTCGAGTAGAGAATAGAGTTTGGAGTATGTCAGTGTTATTGGGTTATGAGTGTGACTGTGGTATATTCATGTGTTTAATGTCTTTGGTGCTAGAGAATAAATGCTTTGTCTTTTCTTTGAGCAAGTCCTTCATGTATTGATTGCAACGAGTATGTGTTTTAAGGCTTACCATCTTGCTCCAACCAAGCTCATGCCAATCAGTGTCACACACACACACATATATGTTATTGTTGGCATGTGACTTATATATTGTTTCAGGTTAATTTTGGGTTGGTTGAACTATTTAAGTTTACCTCATAGATGTGGATTCCACGTCTCCTCTCAAACTGACCATGATGGTCTAAGCAATTTAGTTATCTAACTAAAAGAATTATAGTTTATGATTGGTCAAAAGTTGTATGCTTTCTTGTAGTGTCTGCTTTAGTAGCAAAATTTGAGAGTTTTGGAAGTGTAAGTGAATGAAATTTGGAATTTGTGTTTTGTCCATAACTATATTTTGGTGTAAAGTTTTGGGCATTACAATAATGAACTTATAAAAGGAAAAATAAAAAGTCAACCCTAGATGAAACCCTAGGTGAGGATTAAATTAGATCAAGACAAGTGTCCTCATCCTATGCTTTGAGACAACAAAACTCATAACTCAAGAATAAAAAACATTTTCTTAAGTTTAGCTTAATTGTAATAAATGGGAACTAATTAATTAATAATTAAGCTATTTTCTTATTTTACTTTAATAATATTTTCTTTTCTTTTGGTTAATGTACCAATTTTGTGTGATTGGTGTAAGTGTCTAATAAAAGATACTCAAGGTATTCAAATGTTGTTTGATTATTCTGGTTCCATCATATTTATGAATCCTTATACAATCTCTTCTTATGGACAAGTGTCTTATTTTTGTATCATAAGTTTAAGGGCTTTCCATGTAGCAACATTGGGTTTTTGTATGTTCCACCACCATGTGACACTACAAATTAAATAATATTGTAATGCATCTAATCTTAAATCTTCTTCATTCAATGTTATTTTCATATTTTCTAGATATGATAGTAATTTGTCTACTCCAAAATATATTGGTAACTTGGTATGAGATAAACCATGTGATATATGATTCAGTTATCATGAAATTTGGGTTATAGTATTGTGATTTGTACTAAATGAGTTTGGTCATGTTTGCAGTGGGGTATTTGTGTTAGTGGTAAGTTTTTGTATGTCTACTTCTACCTATGTACAATTAAGATTTTTCTTGCTCTTATTTCTTGGAATGTAATTTTGGTTTTCCCCTAAACTAAGCATTAACTATATCTTCACTATATATGCATTCATTATTGATGTCAACATAGACTTCTACTTTTGAATTTAGTTTATCAAGAGGCTCTAGTTTTGTAAGTTTTTCTAGGGAATAAAATGTTTTTGTTTCTTCCTCATAATCGTCTTTTTCTACCTATTCTATATATGTGTGACTCATGTAAATGTCTAGTGGTATATGTACTACCTTATCATTATCTACAAAAGACAATTATTCTCTCATAGAATCAATGATACATTTACTATTTAAAAACCATTTTAAACCTAATAGTTCATTGAGAGTGTCAAATTGTTCTTTCATTTCTATTACTTCAAATTGTATTAATTTTTCAATTGTTAGAAGATTAAATTCTATATTTTTCCATGTGCCCATAATTCCTATAGTTGATCCATCAACTAGATTGATGTTTTATGGGGTTTCATGTAATTATGGTCTCCCAAAGTGTTCCCATACTCTTTTGGTGATCATATTAACATTGGTTCCTAGATCAACCATAACTTGTTTAAGGGTGTGTGCAAAAACATGGGGGACAAAAAAGTGGCCACCTACTTTTTAGCCCTCATGAAAGAATAATGCAAGCACATTATAATGTGCTCACGTTATGCCTTATTTGAACAATAAAAAAAAAAAAAAAGATTTTATTTTGCATTTTTGCTTCAACTTGTGACCTAAGCATCCTTCCAAGTGTGCTTGTGTTGTTGCAAACCTCATTTTTCATCCAAATCTTAAGCAAATCATCACAAAAATGCTACAAAGACATTAGGGAGGTAAAAGAAGTAATTATTTTTAGTTTTTTAGTGTCAAATTTGGGATAAATAGGTAGATTGAGTTAAATTTTTAATTAAAATTTATTTAATTTTCAGTTGATAATTCACCCCCAAATGTTCAAAATACCAATTGACCTCTTCATAAAAACCCTCCTGAAGAACAACCACCAAAAACACCTCCTACAGTTCCTCATCATCTTCTAAGAACATAATAAAACATATTAAGAAAAACTAAAAATAATAGAAAAGAACTTAAGGAGTTAATTTCAAGGTGGAAAGATCCTACAAGAACAAACTCACATAGGACCATCCTTGTTGAATCACTGCAATTCATTGTGTCTCACATAGAATTAGTTAGTGGGAAAATAAACAGTTGGTCTAACAAGACAAGACAACAAAATAAATTTTATGCGAACAAATTATCATATGAATAAGTTAAAGAAAACAAAAATGAAATTTGACTTGTGTGCACTCTTCACCAACCCATGAACCAATTGAACCTTACATGGTGCATGCAAGAGATTCCCTACCCATTGGTGCCACCACCAAGGGATAAAGAATAATTTTTAGGATAGGTGGTGGATAGTTTTTAACTAGCCTCCATGAAATAGCTATGAGGTACCACAATAATTTGTTAGGAAACTCTATTGTGAGTTTGTCCTCAATCAAATCATAAATTACTTTGACATGTAAGAGTTCCAAGGTAGAGTTGGGGGGTCCACATACAGCGTGATCCAAACCAAGCAACAAGACCACTAGCTAGACTAGAGTTAGAGCATGTGACTATCCCTTCTATTGTGAAGGAGGGTGTTGAGGTAGAGACCTTATAATCGACTATCTCACTCACTCAAACCCTTATATAACATACTAGGACTCTAGTATAAGGTGATGTAAGTGAGTCTTCCAGGCATCAAGTTCCACCTCATGTATGTCATTCATGTGGGTCTCTTTGTGTTTATGATCTTGAGGATAGTCAAGATGCATGTTCCTAGGGTACATATATAGTGGATCAGATGGTCATGCAAAAAACTTTATTCAGTGAGACATTTGGCTTTGACAGTTAGATAACTGTCAACAAGTTCATATAATTCAATT
Source organism: Sequoia sempervirens (assembly GCA_007258455.2). Taxonomy (NCBI): domain Eukaryota; kingdom Viridiplantae; phylum Streptophyta; class Pinopsida; order Cupressales; family Cupressaceae; genus Sequoia; species Sequoia sempervirens. The sequence continues at coordinate 9,912,007 of VDFB02000012.1, read as the reverse complement.
TATTCAATTTATTTTGAAATTTAAGAATTTAGACATGTAAAAATGACCTAACGCATATCACACATTATGAATGACATTTTTTCATTTATCGGTATCTTTATCATTAATATCATTGCATTTCACATCATTTACATCAAAAATCCTATTTTCCTCTATCAATTGAATAATCTTAATTATTTAATTAATTCACCATTTTTATCATTTATCTAACTTTTATTCCTCCTGATTAATTAAATAACATCAATTATTTAATTATGTCGCTAATATACCCTATTCATCTAAATCAATAAAATTGTTATCACTTAATAATTTAATTAAAATCCTTTTCCCCTTCCTAAACCTGAATATTTAAATTAATTATTCGACATCATTTAACAAGGTCAACAAACAAATACAACTTTATTTGTTAAAGTCAAATATGACTTACACGTTCATCTCAAAATATTAATTAATTATTCAATTAGTTAATTATCCTCACCCTCCTTTTTGATTGAGAAAATCACGATCACTGATTTCTCACTCTAATGAGTTAACTAACTCATCTATTCTCCAATCCCACTAATTTATTTAATCCCACCAACCAATCCCACTAACCACTCAAATTGGCTTTCCCAATCCCACCAATTATTCCAATCTAAATCCACTAATCTTTCCAATCTATTTCCTCTCAACGGTTCTCAACCATTGATCAAGATCTTTTACTACAAAATCTTGATCGTTCATCTCAAAATAGGAAAGCTATAAAACAATCTTCTACTTTCTCACAAATCATCTAGAATATTCATAGCAAAGCACTGAGTAATTATCTCTTGAGCACATTGAGAGTTGCTATCACATTCTAGTTCACCATTATCAACATGAATCGAAGCTTTTGCAACAACAACAATAGATGCTTTGTATTGAATTGAGAAATCTGACATCTAAATGTGAATACAAAAACAACTCCAACATGGGATGGTATAGCTTTTAAGGTTTTGAATTCAATTTATGTCATTTTTAGGATTACATTTGTTTGATTTTGTTATTTTAGAGCTTCATTTCATGAGTATGGTTGAAATTTTATCTTGTTTGAATTAAGTTTGTTTAATTCATTGCTTGTTTTTCATATGCTATTATTCCCCCTTACGAGATTTATTGAATAACTAAATTAGTAGAATGATTATAATGAAATTTTAGGGCCAGAGTGTTCACCCTACTTGCAATAGTCCTCCACCTCCCTATTACATGATGGTGTTGAGTGTAGAGGTATGTAACTAGTAAAGAATTATAAATGTTACATATGAATAGTGTAACCTTATATGAATGGTATTCTTATAACTTACTTTGGATGTTGAATAGTTTAATGTTGAGCCTTAGACATCGACATCTAGCAATCAAGGTGCTTTTCCAACTTTCACATAATCATCCCATTTATTGTGGTTCCTCTTGAAAAAGTTTTTAGGACATTACATATTTTTATCATTTTGTATTTGAATTTTAATAATTATTATTTATGCATAAATAATAGTTTTGAATCTAATTTATATAAGATCTGATTGAATTTTAGGATTGATAGTGTTTTTATTCAAATAATATTTTTTTGTGGAAGGTTAAAAATTGAATATACATTATTGTTTTGGCTTAGGACATTACATCATCAATCAAGAGCATGATTTAGTTCTCTTCTTTTCTAATTTTCATTGTTCATAACACTCATTATCATTTTGTCTCTCCTCTCACTTTCCTTCATCTACTCTATGTTTTTCCTCTATTCCTCCCTTCCGTGTATTTCTTTTATGGATTGGAAATTCATACATATCTCCTAATGTAGTTAGATAAAAAAAATTAATGATATGAAAACATTTATTATGAAATTCACTTTTGTATAGATTTTTATTTGAGTTTCATTCCATTCCTTACATGTGTTTCCATCTCCCATGTTGTTACACTGGCATTGTCTACATACATTGACTAATCTATATGTATGATTTTAAAGATCAAGTATAAGAATGAAGAACAAATAAATATTTTAAAAACTAGCATCTTTCATTTGGTAAATGTTTCCTTGATATTTTTATGATTATCTGTATGCTTTTGTATACTCCTAAGTTAGCAATTTGATATCCCCAAGAATATCATAATCCCAATAAAGTGAAGTAAAATATGATAACAAATAATACATACCCTGTAAAACTCATATCTTTATTTTGCACAAATTTTAGTGTTTTGTCTACTTTGTTCCCTCTTTTCCCATTTCTAGCCTATTTTTCCTCCTTCCCCTAGTTCTTTGCTCTTTCCATGTGTCTTGACACATTCCTAGTCCTTATATCTTATTTATGTCACCATTTCCCATTTTTCATGTCTTTCCCCCTTCATTATGATTACTTGACACTTAATCCATCCATTTCTTCATTTTAGTAGTTATTGCTCTAAAAATTATATGCTTTTTTTATTTTCTCTCAAGCCCAATTTTTTCCATGTTATTATTTCCATATCTCACACCTCATATTATCTTGTTTCTTTTTCCTCTTCCTTACCATCTAAACTCACCTTCTTTGATATATGCAACATCTACACCCCATAATTTCTCTATACCTTGTCTCCAAAAATTTGATTCAAACGTAGTATAGGATAACTAAGACTAAATTAAATTATTCTTTATCAAAATAATAAAATTAGTCCCCAAAAAATCTATAAAAGGATCATTCCTCCTCTCATTATATAATAACCACATGCTCAAGTTTTCTCTTGTGAATTACATTTTTTATTTTCCTTCTTAGAGATCTAGAATCTTGGAGCATCATAATCAAGATTTAAATTTGATTTCTATAATATTTGAAGTCATGTCTATTTTTATTCATTAATAGTGTTATAAAATATGTTAGGTAGTTTTGATAATTGAATAATCTTGTTTCATTTTAAAATGATGCAAATAGATACTCCTATTGATATTTATAAGATAATGGAGCATGGTGTTGTTGCAGCTTAGTAGCAAGTTTGATGCCTTTGATAGAGGTATGAGGCAGATTTGTAAATTTCACATTATATTTTTTATTTTATTTGTCTATTATTGAAAAATCAAATGATATTCATTTGTAGTTTAATTGTTATCTTGATGGTTGCCACAATATTTTGCAACTTCAAATCATGAGTGTGCCCTTGTTATAGATGAATGTAGTGATTATTTGTATGTGGTAAGTGGTTATTTTGTTATATGTCATTCCATAATTCAATTTCTATTTATTAATGTCTATACTTTTATGGTATTAGGTGGAGTTCTAGGAAACATTAGACATGAGGATGAGTGAACAAGTTTGAAAGAGACCACCATCGTATTCATCTCCATCCTCTCGACAATCAACTCATGATCTCTTTCTTTCCCATAAAGGGAAATTACTACATTAGGTTCCTTTCTTGTATGCCTATATGACATATTTTAACATATTTTGTATTACATATATGTGACATTGTATGTGTTGATCGGGAAAATCAAGAGGAAGGCATGAATATCGAAAGCAACCACAAACTATCTAATTCAAGTCATAGAGACCCTAATCTAACAATGAAGTACAAAATGACAATAGAAATCAAATAATGAATCATATATACCTCAGACCCTATGTCAAAGTGGATTCTCCTTCATTGATCTTATTTTTTCTTGTTTGCTCTCAGAGATGAAGTGTGCACTATCTGCAATAAGCTCAATGTAAATGAATGATAGAAAAATTTGAAAGAATGTGATTAGCCATCAAAGAGATATGAGGGTTGCTTTTATAGAAAGTATTAATTTGAATGGACAATCAGGATTAAGAGGTGGATGATCAAGATCAAGGGTCAAGAATCCTTGAGAGGAATTGATGAACGAGTTAACTAACAACAAGATTTCAATTAACTGTTTGCATGGGGAATTGATTGAAGAGTTAAGGGATTTGATTGCTTCGTTAGCTCTCACTAAGTGGGAGTGAATTGATTTGATTGATCAATGAACTAAAATTGATTATCCAGTAGTGAATGAGATGGAAAATGCGTGACATAATAATTAATTAAATTAATTAATATTAGATGAATGTGCAAGATTAAATTTATTAAATAAATAATTTTATTTATTTTGGAAGAACATGATATTTGAGAAATAAATTAAGTAATTAAAAATAATCATTTAATTCAAGAAGTGAGAACTTGCATGAGTATTTAATAATTAAATAAAATTAATTATTATTTACATGTACAGGATTGAATTAATTAATTAAATAAAATAAATAATTTTCTTTATTTTTAGAAGACAATCTTGAGAAATTAAATTAAATAATTAAAATAATTACTTAATTTAAGAAGTGGGAATTAATTAAATTATAAATTATTTAATCTTGGAGATAAGAACTAGATAAGGAATTTGCATGAGATTTAAAATAATTAATTAAATGAACTAATTATTAAAGGAATGTGCAAGTGGGATTTAGATAAATAAATAAATTTTTTATTTATCATTAATGAATGGATAATGTTGAGAGATTAAAGGATAATTAAATAATTAAAGTAACTCTTTAATTTAGAAAGTGAGAAAGTGGATAATTAAATAATAATTATTTATTTTGGAAGGGATAATGGATGATTAATTAAATAATGTTAATTTATTTATTTAATTTAGAAGAATAAACATAATTAAAGATGTAATTAAATAAATTAGATTTATTTAATTAATTAAGAAGATTAATAGGAGTTAAAAACATAATTAAATAAATAGGATTTATTTAATTAATTACGAAGATTAATGATAAAGTAAATTAATTAACATAAAGTAATTTAATTAATAGTGGACTATGTTTTAGTGATAATAATTAAATAATTGAAACATTATTTAATCATTAGGAAATGACGATAATTGGTGCTAAAACGTTACTCACAGGCTAGGGTAATTTTGGGTATCTACATTTTACCCATATTTGATAAAATTCATTTTATAGTGTTGTGTCAAAAAAAAAAATTAAAATCATGTTCAGAACTTGCCTTGGTATGCCCTGATGACGGTGGGATAGCATGGTGTCCCCTCAGTAAATTTGGAATTTTTTTTGACAAGATGATTTTATTCATTTAGGTGCGAGGACTAACAGAAGAAATATTAACTAGAAGAGGAGGTTAGTAAGAAGTGAAGAATGGTTAGATGGAATGCATATCCAAATCAAGATTAATGTATGATTGATAGTATTTGAGCTTTCAATAGTGCATGTTTTATCATCATAGAGTGTTTTATTATGTGACAAGCAGATGTATGCACACCAAAGCATAAATTGTGATGACAGCTTTTGTTTCCATTTGCCTAAATATTACGATATATGGAAAAGTGGATATGTGTACACCAAGTTGAGACAAACCTTGGTGGCGTTAGTATCCATTTTTCAAAGATTCATACACATCAGATAAGGAGTGCTTAGATTAATACTAGTAACAATGGAACCTTGTTGGAATATGTGAGGATGTAACCATAGAGCATGTTAATCCTAATGCAAAACAATGTTAGATGACCTTTGACTTGCATGGGATCTTTTGATTATGCCAAATGGAACCCCAATCACACACAAGGAACTTAGTTTCTCTAGTCATATTATCAAGACAAACCACAAACAAAAATCACCAAAAAAGATGTAATGATCCATCATCGCTTCTTTAATCACTTGTGGATATCATCGAGTAGCATAAGACCATGACATAAGATAAATCAAATAAAAAGATAAGACTAACTAGACCAAATGATTCAACAACTATTTAGATCTTCTTGTCCACTAATATGTGTGTTTTGATAGGATTGTAAGGATCATATCTATTTTCAGGAATGAGACACCTTTTATAAGATGCCTAGTCTAGTTTTGAGGATGTAACAACCTGTATAAGACAACTAATAGATGATAAAGATAGGTATATTTCATTGAGATATGTAGGCAATTGATCAGCCAGGTTGCAAGCTAGTTTGATAGTTCATATGTTATTCCATGATTTGTTAAGTTCAATTTCTTTAAGATGTTCCATTTGTGTCCAACATGTCAATTTTTGACAGGGGATAGTTTTATTATGGAATATGGAATGTGATGGATGAAAATTTTATTATGACGAACCCTAAGGTACAAACCTAGGCCTTAGGGGCTCATCAATGATGACCCTTCAATTATTTGGACTGACATTAGCACATGTTGGATGACCAATGTTGTTTTTGACTTTTTTGACATTTTATGACTATTTTGGAGTTTTGGAATATTTGAATGTGTATTTTTCAAGGAATGTTTTGATGTTTTTGGATTTATTGGAATTTTTTTGATGTTTTGTATCTTGTAGAGTATTTTCTGATACCATTTGTAAGATCCTTTTGAAAATCTAGGTCGAGGATTTCCCATAGTCAGGTGCAGGACTAGTTATTATGAAAGGGATGAATATGGTAAATGATTGACACTAAATGTCAATCATTCTCAGGCCATGAGAGGGGTGAGAAAGCTTATTATAAACGAGCTTGTGCTCGAGTTATTATGGATGAAATATGATAGAATAGTGATATATGGTAGAGTGGTAACTGACTACACATGGTGCATGTTTTCCAGGTTTTCACCATGGTACTTATCCAAAGCTCCACCGAAATAGTTTTCACTATAGGACAAATTATTTCTCTTTTTCTTTTCTTTTTCTATTTTTCCAATTTTTTTATTTTTTATTTTTTATATCACACAAGATGTTTATTTGCCAAGTTTTCATCAAGGTGACATTTTATTAGAATTTGATGATGTTGCAATCACAGTGGATGCTCTTTAGGAGACATAGGCCGATGGTTGATAGATGGAAATGGTTTGTATGAAATGCAAGATGGGGAATGTGATATGGTGTAGGTAGGAGGAGCTAAATTATGATCGTCTAAATGTGCACTACATGGAATTCCATATTTCCCTCAAAGAGGATATTGGAAAATCAATGGATTAGAGAACATCAAGGAGTCATCATTGAATGTACGTTGAGTGACATCACTGAGGGAATTATTATGAGATGGTGGATTTATGAATGTAGGTGGATCCAATAAATTGTATAGATCATGAAATAGCACAGTGAATAGAAATGTTGGATCAACAAGCTCATATCTGAATGGGCTTATTTTGCATATGCCCCTAGTTATTGTGGGTATATAGGCACAATTGAAGATCAATTTCTGCTTATTTTTTCTTTTGGATTTTACTTTTAGATGTCCAAGCATTTTTTTTGCTTTTGCTCAAGGGACTTTTCTTGATCTTTCTTTTTTGTGTTTACCTTATACATTTTTTCAATAAAGGATTTTTCTTTCTTGTCTTTTGACTATTAGCCTTATGCTTTTGCATTGACACTTGTTGATCCAAATCTAGGAGGCAGATGATACTGGATGAATTTGATGGCATGACATGTTAGAAACCAAGATCTAAAATGCAAACCAAAAAATCCTTCCACAAAAGAGAAAAACAGAAAAAGCAAGAGCTTTGCAAAAAGATGTGCAAAATATATTATTCAAGAATTCATAATTACATGAAATGATTTGCTTTATAAAAGAAAGTATGCATAACCCTAATCTTATCTTGAGCAACAAGATATCTCAATAAGATAAAGATGAGAATAATAAACCTAGGAATTAAATATTACCTAAGTAAAGTTATGCAAGTGTAATTAAATATTAATTACACTAACACCCCCCATAAGTGCAACTTAGGGAGACTAAAAAAGCATGCACCTAAAACTAAGATGAATGCAAGAAAGCATGGATGGGTCCTAACAACAAGGCCTGATTAGGTACCCATGTACAAAAGCAATAATGAGGTAGAGAAGGAAAACCCAGTGGGACAAAACTCCCCTACATTGAGATGACTGCTGCAAAGAAGCACTGGAAGAACACTGTGGAGTAACACTAGAACCGCAATCTGACAAGAAAGGAAAGATGCTTCTGTCTACAAGAAACCAAAGTGGAATCATAATAATGTGACAACAGACCCGATGTCACGAAACACTGGAAAACTCACAAACTGGAACAACCCTGGAATCTGTGAAGCAACAGTAGATGAAATGATAACAGAATCTGGAAACCGTGTATCTCAATGCCGATGCCAAACTGTGACTAAAACTCTTCCATAGGAATAAGTACCATGAAGACTCTAGAACATTAACCATAAAAACATGGCCCTCAAACTGAAAAGGATCTGAACCAATGCAGATCAAGAACCATAAACTCCCAATTTGAAGTGTGAACTGATGTGAATCTGATATGTGTCAAGCTAAGACAAGATGTGGCCAAAAGAAACTAAGAAACCAGATAACCCATGCGAGTTTCCATGAAAACAAGATGGAGATCAAAGTGAAAACTACACTCTAATAAGATTATTATGCAAGAAACCCCCCTGATGGAACTTTATCTTAGTTCATTTATTACAATAACCCAACGATTGTAAAAGGAGAGCATACAAACATGCATAAATAGAAAATAAAAATAGACCTCAGATATGTGTAGAGGACTGAACCAACTTTCCAACACCGCAAGAATGACAAAAAAAGGATCATTGAGTTAAAAGATATGCCCTCTGAAGCAAAAAAAACTTCATCTGAGTTCAAGGACCTGAAAAATAAATCTGGAGCAAAAACTAGTAAAAACACCTACACCACTAGATCGGCGTCAAAATCAGCATTCCAATGGTATCTCGTTTGCGAAAAACGGACATCGTATACAAAAAATACACCCTATTTAGTGAAAGTTGCTCCAAAATGCCCAATAAGGCTTGCAAGGCCCCCAAGGGGCTAAAAAAATTTCGGCCCTTGGTCCTATGTGCAACCAGGGGCTAGAGGGCAGGTGCTGGGGGTGAAGCCCCTGGTCACCCATACGACCTCGACTCTGATACCATGTTAGAAACCAAGATCTGAAATGCAAACCAAAAAAGCCTTCCACAAAAGAGAAAAATCAGAAAAGGCAAAGATTTGCAAAAGATGTGCAAAATATTATTATTCAAGAATTCATAATTACATGAGATGATTTGCTTTATAAAATCAAGTATGCATAACCCTAATCTTATCTTGAGCAACAAGATAGCTCAATAAGATAAAGATGAGAATAATAAACCTAGGAATTAAATATTACCTAAGTAAAGTTATGCAAGTGTAATTAAATATTAATTACACTAACATCGCAAAGATGTATGATTCATGTGTAGGGTGAGGGATTTCATCAACATATTCTTTGAAACTATCTTTTATAGAATGGGTAATACCAAAGGAAACCCACTCACCATCAACAAGTTGGTAGGAAATATTAGTAGAAGCAACATCTATAGATGCATACTCTAACTCAAGATGCTCAAGAGAAAAAGATGGTAGTTCATGCAATGGACTAGAAGGAATATGATCCTAGAATGAAGAAGAATGCTTTGAGATATCATCCATAGGATCATTCTAGAAAAGTGGGTTATCATAAATCTCTTGATCAAACATAGGATTCTCATAGACATCGAATGTTTGGGATGTAGATGGTAGCAGTTCAAGCTCTGGATAGTAGGCTTGTAACTCATATTCTCCAACTCCAAGGTCTTTGACATTAAATTGATTTTTGGGAGGGTGGGAGATGTGGGTAGAAATGAAGGCTCAGCTATTGCAGAGGAAGATGGTAAGGTCGTATTGTTAAGACAATGCTCTGGGAGGCCAAGACTACTCTCTGAGAGTCTATAATGCTCAAAGGGATTTGGATCCATTGGTACAGTCACCTAAGTTCTATTGTAGGTGAAATTGATGCATTGATGTAAGGTTGACACAACCTACATGCATGGATCCATGGACGTCCTAGGAGAATATTATAAGGGGTCTCTAGATCGAGGATTTGGAAAATGGTCTCAATTGTAATAGGTCTAATATGGATAGGCAATATGATAGTACCTATAGATTCCAATTTAGCATCATCATATTCTTTATTTTAATCTTTGTGTTATGATCAACAAAATCATCGAAATATCCCAATTATTTTACAAGACTTAAACTACAGATATTTAGTCTCACTCCACCATCTATCAAGAATCATCTGATTCTATACTTTTAGATGAAGAATTCAACATGTAAGGAATCAATATGGCAAGGGTTTTATGTAGGAATATCCTTCTTGCAAAATGTAATGATACACTCAAAATTGCCACTTTAAATGGGTATAGATGAGGCTCCTTTATTTGATGGGTGGATTTTATTAACTATGTACTCATAAGAAACATTGGTATAATTAGCTTGGTCCTTTGCATTAGTTCTTGAACTAGGAGATTTCCCGACCCATTATTCTATAGGGGATCTTTAAAAATGGTATGATCCATGTTTGAGGAACCCGGTGAATTGTCTATGGATATGTCACCTTGGTCAATAAGATCTTGAATGATATTTTTGAGTTTATAACATGATGAAGTCTTGTTTCCTTTTGTTGTGTGGTACTCATAGAAGTCATTGTCATTCCACCAGGCCGGTTTGAAGGGTCTGGTTTGTAGTGTCTAAATTTTGGAATTTGGATGATATTTGATTAGAAAAATTTCTTCAAAACTAACTTAATGGATTCCTCGAGGGGTGTGTATGTTCATCTTTTAGGATTATTCCTTTGAAGACCTCTTCTTTGTGGATTGTTCTGGGCTGTGTTTGTTGATTATTCGTGGTTTTGTGATTGAGGACCATTGTTCGATGTAGAGGGTCCCTTAAGACTAATAGTGGGGTGGAATTTTTTATCACTTTTACATCTACTACCCCATCATTCATAACATTCTTATTTCTAGACCAAAATTTTATTTTGTCACTAGAAGTGCTCGGTTTGTTTTGATTTTCTCTAAAAAATTTGACCAATCCTTTTCCAACAAGTGCCTTCTCAATGGAAACACCCTTCTTGATGACCTCAAAATTATGGCAATAGTGAATTTGTATTTGGTAAATTAGCTTTGAATTGAGATTCTTCACAAAAATGTGTCCCAATTTTTTTCTAGGTATTTCGCATGGGCATTTGCTAGCCATACTTCTCCATTTTTGGAAGAAAGAGGAAAAATATTATCCTTCTTTTTTCTTCATTTGGCATAATTTGACTATGGTTATATCACTTTCATATTCTAGGAGAAGTGTGTGATAAACTTATCATCTAACTCACTCCATATCTGTATACCAAGGGGTAAATATGCAGACCAATCAAGGGCTTGTCCTACGAGGCTCCATGGGAAAATTTGCATCAATTATGTATGTTCATATGCAACATCCATGCAAGAAGTGTGAAACTCACGTACATGCTTGATAGAATCTCCCTTTCCCTTGTATTTGTTGAAGTTTGGTATGTTAAAGTGTTGGGGAAAGGGAGGCATGTATATACTCTAATCAAAAGGATAAGGACACAAGTCCTCAATGGATTAGGTCTTCTTTGTTCATGTTACTTGCATGTTAGAGATTTGTTGTTGCAATATCTGAATTTTCTACACTAAGGTCTTCATAGGTGATGGTAATATGGGAGACACGTTTGTTTGAGTTTGTGCAGTGTTCACATGCAAATTAGTGTTTTGATAATTCACATTTGATGTAGAAGAATGGGTGTTTGTGTTAAATGTGTTGAAGTGATGTTGTAATGGAGGTTGATTTGATTGTTGAAAATTTGATGTGAATGTGGGATTTGCATTGATTTGTTGTTGAGGTGGTTGTAAATTTGTGTTTTGACTTGACTTGGAAAAGGTTCCAAACTAAACTAGAGGTATGTTTGTGTTTTACGTAGTATTGGTTGTATTTTATTATGGTCCTGAGAAGGAAATGATGTCCTTTGTGTTTTAGTAGGTGAATTTTGATTCGTAGTGTTTTGACTTGCTGATGTATTATTGGTTTGTGGTGCTGCAGTTTGTGATGAACTGGAAAATGGATTGGTTGATTGTGGACCTGTAGTTTGAGATGCATATGAAAATGGATTTATAGTTTTTGGACCCAGAGTATGATATATTGGTGATGTATTGAATAGTGGATTCATGGAATTTTTGCCAAACATTGGTGTAGGAGGTGTATTGACTATTGTTGCGTTATGTGAGGTTCCTCCAAATGGCATACTCGTTTGTAATTATGATGAGCTAGCATATTGAGGCGAGGTTGTACCACTAAGGGAACCCTATTCTTGTTGTGTAACATTGGGTGGATCTTCTAATAGTGTAGTGACATCAAAACCAGAATGAAGTCTAGCCTCATTTTGAGTGAGTGACAAAAAGTATCTATTGGGGTTTGTAGCTACAATCTCATCTATAATTCACAATATCTGAGGATGTTGTGAGGAATTGTTATTTTTTTCTTTGGTTAAGCCTTGTTCCACCTCATTTAAGGTGTAATTTTCAAAAGGTGACACAATTTGAGGTTGTGACCTTTTTAATTCATTTGAAGATGACCCAAAATGCATGGTGCTAGTGGGATTGAAGTTAGGGTTAGCTAATTGATCCGTGACTTTTCTTTTCCTTTGTGACTTACTGAGGACCATATAAGACTTGAGACTATTTTATATTTTTGTGATTTTTAGATGTATGCAAGCTAGGAATAAAAGGAAATTACACTATGTTTTTGGTTTTTCTTGGATTTTCAACTTTTGATTTTGAAAAGGATACTAGAAAAACAATGATGGATCAAGGTAATAGATCAAAATATCAGGACATCAAGAAGGACCAAACTAGGATGATAATTGGATAAAAGTGAACCTAAGCTAGACTTGTGAGTTTAAGGTTCAACTTTTGGATAAGATAGATAAAAGTTTACGAGGTCAAGACATTCCAATAGATGACTCTGGTCTAATCACGGTCTAGTAGGTTTCCTAATTTTGAAAGACAAAGGTGACTATCTATAATGTTGGATGACAAATGCTAGGCTAAGGGATGCAACCTATGCTAAGAAAATGGGAAAAGTGCTAAAAGTAAAGGACAAACTAGACAAGTCTTTGGTTTGTATGTGAGGTCACTGCCTGAATTAGGATTGTAAATTGGATATTTAGGAATTGACTCAAAAAATTTAGTACAAACAAAATGTGTTAGACGATTTTGATAGATGTGGTGCTAAAAGGCATAGAAGTGGTGTTCTGGTCTTTAACAGATGTAGCTCAAAAACTAACAAAATGTGGTGGTGTACTTGAAAATTTTGGAGCACAAACAAATGCAGCTCAATTTTGGACAAATACATGTTTCTAGCTCTGATAGATGCATTTTACTAGTTTTTGACCTAAAATCTAAGGTTTCTAAGTGAATTTTCATTTTGGATAGTTTCAATTTCAGGACAAAAAATATAGCAAACACTTAGAATACAAATTTGGTTGTTGAATCTTGGACACTTGGGTAAAATTTTTAAGGGCCAAAGCCCCAATGGTTTTGTTGGTAAGAATAGACTCAAGACAATTAAAAGAAATCAGAACTTAGCTAATCATGAAGGTGAGTAAATTTCAAGTAGGCCCACCTCACAGTAAAGTGATAAATACTCTGAAAGATTGGATAGTTAAACAATTATAAATAATTGTTCAATACTATTTTATATGAGAATGAATAGCTAGAAGTCACAATGACACAGGCTCACAATGGTATGGGCACGCCTTTCTCTCCTTGAGAGGCTATTGCTAGCAACCTGAAAATATTTTATCTCGACTCAATGGAGGACATGGTGAGTAGCTTTAGGAATTGATATGTGTACCTTGCACCACTACAAATCACGATCCAAAAGGACTTTAGGCTTCTAAAACAATTGGTTCATAGTGGATGAGCTCTATAAACACCACTGCCTACACAAGTGCAAGATCAAAATTGCAACTCCACATGTCTAGAATCTCTTGGGACCATGAATGAATGCCTGGAAAGTCATGAGTGGATTGAGCTTGACTTTCATTTTTTTTCCACTTTATATAGCCCACTAAAAAAAATGGGTGTGAGGTCAAACCCTAGGGTGAAGAAATCCTAGGTGGGCCTCCTAACAAAAAGGGAAGGAATAGTGTTTCTATTTCTCCTCACCCAAGTTCACACTAGGTGTGAGAGGATTGGATACGTAGACAACTCCTTTAGTTTAAAACAAGAACAAGTAAAAAATAGAGTTATTTTCTCATCACCCTAGATTACGCGAAGCGCAAGGGGAGAGGATATGTACACTCTATTCTACCAAACACGAAAAACATGACAAAAAAAATATTTTAATTACACCAAGTATTAAAATGTGTGGTTCAATTTTAAAGAACCAATTGAAAGTGTGAAGATTATCTTATTCATTTTAAAAACTCAAAGTGAAAGATGATAGTTGTAGGTTCTTTTTAATGCACCAAAACAAAATATTCAATTTGTGGTAAATTTTATTACACCAAAATGAAATTTTTAGGTTATGGGTTCTTTTTAATGCACCAAATGAAATTTGAAATAAATTTTAATGCACCAAATTGAAATGTTCAATTTGTGGTAAATTTTAGGAGCAGTAATTTGAAATATGATTTTTTTTCATTTTAAAAACACCAAAATCAAATGTTAGACTTATCTCAATGCCACAAGCTATGCAAATGTAAGCCCAAAAGATCAATAAACAAACACACGTTAGAAGTTAGGCCATCCGAAAAATATAGAAACAAATGATAATCAAAGATAATCCTAATTTTTGGTTTATGATTTGAATAAATGACCTAATTAAAAACATGCACATCAAAACTAGCTTTCCAATGCCTATAAAAACTTGACAATCTGATTACCAGTTCGAAAGTTATGTATGTTTTACTGTAGGTCAGTATTTTCAAAAATTGCAAAGAGGAGTAAACATCCTCACCAAGTGATTAAATCTCTATGAATTAATTATCCAATCAGCAAATGAAACCAAATTCATTACTAACAAAATTTTAAAAATATGCAGCAATAATATTATAGTCCAAAAGTAGATCCATACAAATGTATGGATTAACAAATAAAGTGCCTAAAAATGCATTTTTTTAGCTTAAAATGTTATCTTGCACCAAAATAGGGGGTATAATAAACAAAAATTTATCCCTTGGCCCTTTTAAACACAACCATGATGTTTATTTTTCCTCAAAAGGCTCCTAAAAAATGTGATTTTCAAATTCTCTTAAAAGTACATGTTACCTACAAGATAGAAAATACCAGAAACTTGCAAACAAGGTTAGTAAAAAAGGCTAGTACGTTCACATCGGGTTCACTAATTTGTTGAATGAAAAAATTAGGACAAAGGAATGAACCATTGATAGCAACTGCAAAACTATCTAATTCAAGTCATAGAGACCCTAATCTAATAATGAAGTATAAGATGATAATAGAAATCAAATAATGAATCAAATATACCTCAACTCCCATGTCAAATTTGATTCTCCTTCATTGCTCTTCTCAAATTTTCTTGTTTTCTCTTAGACATGAAGTGTGCACAATCCACAATAATCTCAATGTAAACAAATGATAGAAAAATCTCAAAGAATTTGATTAGCTTTCATAAAGATATGAGGGATGCTTTTATAAAAGTATTGATTTGAATGGATGATCAGGATTAAGAGGTGGATGATCAAGATCAAGGGTCAAGAATCCTTGAGAGGAATTGATTAACGAGTTAATTGACTGCAACTAGATGCAGGATTTCAATTAACTATTTGCATGGGGAATTGATTGAAGAGTTAAGGGATTTCATTTCTTCGTTAGCTCTCACTAATTGGGACTGAACTGATTTGATTGATCAGTGGAGTGGAATTGATTATCTAATTGGTTGGAAGAGAGGGTTTGCTGCAAATGAGGTGAAAATACATGAGATATTAATTAATTAATTAATTAATAGAGGAATGTGTAATTAAATTTATTAAATAAATAAAATAAATAATCTTATTTATTTTGGAAGAAGATAATATTTGAGAAATAAATTAAATAATTAAAAATAATTATTTAATTCAGGAAGTGAGAACTTGCATGAGTATTTAATAATTAAATAAACTTAATTATTATTTACATGTGCAAGATTGAATTAATAAAATAAATGATTTTATTTATTTTTAGAAGAAAATGATGTTGAGGAGTTAAATTAAATAGTTAAAATAATTACTTAGTTTAAGAAGTGGGAATTAATTAAATAAAAATTATTTAATCTTGGAGATAAGAACTAGATAAGGAATTTGCATGAGATTTAATAATTAATAAAATAAATTAATGATTAAAGGAATGTGCAAGTGGATAATTAAATAATAATTATTTAATTTTGGGAGGAATAATACATGACTAATTAAATAATGTTAATTTATTTAATTAATTTAGAAGAATAAATATTATTAAAAACGTAATTAAATAAATTGGATTTAATTAATTAATTAAGAAGATTAATAAGAGTTAAAGACATAATTAAATAAATAGGATTTATTAAATTAATTAAGAAGATTAATGATAAAGTGAATTAATTAAATAACATAGTCATTTAATTAATATTGGAATGCATGCATTAGTGATAATAATTAAATAATTGAAACATTATTTAATCATTAGGAAATGATGATAATTGGTGCTAAAATATTACTCACGGGCTAAGACAATCTCAGGTATCTACAGTATGTCCATATGGCTTTGTTGTAAGCCTATATAGCTTTCTTGTATATATGTTATACTTTTGTCGATATATAATATTGTATGCCTATATGGATTTTTAGTTAATACAAATATTTTTCCCATGTTATCCATGTTTTCATTATAAATGATTAATTGAATAAATGAATAATGAGTTGATGCAACTATAAATGATTAATGCTATCCATATTTGCACTATAAATGATTAATTGAATAATTGAATAAGGATCACTTTTATCACGTAACTAATGAAAGTATTGTAATTAATCATTCATTCAATTAATGAAGTTGGATGTCTATTATGTCTTCATGTTTTTATTATCTTGCATGATAGATGTGGTGCAAGGTTAATGCCACTTTACTATCTAGTATTATCTTTTTCTTTTTCCTATTTCAAATTTGTGTTTGGAATCATCATCCACCTATAGGTTAAAATGATACATTCTTCAATTCCATGATTGAGATAATAGACATGCAAAATTTTGTCACTTTTTAGGGCTATTAAGATACTTTATGGTTGTAATGTATCTTGAAATGATTAGGATGTTGGACACTAAAATGCCTCTGGTAGTAGCATCCCTCCTATCCAGATGTATTGGAATCATTTGTTTGGTGTCATGTGGTCAGAAATCTTAGCATAAGTTGAAGTTTATAAAATCCTATAACCTTTTCAATAATTCCTTTACTTGGTCAAGAACCTATGTGCATGAATTTTTGGAGGGAGTTATTCAATGAAAGTTTGATTTTCATTAGGAGAGGTCAAGAACTTTAGGGTTTCTTGTTGTCTTTTCACTCTCTTCACTTTAGCATGCAAATTCTTATGGCAGCCAAGGTTGTTTCTAGCATCACAAGAATAAGTATTGATGGAGATATTATCCCTTGATATTGGTTTTAGAATGGAAGCAAGCTCTCCTTTTTCATTATCACTATTTTTTGTGATTCAATGCTTTAAAAACCCGCAATACAATAATCTCACATAGAGATGCATTCATGGTAAATGAAGGAAGCATGGAAACATGTGTATATACCCTGAAATCATTATTCTCTAGTAATGTAAGCATAAGCACATGAAACTATGCCTCTCAATTACAAAATTTTGTGGTTGTGTTGATATTTTCATAGTTCTTTATCAAGATTTGCCTCATGTTGAAATTGCTAGTGTCTATTATGCATTCTCAAAATATGTGCGAAGTTGTAAAACCCCCTTTGATTCATTAAAAGGTACATGAGAAAATATGCCTAGTAGGAATTTTTACATGGTATTGGTAAGAGTGGTTAGGATTTTCAAATCTAATTCATGAAGATGCATATTCAGGGTTAGTAATTGAAGATAACAATGTTTCAAGTAAGAAATTTTGTTGGTCTAATTTAGCTGAGAAGGATCAAGATTCTTAGGTGTGAAAATGAGACCTCTAATATTAGTAGTCCACCGACCCCAATATATTTGCATTGTTGGTTTAACCCCACAAGATGAAGAATATAAAAAATGTCTCTCAACAACTTTTTACTGAATGCAATTGATGCTTTTTGTAATATTTGAAACATTGTTTTCCTGGTGAAACAACTTGGATATATGAAAAAATGAGAGAGGTCATTGTGGAGATGTCCTACATGACCATGTACCTTCAAATGAAACATTTGTAGGTTTCATTATTTTTTATAAATAGCCTGTCAAAGTTTGACACTTTTTGGAACTTAAGGTTCTTAAGAGAAAGCATTGACACAATGTAGTCTAGAAGGATAAAGAAAGCTAGGGTCTGAAAAAGGACCTTTCCTAGTATAAAACCACCCACCTGGACATGTAAAAACTATTGGTTTAGCCCCATGATGTACACAACAAAAATTATGCCACATTGCAACTTTTTCTTCAATTCATTTCATGCTTTTTTGCAACATCTAAAAACTTGTCACTACAACCAAATGGATTGAATTCTTAAAAAATTGAGATATTTAATTATGGAGGGACCCTACATGACATTGAACCTTCAGACATAATGTTTTTAGGTGCCATGGTTTTTGAGAATCAACTTGTCAAAGTTTGGCATTTTTTGGCACTTAAGGCTCTCCAAAGAAAGCGTTGACATAATGTAGTCTATAACGATTGGGAAAGTTGGGGTGCAAAATAGGACCTTTCCTAGCATAAATCCACCCACTTGAACATGTCAACACTATCAGTTTGGTCCCATGATGCATAGAGAAAAAATTATGCTACCTTGCAACTATTTCTTCAATACATTTGTTTTTTGCAACATGTGAAAACTTGTTTCAATGGCCAAATGGATTGGAGTTTTGAAAATTTGAGAGAGGTTATTGTGGAGGGACCCTACATGACCTTGTACCTTTAAATGAAATTTTTTTAGGTTCCATGATTTCCAAGAAATTCCTATCAAAGTTTCGCTTTTAGCACTTTTTGGCACTTAAGGCTCTTAAGAGAAATCACCGACACAATATAGTCTAGAATGTTCAAGCAAAGTGGGGTGTGAAATAGGACACTTCCTAGCATAAACCTACCCATCTAGACATGTTGCCACTATCAATTTGGCCCCACAATGCATGAAATGTAAAGTATGGATCTTGTCAAGTTTTTACTAAACATAATTGAGGCTTTTTGTAACATTTAAAAATTTGTTGCCACGGTCAAGTGGTTTGGAGATTTCAAAAATTGAGAAAGGTTATTGTGAAGGGACCCTACATGACCCTATACCTTAAGATGGAACATTTGTAGCTATCATGATTTCTGAGAAACATCATGTCAAATTTGGGTACTTTTGGCACTTAGGGATCTTAAGATAAAGCATTGACACAATGTAGTATAGAATGATTGGGAAAGTTGGGATGTAAAGTATGAATTTTACTAGTATAAAATTACCTACTTGGATGTGTTGACACTTTCTTTTTGACACCATGACTCATAAAAAAAAATTATGCTACATTGCAACTTTTTCTTCAATACATTTGACATTTTTTTGCAACATTTTAAATCTTGTCACCACAACCAAATGGATTGGAGTTTTAAAATTTTGAGAGGTTATTGTTGAGGGACCCTATGTGACCTTGTACCTTTAGATGGAATATTTGTAGGTGCCACAATTTCCCAAAAATATCCCATCAAATTTGGTCATTCTTTGGCACTTGGGGCTCTTACAAGAAAGCATCAACACAATATAGTCTAGAACGTCTGAGCAAGATGGGGTGTGAAATAGGAAATTTCCTAGGATAAACCACCCATTCAAACATGTTGGCATTGCCATTTTGGCCCCATGATGCAAAAAATACAAAGTACAACTCTTGAAAATTTTTTACTAAACATAATTGACATTGATAAGTAGGAGGTATTTTCCATAGCATGTCAAATTATGATATTGCTGTAAGGACTAAATCATGTAGTTTTTGGAGTCAAACTCATTGAACCATGTTTCATGAGTAGTGGTTCACAAGAATCCATCTCTCATGATAATGAATGGTCAACTTCAAAGTCATTGTACATCTAGGTGATGCTCATAGAGGTGAAGCATTAAGCCTTTCTATGAGGATACCCATCCCAATACTACTCCAACTCAAGCATTTTTAACCATGTATTTTTATCCAAGGTTAAGCCCACTTAGCTTGCAACCCCATTTACAAGCTAAGTTGGCTTAAAATTGGACAAAACTCCATGGTTAAGTGCGCTTGACTTAGAGTATTACTAGGATGGGCGACCTCTCAAGAAGGTCCAATGATTCACCTTTGTGAGCATCACCTAGATGCAATGGGTCTTAAATGGACCATTCATTATTATAAGAGACAGTTTCTTGTGAAAAACTACTCATGAAACATGGGTCAATGAGTTTGGCTCCAAAAACTACATGATTGAATCATGATACTTATATCATAACAATTGAAACTTTTGCAACATTTAAAAAATTATCACCATGGTCAAGTGGATTAGATATTTCAAAAACTAAGAGAGTTTATTATGGAGGGACCCTACATGACCCTGTAACTTTAGACAATTTTTTTAGGTGTCATCGTTTCTCAAGAAATAATCCTTCAAAGTTTGCCACTTTTTGGCACTTAGGGATCTTAAGAGAAAGTGCCAACACAATGTAGTCTGAAACATGCGATAAATATGGGATGTGAAATAGGACCTTTCCTAGCATAAACTTTCTCATTTAGATGTGTCAACACTATCAGTTTGGCCCCATGAAACACAAAATGAAAAGTGTTCTATGTTATCTAAAACAAAAGCGTTGTAAAGGTAGGCTTGTAGTATCTTTTGATAGACAATATAAGTATAAATCTTATAAATAGATGGTACTATCAAATATAGAGAGAGGACATAAAGCTTATTTTTTGAAATCATTTCTATACCCTACTCCTCTGAAAAGCTAGTTGAAACATTGAGTTTGAAGATTAAGCTACAATAGTATTTTGTTGTTGTGATAGCACAACATTTAAGGGTGAGAGATTATTATCATATTTTAATGTCAAAGATATTTATGAAGGTTCCACTAGAATCAATATTGTATTTTCCTATTCCATATTTTATACCTGTAGATATAGATCTCAGTGGAATTTCTTCTATTAGTTATCTCCATTTTTGGAAGCATTAGATCTTGCAAGGAAGATGGTTTCATTCTTTGCAAAAAAATTACATTGATCCTTGATCTCCAAAGAGGTACTTAGTGGTAAGGAAGATTGTTAAAGACATGAAAATGTTGAGCACCTTATAGAAATTGAAGGTTTTCTACTCTAGAGCAGACCTTGAGTCTTCCATTGCAACATGCATGGGTTATAAAGTTAGAGGGTTTTGAAGACAAGAAGGTGGTTGTGCTCCTTGAGACACTTGTAGGGTCAAGGTTGGAATTTTTTTCTTCTCTACTTAGATCACATGTTCAAGGCTTAGGGATGTTTTTTTCTTATATCTTTCTCTTGACTCAATAGTTAAGACTACCATGGGAAAATATATGTAGGGCTAAGCAATGACTTCCTATTGGATATTGTTTATTTTATAGTTTTTCTACTTGAAAAATTATCATTATCATCATATGATAATTGCTAACAGTGCCACAATGAACAAAAAGTTGAAAAAAATTAAAAATTTCATAAAAATGTTATCATGGGTCTAAAAGAGGACAATCCACGAAAGGAAAATATCATAAGTTGGTTTTAGTGCAAATTGCAAATCTTACAAGAAGATAGAAGAAGTGTTGGTAATAAAATCATGGAAATGGCATAGCAATCCTTTATACCTAATAAAAAGAATAAGAAACAAAGATAATGAAAAAATTAAAAGGGGAATTCCAGTCTTTACACAGTAGGTGTGGATATTAAAAGAAGAAGAAATAATGACATGTGACAGTGTTTCAACAACTTGAGAGCATGCATATCATGATAAGCTTACTTTACCAAAGGTGGTCTCTTCAAAACCTTAATTTAAAACTTGATTGAATTTGAGTAAAAAGAATATAGGGTAGATATGATGGTCATAATACATTATGGAGACAATTAAAGGACAATTTCCTTGAGTCAAGTAATTGAGGACAAGGTCTTAAAGTCTACATAAGAGTATTCAAGGACAATCATGAGGAAATGGTCCAAAATTTTTAAAAGAGTCATCAAAGGAAGAAGATAAGAAGCTCCTAAAGGTGATGACAAGTTTCATATCCTATCCTAGAATCTCTCCCACACCTCAAGAGGTCCCAACCTTTTCAATGCACTTCTCACATACCTTATAAGTAGTGATGAATAGTTGAAGAATATCTAGGATAGTTTGATGACCTATGCATCAAATTGAGCATATTAGGAGATATTTTGACCCAGCTGAAGGAATTTTACAACATCTAGGAGTATTCTAAGGTGATCATCAATGAAAGAGGTCAAAATAAGTAAATATTCTTCATTTGAGTAGCATCATAGAGCACTTTAAGGATATGAAAAATAGGGATGTTTCATTTAACTAGAATCATTTAAATCTACACCTATGACTATCCTAATGAAGTTATGATTGTCCTAATGAACCTATGATAGTCCTAATGAAGTTATGGCTGTCCTAATGAACCTATGACTGTCCCAATGAAGTTATGATTGTCCTCATGAACCTATGAAGATCCTAATGAAGTTATGAAAGTTCTAATGAAGTTATGATTGTCCTAATAAATTTATGAGCATCCTAATGAAGTTATGACTATCCCAAAGAACCTATGATCATCCTAATAAAGTTATGTTTGTCCTAATGAACCTATGGCCATCACATCTAAAGTTATGACTATCCTAATAAATTTATGACAGTCCTAAAGAAGTTATGACTATCCTAATGAACCTATGACCATCCTTATGAAGGTATGACTGTCCTAATGAAGTTAGGATTGTCCTAATGAACCTATGGCATGAATTCACACCCCTAGGAAAATTCCACATTTACACTACCTCCTACCTTAGAAAATTGAGTCTGATAATGCAATCAATATTTCCGCCACCTTTCCCTAACCATTTGGCAATTGTTTTATGTTTTGGTGGGGGATATTCTATTTGGGACGCTAGCATGATCCACAGACATCTACGTAGTGCACTATCGTCCTGACAGGATTCCTACCTCTAGAATCTATAGAGGCACTACACTCCTCCATTGGACACAAAGTGTAACGTTTCCTTCCCTTCAGAAATACTTTGAACAACTCTTTTTCCTCCATTTTCACCTTTCAAATGGCTATCTCATTGATTCTTGGATGTTTTGGATGGTCTTCACACTTTGGGGCAACTCTCTTCACTCTTTTCATTCACTTTCATCATTTTCAAGCTCCACCACCTCTATTGAAGCTACAAGTTAGTGTTTTGTTGGTTCACACTCTTCGTTGTTCTAACAACGTTGGTCTTTGAAGGCTTGCACGCTCACTCCTTCCTCCATTTTCCTTGAGAGCACTTGGTTGAGAAGGTGGTATCCTTTTGTTTCCTATTCACTTTATATTATTGTATTTGATATCATAGCATATTGTGGTTTATGTATTGCTTGGTATTTCCATTTCAATAGATTTCTTTATCATCTTTCTATAATCGTTGCTATCAGGTTGCCCATGGAGGTTGAAACACCAAAGAAAGGGATTGATTGAGGAAGTCCTCTAAACATAACCCCAAAATTTTCCCATCTTCTATCTCCTTGAGGTAAAGATCTTGAAGATATCAACTCATGGGTAGGAAGGTGCACTTTCCTCACCCTTCTTCATCAATTTGTAGAATAGGTTAAGTTAAAGTATTCTTGTTATTTTTTCATTCTACTACTTTCTATTTTTGTTATTGTCATCAGTTAGGTTGTTAGTCAATTTTCTATGATTTCAGACTATACCTTGCACTTTATGTCTGTATAGACGCCAATGCACCACTGAGATTCCAACATGCCATGCTAGAGTCTATGTCCCACAATGTAGTCCTTTGGAAGTATAGCTATTTAAGTCACAGTTCGGACTCCTAAAATTTGCTCACTTGACTCCCTAAAACATCTAGGCTTGTAGAAAGATGACAACAACCAGGATTTCTCTTCTCTCTTAGCCTTTAAAATTTAAATTATTCTAAAACATTCCATTAACTTGAGGTAGATCAAGGAAGCCTATTGTTCTAGACTCTCCTGTGACCTGGATTCCTGAGCAGTTGGTCCCCCTCCTCTACATTTTGGTGAACCTAACATGAACTATTTTGGTTTTGTTTCATTGTGTTGAAGGAATCTTCTCTCATGTTCTAGGTGTGTTGTAGGGTGCATAGCCTTGCAATCCAACCTATGACCCCTAGTAGTGTAGTTAGAAGGATCCTTAAACATTGTGAAGTGGATTCTAGAATGTCACTGTCTAATTGTCGAACCTTTGGGGTATCCTAAGGAAGTCCTTTTTAGAGTACGTAAATATGGCCTCTTTTATGCATCTTCCCATTCCTTTTGTGTATCCTACGAATGGATCACCTACTATAACGTTTACATCACATGACCTACCTATGAATGTGAATAGAGAACCCTCTCCTCTGTACATTCTCACTCATATCAACAGGAACACTGTGACTAGTGTTCTTGTTGATCCTACATGACAAGTTAATGTTATAACAAAGGATATTATGCTAATAAACTTTCTACATAAGGATAGGTATGATGAATCTAAGAGCACAATATGTATGCATGACGAACTCTCGATCCCTCTAATTGGCTCTATCACCCTCTTAGTCATGTTAGGACCTAGGACTATAAATTCTCTTTTCAATATTATCCTAGAGTTAGATTTGTTTAGAGTGAAGCTAGGCATCCCATGGATATTTTCCATGAACACAGTCCCTTTGGTGATCCATAAATGTTTGAAGTTCTCTCATGAGGGCTTAGTGCATGTTGTGCATGACACTGGGTATAAGCCTCTGGTGTCGTGTGGGGCCTATTATCTAGATCACTTTTGGCCTACCCCTATTGGTCCACTTCCTCCAAGGATGGACCTATTATAATACACTTATGTTAAATATAAGAATGGGGGCATAGCGCCAAAAGTGACCTACCCTCCTTCCCCTTATCCTATTTCAGTTAAGGCTTCTATGATTGCACAATAGTAGGCTAACTCTTCCTCCTCTCAAAAGGGAAGGGGAAGTCTGCTTGCACCATGAGCCTTCCTCTTCTTCTACTTCTCTATCCACTTCCACCTCTTTCCCTATTGTGGCACCTTTGTCTTTTTCCTCCATGCATCTCATGGAGATTCTGATGGTGCCTGCTTGGTGGAAGGTCAAATGTCAAGTGTTCAACCTTCCTGTCTTGCCCATGCTACCTCAACTTGTTGTCTATGGTAAGGGGGAAGGGTCCCCATGCAGTTGCCTCTATGTCTTAGCCTCCACATCCTCCTTCTACTCATGCCTCTTTTCTAGTGAATGAGAAGAGGCCTGCTACCAAGGTGCTTGAGTCTACTTCTCCACTAGTTGTTTCTATCCCTGTATCTCTTCCTCTTGTTTTTATCCAAGATTCACTTCCTTCATAACCAATAGTTGTGATGGGAACTCCCATGGTATAATAGGAGCCTTATGTTCCTCCTCAAGCCACAAATCTCACCTCTAATAGCTGAATAAATTGTTATTCCTTGCATAACCACCCCATTTTATTCTGGAACAAAATGGGTCCCCCTCTTTCTTTTTGCTTCTATTTTCTTTGCCTTTGGTTGTCTGGTTTGGTCTTAGGAGTTATTTTGTTTTCCTCCTGAGTTTGTTCTTGTTCTGCTGAATTTGGTTCTGCCTCAGTTAAGGTTGGGGTTTCTTTTTGTTAAAATTAAGTGAAATGGTGGAAAATGATATATTTTATATGCTTCTGAGGACTAATGGAGACCTTGTTTTGCAGGATTAAATCATGCACATGATGATATTTCTCAAGGAGCTCAATTGGAAGGCATCCCTCAATCCAATTTAGCATAAAATTCCACTAAGGAAAGGGTCAGCAAGACCTTTCAGATGTCTTGCTGACTGGCAGTGTGTTATTCATTTGGGATCCATCAGTCGCCATGACATTTTATTTGCCATAGGTTTTCATATGTCTCCCTGACATGCTGAAGTCTCGCCGACTGATTGCACACAAAGTTAGCATCACCGAAGAATTTGTGCTCGATGAAGGGTCTTGACGACCCATGAAGTCTCGGCGAAAGGTTATACCTTTGGCATGATGTCTGGCCAAAGAGGCAAGGTCTCGACAACAAAGGTGACTGCAGGATAAATTCTCACTGACAGGGTGGACTCTTGGTAAGGTGAAGCGGCATCGGCATAGTGGTTTGAGTTTGCCATGAAGTCTTGGCGACCAAGTGATGTCTCACCGAAAGGGATGATGCCTTCGGTATAAGGTTGTGCTCTCGGTGAGATGTCCTACTGACATGGGGAGTTTCGCTGAAAGATTTAAGTTCGGCATGATGTCTGGCCGAAGGAGTAAAGTCTTGCCGACTGGGCAGAGTCCCGCTGAAAGATGAAGGCCTCGGAGAGAAGTCCTGTCGGCTGATGAAGGGTCTCGGCAAAATTTTTATGCTCGATGAAAGGTCTTGCCGACCCATGATGTCTTGGTGAAATGTTATACCTTCAGCATAAGGTCTAGCCAAAGAGGCGAGGTCTTGGCGACAAAGGTGGCTGCGGGAAAAGTCTCACCAATAGGGTGGACTCTTGCCAAGCTGAAGCGTCATCGGCGTAGTGCTTTGAGTTCGGCATGATGTCCTGGTGACTGAGTGATGTCTCACCGAAAGATTTAAGTTTGGCGTGAGGTCTGGCCAAAGAGGCGGGGTCTCGGAAAAAGTTTTGAGCTCGGCAAAAGGTCTCGCCGACCAAGCAAAGTCTCCCTGAAATGAAATGAGCTCTCAGTGAAAGGGTGTGACTTCTGTGTAATGTATCGGCAAAGGAAGCTAGTCTCGCCGACATAAGATGATATTGGCATAAGGTCTCGCCGATCCGTTGGAGTCTCAGCGAAAAGGGGATGTCCTCGAAAAGATCTTGCCGAGAGAGATAATGTCGGCATGAAGTCTCACCGACAGGGTGGACTCTTTCCGAAATGGAATGGCATCGGGAAAAGATTTATATTCGCCATAAGGTTTGGCTGACTATGGAGGGTCTCACCGAAATAGAATGAGCTTGGGGAGAATGGAGGAGCTCGACATGATGTCCTGCCGACACAGGAAGGTCTTGCTGACCCGATAATATTTTGGTGAAGGGTTATTCCTTCAGCATAAGGTCTGGCCGAAGAGGAAGAGTCTTTCCGAAATGAAGTATGAGCTCAGAGAAAGTTTTACACTTGATGTAATATCTCACCGATAGAGTAGGGTCTCCCCAAGATGAAATGAGCTCACCGAAGGATCTTGAGTTCGGCATAATGTCTGGCCGATTGCGATTGTCTCGGTGACCACTGTGGATATCGATATGACTCTGGCCACTCGCTATGAAGTCTTGTCGACCATCGTATGTCTTGCCAATAGCTACTAGGAGGTATGATCGCATCAAGGAGACACAATTAGTGTCTCACCGACATGTGATTTGGTGTGAACGACTTTTGACCGCCCGGGAATCTTATGTGGCATGTGTTCAACCAATCAAAGAGAATTAATGGAAAACCTTGGGTAGTTTGACTGATTGACTACCCCTGTGAGGAAGATCAACAGAATGCGACCGGTGTGGATCTACTCTGTGAATGAGCCAATGGAGCAGCTCGGTGAACATTGGTGTAGAGATCTAACGAAAAGTCTGATTCTACTTCCAGAGATGGTTAGCTTGCGAAAAGATCTAGAGCGAGAATCAGGCAGAAAGGAGGAAGAAACCGTGAGTCACAGTGACAGCTGGGATCGCTACTAGCAAAGGGGGATTGACATTAATGATAGTGCTTTAGAGCATTCAAAGCAATTCTGATGGAAGTTCGAAGGTGGACACGGAGGCCATAAGTAAATTCCATAGTTACAAAAGATCTAGAGGTCATCCCTAAAGTGATCTTTCACCAACATGGACATGGAGGATGCAATTGAATGCAACATTAACTTCATCCTGAAAAGATCTGAGGGCCGACCCTCCTGTAACCAACTGATATTTTTATAAACCCTAAAAATAGGGGCTGACTTTCTTTTTGGCACATTCTGTATATATGGCATTTTTGCCTCTTTTAGTGGGGGTAGAAGTTTTTAGAATACAGAGAGATAGAGGGAGATTTTTCAGAAACCAGTAGCAGTGGAGAAACTTAAGAGTAGCAATAGAAGTAGGAGTTAGATTCGAGAGAAGGCAGTAATGTATCCTTCTAGTTTTCTTAGTATAGATGGAAACAGTTTGAAGACATAGATTTTCTATACACTGGTGATTTCTCCATAGTTGTAAATGTTGCTTATCTGTTTCACCAACAGTAGAAGCAACCAGATTCAAATCTACTTCATATTGTGTTTCAGAATGGTATTCATCTTCAGTTAATCATTCGATTTGAGAAGCTTTCAAGGAATGAAACCTTATTTTACGTTTTCTTTAAATGGTAAGTTACAATTTGTTGTTGAAGTTAGTACTGTGAATGAAGGAAATTGTGTGTTAATCACAAGTTGATTTTGTTCTCCAGTTTTAGTTAGCAATTCCTTAAAAGGTAACAAGCCTGGTTAAGTTGGATGAATTATTATTCTCTTCAGTTCTAAAGCTTTGATCTATCTTTTTCTGTTTCTTTAAAAACCCCAGTTAAAGTAGGTTTGAATTTATGCTTGATGTTAGAAAAATCCACAAGCTCAACACCAGTAGGGCACTTGAACATTATAGCTCACATCAACCATTGAGTGAAATCAACACATTCAAGAACTGATTACAAAGACCTTGGGAGTTAAGATATCCATGTGTTATTCTTTCTCTTTCAGAAGAGCAGAATAGTGATATTCTGTTTAACTATTGTTGTGCTCGTCTGAACAATCAATAGAAATTGGTGCTAGAAGGAGGGCCCCCTTGAGTAATTTTGGATTGTTGTGAGTTGGAGTGGGTCAGATCTTGGAAAACCCAGCTCTAATGGGTAGCCCTTTATATACACCGGGACTTTCCCATGAAATCCCTAGTCATTTGTATGATAGGCTTCCTTTATTTTTTCCTAACATTGAGAAAAGTGCGTCTGAACATGTTGAAACTTGCAGGTGTATATTCATTTTTCTCCAGATTCAGCATCAAGATATCATCTGCTAGTTATTTGTCAAAACACTTCAAGGTACAACAAGGCAATGGTATGATAATCTGCCACCAGATTCTGTTTGTTCATGGATATAATTTAAAATCTTATTTTTAGAACAGGTTGATCCTCATGCACATGCACTACACCCATTACATGAATTTGCAACTACAAAAAGGATACCATTAGAACACATTTATCAATTTAATCACAGATTTTTGTTTATGTATCAAAGGGTTCAATCTTTAGATGTGGTTGTTGATGATCATATACTGATAGAACATTATTATTGGGGTTTAAACCCCTCATTTACAACCAAAGTCAGATGTTGTGGTGAGGCTACATCCTTGCATGATGCATTGAGCAAAGCTCTCTTATTGGCACAATTTGGACATGACACTAGAAATTCAGATAGCCAAACTCAAGGTTATAATCCTCTTGTGCTTGCAAACTGCCATCATCTACAACCTTATGCCACTTCACCCACCATCCCTACGCAGATACAATCATTCTCACCAA
Organism: Sequoia sempervirens; assembly: GCA_007258455.2. NCBI lineage: Eukaryota > Viridiplantae > Streptophyta > Pinopsida > Cupressales > Cupressaceae > Sequoia > Sequoia sempervirens. Next base: position 9,882,310 of record VDFB02000012.1, on the reverse strand, counting down.
GCAGCTACAACCTTCTTAAGGTTCCAAGCACCACATTGCCCAACACCCCGTATCAGGTCAATCGCACACAAGACCACTGGGAGAACTTCTCTCAGAAAAATCCAATCACAGAGTTAAGTACTCCACTTGTCAATGAAGTTGTGACCATATCATCTCTTTTTGGTCATATTCCAAAGCATAGTCCATTACATCACAATGAAGTTGTAGATGAAACATTTGATGAGCCAAAATATAATTTTGATGACTTGTTTGGTAAAAAGCATGAAATGGATGTAAATTTAGAGAATAATGGAAATCTCAAGATAGAATCTAGCTTTGTTGAAAATTTTAGTACTAACGATGGCTTTGAAGGAGATGAGGTATTAATACAGGATTGTTGTCACGAGAAATCAACAATATCTCCCAATGATTTGAACAACTCTTCTGATCAAGATGAGAATCAGGGTGATGAGGAATGGACAAGGGAACATGGTTCATGCTGGATTGATATCCCTCGTATGCAAAATTGAATAAGGGAGAAATTAGAAGAGATGGGAGATCTAAAAATATCAGAACTTGTTGGGTCAAGTGGATGTAGGATACATCAAACTAATCAACACTCTTAGATGGATTGCCATGTCTTCCTAGGAAGGATGGAGTTGTATTTCAAGAAACTAATCACTAGTGAAGGAATACTTATGGAAGATCCTTGGAGTACGTATCCCCTCAATGAGGGGGATGAAACAACTAGCACACGTGAAAATGGTAATCAGTCCATCCAAAATGATGAGGGTAACTGTGTGAAGAGGTTTAATTCTTCCCTATCTTTTGATGACCTTGATCCTTGCATTGAGATGGATTCAACAACTGATGAAACTCCTTTACCTAGTGAGGGCTTGATAGAAGTGGAGAATGGATTCATCGATGCATTCATAGATTCTTTCATGATGGTGAATGAGGAAGAAACACACTTTGATGGGTTAACACAAGAAGATGACTCTGCTAATTTAAGTAGTGAATAGATTGAAACAGATAACATAGTTCAAGATGAGATTGCCAATGAATCTTGTGGTCAAAGACAAGGACTTATATGCAAAAATGAAATTTTAAGGGAAGAGGTTCGAGTAGATGTGCAGATCAGTCAATTGTTCCCTGAAGAAATTCATGACGAAGTACATTTGGATGAAGCAGAGGAATGCCAAGAAAGCGACTGAGAGGTTATCTCAGAAGTTGAATCTCTTTAATATGACAAAGAGAATGAGACAAGGGACTATTTTCTTGATTTTTATTCTATTTACTCAAATGTGTTCATTGAAGAGAGTCCTTGCTTAGCATCCACAAATGAATTTGATCTTAATACTGATAAATTTGATGCTGAATGGCATGTTCTTGTTGATGATGTGCAGGAATATGAATTGAGAAAGTGCTTTCCTGACTTTGACTCCATGCATTCAAATGAGTTCGAAGGAAATCCTTGTTCACCATGTGCCAGTATCCCTGATATCAATGGTGATAAGTTTGATGCAGATTCTCAAACCCTTAGGGGTGACATGTTTCAAGAAAATGTTGAAAGTAAGACTTCATCTCAAGAAATCCAGAAATTTTTTGACTCTATACCCGAGATGAATATAAAGATGCTAGTTAGTGAATATCCCAGCTGCAAGAAAAACCTTGCTTCAGTGGTGTTCCATGAGCTGAGACCTCGAGAGAAGGAGTTCATACAACACAAGTTTGCATCAGTAACTAGAAATCTTCTGAATCAGGTGGTGTCCTTTCATTATCCTCTATGTTTTGAGGATTTTCAGTTTGATTATGGCGTTGGGGATAGTAAAACATGTTTGTGGGTAAATGATGAAAAAAATGAGAACCCACAACTGATAATATTTCAAGCTTTATACCCTTAGAACGAACTTATTGCACATAAGCTTCATATTTCTAAGTATAAAGATAAATTTGCTAGGTTTAGAACTGTGCCTAGTAGGTTAAGATTGCTGCACATAATGAAAAATCAGTCAAGTCAATGTACAAATTTTTACAGTTTTGTGTTTGTAGGGCTTACTTTTGGAGTTAGTTTAGGATTAGGATTGGTTAGTGTTGGTTTTTGGTTTAGTTAGTTTTCTTTTGTTCTTTTGTTTTCTTTTTCCCGTGTCCTCTAGTTTTTCTGTTCTGTCTGTGAATAGTCTGTTTGTAAATAGTTTTGTTGTTTGTTTGTTTGTCCTTTCTTTCTGTCCCTTCGTTTCCTTTGCTATTTGGTTTTTATCTTGTTTGTTCTTTGGGGTTTCTCTGTTCTTTCCATCTTGAAATGGTGGGTTGTTATCTGAAGTATACTTTGGTTATTAGGAGGGAAGTGGTTTAGATATTTTCAGGTTTTCTGATTGGGTGATTTTGTCCTAAATTCGTTGTTTTATGCCCATTATCAATAAGAGTTGTGGAAAGTCTTGAAAAAAAGGTGCAAAGTAAACAATATTCATTAGTTACCTCTGAATCTATCACAAATCATCAAGATCATCTCCTCTTGTAATGGTATATTTGTCCTAGGATGACAGTGTTGAAAGATTTGAGTGAAAAATCTGATCTCCCAAGTGTTGTTATGAGGTCCATGGTAGTTTTCAACCCAAAATGGATGTCTGACATCTGACATATTGAAAAAAAAATGAATGAAATATCTGAAACTCCAAGAGAAAAGAAAAAAAAAGAGAAGAAGAGAAAAAGAATTATCTACAAGAAAGGAGGACTCAATATGAATGGGTGATTCCAGTATCTCTACCGGGGTTATGGACGCATGGCTGGCAGTAGAGCAATGTTGTGAGAAAACTGGAGGTATCTCCATCGGGGCTATGAACGCCTGACTGGCAATGGAGCCATACCCAAGATATCATTGCACAACAGCTAAAGGAAATCAACTCATGTAGTTCAGATCTTGCACATTGTTGTTCAAAAGATGAGGAAAACTTTATAAAAGAGTGATGCACCATCAAGCACACACTTAGATTTAGGGGTAACCAGTGTTGACTTATATTTGAGATTCTAGCTTAGCCTTGGTTGTTAAAATTGACCCAACTCGAGTTGTGATGTTCATAAACCAGAAGTTTTGGGTAGCTGAATCCTTCAGTTTCTTGAAAATGGTTAAACCATTTTTCCATCCAAGTCGCCATTTGTTATGCCTTGCATAACCACCCCATTTTATTCTTGAACAAAATGGGTCCCCCTCTTTCTTTTTGCTTCTGTTTTCTTTGCCTTTGTTTGTCTAGTTTGGTCTTGGGAGTTCTTTTTTTTTCCTCCTGAGTTTGTTCTTGTTCTGCTGAATTTGGTTCTACCTTAGTTAAGGTTGGGGTTTCTTTTTGTTAAAATTAAGTGAAATGGTGAAAAATGATATATTTTATATGCTTATGAGGACTAACGGAGACCTTGTTTTGCAGGATTAAATCATGCACATGATGATATTTCTCAAGGAGCTCAGTTGGAAGGAATCCCTCAATCCAATTTAGCATAAAATTCCTCTAAGGAAAGGGTTGGCAAGACCTTTCAGATGTCTTGTCGACTGGCAGTGTGTTATTCATTTGGGATCCACCGATCGCCATGACATTTTATTCGTCGTAGGTTTTCATATGTCTCCCCGACATGCTGAAGTCTCGCTGACCGATTGCACACAAGGTTAGCATCACTGAAGGATTTGCACTCGATGAAAGGTCTTACCGACCCATGAAGTCTTAGTGAAAGGTTATACCTTCGGCATGATGTCTGGCCGAAGAGGCAAGGTCTCGATGACAAAGGTGGTTGCGGGGTAAAGTCTCACCGACAGGGTGGACTCTTGGCGAGGTGAAGTGGCATCAGCGTAGTGGTTTGAGTTCACCATGAAGTCTCGACGACCAAGTGATGTCTCACCAAAAGGGATGATGCCTTTGGTATAAGGTTGTGCTCTCGGCGAGATGTCCTGCCGACACGGGGAGTCTCGCCAAAAGATTTAAGTTCGGCATGATGTCTGGCCGAAGGGGTAAAGTCTTGCCGATTGGGCGAAGTCTCGCTGAAAGATGAAGGCCTCGGAGAGAAGTCCTACTGATCGATGAAGGGTCTCAGTGAAAGTTTTGCACTCGATGAAAGGTCTTTCTGACGCATGATGTCTCGGTGAAAGGTTATACCTTCGGCATAAGGTCTGGCCGAAGAGGCGAGGTCTCAGTGACTGGCTGCGGGAAAAGTCTCACCGACAGGGTGGACTCTTGCCGAGGTGAAGCGGCATCGGCGTAGTGGTTTGAGTTCAGCATGATGTCCTAGCGACCAAGTGATGTCTCGCCAAAATATTTAAGTTCGGCGTGAGGTCTGGCTGAAGAGGTGGGGTCTTGGCAAAATTTTTGAGCTCGGCGAAAGGTCTCGCCAACCAACCAAAGTCTCCCCAAAATGAAATGAGCTCTCGGCGAAAGGGCGTGACTTCGGTGTAATGTCTTGGTGAAGGAAGCTAGTCTCGCCAACCTAAGATGATATTGGCATAAGGTCTCGCCGATCCGTCGGAGTCACGGCGAAAAGGGGATTTCCTCAGAAAGATCTCGCTGAGAGAGATAACATCGGCATGAAGTCTCACCGACAGGGTGGACTCTTGCCGAAATGGAACGGCGTCGGGAAAAGATTTATATTTTCCATAAGGTCCGGCCGACTACAGAGGGTCTCGCTGAAACAGAATGAGCTTGAGGAGAATGGAGGAGCTCGACATGATGTACTGCCAACACAAGAAGGTCTTGCCAACCCAATAATATTTCGGTGAAGAGTTATGCCTTTGGCATAAGGTCTGACCGAAGAGGAAGAGTCTTGCCGAAATGAAGTATGAGCTTGGAGAAAGTTTTACACTTAATGTAATGTCTCACCGATATAGTAGGGTCTCCCTAAGATGAAATGAGCTCGCCGAAGGATCATGAGTTTGACATAATGTCTGGCCGATAGCGATATTCTCGACGACCACTGTGGATATCGATATGACTCTGGCCGCTCGCTATGAAGTCTTTCCGACCATCGTATGTCTTGCTGATAGCTGCTAGGAGGTATGATCACATCGGGGAGACACGATTAGTGTCTCACTAACATGCGATTCAATGTGAACGACTTTTGACCGCCCGAGAATCTTATGTGGCATGTGTTCAACCAATTAGAGAGAATTAATGGAAAACCCTGGACAGTTTGACTGATTGACTACCCCTGTGAGGAAGACCAATAGAATACGACCGGTGTGGATATGCTTTGTGAACGAGCAGATGGAGCAGCTCAGTGAACACTGGTGTAGAGATCTAACGAAAAGTTTGATTCTGCTTCCAAAGATGGTCAGCTTGCAGAAAGATCAAGAGCGAGAATCAGGCAGAAAGGAGGAAGAAACTGTGAGTCACAGTGACAATTGGGATCGCTACTGGCAAAGGGGGATCAAAATTAATGATAGTGCTTTAGAGCATTCAAAGCGATTATGATGGAAGTTCGAAGGTGGACACGAAGGCCATAAGTAAATACCATAGTTACAAAAGATCTAGAGGTCATCCCTGAAGTGATCTTTCACCAACATGGACATGGAGGATGCAATTGAATGCAGCATTAACTTCATCCTAAGAAGATCTGAGGGCCAACCCTCCTGTAACCAACCGATATTTTTGTAAACCGTAAAAGCAGGGGCCGACTTTCTTTTTGGCACGTTATGTATATATGGCATTTTTTCCTCTTTTAGTGGGGGTAGAAGTTTTTAGAATATAGAGAGATAGAGGGAGATTTTTCAGAAACTAGTAGCAGTGGAGAAACTTAAGAGTAGCAATAGAAGTAGGAGTTAGATTCGACAGAAGGCAATAATGTATCCTTCTGGTTTTCTTAGTATAGATGGAAACAATCTGAAGACAGATTTTCTGTACACTGGTGATTCTGCCAGAGTTGTAAATGTTGCTTATCTGTTTCACCAACAGTAGAAGCAACCAGATTCAAATCTACTTCATATTGTGTTTTAGAATGGTATTCATCTTCAGTTAATCACTCGATTTGAGAAGCTTTCAAGGAATGAAATCTTATTTTACGTTTTGTTTAAATGGTAAGTTACAATCTGTTGTTGAAGTTAGCACTGTGAATGAAGGAAACTGTGTGTTAATCACAAGTTGATTTTGTTCTCCAGTTATAGTTAGCAATTCCTTGAAAGGTAGCAAGCCTAGTTAAGTTGGATGAATTATTATTCTCTTCAGTTCCAAAGCTTTGATCTATCTTTTTCTGTTTCTTTAAAAACCCTAGTTAAAGTAGGTTTGAATTATGCTTGATCTTAGAAAAATCCACAAGCTCAACACCAGCAGGCCCCTTGAACATTATAGTTCACATCAACCATTGAGTGAAATCAACACAGTTGAGAACCGATTACAAAGACCTTGGGAGTTAAGATATCCATTTGTTATTCTTTCTCTTTCAGGAGAGCATAATAGTGATATTCTGTTTAACTGTTGTTGTGCTCATCCGAACAATCAATAGAAACCAAATTTTGCATGAGTGTAAGCACTAGAGAAAGGCTCTAGCTGCCTTGCAGAATGCAGAAGAGGAGTCAACAACTCTTGTTTCAACATCTCCTACTACGCCTCCCTCTTTTGACTCTTCTGTTTCAATTCCCATTGCCTCGATCTTGCTTTTGACTCCCCCTGCAAATGTTGATGACCCTGACCCCAAAAGGGTGTAGGTGTTTATGGCTCCTTGGGTGGAGCCTCCTCTTCTAACATCCCTTTCTGACTCCTTCCTTTTCCTAAGCCTGTGGATATGCGAAATACCTCGATGGTGTCCACTATAGTTTTTTCCTCTTCCTCTCTACCTTCCACTTCTTCTGTGGAGATCACACATCCTCTAATGAAGCGTAAGTTAGAGAATGACCCTACTTCTAATGGGGGTCAGAAGAAGGGATCACCTTCAAGAGAGAGGGTTCTGCTTTGGCTTATACCATCCTAGTGACAGAGGTAGCCCCAACATCCACCGAGTTTTCCACTACCCTCGAGTTTTTTTTTGAGGTTGGTAGTGGACCTTAGGTTCCTCCTTCTTTGCCTCTTGATTGACACATGGAACTCTTGTCAAGTGCATGTTTAACTCAGTGGACAATGTCCCAGCTGTATCAGTTATCTTTTCAAGGTCCATGACATTTACCTCAAAAGAGTTGAGCGAAGAAGTCCTTGAGGGGCCCTCTTCCTTAGCTCTTGTTGTAGAAGAGTTGGAAGGTGCTTGCCTTGCTATCCTTCCCTTGTAGGCTCATCTTCCCTCTCCCTATAATGATCTAGATTGGTAGAACAACGACCTCCTAGTTGATGAGGACTAGGAGAGAACCTCTTCTTTATCTGTAGATTATATTTGTGTATGTGTTGTGTTTCCCTCATGCTTGTTTTATGTGTTCCTGAAGGACCCTTGTCACCCTCATAGGAGCTTGGATACAAGAGTGAAATTGTGTCATAAACTTCTTGTATATGTTTCATCATCCTTCTATTTGTTGTGCCTTGATTTTCAACAATTGGGGACGATGCAAAGTGTTGGGAGCATTTAGGCCTCCCTTCCATGTTGACCTAATTTTCTATTATTTTTTCACATACCCTTCTTCATGATCTGATATAGTAAGGGATTGATGATAGTTCATATGTATATTATATTATATTTATCTATCTATATTTTTATGAGTAGTTCTCACCCTGAATTATCAAATCCCTTTGTCTCTTGATCTCTTCACCTTTACTTTTCCTTTTCCTTTTTATCTTTCTCTCTTCTTTGCTTGCTTCTTGATGTTGTGGTTCCTATGTGTTGTCCCTCATGTGTGCGGCAACATTTCCACATCTACATCTCATCATGCATTGTGGCCCATGATAGCTCTGCATTTTTTTCCTTTCCTTAGGATGCCATGTGCTCCTTCAGTTCACATGCACCATCCTAATAGGGGGATCCTACCTTCTCTAATTTTTAATAAGGTGTATTCAGTGGCCAACGAATCCCTTGCTGGAAATCTTTGTATTTTTCGAAAATCGTATCCTTCAAAAAGGATCCCCTTAGCAAGATTTTCTTTTGAAATCAAATTCATAGCAAAAGGAATAAATAATTCACCTTCAAGGAGGCCATTCTTTTTTTTCAGATTCCTTGAAGAAAAATAATCTTTCAAAAGTATTCCTTGATGAAAGGATCATTTGCAAAAAATTTCATCGCTTTTCAAATAGAGCATCCCTTGAGTGAATCCCTCTTTCTTTTGAAGGGTTCTCAAGGGACCCCTTTGAAAGCTTCTCCTTCAATTACTTGTTCCAAAATATGACTATCTGTCTATTTGCATGACCTTTTCTTTCCTAACATGTTTTTTCTGCAGGTTAACATATTGCCTTGCAGGACCGAGCACTTGTGAGGGTCAATCAGACTCTACGAAGCCTCTCACATCAGGCCTCCCTTAGGACCAAGCACCTGTAGTGCCTCCTTTGTAGGATTGAGCACCTATGAAGCATTTTCATTCCATAGGACCAAGCACTTGTAGAGCTCTTTGTTCATCTTCTATGGGATCAAGCACACGTGGAACCAATTTTGTAGGATCGAGCACTTATAGAGTCCTTTGTTCACCATTCCGCAAGACCAAGCACCTATGGCACAAATCTCCATAGGACTGAGTACCTATGGATCTTTGCTTCCTCGACGGTTCAGGTATACATTCCACATCTTTCACTCTACTTTATCATGCATTTTCTAACACTTATGCTCACTAAAGTGGGGGAAAATGTAATGGTGTGAATTTGCACCCCTAGGAAAATTCCACATTTATGCTATCTCCTACCTTAGAAAATTGAGTTTGATAATGCAATCCCTATTTTCACCACCTTTCCCTGTCTAGTTGGCAACTGTTTTATGTGTCAATGTGGGATATTCTATCTGGGATGCTAGCATGGCATGCAGATGTCTGTGTGGAGCACTGACGTCCTGGCAATATTCCCACCTCTAAAATCCATAGAGGCATTACACTCCTCCATTGGACATGAAGTGTAACATTTCTTGCGCTTCAGACCAACTTCAAATGACTCTTTTTCCTCCATTTTCACCTTTGAAATGGCTATCTAATTGATTCTTGGATGTTTCTAGATGGTCTTCACACTTTGGGGCAACTCTCTTCACTCTTTTCATTCCCTTTCAACATTTTTAAGCTCCACCACCTCCATTGAAGCTACAAGTTAGTTTTTTTTGGCTCACTCTCTTCGTTGTTGCAGCAATGTTGGTCTTTGAAGGCTTGCACACTCACTCCTTCCTCTATTTTCCTTGAGATCATTTAGTTGAGAAGGTGATATCGTTTTGTTTCCTATTCACTTTGCATTATCATATTTAATATTGTAGCATATTATTGTTTACGTATTGCTTGGTATTTCCATTTCAATAGATTTCTTTATCATCTTTCTACAATCGTTGCTATCTAGCTATCTGTGGAGGTGGAAATACCAAAATGGGGGACTGACTGAGGCAATCCTCTAAATACAGCCCCAACATTTTCTAGTCTTCTATGTGCAAGTTCTCCTTGAGGTGAAGATCTTGAAGATATGAACTCATGGGTAGGAAGGTGCACTTTCCTCACTCTTCTTTGTCAATTTGTAGAATAGGTTAAGTTAAAGTATTCTTCTTGTTATTATGTCATTTTGCTACTTTTTGTTTTTGTTATTACAATAAACATCATTAGTTAGGTTGTTAGTCAGTTTTCTATGATTTTAGACTGTACCTTGCACTTTTTATCCATACAAATGCTAGCGCACCACTGAGACGCCAGCTCATTGCACTGGAGTCTATGTCCCACATTGTAGTCCTTTGGTAGTAAGTTGTTTGAGTGATAATTCAAACTCTAAAAATTTTCTTACCTGATTCCTTGAAACATTTGGGCTTGTAGAAGGACATCAACAACCATGATTGCTCTTCCCTCTTGGCCTTTAAACTTTAAACTCTTTTGAAATGTTCCATTAGCTTGAGGTAGATCAAGGAAGCGTATTTTTCTAGACTCTCCCATGACCTAGAGTCTTGAGCAGTCGGTCCCCCTCCTCTACATAAGTAAAGGCTCTTGGAGGGATGTTTCAAATGTATATATAATTATATCCAACCTCCAAGGTGTCCACATGGCCAATCAAAAGAATAAGCATTGGGAAGAGAGATTCACCAAAGATCATGCAACATTCAACTAGTAGGGACAAACACGGCTTATCATCATTACTCCAAGCACGAAAATACATCTTAAAATATGGAGAAACCAAGAACTATGAATAACCATCAATTTATTAGATTTTATGTACACATTGGATTTATTGGATTTATGTACAATCACATGAGTAAAATTTATTGGATTTTTACGTACATGATTATACAAAACCTTCCCCCAATCATACAAATTTAATTTATACTTTACATGAAATCCTAACATAAAGTCATATATAAACAAACACAAGTTAGGCATACCAATACAGAAGAAGATGATGTTAAGAATCTAACATCATCTTTCTAGATCTAGAACTAAGGATAACATATCAATTTTAGAACACTCATAAAAATGTGTATACATTCATTGAATAAAAAGGACATGTAGGTATGTAAAAATATACAAATCCAATGTACATATTTACAAATTAACTTCACTTTATAATTTTTTTATTTACAATCAATCCAAGGAATCATACGGATCTACTCTACTCTTTGTTGTTTCAAGTATTGCCTCGTGGTCAAACTCACAAACCTTTTGCAAGTTCTTGTTCAGTGGTCTACCCCCATATTTGATCAATTGAATATTTAATCCCACAACAAGGTTAAAGTAATGAATAATCTTCTAATGTGTGTTAAAGTCCTCGAACAACCATAGATCAAACTTCTTAATTGAATACCTTCTAAGCCATGTTCCAATAACAACCACTAACCCTATAGGATACTCAATTTTTTCTCCATCCATAACAAGGACCTCTAATTTATTTTTCTCCTCAACACAATTACTCATTAGGTTCATTACAATAGATTTCTTTCTTGAAGCATCTGATGTTCTTAGACTAAGAATCTTCATAATGGGCCTAAATTTTAAATTTCTCATCATTTCAACAAATAGTTGACATCTTCTAGTTTCATTTAATTTTTCAAAAACAATCTTCAAATCTTATTAGCATATCTTCAATAAGTATGGTTTAGAATCTTATCAACCATCAATTTCAAAATATTCTCATCAATATCAATCAAAATCTTAGTTTTTCTATGAAAAACTCTAGGAGGTGTTCTCAAAGGTAAATTTTCCTCAATATTAGAAATTTTATCAATATTTATATGAGATGGGATAAGGTGGCATACCTTTAATTGGAGATGAAAAATATTGCGTATCTTGAATTTGAGATGGAAAAGATGGTGCACCTTCAACTTCAAATGTGAAAGATGGTGTGCCTCCAACTTGAGTTGTGAAATATGTTGTGCCTCCAACTTGAGATGTGAATGATGGTGTACCTCCAACTTCATATGTGAATTATGATGTACTTTCAAGTTGAGATATGGTAGATGGTGTACCTCCAACTTGATATGTGGAAGATGACGTGCCTCCAACTTTGGGATTCAAATTTCTCATTGCACTGAGGTTTTCCATTCATTGCTTGTGTGCTTCCAATTCCATATCTCTCTTACATTGAGTGGATGGTTTATTTTCCTCTTGAATTTGTATGTTTCTTCTATTGTGTTCAATTTCCTATTTTCATGAAGTTCCCTCATTCCTTCTCTTTTATTTACATTCTTAGCTTCACGCTCATTCGATGTTAGATTTTGTGGTTGTTTCCTCAGCATGATGAAGAATTCTATATGTATCATAAATAAGACATAAATATTAATTCCATCATGGCACTAATACTATCTCATACATAAATCTGAAAATAATAATAAAATTAAGTTTACCATAACTTCATTAGGATGGTCATAATTCCATTAGGATGGCGATAACTTCATTAGGACAATCATAGGTTCATTAGGATAGTCATAACTTTATTAGGATGGTCATAACTTAATTAGGATAGTCATAACTTCATCAGGATAGTCATAAATTATTTAGGGTAATCATAGGTTCTTTAGGATGGTCATAGGTTAATTAGGACTATCATAAATTCATTAGAACTGTCCTAGATTCATTAGGACTATCATAACTTCATTAGGATGATCATAGGTTCACTATGAATCATAATTTCATTGGGATGGGCATATATTTATTAAGATAGTCATAACTTCATTAAGAATATCATAAATTCATTAGGATTGTCATAACTTCATTGGTACTATCATAAATTCATTAGGGCAATCATAACTTCATTAGGACTATCATAAATTCCTTAAGATAGTCATAACTTCATTAGGACTATCATAAATTCATTAGAACTATTATTAATTCATTAGGACAATCATAACTTGATTAGAACTATCATGAATTCATTAGGATATTCATAAATTCATTAGGACTATCATAACTTCATTAGGATTGTTATAACTTCATTATGATGGTCATAGATTCATTAGGACTATCATAACTTTGTTAGGATAGTCATATGTTCATTAAGAAAATCATAGCTTCATTAAGACAATCATAGGTTGACAATGGATTCTTATTGTGTGTGTGAAAATTGGATCAATTATAAATGAATTCAAACACATATCAATAAGACATTAAATCAAGAAAACCGAAAAGGAAAACAGAATAAGCAAACTGTTACTGCAACTTCTCTGAAATTGTCTTATCTCTCTCTAACTCCAGCGTTTTGTTGTTTCCAATGGCTCTCAGATTAGCAGATCAAGCTCAACAAAATGAACAGCTGAAGAACGAGATTTGAAAATGCACACTATGCTAAATGCAAGGCTATGCTAAGATGATAACATCGCTGTGATGCTAAAAATGATGTGAATGCATAAGCGTATATGTTCGTTGTGTATATGCATGTATCCGTGTGTAACCAATGCATGGATTTGTACCAGTATTTATAGAGTCTTAGAAAGGATTCGATTGGCTGACATGTTTTAACAGCCCGGATTAAGCTTGTTCAAATGGACGGTGGAAGATTTTCGTAAGTGGAGAGGGAGATAGAAGGTTTCCCTTTTCCTTCAATTTTCGTCATTGAGATCTGAAGGGAATTTGCCGTTTTGAAGAATGAGTTAGAATTAAATAAAATAAATTTATTTAATTTGTAAGTGAAGATGGATATAGAAACTCGCATAATTAAATAAATTATATTTAATTATGTTTTAGAAGTGAATTTAGAGTTAGAGGAAAATATTAAATTCAATATTTAATATTTAATTTGATTATGGGATGAAGAGAATATTCCATTATTTGAATATTCAAATATTCAAACTTTAGAATGATATGGTAATTAAAATAAATAATCGTATTTATTTAATTTAATTAAGAGGAATGTGGGAAATGTCAATAATTAAATAAAATTATTTATTTAATTAAGGTAGAAGAATTAGAAAATAAACAATATAAATAAATAATTAAATTTATTTATATGTAGATGACTTTAGGAGAATTAATTAAATAATTTTATATTTAATTAATTAACAAGCTTAATCATGACCATTTTTAGACGTATACATTTTGCCCCTCTTTGAAGTGATGTGTGAAACGCATTGCTTCAAAGAAAAATAAGATTTTGCCCCTGATATGCTTTTGATGCTGATGCTGATGATGCCCCTTCGGGAGGTAAATCACGGATGAGGATATGGATTGCGAAAATTTTGCTAAACAATCGAGATTAGATAATGATATTCTGCGGAGGGGAGAGTGATTTAGCTCCCGAAAAATGATGGAAAGAATGTCCCATTATGAAAATAAAGTCAAAAGGCAGTAAACTTACCTTTGTTTGACCTTTAAAAGGTAAAAATGTTGAAAAAGACAAGTCATTTGCACTTTTTGACTTTGTGAATACTATAGCTCTGAGAGTGAC
>VDFB02000012.1:9658304-9868306 GCA_007258455.2 Sequoia sempervirens | reverse complement strand
CACTCATATCAATAGGAAAACTATGACTGGTGTTCTTGTTGATCCTACATGATGAGTTAATGCTATAAAAAAGGAGATTATGCTAATAAAATTTCTACATAAGGATAGGTATGATGAATCTAAGAGAACAATATGTACGCATCGCGAACTCTCAGTCCCTCTAATTAGCTCTATCACCCTCTTAGTCCTGCTAGGACCTACGATTGTAAATTCTCTTTTCAATATTAGCCTAGAGTTAGACTTGTTTAGAGTGAAGCTAGGCATCCCATGGATATTTTCCATGAACACAGTCCCTTTGGTGATCCATAATTTTTTTAAGTTCTCTCATGAGGGCTTAGTGCATGTTGTGCATGACACTGGGTATAAGCCTCTGGTGTCGTGTGGGGCCTATTATCTAGATCACTTTTGGCCTACCCCTATTGGTTCGCTTCCTCCAAGGATGGACCTATTATACTACACTTATGTTAAATATAAGAATGGGGGAAGAGCGCCAAAAGTGACCTACCCTCCTTCCCCCTATCCTATTTTAGTTAAGGCTTCTATGATTGCACAATAGTAGGCTAACTCTTCCTCCTCTCAAAAGGGAAGGGGAAGTCTGCTCGCACCATGAGCCTTCCTCTTCTTCTACTTCTCTATCCACTTCCACCTCTTTCCCTGTTGTGGCACCTTTTTCTTTTTCCTCCATGCATCTCATGGAGATTCCAACGGTGCCTACTTGGTGGAAGGTCAAATGTCAAGTGTTCAACCTTCTTGTCTTTCCCATGCTACCTCAACCTGTTGTCTATGGTAAGGGGAAGGGTCCCAGTGGAGTTTCCTCTATGTCTTAGCCTCCACATCCTCCTTCTACTCATGCCTCTTTGGTGGTGAATGGGAAGAGGCCTACTGCCAAGGTGCTTGAGTCTGCTTCTCCACTAGTTATTTATGTCCCTGTATCTCTTCCTCTTGTTTTTATCCAAGATTCACTTCCTTCATAACCAATAGTTGTGATGGGCACTCCCATGGCAGAATAGGAGCCTTATGTTCCTCCTCAAGCCATAAATTCCACCTCTCATAGCCGAAGAAACCAACTTGTGTATGAGTGTAAGCGCTAGAGAAAGGCTCTAGCTGCCTTACAAAAGGCAGAAGAGGAGTCAACAACTCTTGTTTCAACATCTCCTACTATGCCTCCCTCTTCTGAATCTTCTGTTTCAATTCCCATTGCCTCAATCTTGCTTTTGAATCCCCCTACAAATTTTGATGACCCTCACCCCAAAAGGTTGTAGGTGTTTATCGCTCCTTGGGTGGAGCCTCCTTTTCTAACATCCCTTTCAGACTCCTTTTTCCTGTTCCTGTGGATATGCCAAATACCTCAGTGGTGTCCACTATAGTTTTTTCCTCTTCCTCCCTACCTTCCACTTCTTCTGTGGAGATCTCACATACACTAATGAAGGGTAAGTTAGAGAATGACCCTACTTCTAATGGGTGTCAGAAGAAGGGATCACCTTCAAGAGAGATGGTTCTGCTTTGGCTTACATCATCCTAGTGACAGAGGCATCCCCGACATCCCCCGAGTTTTCCACTACCCTTGAGTTTGTCTGTGAGGTTGGTAGTGAACCTTAGGTTCCTCCTTCTTTTCCTCTCGATTGACACATGGAACTCTTGTCAAGTGCATGTTTAACTCAGTGGACAATGTCCCAGCTCTATCAGTTATCTTTTCAAGGTCCATGACATTTACCTCACAAGAGTTGAGCGAAGAAGTCCTTGAGGGCCCCTCTTCCTTAGCTCTTGTTTCAGAAGAGTTGGAAGGTGCTCCCCTTGCTATACTTCCCTTGTAGTCTCATCTTCCCTCTCCCTATAATGATCTAGATTGGGAGAACGACGACCTCCTAATTGATGAGGACTAGGAGAGAACCTCATCTTTATCTATAGATTATATTTGTGTGTGTGTTGTGTTTCCCTCATGCTTGTTTTATGTGTTCCTAAAGGACCCTTGTCACCCTCATAGGTGCTTGGATACAGGAGTGAAATTGTGTCATAAACTTCTTCTATATGTTCCATCATCCTTCTATTTGTTGTGCCTTGATTTTCAACAATTGGGGATGATGCAAAGTGTTGGGAGCATTTAGGCTTCCCTTCCATATTGACCTAATTTTCTATTTTGTTTTCACATACCCTTCTTCATGATCTGATATAGTAAGGGATTGATGATATTTCATATGTATATTATATTATATTTATCTATCTATATTTTTATGAGTAATTCTAACCCTGAATTATCAAATCCATTTGTCTCTTGATCTCTTCACCTTTACTTTTCCTTTTCCTTTTTATCTTTCTCTCTTCTTTGCTTGCTTGTTGATGTTGTGGTGCCTATGTGTTGTCCCTCATGTGTGTGACAACATTTCCACGTCTACATCTCATCATGCATTGTGGGCCATGATAGCTCTGCATTTTTTTCCTTTCCTTAGGATTCCATATGCTCCTTCAGTTCGCATACACCATCCTAATAGGGGGATCCTACCTTCTCTAATTTTCAATAAGGTGTATTCCATGGCCAACGAATCCCTTGCTGGAAATCTTTGTATTTTTCAAAAATCGCATCCTTCAAAAAGGATCCCCTTAGCAAGATTTTCTTTTGAAATCAAATTCATAGAAAAAAGAATTAATAATTCACCTTCGCTGAGGCCATTATTTTTTTTCTATTCTTGAAGAAAACAACTTCCCAACCCCTCGACGCCTATGATCATTTGCAAAAAAATTCATCGCCAAACGTATCATCCCTGAGCGGGAACTCTCTTATTTTGAAGGGTCTCCTTTGAAAGCTCCTTCCAATTACTGTCTTAAGATATGGCTATTTGTTCATTTGCATGACCTTTTGCCTGGAATACGTTTTGTCTCCGCGTTAACATGTTTCCTTTCAGATCGAGCACTTCGTAGGGGTCAATCACCAAGCAAAGCCGCCATCAGGTTTCGCTTTTGTAAGCACTTAAAAGTTCTCTTGTAGGATTGTGGTTAAATCTATGAAAGCATTTTTCATTTCCGTAATCAAATACTTGTGAAAAGCTCTTTTGTTCATCTTCTATGGGATCAAGCACCCTCGTCAAACCACTTTGTAGATCAAGCACTTAGAGTTTGTTGTTCACCATTCTCAAGAAGACCAAGCACCTCAGAAACTTTTAATCTCAAATCATGACCTAATACCCATGGATCCATCTCTCCTCTTTGTGCTTGAGTTTTCCAAATTGTGCTTTGCTTCCCGACCCGCCCGTGCATACATTCCACATACTCTCCACCCCACTTACCCATGTATTTGTGCAATAATTGCTTCCAAGTGCAACAAAATTTGCACTGCACCCCTAGAAAATTTTACACATTTGCTATTCTCTACCTAGGAAAATTGAGTTTGATAATGCATCCCTATTTCACCACCTTTCCTGGTTATAATCGGCTTATGTGCCTGGCTGGATTCTATATGGATGTTAGCATTGCATGCGCATATCCTCCGCGGGAAAGCGTTCCTAAACCTCGACAATACCCTCAAATCTCTAAAATCCATAGAGGCACTACACTCCTCCATTGGACACGAAGTGTAACATTTCTTTCCCTTCAAACCAACTTCGAACGACTCTTTTTCCTCCATTTTCACCTTTCAAATGGCTATCTGATTGATTCTTGGATGTTTCTGGATGGTCTTCACACTTTGGGGCAACTCTCTTCACTCTTTTCATTCCCTTTCAACATTTTTAAGCTCCAACACCTCCATTGAAGCTACAAGTTAGTTTTTTTTGGGTCACTCTCTTCGTTGTTGCAACAATGTTGGTCTTTGAAGGCTTGCACACTCACTCCTTCCTCCATTTTCCTTGAGATCATTTAGTTGAGAAGGTGATATCCTTTTGTTTCCTATTCACTTTGCATTATCATATTTAATATTTTAGCATATTATTGTTTACGTATTGCTTGGTATTTCCATTTCAATAGCTTTCTTTATCATCTTTCTACAATCGTTGCTATCTAGCTATCTGTGGAGGTGGAAACACCAAAATGGGGGACTGACTGAGGCAGTCCTCTAAATATAGCCCCAACATTTTCTAGTCTTCTATGTGTAGGTTCTCCTTGAGGTGAAGATCTTGAAGATATGAACTCATGGGTAGGAAGGTACGCTTTCCTCACTCTTCTTTGTCAATTTGTAGAATAGGTTAAGTTAAAGTATTCTTCTTGTTATTCTGTCATTTTGCTACTTTTTGTTTCTGTTATTACAGTAAACATCATTAGTTAGGTCGTTAGTCAGTTTTCTATGATTTTAGATTGTAACTTGCACTTTTTGTCCATACAAATGCTAGCACACCACTGAGATGCCAATGCATCGCACTGGAGTCTGTGTCCCACATTGTAGTCCTTTGGTAGTAAGTTGTTTGAGTGATAGTTCAAACTCTGAAAATTTTCTCACCTGACTCCTTGAAAAATTTGGGCTTGTAGAAGGACATCAAAAACCATGATTGACCTTCCCTCTTAGCCTTTAAACTTTAAAATATTTTGAAACATTCCATTAGCTTGAGGTAGATCAAGGAAGCGCATTTTTCTAGACTCTCCCATGACCTGGAGTCTTGAGCAGTCGGTCCCCCTCCTCTACATAAGTAAAGGCTCTTGGAGGGATGTTTCAAATGCATATATAATTATATCCAACCTCCAAGATGTCCACATGGAAAATCAAAAGAATAAGCATTGGGAAGAGAGATCCACCAAAGATCATGCAACATTCAACTAGTAGGGACAAACATGGCTTATCATCATTACTCCAAGCAAGAAAATACATCCTAAAAATATGGAGAAATCAATAACTATGAATAACCATCAATTTATTAGATTTTATGTACACATTGGATTTATTGGATTTATGTACAATCACATGAGTAAAATTTATTGGATTTTTATGTACATGATTATACAAAACCTTCCCACAATCATACAAATTTAATTTATACTTTACATGAAATCCTAACATAAAGTCATATATAAACAAACACAAGTTAGGCATACCAATACACAAGAAGATGATGTTAAGAATCTAACATCATCTTTCTAGATCTAGAACTAAGGATAACATATCAATTTTAGAACACTCATAAAAATGTGTATACATTCATTGAATAACAAGGACGTGTAGGTATGTAAAATATACAAATCCAATGTACATATTTACAAATTAACTTCACTTTATAATTGTTTTATTTACAATCAATCCAAGGAACCATACGGATCTACTCTACTCTTTGTTGTGTCAAGTATTGCCTCGTGGTCAAACTCACAAACCTTTTGCAAGTTCTTGTTCAATGGTCTACCCCCATATTTGATCAAATGAATATTTAATCCCACAACAAGGTTAAAGTAATGAATAATCTTCTAATGCGTGTTAAAGTCCTCGAACAACCATAGATCAAACTTCTTAATTGAATGCCTTCTAAGCCATTTTCCAATAACAACCACTAACCCTATAGGATACTCAATTTTTTCTCCATCCATAACAAGGGCCTCTAATTTATTTTTCTCCTCAACACAATTACTCATTAGGTTCATTACAATAGATTTATTGCTTGAAGCATCTAATGTTCTTAGACTAAGAATCTTCATAATGGGCCTAAATTTTAAATTTCTCATCATTTCAACAAATAGTTGACATCTTCTAGTTTCATTTAATTTTTCAAAAACAATCTTCAAATCTTATTAGCATATCTTCAATAAGTACGTTTTAGAATCCTATCAACCATCAATTTCAAAATATTCTCATCAATATCAATCAAAATATTAGTCTTTCTATGAAAAACTCTAGGAGGTGTTCTCAAAGGTAAATTTTCCTCAATATTAGAAATTTTATCAATATTTATATGAGATGGGATAAGGTGGCATACCTTTAATTGGAGATGAAAAATATGGTGTATCTTGAATTTGAGATGGAAAATATGGTGCACCTTCAACTTCAAATGTGAAAGATGGTGTGCCTCCAACTTGAGTTGTGAAATATGTTGTGCCTCCAACTTGAGATGTGAATTATGGTGTACCTCCAGCTTCATATGTGAATTATGATGTACTTTCAAGTTGAGATATGGTAGATGGTGTACCTCCAACTTGATATGTGGTAGATGACATGCCTCCAACTTTGGGATTCAAATTTCTCATTGCACAGAGGTTTTCCATTCATTTCTTGTGTGCTTCTAATTCCATATCTCTCTTACATTGAGTGGATGGTTTATTTTCCTCTTGAATTTGTATGTTTCTTCTATTGTGTTCAATTTCCTATTTTCATGAAGTTCCCTCGTTCCTTCTCTTTTCTTTGCATTCTTAGCTTCATGCTCATCCAATGTTAGATTTCATGGTTGTTTCCTCAGCATGATGAAGAATTCTATATGTATCATAAATAAGACATAAATATTAATTCCATCATGGCACTAATACTATCTCATACATAAATCTAAACATAATCATAAAATTAAGTTTACCATAACTTCATTAGGATGGTCATAAGTCCATTAGGATGGTGATAACTTCATTAGGACAGTCATAGGTTCATTAGGATAGTCATAACTTTATTAGGATGGTCATAACTTAATTAGGATTGTCATAACTTCATCAGGATAGTCATAAATTATTTAGGGTAGTCATAGGTTCTTTAGGATGGTCATAGGTTAATTAGGAATATCATAAATTCATTAGAACTATCCTAGATTCATTAGGACTATCATAACTTCATTAGGATGATCATAGGTTCACTATGAATCATAATTTCATTGGGATGGGAATATATTCATTAAGATAGTCATAACTTCATTGAGAATATCATAAATTCATTAGGATTGTCATAACTTCATTGGTACTATCATAAATTCATTAGGACAATCATAACTTCATTAGGACTATCATAAATTCATTAAGATAGTCATAACTTCATTAGGACTATCATAAATTCATTAGAACTATTATTAATTCATTAGGACAATCATAACTTGATTATAACTATCATGAATTCATTAGGATATTCATAACTTCATTAGGACTATCATAACTTCATTAGGATTGTTATAACTTCATTATGATGGTCATAGATTCATTAGGACTATCATAACTTTGTTAGGATAGTCATAGCTTCATTAAGACAATCATAGGTTGAAAATGGATTCTTATAAATAAAGTGACTAATAATAAAAGATCTATGTGATAGTTATTTAATGTGAGAGATTCATGTGAATATAAATAATGCATTACATTACCATTGCAAAATAAGAATAAGAAGCATTTAAAAAATACTCCATAATAGTTAACCTTCTAACTAAATATTAATGGTGATTCTTAATGATTGACATTGTACCACATGCTTAAAGTTGTCCACATATAAAACTACTAAACTAGAAAGGTATTTACATAAATTTATGCCAATTCATACATGATAGCTCACTAGGTGATAAAGCATGAGGGTTCTTGATGATAAAGAGTTGCATGAGGTCATGTGTGATGAAACATGATTACATAATGTGTGAAGTCATGATAAGTTAAAAATTGTATGTCCTTGTGTAAGAATATAAAAGTATATAGAGGTTTTCATGATAGCATGTAAAAATATGTAAGTGCTTACATAGGGTGAAAAGAGTTGTTGAAGAATGTAAATAGCATGTATAACAATATAAGTTCTTGCACACAACATAAAGGACTATTTGAGCATAGTAGCCAATTGGGGCTAATGAATTGTTCATGCACCAACCCAAGGTGAGCTATCTAGATGGAATGCAAAAAATAATCTTCATCTTGCGCCACTAACACTAGTTTGTTGTACTTATATATGGATTTGTGTAATTTCTTTTGGATTATGAAGATGTATTTGATTATAACCAAGAATTATTGATTTTCATAATTCAGTGGAATTCCTTGAAAAACCCCTTTGTACTCATATCATTTTTTATTAATTTATGGGCTAGTTTTAAGTTCCTAGGTGATGGGTTGAGTCAATTCTCCTAATATAAATTCCTGGGAATTCTAGGGGATGTATGTGATATCCTTGCACTCTAACACTAATAAGAGAGGTGTATGCATAATTTAAATGCCTCTAAGATGGATGTGTGAATATTCCCTAAACATGATAATGAATTACATAGATATTCAACATTAATTTTGTAGTTTTGTTTATTTTCAAGGAATCCAATAAGGATAGCACAAATTTGATACATTTATGTGAATGCGAAGGTATTTCAATAAAAAATTGCATGGATCTAATGTGATAGCATATTCTCTAGGATAGACCAATTAGAATTACATAAATTTTATCCCAAGGTGATCTAATCAAATTAGAGCTTGATGTCAGTCTTGTCTAGTGTGGCATGATTCTAGTATATATTTCCAATAACTTTGATGTACAAGAGTGAAATTGAGAGAACTTGTGCACTCTATCAATAAGAATAATTATGAAGCTTTCTATTGATGGTGCATAACCACATAGGTGTTGATATTTTATAATAATATTAATATGTGTGTGTATGTATAATAAGACATTAATATCCAATGTTTTAATAATGTAGAAATATCTATGCTTATAACCATGTTGTAGAAAGGAAGTGATATTTCCCAACTATATTAGTCAATATACAATATTATTTCAAAAAATGTGTAATTTTTTGCATATAATTTTTTGAGAACTAGGAAGTGGATGAGGTGGCATGCATGAACATGTAGAAAGACAAATAGAATGTACCTTAAAATTTGAGATTTGATTTGACAATCTACACAATTATGCTTAATTCATCTTTTTTTTCAAACTGAAGAGGGTGGAAAAACATTGAAGGAGAAAAAAGAAAGATAAAAGAAATACAAAGAACAATACCTTCACCAAGAATTTTTGCTTCTTTCCTTGATGAGAAAAAATGGAGTGCACCCTTATTCCATTTGATTTGCTCTTTGGTGTTGATATGTAGATTATTCAATGTTATAGTATAACCTTGATATGATTTGACATGATAATGATAATGTTTATAAACTTGATATGATTAGAATGATAGCATGTAGGTATGATAATAGATTCTAGGTCTCCAAAAATAAAGTATGAGAGCCTCTAGATATAGAGTCTTGAAGAGATAAAATCAATGGCTAAAAATGATTGATGATGGATGGCTAAGATTGAAAGAGGATTAGGGTTTGAATCAAAGATGAAATCATGTGACAAGTGACACATGATGGATAGGATCTAGGTTTAAGATTGAGATAAAGACAAAAATCATTGTGGCAATGGATAGGATTAAGAGATTAAATGAGATGAATAGATAAGATGAAAAATGGTTTGACTTTTGGGTAGGTATCTAGGTTCAATGAATCTAGACAAGGAGCTAGTTAGACATGTGAAGGGGACATTTGTCACATGAGGAAAAATTTAGATTATGATCTGTGTGAACAAGATGAAGGGTTGGGATTAGATGGACAAGGATAGAGGATAAGGGTAATTAATTAAACAAATAAAGTATTTATTTCATTAATGGGATCATGATGAAGGGATAATAATTAAATAAATAGTAAATATTTATTTAGTTAAAGGATTGGGATAAGGATGGAATGATTAAATAAATAATAGATATATTTAATTAATGGCTTAGGAAAGGCTAAAATTAGGTGTGGTTGGGTTAGGTCATATTTTAGGTGTCTAAAATTTTCACATCTTTGATATGACATTGTGAAGTGGCGTTGTATCAAAGACGTTTAAAACATAGTGGATGAAAGAGGATAAGGACCAATGATGATGCCCCGATCAATAGGAGAATGAAAAAAAATGAAGAAGGAAATGTTAGATTTGGTTGTGAAACCACCCAAGATCAGAATGATTGAAGGAAAGCAAAAAAAAAAGAGATGGATAAACTCAACACTCCCTTAGCACTGAACTAGCATTCCATCATACTATCCAAGGGGAGGGGTGAGTGTTGCTTATATAGAAAAATAATGGTAGATAATTCCAAGAGAGGTAATAACTTCCAAGTGCCCATAATAGGTGGGAGTTTTACCTACTTGGTAAATGCCAGATTACATGGTTATGCCAACTTAGGTAAGGAAAAACACATGGTTATGAGAGGTGGCATAAGAATCCAAAAGAGCGTGTGAGACTCAACTACCCAAAGGTGGGTGTGAGTGACACATGTGAATGATGGATTTATGCCACATGTCCTCATCCTAACCATTATAATATAACCTCAGCAAGCTTAATAATGTTTGTAGGAAAAATAAATATTCCCTAACATAAGGAAAATAAAAAACCTACACTGACACCCCCCCTTAAGCGTAGCTTAGGTGGGTGAAAAGACATAAAGATGGGTCTCGACTACTAGGCCATGTTAGGTACCCATGCACAAATGTAATCTCTCATACCCAGAGAAAAGGAGAAAACCCAGTGGGACAAAACTCCTCCCCAAAAGAGAGAAAATAAAACAAGTTTCCCAACACAAGAAGAATCCCATGCAAGGAAGAAGTCCCCTCCAAAATAGAAAGGAGAAGAAAGAATATGTAGCCTTCCCTCAAGCAGTCAACTATACCACTGGTTGATGCTCAAAATTGGATGTAGAAGATGCTCCATGACCATCGAACAACGTTCCTCCCCTTAGAAAGAAACAAAACCAAAGGTGCATGAAGAATGTCTTCCCATTCTTGAATGAATATGAGGGAAGAAAGCTCAAAATGTATAAAATATTTGAAAACTACTCATGTGTCTCCATGTCAATGTCGAAAGCTACCACCATCAAATCAAGTGTTCTAGGCCACATTGATGAAGATGACAATCCGAAACCTAGTAGAGATGTATATAGAACAAGATCCAAAGACTCGACTATCTCCTCTAAAGAAAAAGATGCCTCCTCCATATGCTACTCAAAAGTATCCACAATCATGTCAAATTGTGATGAATGGTCATGTGGAGAATGAACAAGAGGATCCAAAGGTTCCTCCACAACAATTGAAGAAGAATCAACTTTATCAAAGAGAAGATGGATGTCATGAATAGTTTCTCCCAAGTCTGAAATATGAGACTCTATGAACAAACCTGCAATGTTTGTCAAGTAGTCATCCGAAGTAGCTATATCTGGAAGATGATGTGTATCCTGCTGCACTAAATCACAAGAAGCCATGAATGTAGAAACACAAGTATCCTCAGAAGCAATAGTAGATGGAGGAGAAGGAATGCAAGGCTCGATAACTGGATTTGATGTGAGAATACCAAGATTCAAATAGCCAAAGTTCTCCTCAAAATTAAATGTCACACTAGGAGTGTGATCAACAACCAAAGGATTAGAATCATCATCAGGTGCAAAGTATTAAAAGGTGTATAACTGAGATGCATGATCAACCATCCCAATAGCAATTATCTCTCTACTCTCCAAGTCTCTAATGATAATTGAATCAGGTTTGAATTCCATAGTCTTCCCTGCTCCACCATGAGTGATCTGATAGATGGAAAGAAGATTATTTGTCAAGTGAGGTACACACAAAACGTCATTGAATGTGCCATCCCCAATATCAACAAAACCCTTCCCAATTACACTCATGTAAGTGTTGTTTCCCATCAAAATAGGTGACATAACACAAGGCTCAAAAGAAGAGAATATAGACTATGTAGAAGCCATACGATGAGAAGCTCCAGAATCTAGGAGCCCTTTACCTGATTCATGACTTGTAGAAGGACAAAGAGATTTACCTTTATTTTTCTTTGACTCAATAGCAAAGCCTGCATGACCTTTATCCTTGCTAGCTCCAGATTGTTTAGAATGTGAAGAAGAAGAAGTAGACTCATACATTTTAGAAGGTAGATCAATATTGTCTTCTTAAGAAGATGTTTCAGTTCATCAATATCCTTCTTATAACAAGAATGTTCTTCATGTCTAGTCCTCTTGCAATATGAACAAGTAGACTTCTCCTTCTTAGTTGAATCCTATCTTGAAGAGGATTTGTGTTGTGCTTGATCTATGTGTGGATTTTTCTTAGATTTCTTTTGTTTCTTGTAAGATTGTCCTAACTCTTTCTGCCCCTTAGGCCAATTAGCCAACAAAACCTGAGTCTGTGATGGATTTGTGAGACCCATAAAAAGAAGCTTCTATTGTTCATGCATTAACATTTCAGAAAAAAATGAAAATGAAGGCATAATATATGCAGATCCCATAGTCAGTCTCTAAGTATGAAAGCTAGAAACAAAAGCTGCAAATTCAGGGCCAAATTTATTCATTACATTATAGATTAACTGAATGTCCTTTTTGTCAATACCACATGCTTTACATTGTGCTCTTAGATCGTTGACCTTAGTAATATAATCTTGGATGTTGCTAATGTTCTTTGGATCCAATTTCATCAATTCATTATCAATCTGATAGCCTTTAACTTCATCAGTTGTACCATACAAAGATTTTAACTTTTCCCAAGCATCATGTGAATTTGTACATGCTTCAATTTGAAACATAAGATCAAGGGAAACAAAAATATGAAGACATCCAAGAGCTTTTGTATGTTCAAGCATCAATTTTATCTTTTCCTTATCATCTGTAGGTTCAACTACCTTTTGTTCAACATATGGAGTATACCCAAGTTGCATTAAGGCATTTCATGCATGTTGATGCCATGTTGCATAATTATAAGGTGTTATCAAAGGAACCTTAGAATGATCCATGTGTGAAGGAAAAGAAGAGCACAAGTGAACAGATAAAACACACACACACACAAAGAGAGACCCCCCCTTTTTCACTCAATCAGGAATCCCCCCAACAAAAAATGATTTGGCACTTTATAAATCAGTGTGTTTACAATGATGGAGTTGTTTTCCAAAGTTTTACAATGTCCAAAAATGGACCCAAATACTGAAAGTACAATACAATATCTAAATCAAAACCTCAAAATAGGACCAATGTGTAGTGCTCAGAAAAAATTCACTTTCAAAAAAAGAATCACCTCGATCCAAGGTCATATGTGAAAGTTACATCCATTTGAAGTTCAAAAAATGAGAACTTTCCTTCAGATCTACTGAGAAAATTGATTTTTTGAAAAATCCAAATCATTTGAGCAAAAAAAAAATCACACCAATGCGAAGAGTGCGAAATTTTACCCCAAATAAAAAAAATTGCACTGAAAAATGCCTCTGTATGACTAAGAACAAGCCCTCCAAAGTTTAGGTGCAAAAGTGAAAATGAAAATGGTGAGGGGTTTGCAATTTTCAAAAAATCCACCTCCGCCAAATTTAGCTGAGATGTGGATAAATTTCGAAAAACTACCAAGTTGACTGTAGGTAAGCAGTTTAAGATTCTACCAAAACTAGAGAACAACTAGATTAAAATAGAACACTTCCAAATTAGTGGAACCTCCAAATATAGTGGAGGTGCCAAAGTTCCACAGAAATCGAGGATGCACAGAGGCCAAGGAATATGCGCAAATACAACAGAGTAAGGAAAAGTACTGAGGGCGCAACTTTGAAGTTTGATTTTTTGAAATTTAAAATTTTGAAAGTTTTGATTTTTAAATTAAAAAAAACCTTTAAAAAAAGGTCGAACCTCTTTAGAAAAATAGTGGGCCCTTTTTCTTTAAATCTATACCCATGCCCATTAAATTGTATGTACCTTTTTGGAGGCACATGTGCATGATGGTGCGGGGGCCTGCGCAGGCAGAGGTACTCTTGTTCTTTTTTTATTTTTCAATTAAATTTTTTTTAATAAAAAAACTGCAATTTTGATTTTCCAAAATAATATTTTTTTTGATAATGCACAAAATTAATTAATTGAAAAAAATATTTTTCCATACCATATTTTGTGTAGGTGGGCCATATGGCTTGCTTGCCAAAAAAAAATTGCCTCAAAAATGATTTTCTCCAAATTTGATGAATTGGCAATGGATCTTTAGGTTTTGATGCCTTTTGAGCGGGATGGTGAGGTCTAATTGGGCTGAAAATACACCAACTTGACGGCTACCTTTTGGAACCTCTCTAAAAACCTCTTTCTTCAACCCTTCATAGATCTCACACCCAATGTCCAATTTGGATGAAATAAAAGCCAATTCTGACTTTTCTGACTACTCTGAACTCAATGGTGAGCTCAGAATATCTCCAGGAAGCTCCAAAATACCTGCAACAAAATGCAATAGAAAGGAAACCCCCTAGAAACTGAGATATCTATCAAGCATTTGTGATTATCCAGGCCATCATCGGTGCAAGAGAAGAGCATACTTTGCTTTCAAGAATGGATTGAGATATCTGCTAACCTACAAATCACAACCAACTCTGATACCATGTTAGATTTGGTTGTGAAACCAACCAAGATCAAAATGATTGAAGGAAAGCAAGAAAAGAGATAGATAAACTCAGCACTCCCTTAGCGCTGAACTAGAATTCCATCATACTAGCCAATGGGAGGGGTGAGTGCTACTTATATAGAAAATTAATGGCAAATAATTCCAAGAGAGATAGTAACTCCCAAGTTCCCATAATAGGTGGGAGTTTTACCTACTTGGTAAATGCCAGATTACATGGTTATGCCAACTTAGGTAAGGACAAACACATGGTTATGAGAGGTGGCATAAGAATCCAAAAGAGGGTGTGAGACTCAACTACCCAAAGGTGAGTGTGAGTGACACATGTGAATGATGGATTTATGCCACATGTGCTCATCCTAACCATTATAATATAACCTGAGAAAGCTTAATAATGTGTGTAGAATAAATAAATATTCCCTAACATAAGGAAAATAAAAAAACCTACATTGGCAAGAAAGATTAGGATGGAGAAGGAAAGATTAGTGATAAGGTGATAGGATGCCCCCTTGAGAGGACACACAAGTTATGAGAACATGGGTGTGCTCTTGAAATGGAATAGAATGATGAGGGATAAGGATCAAGAAGCAAATGAATTGGAAGATGAAAGATGATGGAGATGAAAAGGAAGGGAATTTGATGTATAAAGATGAAAAGGAAGGGGAATTTAATGTAAAAGGGTGAAAAGGAATGAGAATTTGATGATGATGGATAGGTTATTCCAATATGTATTGAGAAATCCTTAGATTTGATATAACAAAGGAAATTATGCACCAAGGTATGAAGAATCAGTGTAACAAGGTAATCTTTGCATGGACTTGACACTCAAAAAATGACAAGTACAACATATAAGATAAAATGACGCCCCATTATACACAAGTTGTGACACACCAAGATATAGATAGATCAAGGTGGTCATAAGTAGGTGTGTTAATGGGTTAAAAATATAATGACAAAATGATATATCAACACAGAAGACTCATTGCAAATAGGTCATGCATCCATCATATCTCTTTCCAAAGATCAAATAATTATGATGATTGGTTTTCTTACATTAGGCTTGGATAATAACCTAATCAAGGCTTTGATAAGGATTATTTTCTTACATTAGTCTTGGATAATCACCTAAGCAAGGATTTGGTTTGCTTACTTAGGCTTGAATAATCACTTAAGAAAGGCTTTGACAAGGATGATGCTAATTGATTGATTGATAAACAAAAGGATATGATGAATAATTAGTGTTTGACAACTAGGCTTATGATATGATTTCGAGTAAGGATTGATGTCTTGATGAAATGTTTGGATTGAACGAATGTCAAGTTTGAGGAACTCAAGATTTTAATTTTTAATTTTTAATTTTTGGGATGGGATGCAAAGATGGTGATTTTTTATTATGTTTGATATGGGATAAATATGATAGGATATTGGATGGGTTGATGGGTTTTGATATTTGATTTTTCTGTGGATAAATATTGGACTCCAAATTCATGATACTTCAAGGCCAATGTGAAGGAAATGAAGGATATATAAGATTGAATCCTTAACATAATGTAGATGTAACTTTTGCATCTAATGCATGGGGAAGGGTGAGTGATAATGGATGGATAAGTGACGATGATTAATCAAGGATAAAAATAAGTCATGATAGGTTTATTGTGGATGGATGGATGGAGATGGTAGTTTATTATGATATGGAAGGATGGAAATGATAGCAAATGTGGTGGCATCCTAAGAGATGATGGATAAGAGACTACCACACATGACACCTATTTCTAGGTTTTCACCATGGTACTTATCTAAGGCACCACCAAATTGGTTTTCACCTTTGGACGAATTATTTCTCTTTACTATTTTTTAATTTTTTTATATTTTTATTTTTATATATTTTTTTGGATTTTTGGGTTTCTTATTTTTTGGATTTTTGTATTTTCTTATTTTTTTGTATTTTTGTATTTTCTAATATTTGATGATGCTATGATCATGGAGGGAAATACTTTAATATATGTATGATGATGTTGGATGAATGGATACATATGGTATGATATGGATGATGTTGGATGCTTTATTTTCAAAATGGAGGGAGCACAGGTGTGATCTTTAATGTGCACACTACAAGGGTCTTCATGCTTCACACTAAAGGATTTTGGGAAACCATTGGATTAAAGCATGTCAAAGGGTCGCCATCAAATATTCATTGAGAAACATCTTCATGGGGATGGAATGATAATATGTATATATCGATATGGGTGGATTAGGTAAAGTGTATGGGTTGTGTGAAGATGATGAGGATGGAGACTTAAGATCAACAAGATCATTTCTTGATATTTTTCTTTGATAAATGCCCCTAGTTATTTTATAGGAAGGGGCATGATAAGAGATCATTTTTTTATTTCTTTTATTTTTGACTTTGATTTTTGAGGCACTTGTCTAATAGCTTTTGATTTTAATTTTGACTAGGGAACATTTCTTTACTTTGGAATTTTCTTTTTTATTTTGGATCTCCATTCGATAAAGGATTTTTTATTTTTATTTTTAATTGATAGCCTTGTTCTTTGTGGGTGACACTTGTTGATCCAAGTCTAGGAGATGGATGCATAGATTTGGATGAGTTGGATGAGTTGGATGAGATGGTAAGGATATGTGATTCATAGAAGAAATTGGTGATGTGCTCAATGGATTCTTTGTGACTATCCTTTTTAGCACTGTTAATGTCAAATGATGCTTTCACATCCTTAGGGAGTTGACAAGAAGGCTTAGTAGAGGAAAAATTAGGAGATGCACACCCTAACCTAGGATGCTCAATATGAAAGGATGGTATCTTGTGAGGTGGAGTGAGAGAGGGGGGATCATGAGGTGGAAAGGGATGATCTTGGATTTCCTCAATAGAATCATGATTAAAGAGTGGATTATCATAGATATCATGATCAAACATACAATTATCATGGACATCAAAAGATTTGGATGAAGTGGATGGTGATGTGGGATCTTGGTATGCACAAGAATCTATGTGGAAGGCTTGTATCTCATATTTTCCAATTCCAAGGTCCTTGATCCTAGCCTTGATCTTTGAGATAGTGCGAGAGGTGGGTAGTGATGAAGGATCAATCTATGAAGATGAATATGGTGATGTGGTGTTGATAGGGAATTGTTGTGAAAGGCCATGACTACTTTGTAAGAACTTGCAATATTGGAATGGATTTGGATCAACATGGATAGTCACCTCAGTTCTATTGTGGGGGAAATTTATGCATTGATGGAATGTGAATGGAGTGGATTACATGGCATGGATCCATTGGTGGCTAAGGAGGATATTGTTGGAAGTTTGGAAGTTTGTCATTGATGATGCAGTTTTTCAACATGAGCATGAAGTGTACATACATTGGTTGACCCAGTGTTGTAATTGATTTCAACATTGTTATGATCATCCTAGCATAGTGGGGAAGTATTTTTGGTGACCTTTGTATAGTTCCAGTTGGTCTGAAAAACATGACTTATCAAGAATTTGGCTAAGTGATTCCTTTGTTAGTGTTGTGGTCCAATGTGTCAGGTTTTGGGTCCGCACTTCACTGCACATTGGTATAATCTTCTACAATCAGACTACAATTTTGAGTCCATCAGATGGAGCAACATTCAAGTTTTTGTGACATTTTGTACAATTTCCAAAAAGATATGAATAACAGTGTGTGGCTTTGTATATTGTAGTTATCTTTTGAATAGTCTACCAGTGTGGGAGATTCTACACTTCCTTGTGAATAATTATTTTGTCTTGTGATGATGAATATAAGCAAATTAATGTTGGTTGAATGAGAATTCGATGGGAGATTGAGTTTTGAGGTTGCATGATTGATGAAATTGCATAAGCTCTTGAATACTTTGTGTTTAGGTCTATTTTTGGCTGACCTAACACAGTTGATGTTTTGTGGAGAATAATTGAGCAACTCTATCTTATGTGGGATTTGTATTTAGGTCCACACCAACCTATCTTGATGCAAATGGTATTAGGCACTAAGTGTGGATGAAAATGATTTAAGGATGACATGTTTAACTTTTGTGTGTTACTTCTAATTAGGTCGACCTAATTGAAGTTTCACCTAATGTAGGTATATATATGAGATCATTACCAAGGTTTTAAAGAGGAGTGAGAAGTATGGTGTAGAAAAGTGTGAAAGGAATATATGTTAAGTGAATGTGGTAGAGCAGAGTAGATTTATGATATGTATGGTGATTCACCTACATGTGTGTGATGTAGTGATAAGTAGATTGTGTGAAGATCATTTTTGTACCTCAATGGAACTGTAATCTGGCATATGATAGATGCTATTATATCAGTTCAACTAGGTAGTGTTGTCAACCCTTATTTGTTCTTACTCAATGGGTTGTGAGATCTTTTTTGAATAGTGTGTACTAGTTGTGAGCCTTTTGTAATATCTTATATCTGGATATAATATATTGTGAGCTAACCCTCATCATAGTTTTTCCCTTTTTGGGTTTTCCATGTAAAAATACTAGTGTTCATTGTTATGTGATTCTATGGTTGTATTCATGCTTTCATTCTTCATTATTGTTATTTCTATTTAGTTAATTGGATGGGTTGTGTTTAATTGGTTTATAGGAATACTGATTCACCCCCCCTCTTAGTATTCCAGGAGTTCAACAATTGGTGTCAAAGCTTGGTTCCTTGGAAGGAGCTTGACCTCTTTGGGAAGATCTTGGAGTTTGAACATATGACTGATAGGAAGTGCCCTACTCCTATGAAATAAATTTCTATAATTGAATATATATAACACTATATGCTAGACAAGGATGAAGAACTCAAAGCAGCACTTGAAGATCTTAACAAAATTGAAAATAAGAATGGAAATCTGAAGGAAAATATAAAAGAGGAAAACAAATGCATCAACAAGCTGAGAGAGTAGATCAGTAAATTCTGAGAAAGACAAAGAAGTTAATGAATAACTAAAGAATGTAAATGAAGACATCACTGGACTGAAAATACAAGTGGAAGTAAAGAAGAAAAATGAAGATTGTTTGAATGCTTTGATACACAAAAAACTAATGAATGCACTAGACTTGAACATGAAGTGGTAAATTTGAGAGCAAATTTGGACAAAGCAAGAATTCATGAGGAAAAACCTAGGAAAAGTTCTACAATGCTTGATGAGTTGATTGATAGATAGAAAGCATCTAAAGATAAATGTGGTTTGGGACTTGAAAGAGGAGAAAGCTCTAAAGCAGATCAAATATTTAATACAAAGAAGAACATTGAATCTAGAAAAATTGAAGGCAAGAGGAACTATGGCAATTTCTTGAATCGGAGAAGCAATGTTGGAAGACTCCCTATTAGACAGCCAAGTGCTCAAAGGAACCCATCTTTTAATGGTGTTTTCTTTTCATGCAATAAATTTTCACATAAGGCTATAGAATGTAGAGGTAGAATGAGCAGGATGTTGGATACTTTTCTGGACAATGTTTTGTATGCAAAAAATTTGGACATAAAGCTACTGAGTGTAGAAGTCAAATGATGAATAGATTTAATACTACTAGATCTTTCAATGTCTACTGTTATACATGCAATGTATTTGGACATAAGGCTAACTAGTGTATATCAAGATTGAATAGAAGTCAGTTTGGTTAGAAAAATGTTGTATGCTACAATTGCAACAAACCCAAACATATTGCAAAATCTAGCAGAAACAAGAACATAAGAAAGAATGAGCCTACAAAGAAAGATGAAACATTCAAGAAAGTTGATCTGAATGAAGTGAAGAAGGAAATGGAAAAAGTATGGAGAAATAAAGAAGAGATTGAGGACATGGGAAAATTTGTACCTATCTCCAATGCAGATGTTTCCTCCAGTACTAACCCATAGCTATGGCTTAGGGGAGTTTTACTAAAAATCATATAGCCCCCTTGTTGAAATGTTGTGTCATGGATTGACATGAAGATACAAGATGGAGAGAAATATTGTGGTTGTATTTCTGAAAAGTACAAGAGAAAATATTTTAATGTGGAAGTTTGTAGAGCTTCTGAAAGTTGACTGTGTATACAAGGTTTTGAAGTTTACCAAATTTTTATTTGAAGAATTTATTGCTAAAATGGATCAAATCAAGGAGTTAAAAGCATTCTTGGGAAGAAAAATTCATTTCATTTTACGCATGCAAAGGAGAAGTAAAGTGAAGAAGAAGAACTGGAAGGATTCAACGTGTCTCTCAATAGCAAATCATCAAAACCCTAATTTTTGCCAAGAAAGTTTAAGAGGTATTTTGTGTATTCCAAGTTTTCCAAAAAAATTATTTAAAGGAATTCTAGATGTAATGGAAGGATCGAAGCTTTCAAATCTCTCAGATAGACCACAACCTAAATTGAAAAGGCATTCTTAGAAAGTTCTATTAGAAGATCCAGTGGGTGCATTTTTTTGCACTCCCATTGGAGTTTTACCAACTGAGGATATCAATGCATACATTCATGGGAAAATAGACGGAGCTTCTAACAATGAATTATGTGTTCTATTGACAAGAGAATTGGAAGGAAATAATGATACCTTAAAACCAAAATACAAAACCCTAAATGAAAGGAAATTGGATGTGTGGCAGAAGTTCCCTTTGTTTGAAGTTAAAAAGAAATAAATCAGAATGGTATTAAGCATAATTCATGGTGAGTCCATTTGTATTGATGGAAAGTACTCAATAACCAAGGAATATATTAGTGATGTAACTAGTTTGTGGTCCTCCAGAACGGAAAACTATCAAGGTCAAGGACTTAATGGAGAAGACAAGTGCTACTCTTGAAGAAAAGGAATTCACCTTGAATACAATTAGGAATCTGGTCATCTAGTATGTTGTAAGGCTTATGGGAAACAATTTTTTTTTACCAAATAATGACTATACAATCTTTGCCATTGTCGTTCACATTTCACATAACATGATTGAAAATGGTGCAGATTATGACCTAAGTGAGTTACTCTAACAACATTTGACGAAGAACCTTAAGGAAATACAAAAGGGAAAAAAGCATACATTCAGGTATGGTACTTTGATAATCTATTTTCTTTTCTATTTCATGAAGGAAGTATCTGTAATTTGGAAAGTGGAGTGGACAAGTACAAAACCAGTTGCACATTAGATAACAAATTATATGAGAAATATTGGTGGTTCAAATGCTCAAGACAATGCTTTTGCGACATTCTTTGGAATGTTTCAGATGAGGATGAATGTAAGAGTAAGAATATCTAAGAATGGGTTGGAAAGGTACTCAGGAGACATTAATTTTTTTGTCTCTATTGACTTTTTCTTCATGGAAGCAATTGAGCCTAGAATTGTTTGGATTTCTTAGTTGGACTTGTTGATGGTCAATGTAACACAATAACATTAAAATGGAATATTTCTACTCTATTTCTCCTGAAACAAATAAATAATCTAAAACTACATATCTTCCAAGGTCTTTGTAGTTGATTCTCAACTGTGCTAGTGTTGTACAATGGCCTATGCAACATAATGTTCAAGGGACCTGCTAGTAAAGGGATACAAACTGCATAGTACAAATTAATCTAATGTTTGGGGGGTGTACATAAACATCAAAAGATAGAACAAAGTTTAGGACAACAAAGGATAAACACATATTTCCCTCAATTTAGACATATAAACTTCATAATGAGCATTTAATTCAAATAACTAAAAACACAAAATGATACAATCCAAAAAATACTCCATACCATTTTATTCATTCATAGTGCAAATTCAAGACATACAATCATTCATCATCACTAAACTTTCAAAATCAAACAATAACATATCACCAACTCATTACTAAAACTCATAGATCAATAAACACAAATAGATCTCATTCATAGATAACTCAATGAAAATAGTCTCAGATTCAAAATCTTCTATTGATTTTCATCAAATAAGAGAATTTTATGCACAACAAACTCACTGGCATACAAATGACTATTGTTCATTAACATCACCATTAAAACTAATTCTGGAAATAACATAAACTGTATTAAAAACTTCTAAAAATGTTTAAGTATCTTTGCATAAAACTGTAAAAGCTTCTAAGAACTGTAAGAAATAACCTGATCTCTCTTTAGGCAGGTAATCTTTTCTTCAACTAGCCGACCCTTACAATATAGAGAGAAATTCTGCATATAGACAAGTTCAACACTAATTTTTGTCATAAAAAATGAAGATCCACAAATCAAGGAGTAACTGGAGCTGAATGAGGCAACTGCCTATTATGATCTTCAGTTAACCATTGATGACTCCCTATCAAAAATCTATAGGAAAAGGGAGGAGGTCGAATTGTTGGGGATCCTCAGTTGAGCTTGTGTTATGATCTTGAAAAGTAGGAGAGAGTTGCCCAGTTGGCCATGCCACTTGATGCTTCATCCAAAAAGAAAATTCTATAGCCACTTCATTCCCCTGTCTTTTGTTCAAGTAGGTATTCATCATAACTATCCAGTACTTATTTAAGTATATCCACATCTGGCCCATCTACCTAATTGTCTTCAAATTTTATTCTTTTCAATTCAGCAGAGGTGAATTTTTGCATATCATCCAACTTAGCAAGCTCCTTCTAAGCAATCTTCACTACCTCTTTTATATCCATAAACCTATCAATTAACAAATCATCACCATCATCTCCCTTTTGTATTGTCTCTTGGAATCTATTATCCCACTTGTTCCTTAGTTCATCAAGGGGGAAACCATCCTTTACTAGGACATCTTCATTCACAATCATGGCTATAATTGCCTCCAATTCCACAATTTGATCTTCCAAATCTTTCCTAGCCTATTGCACCTCATTCCTATGTGGAAAAATGAATGAAGGCCGAAATTTGATAATGTTAATAGTTTTATCAACAAAATCCTCATTATCTTCTTCAAGTATGGATTGTTCTAGAAGTGTTTGCTGAGGTAGCTTACTAATTTCCTTCAATTTCCTCACATGTTCTCTATAATCTTCCTCTTGTTTCTAGAGTGTCTTAACATATGCATTCATGTCATTAACTGATTCCCATGTACCTTCATGAGCCTTATGATTTTCAACAAGCAATTCCTCCACATCTTGGTTCAACCGATCAATCCATCTATCCAACATCGCTACTTTTCTTCTCATTTCAACAAGGTCATCAACTTCTTTCTTACTTAATAAATTTGGTGTCGTAGGAGCAATAGATTTCAAAGAAACAAGAGAAGATAAGTCCTTCAAGAACTTATGCAATTGATCCAATTGAGCTTTGATCTCATCCTTTGTTTATCCTTTATCATCCTTGACTTAGTGGAAGATGCTACAATATCAATCAGGTCTATTTGTTGGTTCCTTGTAGGCCTCCCCAAGTTCACAGTGCCTAGTTGATAATCACTCAAATGAATTTCTTGTTTGTCCTTGTCCACCATGGGAATGGCACTTTTAGCTACAATTTCTCCAACATCTGTCAATTTGGTGGAATGAAGGACTCGATCCTTTTTCTTGGGTGTCTCCTCAATTTCTTTCATCATATCATCCCAATTTAGGGGTTGGGGTTGGACTATCTATTTCCCCTCCAAGTTGAGCTTTAACCTTGTTGGGGCAGCAGCAGGAGTAACCACTTGTTGTGAAGAAGAAGTGGAAGAAGAGAGGGGTTACGAAAGTGTTACCTTAGGTTGAGAATCAACCTCTTGTTGTTGCTCCTTTTTTGCCATTTCTTTAGCAAGCCTATCATCTTTAGTTTTCTCTCTTTCTTCTTCCAATCTCCTCTCTTCCAACATATCATTTCTTTGCTTTTCCAATTCCTTAACCCTTTCCCACATTTTGGCCGCTTCTCATTAATGTTTGGCTTGTTCCTCTGCCTCCTTCTTCTTCAGTAAGAGCTCTTCTTCATCTTTATTTCTTTGGGCCTCCTCTATAGCCTTGGCTTTGGCCTCAAGGTATTCCTTTTCTCTTCTCTACGCCTCTTCCTCCTCAAGGTCATGAATATTTTTTAGGAGGGCCAACTTTTCCCTCTCTGCATTAGCTTTCCATTCATTTTCCTTTTGTCTAGGAGGTCCTCCTCCTTATGTTTCCTTGCTAGCTCTTTAGTTTTTTCTCTAGCTTCAGCCTCTTGTTATTTTGCAAGTGCCTCAGCTTGTGCCTTGGCATCAACCTTCTTCTTTGCTTCCTCAAAGATTTTCCATTGGTCCTCTGGAGTTAAGACATGCTTGGTCCCAACATCTTCAATATCCTCAGTAGATGTAGTCACAAGAGGCTCATTATTTGATTGTGTGGCCTCTGAATTAGTGTCCATGTCATGAATCTCAACCTCCTTTTGCTTATCTTTTTCAGCTTGCTCATGGAGGCTACCTACAAGTAATTCTCTAGTAGATTATTCTGGGAGAGAAGGTTGAGATGAGCCTCCTCCAACTATTGTAGTCTCCACTCCTTGGGACTCATAGGTTTCTTAAGTAGGTACTCTTGGACCAACATCTAGTCCAAAGCTATGAGGATAATACTCCAATTGTTCCTTAAGGGTTGTCCTCCTCTTGGTTCTCCTATAACCTTGGGTACCTCCTACTTTCCTCTTCTTTGAGGATTGATATTTTGGCTTCTTTATCCTCATGACCACCCATTGGATGCTTCTATCCATTAATGTCCTAGAAATTTGTTTAATGTCAAAAAACTCTTCCTCATCCTGATTTATTGGATCCAATTTCTTGGTGCCTATGTTCTCTGCTTCATATCTGGGGTCTAAAACTACACCATCATTTGATAATGTATCAAGAATGCCTTCCTTTACCCTATATTCAATCATCTACGAGATGGTAATCCTTTCATAGTTCTTTTTCCTTACATCATAATCATCCTGCAAATCTTTCCAAAAATCTTCCAACAAGTTATACTGTTTATCAAAAATGGTGGGAGCTAAGACATTCATGTTATGCTCTAGGTCAAAGTTTTTCCTAGCTATATACAATCCCAACTTTAGGTAACTTAATTCTTCACACACTGCCTTTGCATCCAAATTGTGAACACAACAATATTCTCCCAACTTCATGGGAAATTTGTGGCATCCCAGCTTGTGTTTGTTGGAAAACTTTGTAATGACTCCCATAGCTTAATATATAAACTACATAAGAACTATCTGATCACTGCAACATCTTGGCAGTCGATGAGGATGTCGATCAAAACCTACCAACCTAAAGTAAGAGAACTTGGGGTACTGGATATACCAATGTCCCCATTCAATAATGAAATCCATAGCCTCCCTACTCATCCTATATTCAACATCTCTTGTCAACTGGTTGATAATGACATAGAGGAATGCATCATTAACCCTTCTATAATGTAGCTTTGATGTTTGTAGGGTCAACTGAACATAGTGCTCCCATGCCTTCTTTTTCCCAAGAGCTTCTCCTAATATGCCTATTGCATTCAATCCAAGGAATATGCCCATCCTTTTGGCTAAGTATATAACATAAGAGGTCATGAAGTTCTTTGTTTGCCCCACCTTGAGCATTTGATTGTGCAAGTTATCCAATTGGATCATGCCCCAATCAAACTGTTTCCGACCATCCAAAGTGGTTTTAATGAATGGAAACATCCATTCCTTAAAGTATGCAGAGTCTTTCTTTCCAAACACCTTGGAAAGCATCATAATTAAGTCATCAATTTCCTTCTTGAATTTCCCCTCTTGGGTTGTTCAGGAAGCTTGGTTAAGGACTTCTTCTCATTCTTCAACAATTTTTTGTTCATGTGGGACCTATTAGCTTCCTTGTCCCTGTTGAATAACTGTAATGTCTCTGCTTCAATCAATTGATTGGGGTTCTTGGGGGTAGGTGCATTGAACAAGAACCTCATCATTTATGGAGATAGATCAATGATCACATTCCCATCAAGGTCCATACACTGTCTTGATGAAGGATTGTAAGCCCTTACTGTTGTGAGTATAAGCTCTGGGTATTGAACTAATAGAGGGAAGAGTGTTACATGTGCCAATCTGGATTGAGCTATTCTTTCAGCCCTCTCAATCACTTCCTCTAAGAAAGTGTCTACAATCAACTCCTCACAGTTGAATGGGCCCAGATTAGTATCTATGATGTCATCCCATTTTGAATCTAACTTGCTAGTTGTAAGAGTGGCATTTTGGTGTTTATATCTCAAAGTGTAAGGTGATTGCTCCACCTTTACCTTCTTTGGCTTCACTCCCTTTGAGCTTTTTTGCAACTTGCCCTTCCTTTTGTGAAACTTCCTCAGATGCTCTTGACATTGTTTACTCCTGCAAGACAACCCTGGATTAGATCAATAGAAGGTATGAGAATCATTATTACAAGTGTTACCTTTCATAGTTCTCTATTCTTCCCTAGGTAACCCTCCATACTTAATGAAATTTTAAACCTGCTGGGAGCAAGACTGAGAGAAGATCAGGAACTAGAGAGCTGAAATAGATAACACAATCGAAACCAGAACTGGGACCAGATAAGAAACTAGACCTTTCAAAAGTTCCAATATTTCAATATCGTTCGGTGATCTGGTTCCGCCAAGGCTTGTAGAATTGGAATCAAAATTGGAACCTACCGGGAGTGGGATCATTTCTAGAACCAAACTCTTAGGAAAAAATTTCATTAGACGAGTTCGTTTCCAGCTCCGATTCTGCTATAAAGTACGAAGACTCGGTGGAATCTCCCTACACACCCCATCATTTGGACCCAAGTTAAAAGAAGGTGCGGGAAGGAAGAATTCAAGTTCGACTCCGCCTAAACAAACAAGACTGGGATTGAGCGAACTATCGATTTCATGTAGAAAGGGCACAACATGCAAACCCTAACTCGTACAACCCATTGACCTAAATAAAAATAGGGCATGAAAAACCTATGAATAAATCCATAAGACTGACATAGACATAAACCATGAATGATCGAGAGAAAGATTTAGAATATTTCTAAACACAAGAACCCTTCAAAATGAAGGCCTAATCGAAACTAGGGAATGGTTGAATGAAAACACCACAAAAAATGGAGAAAACGACAGTAGCCCCATAAAAATGAAAGAAAAAAAAGGAAAGAAAAAAGAAAAATTGAAAATGGAAGAAGAAACCAAACAAAACACAAAAACAAAATCAAACAAACACAAACAGAAGCAAGCGAAGATCCACGGGACAAGTTCCACGAACACGCGAAGAACAAAATGAACAACCGAATGGGAAAACAAAAAATGAAATGGGAGAAACCCCACCTACCTCAAAATGCAACGAGAAAGGGTTGAGAATCGAGAAGGATCCGCTCACGAAGGCTGGCCTGTAACCAAATCGTGCTCCTCTTCAAGTCATTTTGGCTCTAGCTCGTTAAGATGCATTGGATAATTGTAATGAGCCAAATAACCTTGATTAAGGTTTAAAAAACCATTTCACGCATGTGAGGAGGCTGCAATTAATGTGGTTAGTTGGGGGTGGAATCAGAGCAAAGGTGATCGCACAACCACCATGTACATCAGAGGTAAAACGAGAGTGAAAGCGGAGTCAAGATAGAACTAGGAACTTTTTCAGAGTTCCACATCCCATTCTAGATTTGGCTCTGGTCCTGCGGCAAGGAAAGGACAACAAAGGAATGAGGGAGGGATCAGAACCAAACCTAGACTTGGAACTTTACAAAGTTCCAGGTTTGGGTCTGATCCTGCTTTCGATCCCGACAAAGTGAAATAACAACATAGGAAAACAAAAGAACAAAGGGAAATGGGACCAAGACGAAGCCCATCCCAAAATAGGACACCAAACAAGAATAAAACACAAGGCAGACCAAACGAGAGTAGGATCGGAATGAAACCCAGACTTGGAACTTTTGCGAAGTTTCGGGTTCAATTTCGTTCCAGTTCCACTTCTACCAAAAGGAAAAGAAACACAAAGAGGAGGAAAACAAAAGAAAACCCAAGGGAGAAAAGAAACCCAAGAGCACGAGACAAGAAAAACAATGAAGAAGCCAACAAGGAAAGAAACGAGGCCAGGACCAAAACAAAAATTGGACCCAAAACCTTGTCAAATTTCTAAGTTCGATTTTAGCCCGCGTCACGAACCCACAAAAACAAGAGAAACAAAGACTTAGGAGGAAAAAGAACAACTCCTAAGAGCCAAACAAGAACATCAAGGACAAACAAACACAAGGGGGACCCATTTTGACCAAAAAAAAAATGGGTTGGTTATGCAATGCATAACAAAGGGTGACTCAGTTGGGAAAATGGTTTACCCATTTTCAAGATACTAAAAAATTCAGTTAGCCAGAACCTCTAGTTAATGAATATTTTAAACTTGAGAAAGATCAGTCATGGGAAACAAAGTTGAGTTGGAATCTCAAATGTAAATCAGCAATAACCACATCGAATTTGAGTGTGCGTATGTATGGTGCATCTATTTCTATAAAGGTTCTTCCTATCTCGAAATAACTGTATTAAATATGTAGGCTACGTGAATTGAATCCTTATGACTATCGTACAATGATATCCTCGGTATTACTCCACTTCCAAATAGGTGTCCATAGCCCCAACAAAGATACCTCTAGTTCTCTCAAAGCATTGCTCTACTGCCAGCTAGGAATCCATAGCCCCGATAGAGATACTTGAATTACCCTTCTCATATTGAGTCTTTCCATTAGTTAATGGTTCTATTTTCTTTTCTTTGTATAGGCTTACTTGAATAAATTCTTTTTCATATTTTTCTCATTACTCAGATGTGTCATCCTGAAACTTGGGTTGAGAACTACAATGGACCTCATGACAATGTCAGGACTCAAATATTTCACCTAAATCTAGAACACAATTACCCTGAGACAAAAATGCCTTCATGTAAAGAGATGTTTTTATCTATTCCATGACAAATTCAGCCATGGTTTATGAGATTACTTACAATATACATGTTTGTTCTTAACCTTTCAGGCTTTTATTTAAAAAAGAACACAAGACACAGGTCTTGAAATGAAAAAATTTCATAGACATATCTGAAAATACCTAAACCAATTTTTCTCCTAGTACCTTCAGCATATAGTGAATAACCACTCTGTATTTTGAAATAGAGCAGAACAAAAGTCACCCCAAAACACAAGAATAAAAACATAAACAACAACAAAAACCCAAAAATAAACAACAAAACATGACAAACAAACAAAAGAAACAAACCAACTAAATACATATATACAACCAAACAAAACATCATACCCTCAT
Source organism: Sequoia sempervirens (assembly GCA_007258455.2). NCBI lineage: Eukaryota > Viridiplantae > Streptophyta > Pinopsida > Cupressales > Cupressaceae > Sequoia > Sequoia sempervirens. The sequence continues at coordinate 9,838,870 of VDFB02000012.1, read as the reverse complement.
GGGCCAAAATAATGTTTGAGAAATTTCCCATTGATAGGCAATGGAATAGGCTCTCCCGTTAAAGTGCTCAACTGAAAGGAATTCTCACCAAGGATCTCGGCGATCTGATACAGACCCAACCAAATTCGGTCAAACTTTTGATGGTCCCCTTTCTTTTCCCTGGCTTTATCCCACAGTACTACCAGGTCTAATATTCTAAAAGCTTTGATTTTTTCTCTTTTGTCAAACCAACATTTGACAACAACTTGATGTTTAGAAAACTATTGTAAATCAACATCTCTTTGTTCTTCCAGATTCAATAAACTGGTTATCCTAACTTCTATCCTATCATCATTTGAGTAGAATTCTTGCATAAACCTAAGAATAGGTATCTGTAGATGGATAGGAAAGGATAGGTCTTTCCCATAGACTAACTTGAAAGGTGAGTTTCCTAAAGCAGCCTTGATTCGAGTTCTATCTACCCATAAGGAAAATCTGAGTTGAGTATGCCAATCCCTAGGATTACTCTCTAACAACTTCTTAATTACTTCCAACAAATTTTTGTTCATAGACTCAACTAACCCATTCCCCTGTGGGTAGTAATTAGAAGAATATTTTAACACAATTTTATGCTCATATTCCCATTGAATAAATTCAGCTGAAGAAAAAGTAGGGCCATTATCACATACCAGGGAAAATGGTACTCCAAACCTGGTAACGATGCATTCGTTAAGGAATTTGATGACAACCTCGGTAGTGCTGTTCTTACAATGCTAAGCTTCAGTCCAACATGTACAATAGTCGGTTGTCATCAAAATAAATTTATGACCTATAGAAGAGTTGGGGTTAATCACCCTGATAGAATCTAATGCCCATTGGGAAAATGGTCTTGCCATGTATACCGACTGTAGGTACATTGCTAGATTTTGTTCCCTGGATGTGAACGTCTGACATGCATGACATGTCCTCACATGTTGGTGAGCATCGTGGAGCACATGAGGCCAATAGTAACCCAATCTTAGAATTTGGTGTGCCATGGAATTAGCAGAACCATGTCTAGTACCATGTTTTCCATGAAATTCCGCTATGGCTTGTTTCACTTGTTGCTAATCAAGGCAGCGTAGATAGACACCCTCAAAGTTTCTTCGATATAGAGCTCCCCCTTTGAGCATGTAGTGGGAACTCTTCAACCTGAGTGCTCTCCTCTAAGTGGCATTCATCCCATCTAGACATTTGTTATTTAGCAACAAAAAGATAAAATCAACATACCAAGGATCGCTTGTAAATGATTGTACCATATAATGTTGATAGGTAATCTTAGCATCAACATCTTCCATCGCCTTGGATAGGCCTTGTCCTTGGACTAACTTCATCGGATGGATTTCAAGGTCAAATTATTGTAAGATTTCCTACCACTTTCCTTGTCTCTCCCCCAGTTCACTTTGCATAAGAAGGGACTTTACAGCAGGGTCAGGAACTATGGTAGTTATTTGACTGTGGAGGATATAGTGTTAGAACTTCTTGATAGATCGCACCAATGCAAAATCTTGTTTCTCCAAAGGTGGATATCTAACTTCAACATTCTTGAAAGGAGAACTCATAAAAGCAATCGACCTTTCATCCCCTTCACCCTTTCGTTGTGTCAAAACAACAACACAAGAATGGTCAGATGCAAAAGAATATATATAAAAAAGGATTCAAATAATTAGGGCTAGTTAGAACTGATGCCTCTGAAATAGACTGTTTAATCTATGAAAAATGCAGATTTAGCCTCATTTCTCCACTCAATCTTAGCATCCTTCATCATTTTGTTAAGGGGTTTGACGATCTCCGCAAACCCAGTTAGGAATTTCCGCACAAAGTTTATCTTGCCAAAAAAGGACCTCATCTCCTTTTTGCTACTTGGCATAGTCAGTTTTAAAATGGATTCCACTCTATTTGGGTCAATTGAAATTCCCTTCTCTAATATTATGTGGCCTAGTAATTTTCCTTTTGAAACTCTGAACACACACTTTTTCAGATTGAGGTAGACTCCATAACTTATGCACTTTTGAAGGACCTTTGACAAATCTGTAGCATGGTTTTTTCTATTCTTTGAAAACACGGTCAAATCATCCATATATATAATAATACACTTACCTACCAAAACCTTAAATGCCACATCCATCGCTCGCTGATGGCTCCAACATTGATAATACCAAATGGCATCCTTCGATAAGAAAATCTCCCCCATTTGGTATTGAAGGTAGTCTTCATCCTATCCTCGTAGTTGACCATTACCTGATTGTATCTTGAATATCCATCCAAGAATGACATCATTTGCGAACCATTTACTATTTGCAACACCTAATCCAGAGAAGGGAGAGGATAATTGTCTTTCTTTGATGCTTTGTTAAGGTTTCTAAAGTCAACACATAACTTGATCTCTCCACTCTTTTTATGAAAATGAACCAAGTTAGCGACCCAAGTCAAAATGTCTCACAGGAAAGATTATCCTTACAGACAACAACATCTACACTTCCTTCTGAATTAAGAGCTCGATAGGGAATTGACTGGGCACTGATTTTGGCAGAAAGGATTTGCTTCAGGTTTCATAGGGATAGTATGTGTTATTACCAACGTATCAAAGGTTTTCAAGTCTTCGTACCCCTAAGCAATTGCTGCTATATCCAATTTTAATGTTGTCAAGATTTTCTCTTAAATGTGTTTGGGGCAGGTTTTTCTAATGAACACATTCTTCTCAAGGCATGAATCCACCAAGTTAACTAACTCGTACTTCCCTCCATCAGTTTCAGTAGGAATTTTTTCACGAGCTCAAGGATTAGAGTCAAAGATCCTCTCTAATGCTACCATTTCCTTAGGAATTTTGTTCATTTTCAGGTTCATTATCCCTTTTGCATCACATGTTTTTGGATCCCACTCTCCATGATCTCTATCTGATTCATCAATAATTTTTCCTTCAAAGACATCTAAACTTTCCAAGAAGGTGAGTATATGCTAATCATCATCAAGGACCTGGAAATTTTGAACGTTATTTGGAATGGCTGGGATCGAGACTAACTCCACTAAAAATATTTTCAACTTAGAATCTTGCATGAGTTCTAAGGTACTAGCAGCAACAATAAGTGCATATGCAATTTGGTTATCTTCTCTGGGAATCAATTTGATTCTAAAGGCATCAAAGTCTTCTATTAGATTCCATATTCTATTTTAGTATGCAGCCAATCTCTTGTTATGGCATGTGTATTGACTACGAACCTACTTGATAATGACCTCAGAATCTCCCATGACTATCAAAGTTGTAACCTTTTTCTGATGCGCAAACATCAATCCTCTGGCCAATGCTTCATACTTTTCCACATTATTGGTATAGCCAAACTGTAACCCATGAGAGGCAAAGTATGTTTTCCCTTTTAGGTTTGTTAGTTCAACTCTTGCTTCAATCCCTAATTTAGACTTAGAACCATCGAATTTGAGGACCCACAATTGATCTAGGGCAAGTATTTCTTTCCTAGGACAAGTCAGAGGTAATTGTTCACAAGAAATAGGTGGCGGATTGGACTGGTTTAAGACTTCTAGACACGAGGAGTGATGTGAATGACGATCGTCAGAGATTTCACTTAGATTTAGAACATGTGCAGACACTTCTTGAATCTGATCTTGATCAGTGGTTTTACAGTCGATTATTAGTTTCAGCAACCCCCTTGGAATTGGAAGATTGGCAGGGGTTGTTGTATCAAATAGTTCCTAAGACTCTACAATCTCATTTCCCAAGGAAGAACATGAAATATGAGTTTTCCTGATTGGGGAAATGACTTCTTCTTGTGTATTATTGGTCTTTGTCAAGATAGTGGCATCTCTAGCCTGAAAGGAAAATCGATTCAGGGGTGTTTCAGGTTGGCACTCACAAGTTTCCACTGATTGAAAGACATGGTTCAGGATTTCTACACAAGGTTGACATGTCAATTCAGAATGACTATGGTAATGAATTTTGCACCAGTTAGGGAGTAGCAAACTCCATAGATCAACCTATTCTTCTAGAACTAGCCTATCCTATTGCAACTTTCTAATTAAAACCTGCTAGTTGACAGTGGTCATTAGGTCACAATGTTCTAAAGGTTGTAGGCTATTAGGATTGAACATTGAAAAGGTCATGATTTCCTCTCTCTTATATGCTCCTCTCTCAATTTCAAAATAGGCTACCTCGTTAGGACAGTTGTACTCAGTGATCATATGTTTGAGACAAGGCTCACTTTCAATCCTAATTTGTGTTGCTACCCCTTTCCATGGTAGCCACATGTGTGAAAAGTCTAAGGATAGATAACCCCCATTGCTTTTCATTAGGTCTCAGCTTAGAAGCATGCCATATGTCTCAGGGATATCAGCTACCTAGATATCCATATAGGTCTAGATCCGCGGGTTTGATCCAACCTGCACATGAACATTTTTTTAGTTCCCCTACCGCATTAACCTTAGTTTTGTCTAACTGTATCACTTTCTTATGAGTTTGAACCGGATTTAAACCTAACTTTTTACAAATGGAAAAGGGCACGACATAATCTGATGCTCCAGAATCTAAGAGGTCGTTGTGCAAATTATTTTCGAAGATTCTCAGGCTTAGAAGGAATGGTGGGGTCCATGTCTTACCTTTGTATAGGGATGCATTCATTTCATTGGTTGGAGTCACCTTATTCTTTCCTTTTGAATGATCTGCTTCTTCTAATTACAAAAAATAAATATAATAATAAAATTAAATTTATTTAAAATTATACTTTTTGGGAAGCTTATAATAAGGACTACATACTTACAAAAAATAAATTTTAAATGAATTCATTTGATCCTCCAAAAGGTAAATCAAAAGTGGTTTTTTATCAGCATTTTGATAGGTGTAAAGGAGACTCCGTTATAGGAATGGTTTAAAACTAGTGGGGTTCTATCCAAGGGGGTTTGATCTAAGGTAGTTTGATCAAAAAATATTCAGTATATTTATTTCTTGTGAATGTAGGTATTCTAATAAGCTATTTAAACACCAAAAACCAAATACAATGCCTCTAACTACCTTACAACTTCCCATGATCGTTGGGCTTCCATCTAACTTTCAAATTTGCACTTTTTACAATATTTGATATGACAACATTTAGCAATTTTGCAACATTTTACCTAATGACCCCACAATGACTTCAACACTAAAACCAACATTACAAAATGGCCTATCATGGCCTTATTTAACATTATCATGACTCAAAAAACATATCTAGACCTAACACATCAAATAAAAAACCTAAATAAAATAATTCTAACAGCATATTGATAAAGGTGGAGACAATAGACTTCATGATAGACTTCTTGTCACCTTCACACAAACTTCTTGTCGTCTTCACAACAACAAATAATTTCAGCTATTAATTTCATTTTAAATAACTATTTATCATGCTAACAATAAATAATATGCTCTCAACATGATGTCACGTTGGGCAGGGAACCACTTTAAAATATCAAAGAATGACAATGAAGTCTTTTGTTTTTGCATCTTTGAAATAAAATCAAATTCCATGTCATTTTTCATTTGATATTCAAGAACAAAAGATGAGTTACCTTTATTTTGAAATTTAGGTAGGCCTTTTGGCGGAGGCAGGTTGTCCGCATTCTGATTGGGTGGAATTATAGTGTTTGGAGGAGCAGATGTGGTGAATGGGCCTTTACCCTAATTCCTCAGGAAATGACCCCCTTTGGATTGGAAGGCTTGAGCATCATATACATCCTCCTCTGGCTCATTTTCCTCTTGTCTAGGGAAAGGAGATCCTTCATCAAAGATTTCATAAGCCATGGTTGTATCTGTGGATCCATCATTCTTGTTGGGGCCACCCTGTAGTGGAGCATCAACTTGTGCAATCTTAACCATTTTCTCCATTTTGGGATAGTTAACTTTAGAATGTGTTGCAGTGTTGTGCAACCTACACCAATTCGTCATGAAGTTAAGATCTGCAACATTTGCAGTATGTGGTTTGTCATCACCAGCTTGATAGTTATGGGAAACTCCCCCATTGTTTGGTCCAGTGTTCCATTGTCTGTTATTATTGGATCTTTGGTTGTATCCTCTATTTTGGTTTTGGTAATTTTGATTGGGGAGACTCTGGTTTTGAAAGTTCATTTGGTTTTGATTAACATTTTGATTGGAATAACTACCCTGATTGGAATACCCTCCTTGGTTTTGGTAATTCTAGTTTTGATTTTGATTATGAGGGGGGTTATACTTGACCTATGTTATCTCATTGGTCACTTGAGATAATGTTTTCTTCAAAGTCTCCAACTTTGTTGTCAGATGAGTTGTACATTCACTTTTTGCAGTAGTTGCAGATGATGTATGTGTCATGAGGTTAGATCCTCCAGCGTGATTATGGGAATTTTGGGCTTCTTGTGAAGAGTCGGGGATCTGAAAACTAAAGAATAGTTGTTGAGATGGATCCTGTAGCTCGGTTAAAGGACCGTATGCAGAGTGAGACATCCTTAGGACTGTATTAAACAACTGGGTAAGATTAGGCACCTGAGAGTATCCTAGAGGAGGGAAAATCCCTCCTAGACCTCCTAATTTTGATCTAATCTATTGTTGGAGTTTAATAGCAAGGTGGTAAACTTTGGAAAGAGAATCAATGCCATTTGTGAGGTATTTTCTCTACAAAAATAGGCCAATCAAGGGATCTATGGCCTTTAGGTAAGCTTGGATAGCAATATTTTCAGCCACCAAGTATGGATCTTGTAACCTCCTATACATCCTCTAAAATATGGTATTAAATGGGGGTAATGGTTCATGTGCCTCTTTCCTAATAGTGGAAAATTGATGATATAAGATTGCAGGATTGACATAAACCCAAAATTGGTTAATGAAAGAATCTTCTAAGTTTGTCCAGCTCAAGATTGATCTGGTGGGAAGATTCAGATACCAATTGTAAGCCATGTCTCCCAACGAATAAGTAAAAAACCTACATGCAACATCATGGTGAGCAATTTTGGCCCAGTACAGGCATCTTTGAATTCTTGTATGTGCTCTTCAGCACTTCGTGACTCGGCATGAGTATACTTGGGACAAAATTTCTCTAGGTTCTTAGGAATTCCATGTATGCCACTAGGAATGACTCTTAGTGGTGAAGGATTGTTGGCAAAGAATTCCATAGGTGGTGGTGGTGGTGGTGGATTTGGTTGTACCACCTGTGGCATTGGTGGAAACCCGAGTGGAGTAAGTGGAGGTGTTAACGATGGTGGAATCAAAACCCTACAAGCTCTGGGTCTAATAGGGGTATGGATTTCAACTAATGGTTATGGATTTGTAGCAAATCTGAGAACTCTTTCAAACCTTTCTGGTGAAAAGGACTCGATTCGAGCCAGTTTTTTCCTCTAGGCCTTCCTTCTAGCGCTAGTTCTGTTGATGGTCAATGTAACACAACAATGTTAAAAAAAATATTTCTACTCTATTTCTCCTGAAAAAGATAAATAATCTAAAACTACCTATCTTCCAAGGTCTCTATAGTTGGTTCTCAATTGTGCTGGTGTTGTTCAGTGGCCTATGCAACTGTAATGTTCAAGGGGCCTACTTGTAAAGGGATACAAAGTGCATAGTAAAAATTAATCTAATGTTTTAGGGGTGTAAATAAACATCAAAAGATAAAATAGAGCTCAGGACAACAAAGCATAAACACAAATTTCCTTCAATTTAGACATATAAACTTTGTAATGAGAATTTCTTTCAAACAAATAAAACCACAAAATGATACAATCCACAAAATACTCCATACCATTGTATTCATTCATAGTACAAATTCAAGACATGCAATCATTCATCATCACTAAACTTTCAAAATCAAACAAGAACATATCACTAACTCATTACTAAAATTTATAGATCAATAAACACAAAGAGATCTCATTCAAAAATAACTCAATAAAAATACTCTCAAATTCAGGGTCTTCTATTGATTTTCATCCAATAAGAGACATTTATGCACAACAAACTCACTGGCATATGAATGACTATTGTTCATCAACATCACCATTAAAACTAATTCTGGAAATAACATAAACTGTATTGAAAACTTGTAAAAATGTCTAAGTATCTTTGCATAAAACTATAAAAGCTTCTAAGAACTATAAGAACTATCCTATATCTCTCTTTAGGCAACTAATATTTTCTTCAACTAGCCGACCTTTACAATATGGAGAGAAATTCTACATATAGACAAGTTCAACACTAATTTCTCTCATAAAAATGAAGATCCAAAAATCAAGGAGTAACTGAAGCTGAATGAGGCAACTGCCTATTATGATCTTCAGTTAACCACTGATGACTCCTTATCAAAAATCTGTAGGCAAAGGGAGGAGGTTGAACTACTGGGGATCCTCAGTTGAGCTTGTGTTATGATCCTCAAAAGTAGGAGAGAGCTGCCCAGCTGGGCATGCCACTTGATGCTTCATCCAAAAAGAATATTCTATAGCCATTTCATTCCCCCGTCTTCTGTTCAAGTAGGTATTCATCATAACTTTCCAATACTTGTTTAAGTATATCCACATTTGGCCCATCTACCTAACTATCTTCAAATTTTAGTCTTTTCAATTCAACAGAGGTGAATTTTTGCATATCATCCAACTTAGCAAGCTCCTTCTGAGCAATCTTCACTACCTCTTTTATATCCATAAACCTATCAATTAAAAAATCATCACCATCATCTCCCTTCTGTATTGTGTCTTGGAATCTATTATCCCATTTGTTCCTTAGTTCATCAAAATGGAAACCATCCTTTACAAGGACATCTTCATTCACAATCATGGCTATAATTGCCTCCAATTCCACAATTTGATCTACCAAATCTTTCCTAGCCTGTTGCACCTCATTCCTATGTGAAAAAATGAATATAGAATGAAATTTAATAATGTTAATAGTTTTATCAACAAAATCCTCATTACCTTCTTCATGGATGGATATTTCTAGGAGTGTTTGTTGAGGTAGCTTACTAATTTCCTTCAATTTCCTCACATGTTCTCTGTATTCTTCCTCTTGGTTACAGAGGGTCTCAGCATATGCGGTCATGTCATTGACTAATTCCCATGCATCTTCATGAGCCTTATGACTTTCAACAAGCAGTTCCTCCACCTCTTGCTTCAACTAATCAATCCATCTATCCAACATCCCTACTTTGCTTCTCATTTCAACAAGGTCATCAACTTCTTTCTTACTTAACAAAATTGGTGTCGTAGGAGCAACAGATTGCAAAGAAATAGGAAAAGATAAGTCCTTCAAGAACTTATGCAATTGATCCAATTGAGCTTTGAGTTCATCCTTCCTTTGTTTATCCTTTATCATCCTTGACTTAGTGGAAGATGCTACAATATCAATCAGGTCTATTTGTTGGTTCCTTGTAGGCCTCCCGAAGTTCACAGTGCCTACTTGATAATCACTCAAATGCATTTCTTATTTGTCCTTGTCCACCATGGGAATGACACATTCAACTACAATTTCTCCAACATCTATTAGTTTGGTGGAATGAAGGACTCGAGCCTTTTTCTTGGGCCTCTCCTTCTCAATTTCTTTCATCATATCATCCCAATTTAGGGGTTGGGGTTGGACTATCTATTTCCTCTCCAAGTTGAGCTTTAACCATGTTGGGGAAGCAAGAGGAGTAACCACTTATTGTGAAGAAGAAGTGGAAGAAGACAGGGGTTACCAAAGTGTTACCTTAGGTTGAGAATCAACCTCTTGTTGTTGCTCCTTTTCTGCCATTTCTTTAGCAAGCCTATTAGCTTTAGCTTTCTCTCTTTCTTCTTCCAATCTCCTCTCTTTGAAACATATCATTTCTTTTCTTTTCCAATTCCTTCACCCTTTCCCACATTTTGGTTGCTTCTCGTTCATGTTTGGATTGTTCCTACCTCCTTTTTAGTAAGAGCTCTTCGTCATCTTTCTTTCTTTGGGCCTCCTCTATAGCCTTGGCTTTGGCCTCAAGGTCTTCCTTTTCTCTTGTCATGCATTTTCCTCCTAAAGGCCATGGATCTTTTGTAGGAGGGCCAAATTCTCCCTCTCTGCATTAGCTTTCCATTCATTTTCCTTTTGTTTTGTAGGAGGTCCTCCTTCTCCTTATGTTGCCTTGCTAGTTGTTAGTTTTTTCTCTAGCTTCAGCCTCTTGTTGTTTTGCAAGTTCCTTAGGTTGTGCCTTGCCATCAACCTCCTTCTTTGCTTCCTGAAAGAGTTTCCATTGGTCCTCTAGAGTTAGGACATGCTCAGTCCCAACATCTTCAATATCCTCAAAAGATGCAGTCACAAAAGGATCATTATTTGATTATGTGGCCTCTGAATCAGTGTCTATGTAATGAATCTCAACCTCCTATTGCTTATATTTTTTAGCTTGCTCATGGAGGCTGCCATCAGGTATTTCGCTAGTAGATTCTTCCAGGAGAGAAGGTTAAGATGAGGCTCCTTCTCCAACTGTTGTAGTCTCTCGATGAGGGCACAACCCGAGACACGAAAATAACCCACAAACAAGAGAATAATTTTATTATTCAGAAAATGGAGCTTCTTACATGCAGAGGATCTCAAATCCCCAAGTTCTACAACATATGCAAGCTCAGAAATCTACAGATTAACCCTTTCGCAATATGCGAGCTTGTCCCCAAAAAGTTACCCAAAAATTAGAAAACCCGCCCATAAATAGAGCTCCTCCTTAGTTTGGAGCCAAAACAACATTCAAATTGAGTTTAGGCGGTTTTGGCGCCGAAAATTTACAACAAGAAGTTCAAATTTGGAAAGGGCATTTGCAATGGTAACTTCTAGAAAGTGCGCCAACTTCGCGGGGCCATAACTTTTGATCCAGGACTCCGATTCGCGAACCGTTCGAACCGTTGGAAAGCTCTCGAAGTCAAGAACACGCTCAAAATTTGCTACGCCAATTTCGGCAAGTTTCGGGGCCGATCCGGAAGCTCTAAGTGCCTCAAATCCCACTCGGAAGATTTTCGTGCAAATCTGGGCAACAAAAACTGCAATATCTTTCCACCCAGGAAGAGAAAATAAAAACCGTGAATTGGGAATTTTATTATGACGAAAAGGGTATCCAAAAATGTAAAACACCTGAAAAATGATAAACTTGAAATTTCACTATTTTTGGGTGATGCAAGATTGCCCTTACACCACTGGATGCTCCTGCATCATCTCCACACCTTGGGACTCATGGGTTTCTTGATTAGGTACTCTTGGATCAACATCTCCTCCAGAGCTAGGAGGATAATACTCCAATTGTTCCTTAGGGGCTATCCTCCTCTTGGTTCTCCTATAACCTTGGGTACCTCCTTCTTTCCTCTTCTTTGAGGATTGAGCTTTTGGCTCCTTTATCCTCATGACCACCCATTGGATGCTTCTATCCATTATTGTCTTGGAAATTTGTTTAATGCCAATAAACTCCTCCTCATCCCAATTTATTGGGTCCAAGTTCTTGGTGCCTATATTCTCTACTTCATATATAGGGTCCAAAACTGCACCATCATCTAATAATGTATCAGGAATGTCTTCCTTTACCCCATATTCAATCATCTGTGAGATGGTAAGCCTTTCATAGTTCATTTTCCTTACATCATAATATTCCTACAAATCTATCCAAAAATATTCCAACAAGTTATAGTTTTTACCAAAAATGGCGGGAGTTAAGCCATTCATCTTATGCTCCGGGGCAAAGTGTTTCCTAGCTGTATACAATCCAAACTTTAGGTAACTTAATTCTTCACACACTGCCTTTGCAATGAAATTTTGAACACAACAATATTCTCCCAACTCCATGAGAAATTTGTGGCATCCTGGCTTGTGTTTGTTGGCAAACTTTGTATTGACTCCCATAGCCTAATATATAAACTCCATAAGAACAATCCTATCACTGCAACATCTTGGCAGTTGATGAGGATGTCCATCAAAACCTACCAACCTAAAGTAAGAGAACTTTGGGTACTGGATATACCAATGTCCCCATTCAACAATGAGAGCCATAGCCTCCCTACTCATCCTATATCCAACATCTCCTATCAACCAATTGATAATGACATAGAGGAATGCATCATTAACCCTTCTATAATGTAGCTCTGATGTTTGTAGGGTCAACTGAACATAGTGCTCCCATGCCTTCTTTTTCCCAAGAGCTTCGCCTAATATGCCTACTACATTCAATCTAGGGAATATGCCCATCCTTGTGGCTAAGTATATAACATAAGAGGTCATGAAGAAGTTCTTTGTTTGCCCCACCTTGAGCATTTGATTGTGCAAGTTATCCGACTGGATCATGCCCCAATCAAACTATTTCCTACCATCCAAAATGGTTTCAATGAATGGAAACATCCATTCCTTAAAGTATGCAGTCTTTCTTTCCAAACACCTTGGAAAGCATCATAATTAAGTCATCAATTTCCTTCTTCAAGTCTCCCCTCTTGGGTTGTTCAGGAACCTTGTGTTAAGGAATTATTCTCAGTCTTCAAGCATTTTTTGTTCATGGGGACCTATTACCTTCCTTGTCCCTATTGAATAACTGCAATGCATCTGCTTTAGTCAATTGCTTGGGGTTCTTGGGGGTAGGTGGATTGAACAAGAACCTCATCATTTGTGGAGATAGATCAATGATCACATTCCCCTTGAGTTCCATACACTGTCTTGATGAAGGATTGTAAGCCCCTGTTGTTGTGAGTATAAGCTTTGGGCACTGAACTAATAGAGGGAAGAGTGTAACATGTGCTAGTACAGATTGGGCTATTCTTTTAGCCCTCCCAATCACTTCCTTCAAGAAAGTGTCTACAATCAACTCCTCACTGTTGAATGGGCCCAAATTAGTATCTATGATGTTAGCCCATTTTGAATCTAACTTGCTAGCTATAAGAGTGAGATCTTGGTGTTTATATCTCAAAGTGTAAGGCAATTTCTCCACCTTTACCTTCTTTGGCTTCACTCCCTTTGAGCTTTCTGCAACTTTCCCTTCCTTTTGTGAGACTTCCTTAGATGCTCCTAACATTGTTTACTTCTGCAAGACAACCCTAGATTAGATCAACATAAGGTATGAGAATCATCATTACAAGTGTTACCTTTCATACTTCTCTATTCTTCCCTAGGTAACCCTCCATACTTAGTGAAATTTTAAACCTACCAGGAGCGGGACCAAGAGAAGATCAAGAACTAGAGAGCTGAAATAGATAACACAATCGGAACTGGAACTGGGACCGGATCAGGAACTAGAACCGGGACCGGATTAGAAACTGTAACTTTCAAAAGTTCCAATATTTTGATATCGTTTGGTGATCCAGTTTCGCCAAGGCTAGTAGAATCATAATCAAAATTGGAACCTACCTAGAGTGTGATCATTTCTGGAACCAAACTCTTAGGCAAAAAGCTCATTGGATGAGTTCATTTCCAGCTTCGGTTTCGCTATAAATTATGAACTCTCGATGGAATCTACCTGCACGCCCACATCATTTGGACCCAAGTTTAAATAAGGCGCAAGAAGGAAAAATTCAAGCTTGACTCCACCCGAACAAATGGGACCAAGATCGATCGAACTAGGGAATTCACGCAAAAAGGGCGCAACACACAAACCCTAACTCGTACGGCCTGTCGACCTAAATAAAACTAGGGCATCAAAACCCTACAATTAAATCCATAAGACCGAAACATGCATAAACCATGAAGGATCAAGAGAATGATTTAGAATAGTTCTAAACACAAGAACCCTTCAAAACAAAGCCCTAATCGAAACTAGGGCATGCTAGAATGGAAATGCCACAAAAATAGAGAAAACGACAACAACCCCAGCAAAATGAAAGAAAACAAATGAGGAAAGCAAAGAGACAAATGGAAAACGGAAGAAGAAACAAAACAAAACACACAAAAAAAGCAAACAAACAAAAATGGATGCAAGCAAAGATCCATGGGACAAGTTCTGCAAATGTGTGAAGAATAAAATGAACAACCAAATGGGAAAACAAAAAATGGAATGGGAGAAACCACACCTACCTCAAAACACAATGAGAAAGGGTTGAGAATCGATAGGGATTCACTCACGAATGCTCACCCATAACCAAATCATGCTCCTCTTCAAGTTGTTTCGGCTCTAGCTTGTTAAGACGCTTTGGATAATTGTAATGAGCCAAATAACCTTGATTAAGGTTTAAAAAACCATTTCGCGCATGTGAGGAGGCTACAATTAATGAAATTAATGCGGTTGGTCACGAGTGGAATCAGAGTGAAGGTGAGCGCACAACCACTATCTACATCAGAGGTAAAACGTGAGTGAAAGTGGAGTCAAGATAGAACTAGGAACTTTGTCAAAGTTCCACATCCCATTCCGGATCCGGCTCCGTTCCCACAACAGGGAAAGGACAACAAAGGAATGGGGCGGGATTGTAATCAAACCCAAACTTGGAACTTTACACAGTTCCAGGTTGAGGTCTGATCCCACTTTTGATCCTGACAGAGGGAAAGAATGAAAACACAAGAAAACAAAAGAACAAAGGGAAACAAGACCAGGATGAAGCCTATCCCAAAATAGGACACCAAATGAGAACAAAACACAAGGCAGACCAAACGGGAGCAGGATCAGAGCAAAACCCAGACTTGAAACTTTTGCAAAGTTCTAGGTTCAGTTTTTGTTCTGGTTCTAGTTCCACCAAAAGGAAAAGAAACACAAAGAGGAGGAAAAAAAAAGAAAACCCAAGGGAGAAAACAAACCCAAGAGTACAAGACAAGCAAAACAACAAAGAAGCCAACAAAGCAAGAAATGGGGCTAGGATCGGAACAAAAAATGGACTCAGAACCTTGTCAAAGTTCTATGTCTGGTTTCAACCTGCATCTCAAGCCCGCAAAAAAGAAAGAAACAAAGACTTAGGAGGAAAAAGAACAACTCCTGAGACCCAAACAAGAACACCAAGGACAAACAAACACAAAGGTGTTGGAATATTTTGTCATTCATGTCAAAAGGGGATCAGAGGAGAAGTGTGTTGATCCTATGCTAAAGTGCATATTGTTGTCATTGACATCAAAAGGGAAAAATAGGCAAAGGGTTTTGTTGGCATGATGACAAAAGATGGATGAGAGAGCAGTGGTCCTGATGGAAAATTAAGAGGCAGATTTGTGATGGGTTTTTCGAGTGCATTCAAGTCATGTGCTTTGCAGGTCGAGAAAGTGTTGGACGTCCCCAAAAATGAATTAACGCTATTTTTAGGTAATATTAGGGTTTACAGAAAAACCCTAATGTGTTTAGAGTCAAGGCATCGTGAACAAAAAATTATATTTTTTTGTTGACTATGTATCAGTGGTTGAAGGTCACATAAGTTACAACTTATGTCTTTGAAGTCATGGGTATGACCAACCCCTTTGCCCTATGTTTACCGGCCCAGAAAATATTCAACAACCATAATATTTCTTAAGTCATGGGATTCCAAGATTTTCTAACCTATTTCATCAGGTTCTATAATTTCCTAACCTCCCAACTTGGTGACTTAGCTAATGCAGTGATAAGGAAGAAGGCTCTCTTTGTTATTGCTATGTCACAAGTTTTCAAAAGTTCACAACCTCTGACAAAGAGGTTCTTAAGTTTAGATTTATGGTGACTAAGCAATGGAGCGATAAGGAGTAAGGAAGCACTCCATGTGGGACCCAACCATAATGACGATGTAGACACGTGGCATGATGGGATTGAGTAAATGGTAATCCACATCCTTGTTGTGGATTACAGAGTTGTGACATGGCGATGATGTGGATATGTGACGACAACATGTGGACCCCACATTGGAATGATGTATTGGGTGATTTTTTTCATTGAAGTGACTTAGTCATTTCAAAGGGAGTTTCATAGGTTCTCTATGTCGTCGATGAGTCAAGGGTTTTCATAACTTCATAACCTCCGACATGAGGTTCTAAGGTTCAAGTTTTTAGCGAATGGGCGATAGGAGTATGATGCTAACTATGGGATCCAGTGTGATGATGGTTAACAGATGGCAGTGAATGATTGCATCAAGGCCATTAGTAATGGTGCATGATCAACAGTTGCAATTCAGATGATCCAACAGTGCCCATCAATTTCGCTAAGCTTTACGAGGATCCTGGCTAAGTCTCGTGGGGTCAGAGGAGTATGGTAGAGATTAATCCATGGTGGATGGATATTGACCATCGATGAAGATGGTGGGACCCAACAAAGAAATAAGTGAAGGTGACGATGGTGAATGACAACATGTGACGACAAGTGGCAGAAGAAGATTTGATCGACAAACCAACTCACATCATTGTTGTGAGTTGTGTGGTGATGACATGGATGACATGTAGGTTTGTGTGGGCTTGATGTCATATCTCAAGGGGATAGCAGACTTTAGACGCGTGTCCAGGTGGACCCCACATATGGCAAGCAATGTATGAAGGAGACTAGCGACGAAGATCAAAAGGTGATTGATCCAATAGTGATCATCAGTCGGTGGAGATAAATGGTGCATGATTAAAGGTATTTGATTTGATAGAAATTTTTTAAAAGATATGATGATGAATGAGAGCTAATGGATCGTGGTGCCAAGAAGATTGATGGCCCAGATTTGAATGCAATAATCACAAATGACTAACTTAGTGTGAAGACGGTTTCGAGTGGTAACCGACATAGGAGAAGGAATTAATTGGTCCAACTGCACCTATGACCAATGTCGATCAAGATGTGACCTATTAAGCGACAACAGTTTGCAAAATATTTGAAGATTGAATCAGATCGATTGAACAGGAGAATGCATTGAATGCATAATCTGATTCTAGGGTTTGAAAGAGAATGAATGAAGGAAAATTCTTTGTATCAAAATTAAATGTTGTGTGGCTTGATGTAGAGGTATGGTGATATCTGATAAACCTTATTAGATGTCTTAATGATGAGCTAGATGATGGTGTGTAGCTCAATGTATAGGTAGCTTGTTGGTGAAGTTAGCATATGAAGAAAACCCTAATAGATGATCTGAACAGTTGAGAGAATCTTGAGGTAGAGATAGAAGACAATCAGATATTTTCAATGTTAGATGGTTGTAGTAAGTGTGCACGAATAGAGAGAACAACCTGCAGTTGTAAGGAGTGTTGCATAGTGTAACATCTGAGAGAGAAGTATGCTACAAAGATAAGAAGTGTGTTTTGTGTGTTTGCGAGAAAGAGAGAGATGTGCAGCAGATAGAGAATGCATTTGTAAAGTCCTAGACTGTAAAACAAAACATCATCTAGGTTGGCATTCAGGAGAGTGTAGATGTATGAGACACTACAGAAAGGGAAAGAAGAGTAGAGTAGCAAGATAGAATAATGATTATTCTATGTGCAGAGGAGAGTGCAAAGCAGAGGGTGTGGGTTGTTGAGAGTGCAGCTTCAACAACATAAAGTAAGTTGCAGTAAGTGCAACAATGTATTGCATGTATTGATGCATCTCAGGTTTGGTAGAACCAAGTCTGCATATTTGAGATTGTTCTTATTATACTGAGTTGTGGCTCAGAATAGGGGATTATAGTCTCCTTGAAGTTGTGGCTTCTAAATTAGGGTGTTTTTGCATCCTTGGGTTGTATCCCTAAAAGCATTGTAACAGAGATTTGGATTGTGACCCTAGATTTGAGTAGTAGTCTC
The DNA here is from genome assembly GCA_007258455.2 of Sequoia sempervirens. NCBI lineage: Eukaryota > Viridiplantae > Streptophyta > Pinopsida > Cupressales > Cupressaceae > Sequoia > Sequoia sempervirens. Next base: position 9,821,256 of record VDFB02000012.1, on the reverse strand, counting down.
AAGTAGGATTTGTCACCGTGGTTTCTCCCATATCGGGTTTTCCAAATATATCTGGTGTTATGTGATGTTTCTGTGTGCATGCATATTTCTGTATCACATGATTAATATCTACATAATAAGGGTTAAAGAGAGTAGTTTGCACAAAAGGTTTTAAGAGCTAAATTTTTAATATCTACTGATTCACCCCCTCCTAGTAGATCATTTTGTTCCAACAATTGGTATCAGATCCCTAGGTTCCTTAGGAGAAGCTTAATCAGGTCGGGTAGATCTTGGTAGAGTGAACACAATGGTTAGTCAAGAAATTTTACTTGCATATGATGGACCTACCTTTGATGGATCAAGATTATTTTTTGGAGCTCATTAATGGAAGGATATTTGGGATCCATAGGATTTGATGTTTGGATGTCAGTCGTAAATAGATATTATTCCTGTTGCACTTCCAATAACTAAAACTGAAAGGAAGGCATATGAGGATAATGCTACAACAAGAGATATAATTCTTCATGTACTATCAAATTATGTGTTGGTCACAGTCATGCATTGTCAAACAACACATGAAGTCTGGAACAAGTTGAAGAGAATGGTAAAGAAGAAATGAAGGTATTGACTCAAAAATATGAAAGTGAATTTGAAAATCTAAGTACAAGTGAAGCTACAACAAGAAGTGATGAAGAAGATACATCTACCTTTGGATCACAAGAGCCCAGTGAAGAGCAAGTTGATTCCTTCAAAAGATCAAGAAATGGCTTCAGGAAACATAGAGGTAATCACAATCATTTTGTTTCTAATTTTTTTTATGATGAAGTAAATGATTCTAATAAGGAAAAGGACAGTAAAAATAATATGCACGCAAGTGAATAAAATGGGTCATTTGATGTTAGTGGTAGATCAGATGATGAACATGGAAGTTTCTATGAGTGTGATCCATTTGGAATGACCTCTGATGAAGAGATTGAGAGGTCTAATAAAGATGAAGAAGTTGAAACCTCTGGTAAAGAAGAATAAGAAGTGGACCTTGAAGGTAATCTTATTTGTGCTCTAAATGAGATTAAAATTTTGAAGGAGAATGAAGAACAAAAATTGCATGCACAAAAAGAGAAAGGTAGACTAACTAAAAGCCTTGAAGATTCTAACTAAATGATAGTTAGTTTGAAAACACAAGTTGAGGAAGCTAAAAGGATAGAAGATGTAGTTAAATATGAACTATAGTCTAAATCAGATGAGTGCATGAAGCTAGAAGTTGAAATAGTTTCCCTAAGAAAAGATTTGGAGAAAGCCAAGGAACAGATTGACAAAGGCTTAAAGCTGAAAGGTGGCTCTGAGATATTAGATGAACTGATAAAATCACAAAAGCCATCTAAACCTAAGGAGAAGGTTGGCCTTGGATTTGAGAAAGGAATGAGCTCCCCCATCGGTACTTCTGCAAACTTATATGATAGATTTAGAGCAGAAGAAAGATGATGTACAAAGAATGAGAAATCCTACATGAGTTGTTCTAAAGAAAATACCTTTGGAAATGGAAGATCAGAAAAAGGAACCGCTAGAGTGAAGAAAGCAAAAGAAGAAAAGAAGACCACTACCGATAAGAAGAAAGTAGAAGAAAAGTGCCTTGCTACAAACAAGAAAAATAATAATTATTCAAATCCTAATTATCAAAAGAAGATGGCCACAACAGATAAGAAGGTGGAGAAATCAGTTTCCAAAAAATAGAAAAAGATGCAGCATATTAAGTGAGCTAACACATAAATGGTTACAAGGATGAGATATATGAAGAAGCCAAATCAAACAAGACCTCCTCATCATGTTCAGAGCAACGCTATGACTAGTTACTCCCCATGTTTTAATGGTTACTGTTATACTTGTAATCAGTTTGGTCATAGAGCTACACATAGAAGGAGTACAAAATATGCAAATAGAAATTCATTTGCTCCTGTAAGGTTTATGCATGTAGTCTGCTACAAGTGTGAAAACTTTGGTCACATAGCTAAATACTGCAGATTAGATCTTGTGAGGCCAACAGTACAAAGCAAGAGGAAGAATACAAGGAAAGATACATCTTCCATAGTGAACAATGGTTCACATGCTATTGAAAAGAAGACTAATATATCAAAGAAGGTGCACAAGATGGTTTGGAGAGAGAAATATTAGCAGGCAACGCTCCATGAAGATGATTTTTCCTCACATCACTAATTTGTAGTGATGGGGCATGAGTCCAAGGGAAGCTAAATTGGTGTTTCATTCATCCCTGGAAATGAAGAAGGAGAGATCAAGTCAGGTAAAATATGTTTTACAAATTTCTAACGACTTGATGGTTGCAGATTTATGGTCACATTCTTGCTCCTTGAAATGCATGTCAAGGGGTAAAAAAATTAGCAGATGGTGGAGAGTTTGTTGCAGAAATTGATATCAACCATTGGTATCAATTATTGAAGAAAAGGTGGTGTAGATGCTCTATCAAGAGAAATGCTTCTTGCCTACAAGAGGAAGAGTTATGGCTAAGAGGAAACTATTTTGTGTATATTGTTTTCAAATTGGTATCAGACCATTATAAATTTGTTCAGAACAATCTAGTTGGTACAGAGCCCAAAAGGATGCAAATGGTCGAGTTTGCTAAAAATAAAATGTTGCATGATCTTAGGGGGAGTTTCTTTAGTTAGTAGATCAATTGTATGATCATTTTGGCTGGTACAGATGAAATGCAAAACTTGGATTAAAGAAAATGCATGAGTATACCAACAAAAGAGTATGGAGAAAGCTCTAAGAGGGAGTTGCTATATGTATCAAATCAATGTTATACTTGATACAATGCAGTCCAGGATATCAATTTGCACATAGCATAGAGTGAACACATTCACAATTGGTATGAGAATGATAATCGGTATCAGAACATGATATCATTAATTGGTGTCAAGTATATGATTCAATTGGCACAGAGCATGAATCAAAATATCTATGATTGGTATCAAACCTAATTGGTGCTAAGTATGTAACGATACTTCAACTGACATCAAATATTTTCTTTTATTGGTATAGAGCAGTTGAAACATATGGTATTTCCATTGTAGTAAAAAGGTCGAATGCAACTATTAGTACATTTTTTTTGTTTTGTTTTCAATCAGTATTAGCCAAAGGGGGATCTAAGTCCCTTTGCCATGCTAAGAAGAAGTGAAGGCTGTAGCAGTATGGTGACCTGAGATAGTCAAGAGGAGAAGGAATGTCCAAGGAGGATATTAGAATACAACTAGACCCTTTGCACTGATTGTCAACCAAGAAGAATACTTTCAAGAGGGGTGATCCATTTTCCATTGATGTCAAAGGGGGAGAAAGTATGCAAATGCTCAAGTATCTGAGAAAGAGGGAGAAATTCATGCAAATGCTCAAAGAGGAGCATTGTAGAAAGCAACAATAGAAGGAGAAAGTAAAGATGATACAAGTACAAATGTTGAATTGGTTAATTGGTATCATTGAGCATTTAAGTTTTTCCATCAATGACAAAGGGGGAGATTGTTGGAATATTTTGTCATTGATGTAAAAAGGGGATCAGAGGAGAAGTGTGTTGATCCTGTGTTGAATTGCATATAGTTGTCATTGATTTCAAAAGGGAAAATCAAGCAAAGGAGTTTGTTGGCATGATGATAGAAGATGGATGAGAGAGCAGTGGTCTTGATGGCAAATTGAGTGGAAAATTTGTGATGGGTTTTTCGAGTGAATTCCAATCATGTGCTTTGCAGGTCAAGAAAGTGTTGGATGTCCCCAAAAATGAATTAATTCTATTTTTGGGTAATATTAGGGTTTACAGAAAAACCATAATGTGTTTACAGTCAAGGTTTCATGAACAAAAAATTATATTTTGTTGTTGACTATGTATCAACGGTTGCATTTCACATAAGTTACAACTTATGTCTTTAAAGTCATGGGTATGACTGACCCCTTTTCCCTATGTTTACCAGCTCGAAAAATATTCAACAGCCATAATATTTCTTAAGTCGTGGGATTCCAATATTTTCTAACCTATGTCATCGAGTTCTAGAGTTTTGTAACCTCCTGACTTGGTGACTTAGTTAATGGAGTGATAAGGAAGAAGGCTCTCTTTGTTATCACTATGTCCCGTGTTTTCAAAAGTTCACAACCTCTAACAAAGAGGTTCTTATGTTCAAATTTCTGGTGACTAAGTGATGGAGCGATAAGGAGTAAGGAAGCACTCCATGTGGGACCCAACCATAATGACAACACAAACACGTGGCATGATGGGAATCAGTAAACAGTAATCCACATCCTTGTTGTGGATTATAGAGCTATGACATGGCAATGATGTGGATATGTGATGACAACATGTGGACCCCACATTGGAATGATGTATTGGATGATGCTTTTTTCATTGAAGTGACTTAGTCATTCGAAGGGAGTTTCATAGGTTCTCTTTGTTGTTGGTGAGTTGTAGGTTTTCAAAACTTCGTAACCTTCAACATGAGGTTCTAAGGTTCGGGTTTTTAGCGACTAGGTGATAGGAGTATGATGTTGACTATGGGACCCAGTGTGACGATGGTTAACAAACGGTAGTGAATGATTGCATCAAGGCCATCAATAATGGTGCATAATAAACGGTTGTGATTAAGATGATCTGAATGTGCACATCAGTTCCACTAAGCTTTTGGAGGATACTGGCTAAGTCCTGTGGGGTCAACAGAGTATGGTGGAGATTAATCCATGGTGGATGGATATTAACCATCGATGAAGACGGTGGGACCTAGCAAAGAAAGAAGCGAAGGTGACAATGGTGAATGATAACACGTGACGACAAGTGGCAGAAGAAGATTTGATTGACAAACCAACTCACATCATTGTTGTGAGTTGCATGGTGATGAAATGGATGACATGTAAGTTTGTGTGGGCCTCATGTCAAATCTCAAGGGGATAGTGGACTTTGGATGTGTGTCCTGGTGGACCCCGCATATGGCAAGAGATGTATGAAGGAGACTAGCAATGAAGATCAAAAGGTGACCGATCCAACGGTGATCATCAGTTGGTGGAGATCGACAACGCATGATTAAAGGTATTTGATCTGACATAAATTTTTTAAAAGATATGATGATGAATGAGAGCTAATGGATCATGGCGTGAAGAAGATCGACGACCCAGATTTGAATGCAATAATCACAAACGGCTAACTCAGTGTGAAGAGGGTTTCGAGTGGTAACTGACATAGGAGAAGGAATTAATTGGTCCAATTGCACCTATGACCAATGTCGATGAAGATTTGATCTGTTAAGCAGTGACACAATTTGCAAAATATTTGAAGATCAAATCAGATCGAATGAACAAGAGAATGCATTGAATACATAATCTGATTCTAGGGTTTGAAAGATGAACAGAAGAATGCATTGAATGCATAATTTGATTCTCTGTATAAAAATTAAATGTTGTGTGGCTCGATGCAAAGGTATGTTGATATCTGATAAACCTTATCATATTTATTAATGATGAGCTAGATGATGGTGTGTAGCTCGATGTCTAGGTAGCTTGCTAGTGAAGTTAACATACGAAGAAAACCCTAATAGTAAGATATAGATGATCTAGACAGTAGAGAGAATCCCGAGGTAGAGATTGCAGGTTGGTGGAGATAGAAGACAATCAAATATTGCCAATGTTAGATGGCTATAGTAAGTGTGCATGAATAGAGAGAACAACCTGCAGTTGTAAGGAGTGTTGCATAGTGTAACATCTAAGAGAGGAGTATGCTGCAAAGATAAGAAGTGTGTTTTGTGTGTCTACAAGAAAGAGAGATGTGCAACAGATAGAGAATGCATTTGTAAAGTCCTAGACTTTAAAAAAAAACATCATCTAGGTTGGAATTTAGGAGAGTGTAGATGTATGAGACACTACAAAAAGGGAAAGAAGAGCAGAGCAACAAGATAGAACAGTGATTGTTCTATGTGTAGAGGAGAGTGCAAAGTGGAGGGTGTGTGTTGTTGAGAGTGCGGCTTCAGCAACATAAAGTAAGTTTCAATAAGTGCAACAATGTATTGTATGTATTGATGGATCTCAGGTTTTGTAGAACCAAGTCTATGCATATTTGAGATTGTTCTTATTATACTGAGTTGTGGCTTATAACAGGGGATTGTAGTCTCCTTGAAGTTGTGGCTTCTAAATTAGGGTGTTTTTGCATCCTTGGGTTGTAGCCCTAAAAGTATTGTAACAAAGATTTGGATTGCGACCCTGGATTTGAGCAGTAGTCTCAAGTAGGCTTTGTCATCGTGGTTTTTCCCATATCGGGTTTTCCATGTATATATGGTGTTATGTGATGTTTCTGTGTGCATTCATATTTTTGTATCACATGATTAATATCTGCACATTAAGGGTTAAAGAAAGTAGTCTGCACAAAAGATTTTAAGAGCTTAATTTTTAATATCTACTGATTCACCCCCCTCTCAGTAGATCATTGTGTTCCAACAAAGGGGGACCCATTTTAACCAAAAATAAAATTGGGTGGTTATGCAAGGCATAACAGGACTATGAAGTAACTGAGGAAGAAGTTGTTCATTATGCAAAAGTGCTTTTAAGAAGCCCTAAAGACCTTAGAAAATTAGGATTTGAGGATAGGACTAGAATTGAAGCCTCCGACAGTTCTAGGAGAACATGTAAGAAAAGGAAGTGCTCTATCATTCCTTCGATTGAAATTAAATAAGAAGTTGCAATAAAGGAAGATACTAACATAGAAGAAGGAAGGATACACATAGATGATACTCAACATGAGAATGAAACTATAATCAAAACCATAAGTGTACAAGACAAGGATGAACCCATGAAAGCTTTACAAGAGGTAATCCCCAGAACAAGCAATAATTCATCATTGCCTACTATAGATAATTTCATAAACTTGTTTGATTCATTGAAAGGATATGTCTTCAGATTAAAAGAACAAGCTTGAAGAGGACCAAAAGCAAGGGCTGTATTGAAGAGTCTAGAGGATATCAAAAGGAAATGTGCAGATGCACATCATAGATCTATGAAGGAATTGAAGGATACTCAAACCTATGAAGAAGCGCATAACTTACTATCATACTACTTGAAGTGGCCAAACAACACATGGAGTATAAAGGATGCAATGAACTCAATTGAAACTCAAATAGGCTATGAAGCATATATTTATGACTTAGCAAGAGACATGAATAATCAGAAATGGATTGATAGTATGCAGTTGCATGACAATTTATTTTCCTTGCAGAATCAGAAGGAAGAAACAATCAAAAAATATATGATGTTAAGGGACTTAGTGAAGATAAAGCATAGTCCTATATCTAGTGCCCTTTTTAGTGTTGATAAACTATCAAAAATAAACCTTAACCCCAGTACTATGGAAGAAGGAGAAGAGTCCCTAATGGAACTTGAATTACAATGCAGGACTCTTGTAGAAGCAAAAATACTTTGGGAAGAAGGAAAATTTACTTGGCAAGACACTCTAAAGAAGCTCAAAGTATCTATATCTTCAGGTTGATAAGTCTTACCTTTATGCACATTACTAAGTTTTTACATAAAGGATTCTTTTATGGGGAGAGTAAACATATATATATCTCTAATGGAAGCATACTGAGCCTTTCCACGACCTTTTCCATTGATGTCAAAGGGGGAGAGATAGTGTATTTTTTTTCAAAGCACTTGGAAGTGATAGATACATTTTGGGAAAGATGGTTGGAAAACCTTTTGGAGAGACAAGTTTATATGTGTAAGGGCGAGATAAGTTTTGAATCAAACCATCAAAAATGTTTTTGATATGCATGTTGCCATCAATGACAAAGGGGAAGATTGTTGTAAGTTTGGAAGTCTATCATAGATGATGCAGTTTGGCAACATGAGCATGAAGTGTACATACATTGGTTGATCCAGTATTGTCATTGATGTCAACATTGTTATGATCATCCGAGCATAGTGAGGAAGTATTTTTGGTGACCTTTGTACAATGTCAGTTGGTCCAGAAAGCATGGTTTATCAAGAATTTGACTAAGTGTTTCCTTTGTCAATGTTGTGGTCCAATGCATCAGGTTTTGGGTCTACACTTTACCGCACATTGGTATAATCTTCTACAATCATAACTACAATTTTGAGTCAGATGGAGCAACATTCAAGTTTTCATGAAATTTTGTACAGTTTCTAGAAATATATGAATAATAGTGTGTGGCTTTGTATATCACAGTTATCTTTTGAACAGATTACTAGTGTGGGAGATTCCGCACTTCTTCATGAATAATTATTTTGTCTTGCGATGATGAATATAAGCTAATGAATGTTAGTTGAATGATAATTCAATGGGAGATTGAGTTTTGAGGTCGCATGATTGATGAAATTGCGTGAGCTCTTGAAGACTTTGTGTTTAGGTCTATTTTGGCCCTACCTAACATGGTTGATGTTTTGTGGAGAATAATTGAGCAAGTCTATCTTATGTGAGATTTATATTTAGGTCCATGCCGACCTATCCTTGATGCAAATGGTATTAGGAACTAAGTGTGGATGAAAATTCTTTAAGGACGACATGTTTAATTTTTGTGTGTTACTTCTAATTAGGCCGACCAAATTGAAGTTTCACTTGATGTGGGTATATATATGAGATCATACCAAGGTTTTAAAGAGGAGTGAGAAGTATGGTGTAGAAAAGTGTGAAAGGAATATATGATATGCAAATGTGGTAGATAAGATAATATTTATGACATGTATGGTGATTCACCTACATGTGTGTGATACAGTGATAAGCAGATTGTGTGAAGATCATTTTGTACCTCAATGGAACTGTAATCTGGCATATGATAGATGTTATTGTATCAGTTCAAATAGGTAGTGTTTCCAACCCTTCTTTATTCTTAGTTAGGGTTGTGAGCTCTCTTTTGGACAGTGCATCCTAGTAGTGAGCCTTTTGTAATATCTTATATTTGGATATAATATATTGTGAGCTAACCCTCACTGTGTTTTTTCCCTTGTTGGGTTTTCTACGTAAAAATATTGGTGTTCATGTGTCATATGATTCTATGGTTGTATTCACACTTTCATTCTTCATTTTTGTTATTTCTATTTAGTTAATTGAATGGGTTGTGTTTAATTTTTTTGGAAGAATACTAATTCATCCCCTCTCAGTATTTTGGGTGTTCAATAGATATTATATAGGAGATCAAGATCTAAAATTTTGAAAGTAGTTTTAGCTATTGTTGGGTTGACTTGGATGGGTAGCTTGATAGAACCTTTGGATTCATACTCAACTTTGTCATATGATTTGATGGTAATTTTTATTTATGGATTGATAACATCATCAAGATATCCCAATTGTTTTATTAGACTTAGGTTGCAAAAATTAAATCCTAATCTATCATCTACTAAGATGCATTTGATTATGGGTTTATAGGTGTGAGATTGAAGGTAAAGAAAATTTTTATGAGATGGATTGATGGAAGGCATGTCCTTACTGAAAAAGGTGAGGGATTATGGAGAAGATAAGTGTCCTATCATGGCTTGAAAGTGAACAAGATCAATGTCATCAAGGACACAAGACTCATGGAGGGTTTTCTCAAGGAGGTCTTTGTGGGTGGGAGATATTTTGAGTAGCTTGAGGATAGATATTTGTGTTGGCATTTTTTTCAAGTGGTCAAGGATGCTATATTGATGTGTAGGCTGGGAGGAGGATGAAGCTCCTTGAATAGTGATTTGACCATGTCAGGTAGTGATAACACAATAAGGCATTGTGTTGTATGATTTTGGAGTTTTACTATAGTTATGTTGAGTAAAATATTGGTTGTATATACCCAAGTTTTCATTAAGGAATGTGTGGCCTTCAATAAAGATATATCCTTGATCAATAATATTTTGGATGGAGTTCTTGAGTTTCATGCATGAGGAGGTTTTATGTCCATGGACCCTATGGTAGTCACAAAATGTTAGGATAGGTGGCATTATAATTACTATCCTAAGTTGATAATTGTGTGTCTCCATGTTCTTTGGAAAGTGTTCTATAGGGCATGAAGGGAAAATTATTTATTATTTATTTTCCTGACAAATTGTAATTGCATTCATAGAGGTGGACCCACTATGATGATGGTTGTAGAGAATCTCGGGAGAATATTCCTTTTGGGCATCCAAATTTTGGGTGGGGACCACCAAGAAGTGCATACTCTTGCATGTTATCCTAGGTTGGGTGCCCAAGCTTGCATGTTTTGGGTTTGAGCCGTCAAAGCAGTCAAAGAGTTATGAAGCACTCGATATTGACCAATTTTGATTGGCTATGGGTTAGGCACCCATGTGAAGGCCATGAGATCATTTAATATTTTTCACCATGTTTTTAGGTTGTCCACTAAGTGGGGCATGGGTTTTTCCAAGTGATTTTACTTGTTTTGGGATACCATTTGTGGCATTCTTTCAAAGAGGAGTTTTGTATTGTTGTATCTCATTTCAAGATCAATACAAACATTGTATATCTTTGTGTGTGGAGTTTTTTCTTGTAAAGGTTTCTCCACATATATCTTATGTCACTTGTGATTCTCAACTTGTGGTATTGATGATTTTCTTTCATTGTTACAATTTCTAATCACATAATCACATAATTGATAATCTTGAATACATATTTCAGATTTGTAAACACATATTTAAGTTCATATTGCTGCAAGTTTCACCTTATATTTCCAACATTTGGTAATAGAGCTAATGGTTATGTTGAGAGAGGGACACCTTTCTCTTAAGTGTTGAAGGTTTTTTGGTTGTAGTGGAAGCTTGTGCATTGTGGGTTTTGTGGATTTGTGAAGAATAGTGAATACCATGGCTTCTACCTCCCATCTAGATATTGATAAATTCAATGGCACTAGTTAAGAGATGTGGAAGTTGAAGATGGAGGATCTCCTTGAAGAGAGAGATTAGTGATTGGAGTTTCAAATGAAAATAAACCAAATTCAATGTATGATGAAGATTGGAAGAAAATGGACAAGAAGGCACAAGGAACCATTTAGTTGTTTCTTGCAATTCCATCCTCTTGAATGTTTTAGGAGAATCTACTGCATACAAGTTATGGAGGAGGATAGGTGATATTTACCAAACCAAAAATCTAACAAATAAATTGTATCTCAAAATACGTTTTTATTCTTTGAAAATGAAGGATGGTGATTCTGTTGCAAAACATTTAAATACTTTTAATATGACTATAAGTCAGCTTGTGTCTGTAGATGTTAAGATAGAAGAAGAAGATAAATGTATTTTGTTGCTTTGTTCTTTACTCGATTATTGGGAAAACCTAATTGTTTCCATAAGTGGTGGTGGTACAAAACCAAAGATGGATATTCTCATTTCTATACTTCTTTTAGAATAGATGAGAAGAAATTCCATGAATGTGGGCTCCCAAAATGCCTTGCATGCACGAGGAAGGTCTAAAGAAAAAGGAGGGCCAAAAGGGGAAAAAAAGAGAGACAATTCTAAAGGATGTTTTAGAACCATAAGAAGAGCAGAGTAAAGTGTTGGAATTGTGGTAAGAGAGGGCACGCGAAGGAGTGAAAAAAAAAGAAAAAGAGTTCAAATACTTCCATGAAAATTTCCTCAAAAGATGGTGATTTTGATGCTTTATTTATTTTTGCTAATACTATTAGTGATGATGATTGGCTTATTGATTCAGGTTTCTCCTACCATATGATTCCTCACAAGGACTGGTTACTTCATATTCAACTTATTATGGAGGAATTTTTTTCCTTCATGATAACAACATGAAGAATATTGTTGGTAAGGGATAGGTAAAGTTGTGTTGTAGTGATGGAAGGGCTAAAACCCTTGATCATGTTTTACATATTCCAAGACTTGCGAGAAACTTACTTTCAGTATCCAAGTTGAATGATTCTAGAATGCATGTGACATTTGAGAAGTCTAGTTGCAAGTTGGTAAGAGGGAGTTTGGTGATTGCTAAAGGATCTCAGATAGCGACTATGTCTAGGTTTAATGCCTCCACTTTTTGTAACTTTTTCAATGTAACTGGCACTAAAAATGCATGTATGTTATGGCACCATAGATTAGGTCACATAAGTGAAAAGGGTCTTAAGATTATTTTGAATAAAAATTTGGTTGATAGTATTTTTGATTATTCTGTTGACAAAAGTGACTTTTGTGAGCATTGTGTGTTTGGTAAAAAAAATATTCATTTCTTAATGGAACTAATAAAGCTAAGAGATTATTAAAGGTCATTCATTCAAATGTTTTTGGACTAGTGGATATTGAATCTTTTGGAAAATTTTGTTATTGTTGGCATATGGTTTTGTGAGATGGTTTTTTGCTTCTAATGTTGTCATTGATGGAAACTAAGGTCATCTCCATGGTCCATAGATCTCTATCCAGTCATACCAGCTGACGAAGTAGATTACTAAGTTTTACTGATAGAATACTTGTGGAACAGAGTATCCGGTCAGTTAGCTTCACCAAATCATTTTTTTGTGTTGTGGATCTCTGGAATTACCTATTGAGCACGTGGATCATCATTTCATTGAGTTTTGGGGCATTGTATTAGTTGCTATATGAGTTTGGAGGTCTGGTAGGACATTTTTTGTTTATTTACTTGATAGAGCTGACTCAGTGTAAGTGGTACATTGTGGATGTATAAAAGTGAACTTATTTAAGTTGTTTTCAAATTCAAATGCCTAATTATTGGTCCTAGCTACTTTCTAGCCGACTTGTTTAGATACACATTGAAATTATTCATGATTTGGGCTGACAAGTTGCAAATATTATTAAGTTTTGTTGAGCTAACCTGTGGTGATTAAATCCTTAATTGCAGATATATTTAGATGATCAGATATATCATTGTAGTAGAAGAACAAGGTGCATGGATACATGTTGAAAGAGTAAAAAGAGAGTCTAAGTGACATCATGCGTAGTTTCACTTGCACATAAATATTTTTGTGTGGGAACTTGAGCAAAAAAGGGAAAAGGTTCGGTATTAGTCATCAGGACAGAAGTTCGTCATTAGAGCTTAACCGAAACTTCAATCAAGCATTGGTAGATGCTATTTAGTTAGTTCAATATTTTTGGGATCTAATCCAAACTATTGTAAGGACAGTAAGTCCAATTTTGAGCAGTGAGCTTGAATGCAAGTGCATTCTCATTTTGTAATATTTCTTTTGAGTATACTCAGAACTTATTGTGGATTGGCCATCCATCGCGATTTTTCCCCTAACAGGATTTCCATGTAAAAATCCTTGTGTTATGGTTGTGTGGTTTCTTGTTTTCAATTTTTTCTTATTTATTTTAATTAAATTTTTTAAGTGGATTAAAGATCAAAAGAAAAGGATCATTTTTTGCAGAACACTGATTCACCCCCGCTCTCAGTGTTGCTTGTTTCCAACAATTGGTATCAAAGCCCATTCCTCAAAAGAAGTCTAATAGCTTGGGGAGATCTTGGAAAGTGTTCTCAATGGATACAAGCAGTCTTCAACAACAAATCATGGTGGCCTTGGATGATCTTGACCAGTCAAAATCTAAGATCTAGGAACTGCAAGAAAATCTTGAAAATGTAGAAAAATTCATCCAGTCATTGAAAGACAAGATTAATGAATCAAGGGAGAAAAGAAAGGAATTATGTGGCCAGCTTAAACAGAAGAACAAAACTAGTGAAGATGAACAACTCAATCAAGCCCTGAAAGAGAAAATAGAAGAATGTGAAAAGTTTTCCTAAGAAAATTTTGCTTTGAAGCATTAGACAGAATCCATCATGATGAAGATGACCAAGGAGTTTGAGGACAAAAAGAAGAATGAAGAAAATCTTGCACAATCTCTAAAAGAAAAATCAGAACAATGCAGTCGATTAGAAAATTAATTGGAGCAATCCAAGAACAATGAAGAGGAGCTTGAAAAACAACTTGATGATCTCATAGATGAACTTTCTACTGCGAATGAGTTCAAGGAAAAATTCAAAGCAAGTTCAACCAAACTTGATGAATTAATCAAGGGAAAAAGAACTGATGGTGACAAACGAGGTCTTGGATATGAAGAAGGAGAAAGCTCCGGATCTAGACAAAGGAACTCTGAACAAAGGAATTTCGGATAAAGAAAATTCTGGAATGGAAACCAGATGAATGAACCCAGAAGGAATCCAGTAAGGCAACCTAATGCTCAAAGATTTAATGGTTATTGCTATAATTGCAACAAATTTGGTCATATGGCTTCTCAGTGTAGGAGTAGGGTGAACATAAGTAGACCATCATTCTCAGTTCATTGTTTTAATTGTCATAAATATGGTCATAAGTCAAGTGAATGCAGAACTGTGATGCATAACTTTCTTAGAAATGTCAGATGTTATGCATGCAATAGATTTAGACACATTGCTAACCAATGCAAATCAAGACAAAATTAGTGGAATAGCTGGCCTAGACAGAAAAGTGTTGTGTGCTATAGTTGCAACAAATTCAATCACACCTCTAGATTCTATTAGAACAAAAGAGGTCCGATAAAATAGAAAAAGCAACCGGATGTTAAGGGAAAACAAAAAATCACTACTGATGAGATCAAGAAGCAGATGCAAAAGAAATGGGTGAAGAAAAGAAGTGGATCGTCACCAGAAGTCACTTCTGGTAATACCTCTAGAAATTAATTTTTAGTCTCTGCCTTAGGGGGAGTTGTCAAGGAAATTTATCAAACCCCCTACAAGTGATTGATACTAGAATTCATATGAGTCTAGTAGGAAATTGGATACTATTAAGACTTTGTGAAATGAATCTAAGGCATCAATGGAGAAAATTGTAAATCCACACAAGAGTTATCTACCCCACAATATAAAAAATAGAGAACCGGTTGAATTAGGGCAAGGGCATTTATTGCAAAAGTAAGGAGTTAGGTTCAATGACAATAAAAGAATGGTTTTCACTTTCATTTGCCACATTTCATTTAGATGAAAGAAGTTTGGAGAGCTTTGAGGTGATCTTTGCCAAATTGAGAAGGGATCCAAGCAAAGAGGAGAATCTACGATCAATTTCTGTTTCATCTCCGAAAGGTATATATTGCAAAACCTATAAATTTGTTTGTTCACAATTATGTCTACCCCTATTTTGGTTGAAGCCAAGGATGGTCGCGACCAAAGTTCAAATGGCATCCATATAAGTCTGTAGACACAAAACCCCTAGGAGCATTTTTGTCAGTTCCATATAGAGTTCTTCATATAGAAGACATTAGGGCATATGTGCATGCTAATATTGAAGATTTGGGTAGTGCACAACTATTGGAATTTTACTCTAAACACATAGTTCAAGAGGATTTCTCTATGAAAGTTGAATTTCAAACCCTAGTAGACAAGAAATTTGCGCAATTCACGAAATTTCCTATATTTGAGGAGGATGAGTGGGTTTGATACATACTGAGCTATGTGCATGATGGATTCATGTGGTTGGACGTGCCATTCAAAATCACCAAGGAAGCTATCTGTGCAGTCACAGGTTTGAATTCCTCCGGGAGACTTCCTGTACTAAAGTTGGTAAAGAATGATGAGGTTACTAAAGCGACTGGTTCGCATTGGGACATAAGGGAAATGACTATAAAACATATTGCCAAGGTTGATGTAAAATTTTCATCTATGGTCACAGGATACAAGCTTTATCACTCGAGTCGGGAAAATTCTATATCTGGCACTGCCACTATACAACATATGAAATGGTTAAACAAAATGAAGATTATGATCTATGTGAATTACTTAGAGGTCAACTATTGGAGAACCTGAAAAAGATCAAGAAGGATAAGAAGAATGTATTCAAGTTCAGAAACTTGTTAATTTGTCTGTATTTCTATTTCTTAGGTGAGGTACCAGGAATTGGTAAAGCTCATTGGAAAAATCACATTCCGGTAGCCATTTAGATATGGGATATGCTATGTAGTCTTGGGGATCGACAGACTCGCAACGCAACCCTGTGGGATCATTTTAAAATCTTTCAGAATTAGATGCATGCCAGAAAGAGAATTCATGAAGCCTTAGTGGAACAATATAAAGACTCAATATGCTTCATGGTTGACATTAGCCAATGTCACATGGAAGCAGCTAATCCTATAACTGTTTGGATCATGCCTATGGGATATGAAGTGGATGAAAACATTATGAGGATGTACGCAGAACATCTACTAAATTCACCACTGGATCCTAATGAAGAAAGGTTTGGCACCTATGTAGAGAAAATCTTACAAGTCCACTTAGATTTGAGAAAGCCCATGTCAATCAGAAAGGTGAGAAAGGAAACATAAGTCCTTGTAGAGAAAATGGGTCTTCCAGTTGAAAAATTGAAAGAAATAAGGAGACAAAGAGATGAAGCTGAAGCAGCCAAAGAGAAGGAAAAGACAACTCCAACTGGTCCGGGAACATCTTCTGCTAGAAAAACTAGGAGTTGCTCTGCAACACAACCAAATCAACCCGAAGCCTCCAGAAGAAGAAAGAAGAATAAAAGTACAAGAACCTACAAAGTTGCATCCACAGATGAAGAAGAAGAGATAGACTCAGAAGAAATTGTTAAGGAAATAAAGGCGACTGGGACTCATGCTGTCAAACTTAATAAGAGAAATCCTTCTGGCAAAGATGAAGAAGCAAAGAAAAAGACCAAAATTGATAAGCCCAGTATGTCTATGGAAGAAGTTGTGAATGTAGCAGTAGAAGACGAAAATCTAAAGCCACTATGTGACCTATATGAGACTTTTTATTAATCCGATAAGATGATTCTTGAAAAAGCCACAGTCAAGCACTTAAATGTTTTCAATAAAACTCTGATTGAAATCATGTCTGGCTTGCCTACAAGCCTATATGAAGCTTTGGAATCCAAAAGAGAAAATTCCAAAACCGAGGAAGAAAACTTGAGGAAAAGAGTTCTTACTGACTTGTGCCCAAAAATGGGAATTGAAGAAATGGATACACTTCATAAAGCTATAAAGGACTTTAAAAGCAAGTCTAGAATAAACAAACTCATGATTCGTGACACTGATGCTATTATCAGTGAGACTAAAACAATTCTGGAACAATATATGTCAAAGGAAAAGGAAAATACTGAAGAGATCAATACTGAACATGTTGAAGGTCATGAGGAAGTGAATGTAGAAGTGAATAAGTCAGAAGAAGGAAATGAAAATGAGGAATACATAAATGTATCTAATCCTCTAGTTTTTGAGGAAATTCTAACTTCCCCCAATGTTGAAAACACTGGGATACCTGTGGAGACTAAAGTCCAAATTGAAGTATCTACTGAAGAGAAAGATGTGCCTGATGAAGGAAAGGAAATACCAAAAGTTATTTTAGAAACTCAATCTAAGATTGATAAGGGAAAGAATCAGGAGTTCAACTCAAAAGAGGAAAAAGAATCCCTAGTGGAGCAGCAAATAGAATCAAATTTTGAGCTTGATGTGAGCTCAATCAACTTATCAACTATGTCCCCAATCTAGATGCTAAAAGTTGCCAAAATAGCTCAAGATAAAGCCAATGAGAAAATATTGCAATCCCACATTGAAGATAGTGAACTACTAAATATCGCTTCTGGAGTTCTACAGAAACTGGTGCCTACCCATGTCATGGACCCAATAGGCTCTTCCTCTGGTGAGTTGAAAAGGTTAATAAACTCTATAGATTCTCATTTCAAATCTTTTGAGGATTCTGCTCTAGTTAAAGTGCAAAAGGAATTTAAGGTGGGAAGAATTGGTAGCCTAAAAGAACTGATTGCCAAGGATAAAGATTTTTTGAGAACTTACATAGAGAATGTCCAAGGTGCTGTAATTGTAGGAGGAAATGTGTATAAATCCTACCTAATCCTGTCAAAATTTACTGAGGAAAATGAGAAGAAGATAAAATATATTGACCAACAGTTGATCATTATTTCCAACACCTTTGATCCATTGGCCGACAGTGTTTGTTATCAAGATGGGCAAGTAATGTCTTTGCTCGACCAAATAAAGAATCTGAAGTCTGAAAATTAAAGAGTTATTAGCAGAGTAAGTGAACTCAGGGGGCTAATAAGTCCAAAAATTGAGATATTGGTGAATGCCTTGAAAGAAGCAAAAAGTGATGTGATCGCCCCTGATCCGGTAAGTCAGGAAGCTGCAGAAACATTGTCTTATCTTCTCTGTGGTCATATTACCATTCTGGAAATTCTGAAAAGTGTGTGGGACTCAAATATAAATGGATTGAAGAATGTCTTTGCAGACATCTTCAAATTTTTGTAAGTCTCCGAACATACTCGTACAATTTTGCAATATTTGGTTTCCCTAATTTTGTCATTGATGTCAAAGGGGGAGAGAGTTAAGTGAAAAATGCCTTGATATTCTTAGGGGGGGTAGTATTTTGCAGTGGAGCTGTATGCAGTATTTGAATTTTGGCAATGTGCTTATTAGTTCGACATTTAGTCATTTTTCTCTAAGTGTTGCCATCAATGCCAAAGGGGGAGATTGTTGGCATATGGTTTTGTGAGATGGTTTTTGGCTTCTAATGTTGTCATTGATGGAAACTAAGGTCATCTCCATGGTCCACAGATCTCTATCCAGTCATACCAGTAGACAAAGTAGATTACTACGTTTTACTGGCAGAATACTTGTGGAACAGAGTATCCAGTCAGTTAGCTTCACTGAATCATTGTTTTGTGTTGTGGATCTCTAGAATTACCCGTTGAGCACATGGGTCATCATTTCATTGAGTTTTGGGGTATTGTATTAGTTTTTATACAAGTTTGGAGGTCCGATAGGACATTTTCTATTTATTTGCTTGATAGAGCCGACTCAGTGTAAGTGGTACATTGTGGATGTATAAAAGTGAACTTATTTAAGTTGTTTTCAAATTCAAATGCCTAATGATTGGTCCTAGATACTTTCTAGCTGTCTTGTTTAGATATGCATCAAAATTGTTTATGATTTGGGCCGACAATTTGCAAATATTATTAAGTTTTGTTGAGCCGACCTGTGGCAATTAAATCCTTAATCATGGATATATTTAGATGATTGAATATATAATTGTAGTAGAAGAACAAGGTGCATGGATGCATGTTGAGAGATTAAAAAGAGAGTCTGAGTGATATCATGTGCATTTTCACTTGCACATAAATATTTTTGTGTGCGAACTTGAGCAGAAAAGGGAAGAGGTTCGGTATTAGTCATTAGGACAAAAATTTCATCATCAAAGCTTAACCGGAACTACAATCAAGCATTGGTAGATGCTATTCAATCATTTCAATCTTTTTGGGGTCTAATCCAAACTATTGTAAGGATAGTAAGTCCAATTTTGAGTAGTGAGCCTGAATGCAAGTGCATTCTCATTTTGTAATATTTCTTTTGAGTATACTCAGAACTTATTGTGGATTGGCCATCCACCGCGATTTTTCCCCTAACAAGGTTTCCATGTAAAAATCCTTGTGTTATGGTTGTGTGGTTTCTTGTTTTCAATTTCTACTTATTGATTTTAATTAAATGTTTTAAGTGGATTAAAGATCAAAAGAAAAGGATCAATTTTTGCAGAACATTGATTCACCCCCTCTCAGTGTTGCTTGTTTCCAATAGTTATTATGTTAATTTCATTGATGGTGTCTCAAGATACACCTGGATTTAATTTATGCATGATAAATCTGAGGATTTCACTAAGTTTAAGGAATTTAAAGCCTTAGTTGAGAAGCAAATGGATTATAAGATAAGGGTGTTGAGATCTGACAATGAGGGTTAATATTTTTCTAGGGAATTTGGTGAGTTCTATAAGCATGCAGGTATTGTTCGACAAAATTCTACTCCTTATACACCCCAACAAAATGGGGTAGCAAAAAGAATGAATTGAACCTTGATGGAAAAATTTAGGAGCATGTTGAGTGGTGCTAAGCTTGATAGATGATTTTGGAAAGAAGTTGTAAGTATTGCATGCTATTTGATTAATAGATCTCCTTGTTTAGCTCTTGTTGATAAAAATCATTATGAAGTGTGGATAGGTAGAAAGCCTTATGTTTCACATTTAGGAGTCTTTGGTTGTGAGGCTTTTGTTCATGTGCCTCAAAAGAAGCATTCTAAATTAGGTCCAAAAGCACAAAAATGCATCTTTGTTGGCTACAATGAGAATGTAAAAGGTTATAAGCTTTGGAATCCACTAACCCATAAATTTTTTTTCTCTAGAGATGTGATTTTTAGGGAGTTTAAATCTTACTCAGGTGAAGAACAACCAAAGGAGAAAGATAAGACAAAAACAATGCACTTCGAGAAAAATATTAAGAAGCAAGAAGATACACATGTAGAAGAACAATCAGATGGATCTGAGGATGGAGAAGAAGAAGAGGGTTCAAAGAGTTCAGATGATGTGTAGGATGAGCATATAGAAGAAGAGTAGGAAGAGACCCTTACTTCTACCTTGAGAAGATCCACAAGACAAGTATAGCCCACATAATTATCATTGTGTATTTTCTTTGTTAAGTACTAACAATGAACCTAGATCCTACAAGGAGGCTCTTTCTTCAGAAGAAAGTGAGTCTTGGATGTAGGCCATGCAAGAGGAGATGATGGCTTTGAATAGTTGTGATACCTAGGATCTTGTGATTTTTCCCAAAGGACAAAAGTGTTAGAAACTAAGATCAAACACGCAAACCAGAAAAGCCTTCCACATAAGAGAAAATCAGAAAAAGAAAAGCTTTGCAAAAAGATGTGCAAATAATATTATTCAGGAATTCATAATTACATGAGATTATTTTCTTTATAAAAGCAAAGTATGCATAACCCTAATCTTAACTTGAGCAACAAGATAGCTCAACAAGATAAGGATGACTATAATTAACCTAGGAATTAAAATATTACCTAAGTAAAGTTATGCAAGTGTAATTAAATATTAATTACACTAACACCCACCATAAGTGCAACTTAGGGAGACTAAATAAGCATGCACCTAAAACTAAGATGAATGGAAGAAAGCATGAATGGGTCCCAACAACAAGGCTTGATCAGGTACCCATGTACAAATGCAATAAAGAGGTAGAGAAGGAAAACCCAGTGGGACAAAACCCCCCTACAATGAGATGACTGCTGCAAAGAAGCACTGGAAGAATACTGTGGAGTAACACTGGAACCTAAATCCGGAAAGCAAGCAAAGATACTTCTGTCTACAAGAAACCAAATGAGAGTCACTGAAGGACTTAGGCGGAATCATAATAATGCGATAGCAGACCCGATGCCACAGAACACTGGAAAACTCACAATCTGGAACAACCTTGGAATATGTGAAGCAACAGTAGATGATATGATGATAGAATCTAGAAACTGTGTATCTTGATGCCAATGCCAAACTGAGACTAAAAATATTCCATAGGAACAAGTACCATAAAGACTCTGGAACATTAACCATAAAAACATGGCCCTCAAATTGAGAAGGATCTGAACCAATGCAAATCAATAACCATAAACTCTCAATCTGAAGTGTGAACCGATGTGAATCTGATATGTGTTAAGCTAAGACAATATGTGGCCAAAAGAAACTAAGAAACCAAATATAACCCATGCGAGTTGTCATCAAAACAAGATGAAGATGGAGATCAAAGTGCATGCACACTCTAATCAGATTATTATGCAAGAAACCCCCCTGATGGAGCTTTATCTCAGTTCATTTATTACAATAACCCAATGATTGTAAAAGGAGAGAATGCAAACATGTATAAACAAAAAATAAAAATAGACCTCAGATCTGTGTAGAGGACTGAACCAGCTTTCCAATTCCGCAAGAATGGTGAGAAAAGGATAAGCGAGTCAAAAGATATGCCCTCTGAAGCAAAAAACCTTCATCTGAGTTCAAGGACATGTAAAATAAATATGGTAAAAAAACCTTCACCACTGGATCAACATCGGAATCATCTTTCCAATGGTACCTCATTTGTGAAAAACAGACATCGTATGCAAAAAATACGCTCGATTTAGTGAAAAGTGCTCCAAAAGGCCTAATAAGGCCTACAGGGCCCCTAGGGGGCTAAAAAAATTTCGGCCCCTAGTCCTGTGCGTGACTAGGGGCTGGCAAGCAGGTGTTGGGGGCAGAGCCCCTGGTCCTCCATAGGACCAACATATGGTGTTGAGGGGGCCAGTGGGGGCTAGCGCATAGTGCTTGGTCCTTAATAGGACCATGGCCTGGCTGGAGGGAGCCCGTGGGGGTTGGCGCTGGCCGGCGGAGCTTGGGTGGTGCCGCTCGTCTAAGCGGCCAGTGGGTGGTTGCCTGGTGGCCTCCCGACAACCGCTATCTTTTGAACTGGAGGCATGGTTTCCAACCACCATTTTTGTTTTTTTTTTTTTTTTTATTCGCGTGCCTCGGGAAGCGAGCTGGGGAGGTCGTACGACCTCCCTAGCAATTTTTTTTGCCTCAAAATAAACTTTCTCCAAAATCAACAAAACGAAAGGCGTTCTTAGGGTTATTGGCCACTGCAAATGCGATGGTGACCTCCATTTGTGCTCAAAATGCTCTGAAAATTCGACTACCTCTAGAGCTTGAAAAAAATCTCCCAGCTTGAAACCCTCATGGATCTGGCAAACGATGGCCAAAATCTACAAAATACAAGCCAATCTTGACTTTTTTAGTGCTCTGAATCCAATGGTGAAGCCCGATTTGATCCAAAATGCTGCATAGATGAACTCAAAGCATGATACCCTCGAGGAATCCCGAACAAACTCTGTAATGATTTTCTCAAAAAATCTAAGAAGGGGTTGCAAATCAAGGCTCTGATACCATGGTAGAAACCAAGATTAGACATGCAAACTAGAAAAGCCTTCCACATAAGAGAAAATCAGAAAAAGAAAAGCTTTGCAAAAAGATGTGCAAATAATATTATTTAGGAATTCATAATTACATGAGATGATTTTCTTTATAAAAGCAAAGTATGCATAACCCTAATCTTATCTTGAGCAACAAGATAACTCAACAAGATAAGGATGACAATAATTAACCTAGGAATTAAAATACTACCTAAGTAAAGTTATGCAAGTGTAATTAAATATTAATTACACTAACAAGAAGCCCATTGGTTGCAAGTGGGTATTTAAAAATAAATATGGAGCAAATGGTTAGTTAGAGTGGTACAAGGCTAGATTGGTGGCCAAGGGCTATTCCCAGAGATAGGGAGTTGATTTCGGTGAAATTTTCTTCTCATTTTGCCAAGTTAACTTCTATTAGATTCCTATTATCTATTGTTGTTGCTTATGATTTTGAAAAAGATCAAATGGATGTTAAAACTGCTTTCTTGCATGGGGATCTTGAGGAAGATATTTATATGCGACACCCTGACAATTTTGTTGTGAAAAGAAAAGAACACTTGGTTTGCAGGTTAAAAAGATCTTTATATGATTTGAAACAGTCGCCCAAGATGTGGTACCAAAATTTTGATGCCTTTGCATTTAATTTAGGTTTTGGTAAGAGTGAGAAGGATCATTGTGTTTACATTAAGGTTATTGATGATCAAATTATAATCATTATCTTGTATGTTGATGACATGTTGTTTATGGGTAACAAGGTGATGATTAGGGAGCTTATGACTCAAATTTCTAGCATGTTTGATATGGAGGATTTGGGGGATACAAAATATATCCTTGGGATGGAGATCAATAGATATTAGGTTCACAAAAAGCTTTGGTTAAGTTAGAGTAAGTATGTTGATACCATTTTGCAAAGGCTTAGTATGTAATATTGTAAACCAATAAATATTCCATTTTCGGTTGGTACTAAGTTGAGTTTAGACATGTGTCCTAATTTTGATGGTGATTTTGAAGAGATGTCTAAAGTTCTTTATGCTAGTGTCGTTGGTAGTTGATGCATGTAATATTTTGTACTAGACTAGATATAGCCCAAGCAGTGGGAGTTTTGAGCAGATTTATGTCTAACCCTAGTAGAGAGCATTGGACTTTTTTCAAGAGGGTGTTTAGATATTTGTGTGTTACTTCTAATTACTGTTTGTTTTATCATGGTATTGATGATGTGGTTAATTCATTAGACATACAATGTTTTGTTGATGTAGATTGGGTAAGTGACTTGGACAGTCAAAGGTCCACTAGTGGCTATGTTTTTGCTTTGTTTGGAGGTGTAGTTAGTTGGATGAGTAAAAGATAATCTACAGTTGCGTTTTCCACCACTGAAGTAGAGTATATGGCTGTTACACATGCCTCTAAGGAGGTAGTATGGTTATAGAGACTTGGTAATGGTATTGGTTTTGATTGCAAGACAATGAGGATTGGATGCGACAATCAAAGTGCCATATTTTTAGCCAAAAATACTATGTATCATGCTCGTACTAAGCATGTTAATGTCCAATATCACTTTGTGTGAGAGATGGTTGAGAATGGTAAGGTCTTAATTAAGAAGGTTGACAATTTGGATAATGTTGCAGATTCTCTCACGAAGCCAGTGACCACAGATACGTTCTCTTAGTGCATGAAGGCCATGGAATTTGATCACTATATTTGATTATAATTTTTATGTATCTCATGAATGCAATTATAATGTATAATTTCAAGTGGGAGAATGCTAGGATAGGTGACATTATAATTGCTATCCTAAGTTGATAATTTTATGTCTCCACATTCTTTTAAAAGTGTTCTAGAGGACATGAGGGGAAAAATATCTATTATTTATTTTCCTATGACAAATTGTAATTGCATTCATAGAGTGGACCCACTACGGAGACAGTTATAGAGCATCTTGAGAGAATATTGCTTTTGGGCGGGGACCACACAGAATTGCATTCTCTATAATTTTATTTGCATGTTATCCTGGGTTGGGCACCCAAGCTTCCATGTTCTTGGTTTGAGCCATTAGAGCCATCAGATAGTTATGGAGCACTCAGTATTGACCAATTTTGATTGGCTATGGGTTAGGTTCCCATGTGAAGGCCATGTGATCATTCAATATTTTTCACCATGTTTTTGGGTTGTCCACTAAGAGGGGTATGGGTTTTTCTAGGTGGTTTTACTTGTTGTTTCGAGATACCATATGTGGTATTCTCTCCCACAAACTTCTATTTATTAGACCCCTGGGTTGGTGGTTTTTATGAGTTTGTTTATAGGTTGACAAAGTAATGAAGTTTTACCAGAATTCAGAGAGGAGTGTTGTATTGTTGTATCTCATTTGAATATTAATACAACCATTGTATCTCTTTGGGTGTGGATTTTTTACCATAAGGGTTTCTCCACATATATCTTATGTCATTTGTGATTCTCAACTTGTGGTATTGTTGATTTTGTTTCATTGTTACAATTGCTAATCTCTTAATTACATAATTGGTAATCTTCAATACATATTTCAAATTTTGAAACACATATTTAAGTTCATATTTCTACAAGTTTCACCTTGTATTTCCAACACAAAATTCATGTTCTTTGTACCAAGAGGGTTTAGGCACATCAAGACCAAGATTTTTTATGGGTGGTAATTGGATCATGTTGGCTTGGATGATCTTCTAGAGGATGGTTTCGATTGGTTCACCCAAGGGGGTATACTCACATCTAGTGTGTAATGTAGGTTGACCTTTGGGATAACCACATGTTGTTGGGGAGCTAGATTTTTGTGAAATGATTATGGTGGAGGTATTTGCATATTTTGAACATGTTTTGAATCAGTCACACCATCATTGACCATGTTTTTGTTTTTATTCCAAAAATGGTATTTGTCACTAGATTAGGGATGGTTGTCTTTACCTTCTTTGTATATCTTGACTATGACTTTGGTGATAAGGTTATTTTTTATAGCTACTCCTTTATCTATGATCTCATCGAAGGAGTGAGCATAGTGCATTCAAAGATGAAAGCCCAATTTAGTGTTGAGGTTCTTGACAAAAATTGTGACAAGTTGTTTTTCAAGTATGGGCCATGCAAAGTGATTAGCAATATATCTCCATTGCAAGAATGAAGAAAAGGATTCACCATTATTTTTTTTAGTGTTGCAAAGGTCCATCATGGTTATATCATGTTCTATGTTGATGAAAAAGTGAGTGACAAATTTATTAGCTAGCTCACAAAATGTTGTGATTTTCCCATGGGGGAGTTGAGCGAACCAATCAAGGGCTTGTCCACCCAAGCTTCTAGGTAAGAGCCTCAAGAGGTAGGTGTTAAGACATGATACCTCTTGGCATGCAATTTAGAATTATTTTAGATGTTCCCTAGGGTCTCCCTTTCCTTTGTACTTGCCAAATTTAGGAATTTCAAAATTTTAGGGAAAGGGGATCATGGAATTTTTGAAAGGATAAGGACATATTTCTTGGAAGGTGTAATATTTCTTGGGATGTCCTAGTTGAATTTACTTAAGGGTATCCTTTACTTATTGCACATCTTGGGACAAAACACTTATGAAATTGAAGGGTAGTGATTGATAGTTAGATGTGGGAGGTGTGAGGATGATATGTGTTGGTATGGATAAGAAGATGAAATAGGATTGGAAGATTAGAGGTGTTGATAGGTAGATGAAATTGGATTTGAGGTTTGGAGATGATATGATGAATAAATAGGATGGATGTTGAGATGTGAGAAGGGATGGAATTTTGAGGTTAAGGGATGTGTGATGAAATGTTTTGGGTATGAGAGGGAATTTTGATATGTAAGTGGGATGTGGGATTGATGGTTTGAGATGAAATGTGGAGATTAGAAGAAGATGGAAGATGTGATGGGTCATGAGGACTAGAAGAAGATGGATGATAGGTAGGACTATGATAAATATAAGGTGGGGGTGTAGAAGGAGATTGTTGGATGATTTGATGTGTCAAAGTCATGGGGTAATTTGACACCTTTATTTGCTAGCATAAGGATATATTGGTTGGGATGCTTCATGATGTATTTATGCATCAAGTCCATGAATTGGGTATATTGGGTAAAGACCTCTAATGATGTGGGTGATTCTTCGCCACTTGAATCATGATCATGTATGATGTAGGATGGAGATGGAAATAGATTCTCCATGGGGATTCAAAGAATGTATCATGAGATGATGAGGGGAACCCTTGAGAGGCTATAATTTTCTTTCTTACTTGGGATCTTAGGGAAACAAAGGAAGATAAAATCAATACAAAGCTTAATACCTTAACCTAGAATCTTTGATTTTCTCCTTGATGAACATAAATGGAGTGCACCCTTATTCCATTTGATTTTCCCTTTGATGTTGAAATGTGGATTGCTAACTTTTCTAGCATAACCTTGATATGATTTGATATGATAATGATAAGCTTTATAGACTTGATATGATAAAAATGATAGCATGTAGGTATGATAATAGATTCTAGGTATCCCAAAATGAAGGATGTGAGCCTCTAGATATCGAGTCTCAAAGAGGAAAAACCAATGGCTAGAAATGATTGATGATGTATCTTAGAGAATGAGGAAATCAAATGATAGATTTAGGAATTGATTCAAAAGGGGCACATTTGACCAAGTGCCTCACCCTATGAAAACTTAATTACTCTTTCTGAGAAGAAGGATAGAAATTGATTCCTCTACATTGACTATTGAGCTTTGAACAAGATCACTATAATGAATAGGTATCCAACTCCTTGCATTGATGGTCTCTTGGATCAAGTTAAGGGGGCTAATCTTTTCACTAAAGTTTGGGTACCACCAAGTTACCATTGAGGCATTAGATGTGTGAAATAATACCTTCAAATGCAAATGGATTTTTCATTTGGCTAGCCTTGCTCTTTGGCTTGACTAATACACTTGCCACCTTCATGTGAGTGTTGAATGGTGCACTTAGGCCTCTCACTATTTTCTTTGTTAGTTTCCAATTAGATAACATACTCATATTAAGCAATGCATAGGACGAACATCTACATCATGTCCAATAGATGGGTTCAACTCTACAACAACATGGGCTCTATGATAACAATTTAGAAAAGTATTCCTTTAGTATGGAAAGGATTTAGTACCTTAGATACATTATGAACAAGGATGGTGTTTATGTGGACCCTAAAAAGATAAAGGTAATTAGAGATTGGCCACCTCATAAAAATATCATAGAACATTATAGACTTTTAGGATCATCCAACTTTTATTAGAGGTTTGCGTAACTAGGATTCTCACACTTGGTACGACCTATGAACCAAGCATTCATGTGAGAAAAAATCCCTTGTATAGAGAGACTATAACAACCATTCACACAATTGAAGTAAAAACTTTTTAAAGACCTACACTTGTTCTTATTGAAGCAAGCAGTCGTTACCTAAAGAGGGGAAAGAGACAAAAGAGAGGGGGAGAGAAGAACAAAGAGAGATGAGTAAGGGAGGGAGAGGTAGAGATAGAGAGACCTAGACAGGGGAGAGAGAGAGAGAGAACAAAGGGATGGAGAGAGGTAAGGGTTGATAGAGAGTGAGAGAGAGAGAGAATGTGAGATGAATTTCCAAAGAAAACATAATGTGAGTGTGTTATAACATGCTCACGTTATGTTTTTCTTTGGAAATTTCTAATTGTTTTGGCTTTGATTTTCCTTGGGCTTTGAATTCAAAGGTTTGGAGTGACTTTTCAATGTCCAAAGATGTGTTTTTACAAATAGTAGAAAGTGACAATCTCAAAAATGCTCCCCATTAGGTTTGCATGTGTTTCAATGTCAAGTCAAAAATATCGCGTTAATGTTAAGATCTTTGTTAGCTTTATAACCATGTAACTTTTTCACATTTTGAGTATGTTAAGGTTTTCTATCTTTAATTTCTTTTGTTAGTGTCTATTTTTTGTCAAAAACCAATGTGTGGTATTTTTTACTTTATTTTTTATTTTTTCATCAAAATTTCAAATAAATTACTTTTTTAGAAACTAGGCTCCAATCTACACATATTCCAATAAAAAAAAAATTGATTAGTTTTTCAAAAAAATTGGGGGGAGCATGCTGAATTTTCTATTTTTCAAGATGTGTCAACTTTGAATAGTAGTAAAAAAATCATATGTTCATTAAAAAAATAGCAAAAAAATAAAGCATAAACTACATGGTGTTAGCTAATTTCTCACTAAAGTGAATTTTGAAGTACTAAAAAATATTAACATTTTTGGGGGCCACACCAGACGTTATGTTATCTTTTTTTGAAAAAATAGGACCACTTTGTGTGGCCCCCTTTTTAAAGCCCTTAATCTCTACCATTAGAAAAAAATAGTAGTTTAGAAAGTAGATTTGCAGCACTATGACTTGTTTTTTGCATCTTCAAAATTTTGAGTGTAACTATCTTCATTTTATCATCCAATATCAATCTTTCATGATTTAAGAAAAAAATTCACCACTTAAGACCCCTTCTAGGTCCCCCATCTTTGTGCACTCACCTTTAACATTTTTGTGGTTGAAGTATAAATTTATCATTATTGGTTTAGTTTTCTATTATTTTGTTTTTGTTAGGTTTTGTTGATGGCGATTTTGGCACCACAACAATGCAAGCAGAATATTGCTACTTTGCTTCTCCTAAAAGAGAAAGGAAACACATGGATGCCTTAGCTCCCAAGGTCTTTGTAGTTGGGTCTCAACTGTGTTGAGGTTACTCAATGGTCAATGCAACAGTAATATTCAAGGGGCCTGCTGGTGTGAGCTTCTGGATTGTTCTAAGACCAAGCATGAATTTAAACCTACTTTAACTGGGGTTTTTAAAGAAACATAAAAAGATAGATCCAGGTTTTGGTACTGAAAAGAATGATATTTCATCTAACTTAACCAGACTCATTACCTTTCAAGGAATTGCTAACTAAGACTGGAGAACAAAATTAACTTGTGATTAACACACAGTTGCATTCATTCACAGTACCGATTTCAACAACTAATTATAAGTTACTATTTAAACAAAACATAAAATAAGATTTTCATTCCTTGAAAGCTTTCAAAATCAGATGATTAACTTAAGATAAATACCATTCTAGAACACAATATGAAGTAGATTCGAATCTGGTTGCTTCTACTATGGGTATAGAAAACCTGTGGCTCCAGATTGTTTCCAACTATACTAAGAAAACTAAAAGATACATTAGTCCATCCTATGTTGAGTCTAACTTCTAAATAAGAAGACCAAAGAAGCTCTCATTACTAAGAATCAAGATGCAACTCTATCTCCTTCTGACTATCTGTTCTCATAGTTCTAATTCTTAAAAAAAAAAAGACCTTTTACAAAGAGGCAATAATGCAATTTTATACAGAGTGTGTACCAAAAGAATGCGTTGTCCCTAGCACTAGGGTTTTACAAAATATCCACTGCCAGGAGAGTTGGCTCTCAGATCTTTTGAGGAAAGTCAAAACTGCATTCAATGAGAAGCCCTACTATCCATACCGATGCAAGATTTCTGGGAAAGATCTGTAGATCTTTTGCTGCTGCAACATTAACTCCCACGCTTTTGTGTCCATTTTCAAACTCCAGTGGGGCTGCTTTGAGTGCCCTAAAATATCACCATTAATGCCGAGCTACCCCTGTTAGTAGACACCAACTGGCGTTATGACTCACGGTGACTTCTTCCTTCAACGCTCTTCCCGCTCTAGATCTATCCCATTGCAAGTTGTCGGTGTAGCATGGGCCAGTCAATGAGATGTTTTGGTGGGCTACAAAAGTCACATCGAGCTCACAAAACCTATCAGCAAGACTGTATGCTCTCGGCAAGACATCTCGGCGAACCTCAGGATCCCCTGGCGATCTCATCTTTCATGTCGGGGAGACTATCGCTCATCGCTGTGACCTCATAGCGAAGTCTCTTCACTCGTATGGAGTCTCCCCAATTTCCTCCCATTCTCGCCGAGCTCGCTCCCTTATGTTTCGGTGTGACCAAGTCCCTTCGCCAGTACGTCTCCGTAGGGCCCTTTTTACTCTCAGCGAACGTGTTCATTCTCCCTGGAGGCACGTCCTATCGGTGAGACATAAAGATCTCGCCAAGACCTTATGGCGATGGAACCCCCCTCTGCCGATGCCTGCTATTTCATGTCAACAAGAGTTTTAGCGAACTCCTTTTCATTCTCGTTGAGCCCACTTTGCATCGGGAAGACCTTATTGGGTCGGCAGGACGTCATGTTGAGCTTTCGTTTTCTATCATCGAGCTCGTTCTGCATTGGCAAGAGTTATGGCGATGCCAGACTCCTTGGGCGAGCTTTGTTTTCTATCGGGGAGACCTCATGGTTTCAGGGAGACCTTACCCCGAATCCCCTTTCTTCTTACCGAGCCCTCCCTTGTCTTCAGCAAGCTTCTCCATGTCGGCGAGACTTCCTCTCCTCGCCAAGACCTTATACCGAGGTCTTCTCCTTCACCGAGTTGTTCACTAGTCGGCAAGAGATCCCGAGGTCGGGGAGACATCATAGCGAGCCTTTGCTTTCTCCTCGAGCCGATCCCATTCTGTTTCAATGTAGCTCTCCATAGTCACCCAGACCTTATGGCGAAGCCACTCTGTTTCGCCGATAGCATTTTACTTTGGCCAGACTTTGTCTTCTCGACATGACATCACCCTGAATCTTCTTTATCCTCTAGTGAGCTCTATTTCTTTCGGTGGGGCCCCCTTTCTGTCAGCAGGACCCTCGCTTGTCACCGTGACTTCATAGTGAGCTCAAATTGCTATGCCGATGCCACTTACTCATTGGCAGGCTCCTTCATGCTGCTGAGACCTCCCTCGATCAGTGAGACTTTACACTGAAGTCACTCTATTCTAGCGAAAGCCCATTTTCCTACAGGGAGACTTTGCTTAGTCGGCGAGATCTTCCACCGAGGTCTAAACTCTTGCCGGGATCCTTGAGACATATCATCATGCACAAAACTTGACCCTGCAAAACAAGGTCTTCATTAGTCTTCTAAATCACAAAAATATCATCCTCGAATTTACCGATAACACCTCTTATTTTATTACACTTTGTAAGGGAAAACTTACTTCCGGCGGAGGCGGAACCAAAACAGAAACTGGAACCGGGACCGAAGTCGGGGTGGGGACGATCTAGGGAAATAATCAACATTTCCAAGTTCATACCCTGTCCCAGCTCCGCGTCCGTGAAGGAAACCAAAACGCAAAGGATGGAACAAAACGCCGGCGGGGTCGAAGCAAAAACCGATCCTGGGTGTAGCACAACGGGGGTGGGGGCGGAATAAAATCTGAAATTGAAACCTCCTCAAAGTTTCAGTTTCAGATTCCGTTTTGAACCCGCCTCCGTTGTCACCCAAAAAGACAAAGAAGGGACAAGGAAAAAGAAAGAGAGAGGGGAGGGAAAACCCCACGACCCAAAACAGAAGAGACAAAAGCAAAAGAACAAAACACGCTGAATCAAGATCGAAATAGAACCCGAACCAGAAACCTTTTCAAGTTTCAGGGTTCGATTCCGGTTCCGGTTCCGAGTCCACCGAAACAAAATGAAAAGACATGCAAGGAAAAAAAAAGACCAAAGTAGTGGAACCAGGACTGGGGAAGGAAAAGACAACAGAACTTGGAAGGAATTCCAAGTTCGGAATCCGATCCGGTTCTGGGCCCGCCAAAACAAAAAGAAAAAGATGCCTAGGGCCGAAAACATCCAAGGCGTAAGACACAAAAACCAACAAAAGACCAAAAAATGAGAGAGAAAAGGGAAGAGGTGGAGTTGGGGCCGGGGATCGAATCCAAATGAGAAACTTTGAAGAAAGTTTAACCTTCCGATTCGGACCCGGACCCATCTCCGAGAAAGAACAAAAGACAAAGACAAAGAACTATCGAGACTGGAACCGGGGACGGAACGAGAACTTGAAACCTATGAAAGTTTCCAAGTTCAGTATTGGTCCCGATTCCGCTTCTGACAGAACTTAAAGGAAAAACGCCTAAGGAAGAAAACCAAAGGCCAAAGGGAAAAGACAAAGGGGGACCCATTTTATTCTAGAATAAAATGGGGTGGTTATGCAAGGCATAACAAATGGCGACTCGACTAGGAAAATGGTTTAACCATTTTCATGAATCTGAAGGATTCAGCTACCCAGAACTCCTGGTTCATGAACATCACAACTCCAATTGGGTTAGTTATAACAAGCAAGGTAGAGCTAGAATCTCAAACATAAGTCAACATCAGCTACCCTTGAATCTATGTGTGTGCTTGATTGTGCATCACTCTTTTATGAAGTTTTCTTCATCTTTCGGACAACAATGTGCAAGATTTGAGCTACATGAGTTGATCCGCTTAGCTGTTGTGCAATGATATCCTGGGCATTGCTCCGCTGCCAGTCAAGCGTCCATAGCCCCGACGGAGATACCTCTAGTTTTCTCACAGCATTGCTCTACTATCAGTTAGGCATCCATAGCCCCGGTAGAGATACTAGAATCACCCATTCATATTGAGTCTTTCCTTTCTCTTTTAGATAATTCTTTTCATTTCTCTTTCTCTTTTTTTTTATAGAGTTTCAGATATTGCATTTAGTTCTTTTTCAATATGTCTGACGTTTAACATCTGATCTGGGTTGAAAACTACCATGGACCTAATAACAACACTTGGGAGATCGGATTTTTCACTCAAATCTTACAACACCATAGTCCTAGGACAAATATACCATTACAAGAGGAGATGATCTTAATAATTTGTGACAGATTAAGGGGGGGCTGATGAAGGTTACTTACTGGGAACCTTGTTTTAAAACTTTCCACAACTCTTATTGACAACAAGCATGAAACAAAGAATTGAGGACAAAATCATCCAATCAAAAAACCTGAAAATTTCTAAACCACTTCTCTCCTAATGACCAGAGTATGCTTCAGATAACAACCCACCATTTTAAGACAGAAAGAAACAGATCAACCCCAAAGAATAACACAAACAAAAACCAAACACAAAAGACAGAAGGAAAGAACAAACAAAGAGAAAACAAATTATTGACAAGTCGAAACACAGAAAGTATTTACAAACAAGAGACAAAATGAATTATTTACATAAAGAACAATGAATTACTTATATACAGGACAAAAATTAACAAGCCTCAAGATTCAAAATAGTGCTAAAGAAACTGTCAATTGATAGGCAAAGGAACAGGTTCTCTAGTTAGGCTATTTAGTCTGAAGGCATTTTCCCCTAGGATCTCAGCAATTTGATAAGGGCCTAACTAGAGTTTGTCAAATTTCTAGTGACTGCCCTTCTTTTCACTGGCTTTATCCCATAACAACACTAGGTCTGATATCCTAAAAGCTTTTATCTTGGCTCTTTTGTCAAACCATCGTTTGACAATAGCCCGATGTCTAAAGAATTGTTGTAAGGCCACATCTCTCTGCTCTTCCAATTTCAACAAAGCAGCTAACCTGACCTCTATCCTATTGTCATTGGAGTAGAATTTCTGCATGAACTCAAGGATAGGTATTTGCAGATGGATGGGAAAGACAGGCTCTTGGCCATATACCAGCTTGAATGGTGAGGTATTTAAAGCAGCCTTAATCCTAGTCCTATCTTCCCATAATGCAAATCTCAGCTGGGTATGCCATTCCCTAGGGTTATTTTCTAGCAGCTTCTTAATTACCCCTAAAAGGTTCTTATTGGTTGACTCTGCAACTCCATTGCCTTGTGGGTAATAATTTGATGAATACTTCAAGACAATCTTGTGATCATATGCCTAGGAAATAATCTCAGCAGAAGAAAAGGCAGAGCCATTGTCACATACTAGAGCGAAGGGTACCCCAAACCTTGTCGTGATGCATTCGGTGAGGAACTTGATCACTACCTCCGTTGTGCTATTTTTGCAGGGTATAGCCTTTGTCCATCTTGTGTAGTAGTCAGTAGCAGTCAAGATAAACTTGTGTCCTGTAGAAGAGTTTGGGTTAATCACCCCAATGAAATCCAATGCCCATTGGGCAAATGGCCTTACCTCGTAAACAGGCTGCAATGGCATGGCTGAATGGTGTTCCTTTGATGCAAAAATATGAAATATGTGGCATGTCCTCACATGCTGATGGGAATATTTGAATATATAGGGCCAGTAATAACTAGACCTAAGGATCTGATGTGCCAAAGAATCTGCAGACCCATGACCTATGCTATGTTTCCCATGAAATTCAGAGATCACATGTTTTGCCTCTTGATGATCAAGGCATCTCAGGTATACTGCTTCAAAATTCCTCTTGTATAGCAACCCTCCTTTGAGCATGTAATGAGAACTCTTCAGTCTTAGGGCTCTCCTTTGAGTGGTGTTCATTCCCTTCGGACACCGGTTATTGAGCATGAAACAAATGAGATCAGCATACCACGGGTCGTTTGAGAAGGACTGAGTTGTGTATTGCTGACAAATGATGTTGTCACCAGCATTAGCCATAGATTTAGACAAACCCAAACCTCAGACAAGTTTCATAGGATGTATCTCTAGATCGAACTCTTGCAGAATGGCCATCCATTTGCCTCTTCTTTCTCCCAGCTCACTCTGCATAAGTAGAGACTTGACAGCAGCGTCAGGAACTACAGCAATGATTTGGCTCCGGAGAATATAGTGTCTGAACTTCTTGACAACTCAGAATAGCATGAAAACTTGCTTCTCAAGAGGTGGGTATTTAACTTCAACATTTTTGAATGGAGAGCTCATGAAAGAAATTGGCCTTTCTTCCCCTTCTTCTCTCCGCTGAGTTAGAACAGCTGCACAAGAATGCTCAGAGGCAAACGAATAAATATAAAACAGCCTCAAGTAGTCAAGGCTAGTGAGGACTGGAGCTTCTGAAATGGATCGCTTGACTTGAGAAAATGTAGCCTTCGCCTCATCACTCCACTCTATTTTGGCATCCTTCTTCATCATCTCATTCAAGGGCTTCACGATTTCTGCAAAGCCTGTGATAAACTTCCTCACGAAGTTAAACTTTCCAAAGAAGGATCTCATCTCCTTCTTGCTTCTTGGCATGGCTATCTTAAGGATGGACTCAACTCGATCTGGGTTGATGGATATTCCTCTTTCTGAAATTATGTATCCCAAGAGCTTCCCTTCAGAAACTCCGAACACACTTTTTGGGGTTCAAGGAGACTCCATACTGGATACATCTTTGAAGAACTTTGGCTAAGTCTGCAGCATGATTCAATCGGTCCTTGGAGAACACTGTCAAGTCGTCTATGTAAACAATAATGCATTTACCAATTAGATCCTTGAAAGCTATGTCCATGGCATGCTAGAAAGTTTCTCCAGCATTTATCAGGCCGAATGGCATCCTTCTGTATGCAAACGTCCCCCACTTGGTAGTGAAAGCCATCTTCATCCTGTCTTCAAAATCTACCATAACCTGATTGTATCTTGAGTAACCGTCCAAGAATGACATCATCTGAGATCCATTAACAGTTTGCAAGACTTCATCCAGAGAAGGAAGTGGGTAGTTATCCTTTTCTGAAGCTCTATTCAGGTTTCTGAAGTCGACACATAGCCTAATCTCCCCGTTCTTCTTACGGACTGGAACTAAGTTAACCACCCACGTTGAATGGCGCATAGGGAAGATTATCCTTGTAGACAACAATTTCTGAATCTCTTTATAAATCAATGGCTCAATCAAGGTGTTGACAGGGCGCTGCTTCTTTCGGAAGGGTTTAGCCTTGGGCTTCAAGGGGATAGTGTGAGTCATAACAGAAGCATCAAATGTTTGGAGGTCTTCATACCCCCAGGAAATTGCAGCAATATCTTTCTTAAGTTCCCTCAATATGTCTTCTTTAATTGCTTCCGGGCAGGCTTTCCCTATATAGATATTCCTTTCAGGGCCAGAATCGGTCAGGTTAACTGTCTCATATTCGCCTCCCTTTTCTTTAGCTGATGCCTTCTCTCGAGCCCTTGGGTCTGAGTCAAAAATTATTTTTAAGGCCACCATCCCCTTGGGAATGCTATTGCTTTTTAAATTTAGGACCCCTTCTGTATCACAATCTTCAAGGTTCCAATCCCCTTGATCTCTGTTGGACTCATCAATAATTTTCCCCTCAAAAAAATTTGAGCTTGCCAAGAAAGCCAGAATATGTCGATCATCATCAAAGACCTGGAAATTCTTGATATTGTCAGGAACAGCTGGGGTGGACATCAGTTCCACTGAAAATCTTTCAAACTTGGAGCCTTGCATAGGTTCTAAGGTGCTTGCAACAACAACCAATGAATCAACTACCTGATTTTCTTCTCTAGGGATTAAGCTAATCCCAAAAGCATCAAAGTCTTCAATCAGGTTCCATACCTGATTTCTATATGCTGCCAGCCTTCTGTTGTGACATGTATATTGGTTGTGCACTTGTTTGACTACTATTTCTAAATCTCCTTTGACCACCAAGGCAGTGACCTTCTTCTTGTGTGCAAACATCAGTCCCCGTGCCAGAGCTTCATATTCTGCCACATTGTTTGTGCATCCAAATTGCAACCTATAAGAAGCAAATAAGGTTTTCCTTTGAGGGCTGGTTAGTACAATTCCAACACCATAACCCGTTTTAGATTTAGATCCATCAAAGGTGAGGGTCCACAGTTGGTCGTGAACTGGGGTTGGTCCTTTTGGGGTCATTGTGGGCAGTTGGATAGAATGAGCCAAGGGTGGGGTTACTTGATCTTTTGGATTAAATACAGGGAATGGGTGTCTAGTAGGTTCCTCAAGAGTAATTCCCAATCCCTATACAGACGTATCATGTGGCCCAAGGTTATATTCTTGACATTCACTTGTCTCTTTGGTTAACCCCTTGGATTTTGGTATATCCGTGAGTGCAGGGGCGTCAAACAAACCTTGGGGCTGCCCCTCATCAGTATGCTGATTTGGACATGTGTCTGGGGAAGGTTCAATTTGAGAAGGAACCTCCTTTGAAGGTATCCTACCTCTGGTTAACATTATTGCTTCCTTGGCTTCAAACGGGAAGTGATCTGTAACAGTCTCTTGGTGACTTGAGCTAGCTCCCTCAACTTGGGAAATATGATTCAAAATGTCAATGCAAGGTTGGCAAGCCAATTCAGAATGGCTTTGGTAATGTACCCTGCACCAATTAGGGAGTAGCAGACTTTGCAGATCTACATCTTCTCCCAAGACCAGTTGATCTTGTTGCAACTTTCTAATCAAGACCTGTTGATTTCATTAATCATGGAGTCGGGGAGTTTCTGCATTGATATGTCTTTAGAATGGAGAACCGAGAAGGTTATAATTTCTTCTCTTTTATAAACCCCCATCTCAGTCTCAAAGTAAGCCACCTCATTGGGACAATCATACTCAGTGATGATATGCTTGAGGCGAGGCTCACTTTCAATCCTAATCTGATTAGGAATCCCTTTCCATGATAGCCACATATGTGAAAAGTCAAGGGAAAGATATCCCCTTAAATTTTTCATCAAATCTCGACTTAGCAGCATACCATAGGTCTTGGGAATGTCTGCCACTTGGATATCTATGTTTGTTAGGATCCTAGGGTCAGATCCTACTTGAACATGTATGTTTCTTAATTCTCCTACCACATTGACCTCTATTTTTTCAAGTTGAATGACCTTCTTATTTGTCTGAATGGGGTTCAATCCCAACTTCTTGCATACAGAAAATGGCATAACATTGCGAGAAGCTCCTGAATCTAACAGACAGTTGTGGAGGTTCTTTCCACAAATTCTTAAACTTAAAAGAAATGGTGGAGTACCTACCTTATTTCTGTATAAGGTTGCATTCATGTCCCCAGCAGGTGCCACCTTGTTCTTTCCTTTTGATTTGTCAGCTTGCTCCAAAGCTTTCAGCACTATCTCCCTTTGAGTAGGGAACCACTTTAAAATGTCAAAATATGACAAAGAAGTTTTCTGCTTCTGCATCTCAGAAACAATGTCAAATTCTATATTATAACTTGAATTACTTTTGAAAATAGCAGAGGAATTACCCTTGTTATGGAGGTCAGGCAGGCCTTTTGGTGGAGGAGGATTATTATCAGCACTTTGATTTGGAGGCACCATGTGATTAGGGGGTGCTGATGTAGTGAATGGCCCCTTACTTTGATTTCTCAGGTAGTGTCCTCATTTTGACTAAAAGGCTTGGGCATCGTATGAATCTTCCTCTGGTTCATTTTCTTCTTGCCTTGGGAATGAAGGCTCCTCCTCAAAGAGCTCATAAGTCATTGCAGTATCCATTGAGTCACCTCCTTTGTTTGAATTCCCCTGGAATGTGTGGGCATCTTCATGTGCCATCTTGACAACCTTCTCCATCTTAGGCCAGTTTACCTCAGAATGGGTGGCAATATCATGTAGCCTGCACCAATTGGTCATGAAGTTGAGGTCAACCACATTTGCAGTATGTGTTCTCTCCTCATTTACCTGATAGTTATGGGAAACTCCCCCATTATTGGGCCCTGTGTTCCATTGTCTGTTGTTGTTTGTTCTCTGGTTGCACCCTCTATTTTGGCTTTGATAACCTCTTTGGTTGTAGTTGTTGTTATTCTGATAAGTACCCTGGTTGTTGTTGTTTTGATTAGGGTAGTTTCCTTGGTTTTGAGATGGGTTCAAATGAAGCTGGGCCATGTCATTTGTGACTTGGGACAACGTTTTCTTTAAGGTTTCTATCTCATTTGTAAGCTGAGTTATCTTTTCACTCTCCACATTCTTGGCAACAGGTGGCTGACCACCATTATTTGATGTTCCAATTTGGTTATGATGAACATGGGAACTTTGAGGAACCTATGGTTGTTGAAAGAGATCAGGAGTTTCAGTAGCAAAGAATGGAATAGGTGGTTGGGTTTGTAATTCAGGCATAGGTCCATAGTGG
The DNA here is from genome assembly GCA_007258455.2 of Sequoia sempervirens. Lineage (NCBI taxonomy): Eukaryota > Viridiplantae > Streptophyta > Pinopsida > Cupressales > Cupressaceae > Sequoia > Sequoia sempervirens. The sequence continues at coordinate 9,781,689 of VDFB02000012.1, read as the reverse complement.
GAAGGAGACATCCCAGGGACAATGTTGTATAGAGGAGTTGGGCTATGCATTTGATATCCTATTGAAGGGAAACCTCCTCCCAAGCTCCCTTGTTGAGAACTGATTTGTTGCTGCAACTTAATAGCCAAGTGATATACTTTGGATAAAGAATCAATATCAGGTGCTTGATAAGTCCTTTGGAGGAACAAACCTAGCAAGGGGTCTATAACCCTAAAATATGCTTGGATAACACTGTTTTTAGTATCTAGATAGGGATCTTGCAATCTCCTATACATTCGCTGGAACCTGGTGTTGAATAAAGGAAAATATTCACCTGGTTCCTTCCTTATGGTTACAAACTGATGGTATAAAAGAGTTGGATCCACATACACCCTAAACTGATTAAGAAAGGAATTTTCCAAGTGTGTCCAGGTCATAATGGAACCTTGAGGAAGATTAAGGTACCAATTGTATGCCATATCCCCTAAGGAGTAAGGGAACAATCTGTAGACTACATCATGGTGAGCTATTTGAGCTCTGGTACAAGCATCCTTGAAAGCTTGTATGTGCTCTTCAACACTTCTTGATTCACCATGGATATACTTAGGGAAAAAAAATTTAGGGTTCTTGGGCATGTCATGAAAACCTCCAGGAATAGTCCCCAATGGAGAGGGATTATTCTGAAAGAATGCCATTGGTGGGGGTGGTGGTGGTTGAGCCAGCTGTTGTATGGATTGAATCAGCTGTGATGATAATTGAGATGAATTGGATGGTGGATTAATGGGTATCAACTGGGGTATTGGTGAAAATCCTGGTGGAGTGAGCGGAGCTGATAAGGGTGGTATGATGGTTGCCCCAGCCTTGTGATGCTTATGTCTTGTTGGGGTCTTGAGTTCTATGAAAGGTGATGGATTCCCAGTTGATCGAAAAACTCTGTGGGGCCTTTTTGAGGAGAAAAACCCAGTTTTATCTAGCTTGCCCTTCTAGGCCCTCCTAGCGCCAGTTCCTATTGATGGTGATTTTGGCACCACAACAATGCAAGTAGAATATTGCTACTCTGCTTCTCCTGAAAGAGAAAGGAAAGACATGGATGCCTTAGCTCCCAAGGTCTTTGTAGTTGGGTCTCAACTATGCTGAGGTTACTCAATGGTCAATGCAATAGTAATATTCAAGGGGCCTGTTGGTGTGAGCTTCTGGATTGTTCTAAGACCAAGCATGAATTTAAACCTACTTTAACTGGGGTTTTTAAAGAAACATAAAAAGATAGATCAAGGTTTTGGTACTGAAAAGAATGATATTTCATCTAACTTAACCAGACTCATTACCTTTTAAGGAATTGCTAACTAAGACTGGAGAACAAAATTAACTTGTGATTAACACACAGTTGCATTCATTCATAGTACCAATTTCAACAACTAATTATAAGTTACTATTTAAACAAAACATAAAATAAGATTTTCATTCCTTGAAAGCTTTCAAAATCAGATGATTAACTTAAGATAAATACCATTCTGGAACACAATATGAAGTAGATTCGAATCTGGTTGCTTTTACTGTGGGTGAGATAGATAAGCAACATTTACAAATCTGGCACAATCACTAGTGTACAGAAAACCTGTGGCTCTAGATTGTTTCCAACTATACTAAGAAAACTGAAAGATACATTAGTCCATCCTATACTGAGTCTAACTTCTAACTAAGAAGACCAAAGAAGCTCTCATTACTACGAATCAAGATGCAACTCTATCTCCTTCTGACTATCTGTTCTCACAGTTCTAATTCTTAAAAAAAAAAAAAGACCTTTTACAAAGAGGCAAGAATTCCATTTTATACAGAGTGTGTACCAAAAGAATGCACTATCCCCAGCACTAGGGTTTTACAAAATATCCACTACCAGGAGAGTCGGCTCTCATATCTTTTGAGGAAAGTCAAAACTGCATTTAATGAGAAGCCTTATTGTCCATGCTGATGCAAGATTTATGGGAAAGATCTATAGATCTTTTGTTGCTGCAACATTAACTCCCACTCCTCCGTGTCCACTTTTTGAACTCCAGTGGGGCTGCTTTGAGTGCCCTAAAATATCACCATTAATGTCGAGCTACCCCTGTTAGTAGACACCAGCTGGCGTTACGACTCATGGTGACTTCTTCCTTTAGTGCTCTTCCCGCTCCAAATCTATCCCTCTGCAAGTTGTTGGTGTAGCATGGGCCAGTTGGTGAGACGTTTCGACATGCTACAGAAGTCACATCGAGCTCACAAAACCTATCAGCAAGACTGCATGCTCTCGGCAAGACATCTCAACGAACCTCAAGATCCCTTGGCGATCTCATTTTTCATGTCGGGGAGACTATCGCTCGTCGCTGTGACCTCATAGTGAAGTCTCCTCACTCGTATGGAGTCTCCCCGATTTCCTCCCATTCTCGCCGAGCTCGCTCCCTTCTGTTTCGGTGTGACCAAGTCCCTTCCCCAGGACGTCTCCGTAGGGCCCTTTTTACTCTCAGTGAACGCGTTCATTCTCCCCAGAGGCACGTCCTATCGGTGAGACATAAAGATCTCACCAAGACCTTATGGCGATGGAACCCCCCTCTGCCGATGCCTGTTATTTCATGTTAGCAAGAGTTTTAGCGAACTCCTTTTCATTCTCGCCGAGCCCACTTTACATCAGGAAGACCCTATCGGGTCGGCAGGACGTCATGTTGAGCTTTCATTTTCTGTCATCGAGCTCGTTCTGCATCGGAAAGAGTTACGACGACGCCAGACAGACTCCTTGGGTGAGCTTTGTTTTCTGTCGGGGAGACCTCATGGTTTCAGGGAGACCTTACCCTGAATCTCCTTTCTTCTTACTAAGCCCTCCCTTGTCTTCGGTGAGCTTCTCCATGTCAGCGAGACTTCCTCTCCTCACCAAGACCTTATACCGAGGTCTTCTCCTTCACCGGGTTGTTCACTAGTCGGCAAGAGATCCCGAGGTTGGGGAGACATCATAGCGAGCCTTTGCTTTCTCCTCAAGCCGATCCCATTCTGTTTCGGTGTAGCTCTCCATACTCGCCCAGACCTTATGGTGAAGCCACTCTGTTTTTCCGATAGCGTTTTACTTCGGCCAGACTTTGTCTTCTTGGCGTGACATCACCCCGAATCTTCTTTATCCTCTGGCGAGCTCTATTTCTTTTGGTGGGGCCCCCTTTCTGTCGGCAGGACCCTCGCTTGTCACCGTGACTTCATAGCGAGCTCAAATTGCTACACCGATGCCGCTTACTCTTTGGCGGGCTCCTTCATGTCGCTGAGACCTCCCTCGGTTGGTGAGACTTTACACCGAAGTCACTCTATTTTGGCGAAAGCCCTTTTTCCTACGAGGAGACTTTGCTTAGTCGGTGAGATCTTCCACCAAGGTCTAAACTCTCGCCGAGATACTTGAGACATATCATCATGCACAGAACTTAACCCTGCAAAACAAGGTTTCCATTAGTCTTCTAAATCAAAAAAATATCATCCTCGAACTTACCCATAACACCTCTTATTTTATTACACTTCGTAAGGAAAAACTTACTTCCGGCGGAGGCGGAAGCAAAACAAAAACCGGAACCGAGACCAGAGTCGGGGTGGGGACGAGCCAAGGAAATAATCAACATTTCCAAGTTCATACCCCATCCCAGCTCCGCGTCCGCGAAGGAAACCAAAATGCAAAGGACGGAACAAAATGCCGGCGGGGTTGGAGCAAAAACCGATCCTGAGCATAGCACAACGGGGGCAGGGGTGGAATAAAATCCGAAATTGAAACCTCCTCAAAGTTTCAGTTTTGGATTCCATTCCGAACCCACCTCCGCTGTCACCCAAAAAGACAAAGAAGGGAAAAGGAAAAAGAAAGAGAGAGGGGAGGGAAAACCCCACGACCCAAAACAGAAGAGACAAAAGCGAAAGAACAAAACATGCAGAACCGGGATCAGAATAGAACCCGAACTGGAAACCTTTTGAAGTTTCAGGGTTCGGTTCCCGTTCCGGTTCCAAGTCCACCAGAACAAAACGAAAAGACGCGCAAGGCAGAAAAAATACCAAAGCAGCAGAACTGGGACCGGGGAAGGAAAAGACAATAGAACTTGGAAGGAATTCCAAGTTCGGAATCCGATCCGGTTCCGGGCCTGCCAAAACAAAAAGAAAAAGATGCCTAGGGCCGAAAACATCCAAGGCGTAGGACACAAAAACCAACAAAAGACCAACAAAGGAGAGAGAAAAGTGAAGAGGCAGAATCGGTGTCGGGGATGGAATCTGAATGAGAAACTTTGAAGAAAGTTTAACCTTCCGATTCAGACTCGGACCCGTCTCTGAGAAAGAACAAAAGACGAAGACAAAGAACCGTCGAGACCGGAACCGGGGACGAAACGAGAACTTGAAACCTATAAAAGTTTCCAAGTCCAGTATTGGTCCCGGTTCCGCTTCCAACAGAACTTAAAAGAAAAATGCCTAAGGAAGAAAACCAAGGGCCAAAGGCAAAAGACAAGGGGGACCCATTTTATTCCAGAATAAAATGGGGTGGTTATGCAAGGCATAACAGGTTTCTAATATGGGAACTTGATTGCATTTGTTTATTCCAATACTTGGTAAACTATTTGAGTTTTTCTATTTAATTTTGTTTCTCTACAAAAGAGGCTAGCTAATTTCATGTAAATGCTTCCCTTTTTGAAAAAAAATCTATATGATAGTTTTCTTTATCCTACTCTTGGATTGTGGGTTGCTTAGTTTCTTCTACAATTTTGTCATGTTTATTTTTAGTGGGATAAAAATCATTCATTTCTTCATCATCTAAGTCATCTATCCATTTTCTTGATGTATGCAAGTCTTTCCCTCTAGTGACTACCAAAAAATTATTTTTCCCTTTATATTCAGGTAGGGCTTTTTATCTTAAATTTTCCTTCTTATCAAGATATTTTATATCTAATGCTTCTTCTTCACTTAGGTAGTCTAATAGTTGGTATGAGTTTTCTATAGTCCATGATGTTAATTCGAACAAGCTTTTGGATTAAACTATGTAGGTTGTCTAAGTTTTTAGATTTCTTTTCATTGTATTCAAGTTGGTTAGGATACTCAGATCTCACTCGAGAGACCCAAGTTTTGGTTCTCACAACATAACCAAATGTTGGCAAGGAAAATGGATTCACAGACATGAGTTCTAAGTCATAATTTCCTACAAGTTGTAATTACATCCCATTTCTTATAATATTAGAATAGTAAAAAAAATTGTAGTAACACGTGTCAAACTGCATAAGGTAAGAGAGTTGTAAATAACAAAATAAAATTTATTTATGCAAGATAATCCATAACGTAGTACTCCAAACTTCAATATATATTTATTCATCAATTAATATATTACATTATCCAATGTTCAATCCTTAACCTATTATATCTTTTACCCTTTTTCTCTATCTTACTCTTTGTTAAAATTTTCTTATCTTCTCCCTCTTTCTTCTTTCTAATTTTCTCCTATATGTAATTTATTACAATAAGGGTGTGTCCCTTATAAACCTTATGCCTCCTAACTACTCTAGGAGTCAATCTAGAGATCTACATTCCTCTTCCAATTGGATGCAATGGTCTATACATGTCGTTGCCACCTTGTTGTTTTACCTACTAAAAATATGCTTGGGTTGAAAGGAATTTCCATGCGGAAAGACTACGTTTCATTTATCAAATGTCATTTAAATCAATAGAATTAAACCACATTCAAGTAACTAAAGTTATGGATTTTAGTAATTTTTAGCAACATCTTGTTTTGTTAGGATGGTAGTCATTGTATCCTTATTTCCATACAAGTACCAAAAATTTGATAACCAACATGAGCAACTAAGGGTGTTGTGAATCATATCTTTTATTAAATGTTCAGCTATGGTTCTAATTGATTCAAGAATCACCTTATAGGTTTTTAAAGTTTATAATTTCTTATGCAAGTTTATTTATTTAACTTGATGGTTTTATAGTTTTAAAATTCAATTTGCCATCTTCTTATTCTTAAGTATTGCAACGATATAGTTGTTTAAGGGTTTGTGTTATTGGGTTGATTTGAGGTGTTGCAAGAATGAGAAGTTGGTGTTGTCATTGATCTCAACAAGTCTATGTTGTCTATTGAGTTTGTTGCAAGAGTGTGAGTATTTGATGCTTTGATTAGTTGCATTATGTTGTCATTAGTAAAGTTATTGGTGTCAACTTCTAGTGTTTCTTTGATAAGCTTTTGTCTATAGATATGAAAGTGTTGAAGATGATGAGGACATGTCTCTAGTGCTTGGTTTCCAAGTGCTTTTGAGAAAATTTGACAAAAAAAGGAAAAAGTGTTGCAATGGTATTATGGATTACAAAGTTGTGTTTTGGTTTTGCTCCGCATTTCTTATAGGTTGAATATATTCCTGTGTGATTCAGATATATTAGTGAGAAGTGTTTAGAGGTGTTATATTTTTGAGTTGGTGTGCTGGATCATCGTACAAAATAAGATGTGTTCACTAGTGTGTGACTTTTCATATCAAAGGTGTCTAGGAGAAATTTATTTGCTTTGCATTTCTCCACAGTTATTCTTTGAGTCTTGTGGTCCTAAAAGAGTTTTGTTAGTGTTGGTATCTTTGTTCATTCAATATGGTTTGAGGTTTGGCGCTTTGGAAGTAAGTTTCTCAAGTAACAGTGTATGGTAGAGTTATCTGAGTGTACTGGGTGCGTACATTCTTCAGGTAGAAGTTGTTGCAAAGGATTTTGTTAGATTTCAAGGTGCTCATGGAGTATTCTAGATCATGTTTGAGCATGGTGTGTAGGTTTTTCAAGTTGTCCTTGGGTTTAAGGAAGCGTGTACTTAAAATTTTAATGGTGTTTGCACAAGTAACGACCAACTTGGTGTTTGCACAAGTAACGACCAACCTGGTTTTTACACTACATGCGACGGATAATTATTGTTTATAGTAGTGTGTGGTTGAGTGGTGTTGTTGATTTGGGTCCCAATTAAGGTTTGGTGTGGTTCGCTTTCACTTATATCCACCACGGAATTGTTTTGGTGCCAACCTAATTTGGATTTGCATGTTTGAGGTGCATAGCCGACCTTGGAGAGGGTTTCAAGGTTGAATATAGTATAAGTATGAGTTAAGCTATTGAAGGATGTTGAGATAGATGCAAGAGATGTGAATGATGTGAAGTGTAGTGTATTAGAGTGCAAAATTGAGTAATGTAGTGCGAGCTTTTATGTGTTAGTTTACTAGATGCAGTGAGCATAAGTGGCGACAATTCTTCAATTTGACTGTGAAGGTGTTGATGCCATTGTGGTGAATTCTTTGTTGCATTTAGATTCTTTTCTCTGTGTAACATTCATTCTCTACCTTCTTTTCTATTCTGGTGGTGAGCCTTTTGGTAGTGAGCCTTTCTTCTTTGGATAGTGAGCCATATTGGCAGTGAATCCTATTGTATTCGGTGTTGATATTACTTATATTGTGAGCTAATCCTCACCATGGTTTTTCCCTTTTTGGGTTTTCCACATAAATCTGGTGTTCTCTTGTTTATGGTGTTAAGTTGTTTCAATTTTTGTTCTTTGTTTTTCATGCTAATTCATCATAACAAAATTAAGGGTTAGATGAATGAATGTGGATCTGAATGTTAATGAGGGTTTTGAAGTTCTAAGGTACAACTAATTCACCCCCCTCTCAATTGTCTTGTGCATTCAACATGAGGTAGATCCCTAGGGTTTCAAACCATATTTTCTATAACCATCAAAAGAAATGTAAAACATGTTCCAACCTCAAGGGTTTGTCATATTTTTATTCAAAAATTTCAACTTCAAGTTTTTAGCCCTTTCAAACCTTAGGTAATGGTGTTGCTTCATAATCAAAACAATCATGACAAAATTTAGCAAAAATATCTACATAGAGAAGGAATTTTTTAATTCAAGCCATCAAATTGGATTGATGAAGTTGCTAGTAGATCTATGATGATTTAGGGTTTTTGAATTATTTAGAGGATATGTCAAGTTCATGGTCACGGGGATCACCCATGTGCTAAATTGTTATTTTTGGTATTCTATATCATGTAAAGATGAGGAATTATTCTAGTCCACTTTAGTTAGTTCATAATTATTATTTTTCAAATCCCTAAAGTTATTTATTGTCAAATATAAATAAGTGCTTTGGGTATAAGACATTATAACTAAGAGTTAATGCTACATTTATGCTAGGGAAACTATCATTCAAGTTGAATTTATTGTTGAGCTCATGTTTATAATTTCATGAATCAAATTGAAGGCGAATTATAAAATCAAGTTATTTAATGGCCATATTGCCTACTTACATTGTGACTTTGTATACAACTTAATAGTTTGATTCTTGAACTTGTTTGTTGTTGATTTATTTGTTGTTATTCTTTTAAAATCCTTGTTTGCACTAAATACTTATTCTCTATTCTAGTTTTCTTAAATAAGTCATTTGTACATGTTTAAAATAATTATTTAATCCTTAATATCTAGAAATCTTGTTGCAAGGCACGACTGTTGAATCTACTGAATGCATCTAAGTAAAAAACATAAGCTTCAAATCATTTTCATTTATGTAAACCCTCTTCAATGAATCTTGTGTGGTTTCATTAATATATGCATCTCGTCTATAGTTTTAATTTAAAGTTTAGTTTGCTTCAAGTTTAGTTGGATCATAGAGAGTTTCTCCTAATTTGAAGAGGTTTTATCTAACACACTGATGAGCTTCATTTATGTTCAACTTATTCCATATTTCATCTTTTTCCAAACACCATAATTCTCATATTTATTATACTCTATTTTCATACCATATCATATATTTTTACCACCATTATGTTGCATATGATTAAATATAAATAAGAGATATTTAGTTTTGTTTTTAGGTAAAATATAAAAATTATATTAGATTCTATTTACTAATTATTTTTGTCATTTTAGCTTTGGAAAATAAATCTTGCAGCATGTTATCGATGGAAAAGAGAACAAATTTCACGTAACCCATGAATATACTTAACAACAAATAATTTCAGTTGTTAATATATTTTGAGTAATCATTTGTCATGTTGGATATTAGTTTTGTTATAAAAGACGGTTTATTTTTATAATCATATGCCATGTAATAATATTTATTGTTTGTTGTTGCAACTAATAAAGTTGTGATGGTCATAGGCCAAAAGAAATAGCTATTTTTGTGGCAAACAAACTCGCCTATTTTGAGTTTGTTGTTAGTTGAAGCATACTTATAAAATTTGGCATATGAAATAGTTAGGAGAGATAATTATGTAGAGAATAGTGGAGATGTAATAGCACAAAGAAATGTGTAGAAAATGATAGCATACAAATGCTGCAGAATAAAGAAACTCATAATATAGCATGAAAATGTAATAGCATGAGAAAATAAGAAAATATATATTCATTGAAGCAAAATATAATAAATGGAATTTATGATTTGAGGAGTATTCTATAGTAGATTAACCATTGTGTGGAAGAAGAATAAGGTCCTCTCTAATGAAACATGATGATATTCTTTCATAATTTAGAGCATTCATTATGTGTGATTTATTTAAATATTGTTGTTTGATTTTTATGTGTGAATAGTAGGGATAAAAGTATATTGATGTTAACATAAGATTATGTATTGCAAAAGAAAATTATTGTGTGGTTTTAATTGTTAAGTTTGCATTTTTTACAGTAGTTTGCACAATTCTTGTAACAACCTGTATAGTTTCAATATCCTACACAATTCCTGTAGTAGTTTCAATGATTTTTTTTTAGTTGCATTACATCTATACTCACCTCACTATCTGCAACCCTTGCACGTATAGCCACTGTGCCTTTTATAAATTTTCATCCCATATTGACACATATAAATTTGTATTTATTAAGAATTAGATTCATTTTATATACCACCTCAGTTTTCGCCTATCACATATTGCTATGTAGAAAAGAAGAAGTAAAACCCTAACATGATGCAAAGGAAATATCTAACCTTGTATAGGTTATGTCTAATAATGTGATTTGAATATTTAATGTAAAAAAATTACACAATTGAACCCAAAAGTGCTAAAAATCATCTAATGGACTGAGAAGCTCATGCCTACTCCCAAGCTTCTTGTATAGAACATAATCAACCTATGTTGTAGATGATGAGCACACAATTATACTAAGATGGGGGGTGAATCACTATAACAACAATCTTTTACTTTTCAAAACTTAATTAACCATATCAATAGTACACATGCAAGATCTAACAATTAAGAACACAAAACCAACACATGATTTACATGGAAACCCTTGCGGGAGAAAACCACGGCAAAATATTGCTTATATATATTGATCTTCTTTGTAGGTACAAACCTACTTCTTTTACAAGTCTTCTTTTGTAAGCACCAACCCACCAAAGACACCAATCCCCACACTAAGCACTAGCTCAACAAGAGACACCAACCTCCAAATGAACAATATGATAATTATTTGAAACCTATTCTTATATCTGCTCTAATTCGCCTTCACAAATCTATTCACTACTTCATATAAAATTACCTTTAAAATCTCCTAAAAATCCTTCATAATATATGTCATAAAGCTCTTATAATTTGTTCATATGTCTCTTAAAATTCTACTCATGTCTTCAAAATTTTATACTTATGCCTTTTAAAATTGCTCCTTATTCCATTGATATTCAATGAATTGCTTGCCTTCAAATGGACTAAACAATCTCTTCAAATACCTTACCAAGTGGGGCAACTTCATGAAACAGTGTATCATTTGTTGATGGGTGCAACTCATTTTATATGGACCCCTTCACCTTTGTCTTGGGTGCTCCAATAGGGGTTGGCCCCTATTTTTTTATTTTTTATTTTCAAATTTAATTCCCCAAAATGTGGCGCCACAACCAAGAGGTCAACCACTTCAAAAAAATAAAATAATTATAATTTATTCATACTCTAAAAGAAGGCAACTTCTCATAGGGTCGGCCTCATGGAATGATTTAATTTCAGTTTATTTAAAATCTTTCTATAATCAACACTTGAACCATAAAACTCCTTCCATAATGCCTATTCAAGATTGGTGATTCCTTTAATGGTTGGCCATACAAGAACACATATTCATCTTTCATAGTCAACTATCTTCAACTTGTCTTGCATATATGTTTAAGGTAAAGTCTTCTATGAAAACAACAATATAAAACTATCCTTTGGAATCCATGACAAGATCTAGCGATCCTCAACACTCACTTTGACATCAATGATAACAAACCTTTCCAACAATCTTTGACATCAATGACATCAACACTCTAGACTATATTCTTTTGACATCAATGATAACAAACCTTTCCAACAATCTTTGTCATCAATGACATCTTCAACACTCTACACTATATGCTTTTGGCATCAATGACAATATTTCCAAAGATCTCCCCCTTTGTCATTAATCACAACACAAACATAATTCTTCCCCTTTTGCACTGCTCCCCTTTTTTGTATCTCTCCCCCTTTGACATCAATGGCAAAGGGAAACTTAATATTTTCACAAAGAAAACTCCCCCTATATGTAATACTTCTTGACATGACTAACGTCATTTTTCATTTTCCTATATCTCTTCCTTGATGTAAGTCTCCCTTTTTCTGCAACTCTCCTATTACATAAATATCAATGATATGTTTAATTACCTTCATATAGAATATGCATTAGTTGATCTATCTTTGAATTATCTTCTCTACGAAGCTAAAAGATATTGCATTGATTAGCTCCCCCTTTGACATCAATGACAAACGGATGTTGATCCATCTCTAACCTTTCTTCTCCATGGGGCTAAAGGATAATGCAATGGTAAGCTCCCCCTAAAATCATGCTTCTCCTTACAAACTTAGTGATGCTTCTTGTGTATGGAGCACAAGCATCGCTTTTTCTTTCTCTTGCTCTTGTTTCCTCTTCCAAAATTTTGTAGGTTATCCCTTTTGTTTGGCTATGGTATCCTCCTTTTTGTTCTATCTTAGGTGGTTTCACAAAACTACTACAAAAGTGTGTTATATGAACATAATTGTTTCACTTATAACATATAACATTGTAATCCACTAAAGGAGCACATGAATTGTAGTTCCTACTTAAGAACCCAAAAAAAATTCTTGCACAAACTCTACGATCCACTACTTTATGACCAAAATGGTTGCATGAAAAGAAATAACCATAGAAAGAGTGATAGAACCTGGGCATATGCGCTTACCTTGGTGGAAGGAGCTTCCTAGCTATGTCATTCTTAGATTCCGAATGTATAATTGGCTTTTGGTTCTTCTTTTTGTTGAAATTACCTTTGATGGGACTTTTAAGGACATCAACAACCTTTTTCGTCTTCTCTTCATTTAATTTCTTTGATGATTGAATTGTTTTAGAACTTTGGCCTTCTTCATAGAAAATACCACTCCTATCGAACATAGGCTTTTGAGAATTTGATGATGTCATCCAATATTCCCAAACTCTTCCTGTTCTTTAAGTTCTCATTTAATTGAGTTATTTTCTCCAATTTCTTTCTTATGGAAACAATCTTGAATTCCAATTTCTCACAATTTTCTTCCTTTTTCTTCAATTCATTTCTCACCTCCTCCTCGATCCTTTTTTCCTCTTCTACTTGAAGTTTCAACTCTATGATCAACTTCTCTAATTCTTCAAGACTATGTGATAAATTTTCTTTGGCTTCACTATCCTCTTGAATCTATAATCCTTGTTTCGTGTTCCTTCTTCTAAGATTCTTGATTTCGCTTAGGGAAGAAATAAATTCTTCTTCGAGATCCACCTCTCCTTCATCTTCACAATGTTCTTCTAAATCTCTTTCTTCTTTTATTTTGTCTTCATCATCCTTTTCTTCTTTTGTGATGAGCATATCTTCTGTATCACTATTAGAAATTTCATCACTTTCCTCCATGAGCTATTTATCTTCCTTGGAATAAGTGGGTTTCTTCTTCATCTATTTCATTGTTTAAGCTATCACTTGGTTCATATTCTTTATTCTTTCACTTCTTTGATGCTTTGGAGGTTGCCTCCCTTTTGGATGGTTTTTCTTCAATCCTCATTTCATAGGCAATAAGAATCCCATGCAACTCATCCTTTGTTAGTTTGTCTAGATCTCTCATTTCTTTAATCGCTAAAACCTTGGAATCAAACCTTAGAGGTGATGACCATAATGCCTTTTACAAAATCATGACTTCTTCAACTGCTTCACCAAGACCTTTTATTGTGTTAACAATCATCAACACAAAGAAAATAGGAGGCTATGTTTTCTTCTTCTTTCATCTTAAGGCTTTTGAATTGTTTTCTATGAGTTTAAAACTTTTCCTTCTTTACTTTATAATCTCCTTCATAGATATTCTTCAACTTATCCCAAATCTCCTTAGTTTATTTGCAATGCATTACTTTTACAAACTTTGAATCGAATAATCCACACAAGATTGCATTCATGGATTTCACATTTTTTCACTTTCCCTCTTTCCTACCTCATCCATTAGTGGAATTGTAGGGGTGATATAGTCATTTTCTACTAATTTCCAAACACCAAACCCTAGATCATTCAAATAGGTTTTCATCCTTATGCTCCAAAAGACATAATTTGTTCCATCAAACAATGGTGTCATGTTTGATGAGAATCCATATCCTTCTTGATCGGCTATATGTGCTCTTTAGATCTTCCTTCTATAGTTAGACTATCTTCGAAGGAACCCACTATGATATCAATTGATGAGCACAAAGTTATATTGATAGGGGGGTGAATTGGTATAACAACAATCTTGTACTTTTCAAAACATTAACCATAGCAATAGCACACATGCGAGATCTAGCAATTAAGAACACAAAAAAAATACATGAATTACGTGGAAATCCTTACGAGAGAAAACCGCGAAAAAATATTGCTTATATATATTTATCTTCTTTGTAGGTACAAACCTACTTTTACAAGTCTTCTTTAGTATGTGCTAACCCATTGGAGACACCAACCCCCACAACTAAGCACCAACTTAGAAAGAGACACCAACCTCTTCTAATGAGAGGCACCAACTTCCTAATCTCCTTGGTTAGGAGGCACCAACCTCCAAATGAACAATATGATAATTATTTGAAACCTATTCTTAGATATGCTCTAATTGACCTTCAAAAATCTGCTCACTACATAAAAATCTTCCTTTAGAATCTCCTAAAAATCCTTTATAAATTCTACCATAAAGCTCTTATAATTCTACTCATATGTCTCTTAAAATTATGCTCGTCTTCAAAGTTTTGTACTTATGTCTTTTAAAACTGCTCCTATATGAATGGTATTCAATGCATTGTTTGCTTTCAAATGGACTTAGAAATATCTTCAAATACCTTCACCAAGGGGGCCGACTTCACGAAACAATGTCATTTGCAAATGGGTGAAACTATTCATTTTATATCCACCCCTTCACCTTTGTCTTGAGCACTCCAATAGGGGTTGGCCCCTATTTTATTATTTTTATTTTCAAATTTAATTTCTCAAATGGGGTGCCACAACCAATAGGTCGACCACTTCAAAAAAAATAAAATTACAATTTATTTAAACTCTAAAAGGAGGCAACTTCTCATGGGATCAACCTCATGAAATAATTGAATTTCAATTTATTTAAGCTCCTTACATAATCAACTCTTGAACCATAAAGCTCCTTCCATAACTAACGCCTATTCAAGAATGGTGATTCCTTTAATGGTTGGCCATACAAGCATACACACTTATCTTTCATAGTCGGTTATCTTCAACTTGTCTTGCATATATGATTAAGGTAAAGTATTCTATGAAAACAACAATATGAAACTATCCTTTGACATCCATGACAAGATCTAGCAATCTACAACACTCACTTTGACATCATCTTGCCAACAATCTGACATCAATGACAATATTTCCAACAGTAAAGCACTTATTTTCCATGTTATCTTTCAATAAATACAATTTATTTGATTGTTTGTGTCTATTTATGTTTAGCACTTATTCTACAAGCCAAAGAGCATACTTACAATCAATGATAAAATTCATTTTTATAATTCTTTTATATCGAGAAAATAATACAATACACCTAAGTTTATCATCTTAAATTCCTTCTTTAATTCATCCTTATGATTACACATTAAAGACATAATATATCCACTAAAAATAACATTATTAGTATAAATTAGCATATGAACAAAATACACATTATGGTTAACATCACATTTTGAGAAGCAACAAGATAACTGAAATTGTTTTTATTCTCATACTTCTCAAGCTTGCATGCAAGATTAGTATCTCTATATTGCATAAAACATGATGGTCGCTCCATGAAATATCCCCCTAAATACCTCTAAAAATTGCACATTTAACATCCATTTGGTACAAGTCTCATCATAATTTATTATTAAAGGAAGAACATCATAGATTGACTCTACTTTGGCGATAGGAGGAATGTCTCGTAATCGTCAATTTTCTCATTTGAGAGAATCCCTTAGGTACTAGTATCTCTCCAAATAGAGCCATCAAAGATGAATTATTCTAAATCCTTTTAAATTTAACATTCTTCGTCTTTGGATAAAATGAATTCTCCTAATTCTTATTCCTTTTTTGTGGGTTTTATGCTTCCACTCCAAAGTCAGACCAATTGTAGACATGATTAGCCAACCAAAAACTTTAGAAGGTATGCTCCCTAAAAAATTATGAAGTGCATGTGTTGTTTTAAATACCCTCTTTACATTGCCAAGTATCCTATATAGCATACAATATGGATTTACTTACAACAAAAAGGAACCCAACCTTTTAAGATAAAAATAATGTTGGTATAAGAAAAAGAATGAGACAAAAGAAGCGACTTAATCATCTCAAGAGATGTAAACCTTACATTATTAAGGAAGATTGAAATATCCCCCTTAGTTTTCTCCCAAATTTTTCACATGAACTTCACCCGTTAGTGTTAGCATGAAGCAAACTAGAAGTAACCCTTCACTTTTTGATCACCTAGATCCCAAGGTGGGCAAGGTGAGAGCATACATGTAAGGGGATCTAATTAGAATATTGAAAATATTGGAAGTACAAGAGCTATTAGCGACAAGCCAGCTAATAGAGTAAATGTAAATACTAGGCGACAAGCCAACCTCTTCCACTTTTCAACAGGCTACTGGAAAGTAAATGGAAACAAAGAACTTGGTGGCATAGCCAGCCACTTCCACTTTTCAGCGGGTAACAAAAAGTAAGCAAAAACTCAACCACTTATCCAATGGGAGTGAAATGCAAAATATAGTAGTGTTACAATATGGCATTATATTCAGTACAATATGAGAGAACCAAACCAAAATGAAACCCAAGTGTTAGGAAACCATCTCAATGATATTACAATGACTAGGCATCATGATATGGAAGTGTTGTGGGTCTGATATGAACGAGCAACAGTCTGATATGGAAGTACAGTGTGCACGGATTCCAACCAACAACCTTCAAATGCTTGTAACTCAACTACAACTTTGAATGACCTCAAATTAGTGGCAAATGAAGCAAAGCAACTAGGCGTCTAACTCCCAATAGCAATCTACCACCAAATGGTTTGTAAATGGTTGGCACGTTTCCCAATGTACCCAAGACAAGGAAGTACAACCCCCTAAGGAGGGCGACCAACATAAAAAATCATATTCTCCTTCAAAAATTCCAAGATTCTAACCAAAGGGACGCCCAAAAGCAAAGAACACAATAAGCCAATACCCACAAAATTTTGTCAAGGTTCTGGAACGATACAAGCATGAACATGGGTTTGTAGTGGACTAAAATAACACTCCAAAACTCCAAACAACAAATGAACACACCAAAAATTTCTCTAGAAAACATCAAAGCCACACCAAACTGAAAACATAAAAGAAGTCATCACCACTGAAGCTCAACTACAACCTCTGAGTGAAGAAGCAGTCACTGATCAACTAGGAGTTGTCTTTCAAACTCGAAATTGGAGAACTAAGAACCGTCTCAACCTCAAAGCAAGAGTCTGAAAATATTTCGGCAGCACTTCATTGTGATAGAAAAATGGATATCAAATGAGAGGGAGAGGGGCTCTATTTATAAGCTTCAATCCCCAAATATTCAAATCTCCTTTTCCCTCCAAGAAGGGACACCCAAATGAGAAATAAAATAATATTTATTAAAAACTCATTCACTTGTCTACTTAGGCATCCACTTTACCTTGGCATAAATATTAACTTAAAATGTATTTTTCTCCAACTTTGGCATCCTAGTCAAGAGTCCTCTTTTTAAAAATAACTTAAGTCGTGAAGCCTAGATGTGGGGGTCCAAAAGCAGCATCAAAATAAAACATAACTTAAGTTATTACCTTTCCATTTTTGAACTCCAAGAACACTAGAAGAGCCACTGCCAAAATGGAACTCACTCTCTACCAGAAATAGAAATTGAATGCAAAACTAATGCCAAACCACGCTGCTAGAAATAGCACATACTATAAATAACATACTGTTAAAAATAGTGACTCCAAACACCATTTGAGCACATTCTGGGTAGCTATCATAACTTACTAAAAATAGTAAGTCTAGAAATGGTCATTGATCAAAATGCATGTGACACCCCCTGAAGCTCTCTGAAAACCCAACAAGACCCAGAAAGCAAACTAACAAACTCCTGCAAACATCCCCTGAAAACTTAGAAAGATGCCTCCTAGAAAATATGAAACCCTAATTCTGCCTCTAACTAGCCTATGAGCCTCCAAAATAGGCTAATGCTCACCAAAAATGACTAGTGCTAAGAAGGGGAAATTACAGTCCTCCCTCCCCAAGATTGCTTGTCCTCAAGCAATCACAAGTTTGGATGCTACAAAATTTGCTCATCCTCTCAAGTAGCATCCTCAATTGGTAAATTCTTCCACTTCACCAAATATTATTTGATAGTCCTCAAAGAGCACTCCCTAAAATCTATAATTGCTTTTGGAACCTAAACCAACTGTCCCTCCTCATCCAATTGAGGCAAGTCTGAAGATGCTACAACATTGTGTCCAAGCGCCTTCTTGAGGCATGACACATGGAAGACAATATGCACCTTGCTACTCGCAGGTAGCTCTAATTCATAAGCCACTTCCCCAACTCTCTTGGTGATCTTGAAAGGCCCATAGAAATGTAGCTTAAGTTTCTCTGCTCCACTTTTCTTGAGAGTGGACTATTTGTAAGGCTGGAGTCTCAAATAGACCATGTCTCCAACCTTGAAAGTGTGCTCTATACATTGCTGATCGACATACATCTTTTGTTGATTCTGTGCATGATGAAGATTATCCTTCAAAGATCTCAAAATGTCTTGACTCTGCTACAACATATCCCTCACTTGAGGAGCTCTACTATCACCAAATATCAAATCAATGAAGCTAGGAGCCTCATACCCATACAGATCCATGAAAGTGGACATCTTGATGGACATGTGGTATGAAAAGTTATAGCAATATTCTCTCAAATGAAGCCATCTCACCCAAGTCTTTTGTTGTCCTAAAACATAGTTCCTAAGATAGCCCTCCAACCACTTGTTCACAATCTTTGTATGCCCATCTATCTGTGGGTGATAACTAGTGCTTGGAGTGAGCACTGTACCACTCAATTTGAAAATTTCCTACCAAAAAGTACTTAGGAACTTTTTGTCCCTCACTTACAATGTTCTTGGGAAGCCTATGCAATTTGAACACCTCTTTGAAGAACAAATCAACAACTTGAGTTGTAAATGAGTTGGTAATGGCGAAGAAATGAGAAAACTTTGTCAATCTATCCACAACAACATATACGCAATCTCTCCCTTGCACCTTAGGCAACCCAGTGATAAAGTCTGGACAATATACTTTCCCATTTCTAATCGGGAATAGGTAAGGGCTTCAACAAACCGGTTGGAAAAGTGTGCTCATTTTTGTTCTATTCGCAGATCGGACACTCCTTAACATAGCGAAGGACCTCATCCTTAAGCCCTTTCCATGAAAACCTCTCACGAATCTGCCTGTATGTCTTGAAATACCCTTGATGACCAACCATGAGAATGTCATGAAATGATTGTAAGATCTTCATTTTGAGCTTAGATTTGGGTACCAAGAAGATTCTACCCTTATACTGTATCATTCATCAACCAGCTTGTACCTCTCATCATGCAAAGTACCATCAACTAAACTAGTAGCAAACTAATTTTGGTGTACTCTGCAATAATCTACTCTTTCCAATTAGTAGTGATCTCAACCAAAGAGCTCAAGAGTGGCCTTTTAGACAAGGCATAGATCAAAATGTTATTCTTCCCCTTGACATACTCGATGTCAAAATCGTAAGCTTGGAACTTACCCACTTTTGTTGCCTTTCATTTTGATCCTTTTGATGCATGAAGTGTTTGAGACTGTTGTGATTGGTCTTCACAATGAATTTGCTTCCCACCAAATACTACCTAGATTTGGCCAAAGAGTGCATGATAGCAAGCATCTCCTTGTCATAGATTGAGTATGTTCTCTCTACAACTCTCAATTTTCTACTCTCAAAGACAATAGGATTGTTGTCTTGCATTAGGACAACACCAACACCTTCCCCTAAAGCATCACACTGCAACTCAAATGGCTTGGAGAAGTCAAGAATGGCTAGGACTGGGCATGAACTTATGAGTTGTTTGAATCTATCAAAAACCACGTGTGGTTTTTTGGACCATGCAAATGCCCCTTTTTTGGTGAGATATGTAAGAGGGGCATCCATATGTGAACATCCCCTCACAAACCTCTTGTAAAATCCGCATAGTCCCAAAAAACCTTTCAACTGAGAGAGGTTCTCTAGAGGAGGCCAATCCAAGATAGCCTTAATCTTCTCCTGATCAACACTAACTCCCTTGGAGTTGATCACGTACCCAAGATAAAGAAGCTCAGTCATTCCAAATTCACATTTGGACTCCTTAGCGAACAAAGACTCTGACTCCAAGATGCTAAGCACTTCCTCCAAGTGCTTGAGATGCTCTTCCCACGATTTACTGTAGATGAGGATATCATCAAAGAAGATAAGCACAAACTTCCTCACCTGTTTCTGAAATATCATGTTCATACAGGTCTGGAAGCCCGTAGGTGCATTAGTCAACCCAAAGGGCATGACTAGAAACTCAAAATGCCCAAAGTGGCATCTAAAGGCAATCTTCTCAATAACTGCTTCTCTCACTTTGATCTCATGGTAGCCTGATATGAGATCTATCTTAAAGTAGACAACTCCGTGTAGCTTATCAATGAGCTCATCAATCTTAGGAATGGGATACCGGTTCTTGGTTGTCTTCTAACTTAGGGCTTGATAATCTATGCACATGCCCATAGTGCCATCCTTCTTAACCAAAACCACTGTAGAAGCAAAGGGACTCTTGCTTGGGCGAATGCGACCCATGTCCAAGAGTTCTTTGATGGCATTTTCTATCTCATCTTTTTGCCTCTTGGATATCGGTATGGAGTTGTTATGACTGGTTTGGCCCCTTCTTTGAGCTCAATGACATGCTCAATCCCCCTTTCAGGAGGTCTCCCAAGAGGTATACTGCCAAAAACCTTACTCTATTTGTGATCAAGGATTGAACATCATGATGGTAGTGTCTCTTATCCTCTGTTGGATTGGATGGCATGATCAAACACTATGTTGCCCACTCTACTTGGTCATGACAAATCAACCTTTCCATCCTCTTGAAAGACACAATATGAGGGCCTCCATTTGACATCCCTCTCAATACCACCTTCTTCCCATCTGATGTGAACTTCAATTCCATGGTTTGTAGATTCAAAGTGATATTTCCAAGAGATCACAACCACTGAATGCCAAACACTGCATCAATATCTCCAATGCTCACAACAAAGAAGTCATCTTTGACTTCATAGTTACCCAACTACATAGAAATATTGGAGATCTTACGATTGTAAGAGATAGTAAAGCCATCGACTACCATTACCTTGAAACCTTGAAACTCTTCTATCTTGAGGCCTTTCTTTGCAACTATCCCTTCGTCAATAAAATTATGTGTTGCTCTAGTATCAATTAGAGCAATGATTTGCTACCCTCCAAGCACTCCACGGATTCCAGAAGACTCATTTTTTTGAAAACTAGAAAGTTGAGCAAATGCACCCCCACTTCCTTGGTCCTTTTCCACCTCCTTTAGAGCCCCTTCTTCATCACTTTCCACAAAAATTAGACTATTTTTCTAATATATCAAATTCTGATCCATCATCAAAATACACCTCCATGTGATGGGAATTGCCTCTTTTGAAGCACTTGTTACCTGAGCCCCATGGTTTCTTGCAAGTGTAACATAATTTCTTCCTTCGAAGCTAGTTAAGAAAGTCATCATCCATCCGAGAAGGAAACTTCTTGGTTTGATTTGAAGAATGCTTCTTATCTTTCTTGTTAGAAAAAGGCTTGGATTGAAATTTTGGCCTTGGGGCAGCCAATTCCATGCTTCTAGATTTTTTGATTGCTTCATCTAGTGTTGGTGGATCGAAAGCCCTCACCCACCCCTTCAACGATTCCATTAGCCCCTCTGAAAATAGGACTATAAGCCTCATTTTGGTGATGTTGGGTACCATCACAAAAAGTCTTTGAAATTCTAAAATGTAAGTGTCAAGTGAACCATGTTGCTTCAACTGTGCTAGCTCATGAAATTTCACCTCATCCTTGGTGTCAAACCTCTCAATGAGCTTGTTGGTAAACTCTTCATAAGTAACAATAAGGTTATGGCCAAGAGTGACCAAACCATGATACCACCACTCATGGGAAGCCCATCCAAATCCAAAGTAGCAAACTTGATGGCATCTTGTTCTAGCATTGGTCTTAGTGAGAGGTAGTTGTTGAGCTTTTGGACCCATGATCTTGCCGAACACTTGTCACTTCCATTGAAATGGGCCAAAGTAACTTTCCCAAGAGCTTGTTGGAAATCCCTTCGGAGCATAGGAGCATGATTCTAAATTCTTTCAGCTCTCCTCTTCTTTTGGTTCATGTATTCATCCAAGGATAAAATCTCATGGATCTCTATAGGAAGGGAAGCATACTCCATGTAACTATTCCTCACTTCATCTGGCATTGGTAGCTCAAGTTCAATAGGTGGTTCCTTCCTTTGAGTAAAGGTAGGTAGAAGAGGTCTAGGGGTTGATCCTCTAGTCACCGCAACATGTTGGCCAATAGGCCTCCCATTTGCATTCACATTAGAGGCACTAACTTTGGCATCTTGGTTCTATTACACAAGATTTACATTTTGGTTCATCTTGGAAAGTAACTGGGACATCATATCCAACATGATGTCAAACTTCCTCTCAATTCTAACGTCTACATTTTCCTCACAGGCTGGTCCCTTCTCTTTATCTGCCATTTTCTCAACTGCTATATCCCAATTTTTGAGAACCTCTGAAAATGTTTCCTCAACAAGAACTGAAGAAGTCTGAAACTGTTGTCTCTTCAACTCTCTATTGTAGTATTCGACTTGTAGTACCCCTCCATTTTGCTTATGTTTTCTGTTAGCATGTTTTCACTTTGATAGACCCTGGTACTTTGTTTTGATGTATTGATCGTTGACATTTGAGCGATGGTGGATTTATTTTGTGATGTGATGATACTTTGTATGGTGGTAATTAATTCCAACATGCTTTATGTTAGCATAGATGTTTACTTCAGATGTTATTGCTTTATATATGTTTATGGTAGATTAATTGTTATTTATTTTGTCAGTTTGATGTGATGTGTATTGGTGTGGAGAACGAAGTTACATCACTCGCTTGCGAGTGCCCTATGATTTCCGTGATTTTCTCCGTACGGTGTGTTTGAATTATGGATTATATATATATGTATGTTAATTGTTTGATTGCAAGATTGCAGGTACATGACACCGACTCCACCTGATTTCTCAGGTTTGAGCGTGTCAAGACTCAGCGGAAATGTTGATTGGGAAGTAGTAATAAGGTTTTTCCTAGTCTAGTCTCAAACCCAGTCACAGTATGTCGTCAGTTTAGGTCTGGTTTTTTTGGTTGTCTTGTTTGGTCTGTTTTGATTATTTGTTGTATAAGGTTTATTTTGTGAATATAATGTTAGATTAATGTTCTATTTAATTTAATGTTTATTCAAATTAATTTTGGATATTTTAGATAAATTTTTTATATTTAATTAATTAATTAAATTAGTTTATTTGGTTAAATAATTTAATCATTGAGATTAAAATTATTTTATTAAATAAATAAATTAATTCATTAAAGTTTCTTTTATTTGAGTGAATAGATTAAATATTCTTTAAATGTTTTGTGGGAATGAAATTTTAAATATGAGAAAAAAATAAAGAAAAGGAAATTAGATTTTTGAATTTTTAATTCTTTAAAATGAACTGAATTCTTGATAAGTGAGGAAAGAAAGAATTACCCGTGAGTTTGTTAGAAGATATTTTCTTCTTGCCATGTGTGTTAGTTAAATTGATTGCAATTTTCTTGTTGAGGATTCTCTCAGGAAGATATTATGAGATTTGGGGAAAACAAGAAAACACTTCACGGGAAATGAAAATAACAGAGTTCTGCTGAAAAAATTGAATTGTGTTAATTTGTGATTTCCTTTGGGTTTTGCTTAATATTTTTGGAAGAGATTCTCAGATAGAATTTTGTTCAGTATTTGTGTTCTTCTGGAAAGTGGTGGTTTGAAAAGAGCTTGCGAAGTTGCACGCAATAGGCAGAGCTTCTCTTCAACAGACAAATTCTTCAAGCTACAGGTTTTTCTCTGTTTATTTATTTTGTTTATTTTCTTTTGAAAAGATTGTCTGTGTAAAGAAATTAGATTTGTGCAAGTTTTATTAAAAATTGTGAGTTTAAAGAATTGTCAGTAGAAGAAATTTTTATTAAAAGTTTTTGTTCTTCTCGATAAATTATTCTGTAGAATTTGTTTTTCTTTCTATGAGAATTTCAAGAAAACAAGAATTTTATAGTGATATCAGAGAAAACAATAGAAAATATTCAAAAGAAAACAAAAGTATTCTCTGTAGATTTATAAAATAAGTTCTCTGTGATATCTTAAAAAAAAACTTTTGAGAAGAACTTACAAGAAAAGTTTTTGAGAAAATAAATTGAGAAGGAAATCTTCCGTTACAGAAATTGAACTCCTCAAACATGTGTTTAATTGAAAACCTCTGTATAACTTGTTGATGAATTGAAATCTTATGTATATTTTGATTAAAATTTCTCTGTTTTATAAAAAATACCTGTTGCAAACAATTACCCAATTGCAATAGAGTATTTATTGTTTAAATTGTGTGTGTGTATATATATATGTATATAAATTATTTATATACATATACATATACAAATATATATACATATGTATTTAATTGTGAAACTGATCTGGAGATTTATTTTATGAAACTGAGAAATCCGTATGCAAATTTTTAAATGGCGCAAGGGTTTTAAATTCGCGGAAATTTATGTTTAAATTGGCCGGACGTGATTTAAAATGCAGGGTATTGTTGTGGAGGCGTAGGGGAGGGCTCTGCCCCTCAGCCGTCCCCCACAGGGAGGCGGAGTGAAGGGCAACGCCCAGCGTTGCCCTCATGCGCTTTCCAAAGTGGAGGGCAGGGCGGCGCAGCGCTGCCCTCATCCCTTCCACCCAGGCACCTACCCACTGACTCGTTGTGGCTTGTGACCTTTTTTAAAATAAAAATTTTATTTTATTTATTTTTCTTTTATATTATATATTTATATATATATATATATATATATATATATATATTTATATATTTTATATATAATATATATATTGTATATATATATATATTTATTAAATAAAATAATAAAATAATTATTTAAGTATGAATATATATATGTTTGTTTTATTATGATGGGTGAAATTAGTGCATGGATTTGAAAATTAAGTTGTAATGTAATATTTTAAATAGAGAAACTGATGTATATTGTGATGGGTTATTGTTTAATTTGAGATAAACAATTTGTTTCTGAATTCTTTAATTACTGTGAATGAAAAGTATATTTAAGACAATTGATTACAAGTATAATGATGATGAATCAATTGGATTTGGGAAAACCAAAATTATAGTTCATTTTATTACCCGAGTTGTATTATTTTTTTTAAAATAGTAATCTTTCTTGTGTTTGTTTTTGGGAAAATTGGGTTTATATGAGATTTTAAGTCTTCCAGATGTAAATCCTTGAAAAGGAGTTAATTTTTGTGATGATTTCTTACTTTGAACAAACTGGGGTAGTGCACATGGTTTTGTATGGTTTCATGACACCTGATCCTATAAACAGGTTGTGACGTCTGTTGTCATATGTTTGTTATTTTATGTTGCTTTTATGTGCACTTTGCCTACCTTAGTGAACTTAGAATCCTTGTGTTATTATTAGGGGAGTGGCTCTTTATGAGGGCCGGCACACAAAGTGGTGCATGGGTAACTCATGTAGAGTTAGTAAGTCAGTGAAAACTAAATCAACACATTAGATAGCTTAAAACTTTAACTAGATTAATAAGCCTCACTTATAGACTCAAGGACTAGTTCGGTCTTGAGAATAAGTTGAGAAGGCCTGGAATGACAAATCGATATCTTGTTATTTTAAAAGATATTCGATACCACTTTAGTTTGCATGTGGGGCCGAGTTTCATAAGAGGTTACCAGGGTAACCCAAGTTGGGGGCCGGAACCTAGGAAGAAACACCAGGGTAACCTATGCAACATTGTGATGACACTCCACCTAAAATAACAGTAACCTTGTGAACTTAGCATATTTGATTATCTTAATTCTGGAAACAATGTAACCAATAAGTTAAGTATGTACTTGTATAGATTTTCTATGGTTTTTACTTGTGTCTAGGGTTTGTAGGTTATGTCTAGGGAACCTTATTACTACCTCCTAGCACGGGGGGTGGACCTACGGGTACCACATGGTTGGGTGGAACATGCACCTTATTCCATTGGGTCCCTAGTTCTTATTCGTGGCAACAAGTACTTCATGGATGGAGAGCTCGTATGTGGATATATGTATTTCCTTAGTTGTATCATTGGAAATTTTATATTTGTATCACCCATCAATTGTTAATGAGGTGAACATTTGTAATATGTAATTGTAAACATTTATTTGATCTACCTCATTTGGAAAAATGAGTAATGTAATGTTATTTCAAATGCAATGTATGAAAGAAATCTTTTATGTATATTATGCTTTCATTGATGAAATTTAAATGTTATACAAATGTATGCTTTAAAGTTTATGTAAATTAAATACTTGCAATGTTTAATACTATTGTCATCTATGGGAATTTCAAGTAGTGTGTCGTCGCGTTACTTAGGGAAAGTTTGCAATTAGTTAAGTAAATGTTTATAATTTAAAAAAAATTATTATTACACTTTCGTAGACAATGCATCATTTTTTAGGTTCAAGACGGGGCATTACACGACTTCTCTATCACCTAGAGATTTTCAATCAACTAGAGGCACTGAAAACACAGGATGGCAGGATGACCAGCTTTGATACCATTGAAATATCCCCCTTATTTTTTTCCCAAATTTTTCACATAAACTTCACCCATTACCGTTAGCATGAAGCAAATTAGAAGTAACCCTTCACTTTTTGATCACCTAGATCCCGAAGTGGGTAAGGTGAGAGCATACGGTGTTAGGGGATCTTATTACAATATTGAAAATACTAGAAGTACAAGCAAGCTAGCCAATAGAGTAAATGTAAATACTAGGCGGCAAGCAGACCTCTTCCACTTTTCAGCAGGCTACTAGAATGTAAATGAAAACAAAGAACTTGGTAGCATAGCCAACCACTTCCACTTTTCAGTGGGCAATAAAAAGGAAACAATATGTGAGAACCAAACCAAAATGAAGCCCAAGTGTTAGGAAACCAGGTCTGATATGAAGGAGTAGCAATCTGATATGGAAGTACAATGTGCATGAACTCCCAACCAACAACTTTCAAATGCTTGTAACTCCTCAACCACAACTCCAAATGACCTCAAATTAGTGGTAAATGAAGCAAAGAAGCTAGGCATCCAACTCCTAATAGCAAGCCGCCACCAAATGGTCTACAAATGGTTGGCACATTTCCCAATGCACCCAAGACAAGGAAGTATGGCCCCCTAAGTAGGGTGACTAGCATCAAAAATAAAATTCTCATTTAAAAATTCCAAGATTCCAAGCAAAGGGGCACCCAAATGCAAGGAACATAATAAGCCAATACCCACAAAATTTCATCAAGTCTCTGAAATAGTACGAGCATGAACGTTGGTTTGTAGTGGACTAAAATAACTCTCCAAAACTCCAAACAACAAATGAACACACCAAAAATGTCTCTAGAAAACATCAAAGCCACACCAAATTGAAAACAAAAAAGAAGCCATCACCATTGAAGTTCAATCTGCAACCTCCGTGTGAAGAAGCAGCCATTGATTAGCTAGGAGTTGTCTTTCAAACTTGAAACTAAAGAACTAGGAGGCGTCTCAACCTCAAAGCAAGAATCTAAAAATATTTCGACAACACTTCGTTATTATATAAAAATGGATATTAAATGAGAGGGAGAGGGGTTCTATTTATAAGCTTCAATCCCTAGAAATTCAAATCTCCTTTTCCCTCCAAGAAGGGACACCCAAATGAGGAATAAAATAATATTTATTAAAAACTCATTCACTTGTCTACTTAGGCGTCCACTTTACCTTGGCATAAATATTAACTTAAAATGCATTTTTCTCCAACTTTGGCATCCAAGTCAAGAATCCCCTTTTAAAAATAACTTAAGTTGTGAAGCCTAGACGTGGGGGTCCAAAAGCAACATCAAAATAAAACATAACTTAAGTTATTACCTTTCCATTTTTGAAGTCCAAGAACATTGGAAGAGTCATTGCCAAAATAGAACTGTCATTGCCAGAAATAGAAATTGAATGCAAAACTGCTACCAAACCACACTGCCAAAAATAACACTTACTATAAATAACATACTGCTAAAAATAGTGACTCCAAACACCATTTGAGCACATTCTGAGTAGCTGTTGTAACTTACTAAAAATACTATGTCCAAAAATAGTCACTGATCAAAATGCATGTGATAGCCCTCGAAGCTCTTTGAAAACCCAGAAAGACCCAAAAAGCAAATTGGCAAACTCTTGCAAACATCCCCTGAAAACTCAAAAAAATACCTCCTAAAAAATAAGAAACCCTAATTATGTCTTCGACTAGCCTACGGGCCTCTGAAATATGCTAACGGTCACCAAAAAGGACTAGTGTTGAGAAGGGGACATTACAAAGATCTAATAATAGACATCAATTACAAAGGACATCAAGATGGTAGTCGCAAATTATTAAAAGAAAAGAAACAAGAGCAATCAATTACACTATAAATGTTATTATATTAATATGGTATTGATTATCTTGTTACCCCTCTTAAAGAATAAATTAGAAACAACACCAATCTTGTCCTAAATTTTGAGGAAATGAACAAGACCAAGTGATTTAACCATTAAATCAACAATTTGGTTCAACAATTTGGTCCTACGAAGCACAAAACTGATAAGCAAACAACTATCAAATGTACTATTGATGAATCTTCACATATTTGGTACTATGATGATATATAAGATTCTTCACTTTAATACCCACTAATTATAACACAAGTGGGATTGAAGAATGTTGAGGAAGCTAAAGATTAGCCAAATGACTACATAGCTAAACTACTTCACAACCAACATTCATAGCTTCCTTGTACTCAACTTCCATGAAAATAAAGCTATTTTTTGTTGAATCTTACTTTGCCAAGAAATTACTCCTAGTCCTAAAGAGAAATGTACTCAGTAGTAGAATGTAAAGTATCAACTAATCTACCCGATTAGAGTCTATACATCTAATCAAACAAAAACTTACTATCCTTTATATAAGTATGCCAAAATCAATCGTACCTTTGACATACCACAAAACTCAATTTGTAGTTATCCAATGAGAAAGTTTCTATTTTAACAAAAATTAAGACAAATGAGTAACAAAGTAAGGATCCGGTCTAGTGGTTATAAGTATATCAAGCTACCCACCAACTATGTATAGATTGATCATCAGAGGTTGATAAATTCAACCCAACCTCAATAAGTGTAGAAGATGAGTTACAATTTGTAATCCAAAAATGTTCCAAAAGAATTTTGGCATATTTGAATTGAACCATGAAGATGCACTAATTACACTTCCAAACTCAATGCCTAAGCAATAGTGGAGACAAGATTAAACATGTCAAAAGATGCACACATTCAATTTCACTTGCTGAAATCTAGTGTTTGTGTTTCCTATAATGGCAAGATCATCAACATATATCACAACAATTATAATATACAGACCATTACTTTTGACATAATGATTTGGATAAAAAAACTTCTTTCAAATATATAATCTTTTAAATTTTTATTGATTTTGAAATACTAAGCTCGAGGAACCTACTTAAGCTTGTATGATGAATTAATAGATGTTCATGACCAGAAACTTGAAAACACTTAGGGTGTACTATATAGACCTCATCCAAATCTCTAATTAAAAAGACACTTTTGACATCCGTTTGATAGGGCCTTTCAGCCAAATTGAGTAGCTATGGAGAGAAGCAACCAAAATATGACCATCTTTATAGGAGAAAAAAATTATCCAATCTATCCCATTGGCACCCAATAAAATTTTTCCCTAGTGGCAATTTTACCAACTTCTAAGTATGCTCTTTTAGCGATGCATCATACTCAAACTTCATAGCAATGCCCATTCTAGTTTACTTGGGACTCAAAGAAATGTTGTGGTCCATAAAATTATAAAAGATCATAATAAAAAGCAAAATGAACATGGTTGGTAGTTGAATTGGAACTTGATTGTCTTGTTCTTTGAGGCTTGTCATCTAGTTGAAGTTCATCCTCATGCAATACTTCCAAACTGCAATATTAATATTTAGGCCTATTATGTACTTGGGAAAATGCTATAGAAGCAATGGGTCATTTGGAACCCTAGGTGGAGGGGAAACACTATCAATCTTGCATCATGAATAGACAAATGGAGAAGAACTAGCCAAAAGCTAACTCACAACCAACCTAAGTAATTGGGAGGTTCAACTTTCAAAGGTACCTTACGACTAGATGCATGAGTTGGGCTGACCTCCTATTGACCACAAGAAAAATATGGCTATGTTTCCCTTACATCTATATACCAACTAACAATCATTTTGTTAATAGAAATATCAATTAACTTGTATATCTGAAAATATTCATTATAGCTAAAAAGAAATATTTGACACTTCTAGAATCTAGATAATGAATTTTGTGTTTAAGAACCAATGCGTAAGTTGCTAGACTAAAAATATGACAAGATTGTACCTTAAGTTTGTGGAGAAACTAAGCTTTCTCTAGTGAGATGTTTGCCAAGGCTTTGTAAGGACTCTTATTGAGGAGAGAAATTGTTGTGTTCAAAACTTCTCCCTAATATTGATAGGGCACATTCCTATTCTACCTCATGCATCATGATGTCTCCATTATAGTCCTATTTCATCTTTCAACCATTTAATTTTGCCGAGTGTAGAATGCAAGTAGTTGGCACTAAATACATTATTTTCCATAGAATTCCTAGAATTGAGTGGAAGTGAATTCCTCCCATTATCAGACTACAAAGTTTTGATTCAAAGCCTTATGAATGTCTCTACCAATGCCTTGAACTTTAGGAATGCACCATACCAATCAAATTTCTTTCTCAATGGTTGAACTCACATTCCTAAATAAATCATCCACTAACAAAAAGAAATATCTTGAACCAAAGACAATAGGAAATTTCCAAGAAGGCTCATCGAGATTATTTGAAGTCTATACTCTTATCTCCAAACCCTTAGACTGGAGATAATTACATGAGAGCTGATTTCACATAAAGTTACAATGAAAAAATTAAATTAGGATTTCCAAATAAAGCATAGTGAGAAAGAATAAAAATTACAAGACATCAAACTCAATCTACAATTTTTTCTCCTATAAGCGAGCATGTTTATTATTAGTGTTGTGACACATTCTGGTTTAACAAAATACAGTTCCCGGAACTGAAAAGCTTAATAAGTTAAACATGAAGCAATTAAAGAATTGTCCACTCACTTTCAGACACCCCCAACTTTTTATTTTGTCCTGTGGAAGTTGGTTTTTGTGACTTCTTCCCAAACAGTGAATTCTTCCCCTCAATTAAACGAGAAAATAAATTATGGTGATTATCATCCTTGTCTATTTGTCCCTTCTGCTCCTGCAAATTTCTTCGGAACATATGCTTCTCAATGTTGGGGAGATGAACATTATGAATACCAAATTTTTGAAGACGCCCCTTTGGAATTTCTGCAACCAAAGCTTCAACATTCGTAGATTCACATACCTCATTGAAGATATCTTCATTTGGATGGACTACAATTGCTTCCATTGTTTCATATACCTGAATCAATTTGAATATTTACAAACCTTAACAACTTATAAATAAAACAGTAAACCGCAATCCTAATGCAGTGCTACTAAAGATTTAAGTCACAATCTACCTCACAAAGATGCTCAAGAGTGTCTATATCCATGCCTCTACAACATGTAGATATGACATACTCTTTGCACTCCTTAAGCCATTTTGACACATTATCTTTTTTAGCAGCAGGTGCAGCTTCTGCAATTGCAAAGCCAGAACTCAACTGTAGACAAACAACCACAGCAAGTTAACCGGTGTCTGAAGACAAGATTATGAATCCAACTGACTTCATGGAATTTATATGTAAATTAGCCAAAAATATTCAGTTCTGCTGCTACTGAACTTCTGAAAGGACTGGATAAGAGTGACGTCAATGGCTAACGTGAATTCACTCAATGTTTTATGTAGACTTCAGACTAGTCTATACAAATGAAAACTGTAATTTAAAAAAATTGGCATCTCTGATTTTGGATTGGTCAAATAAAAGCGCCTTTTTGGTGGCAAATTACAGTCAGACATTTAAAGGAAATGCACACCATACAAGCAGAAAATTTTTGTCTGCAGATATTTCAACGTCATTTCCTAGATAGGATTTCTATAATTTCTAAAATTTGATAATAATGGTGATCAGCAAAAATAAAATCCATGCAATGCGCACAACAGAAGCATAATGGCGAACAATAAAATGAAAGCAGAAAATGAGCTGCAAACACAAAAACAAAAAGAACATTTCCAAAGTTGGAACTTAAACAAGCCGTGCAATTGAACCCAGAATATTATCGCAATATGCTACAGTATGAACAACATCTCTCAAATAAAAAAATATTATTCTTATGGTCTAGAAAATAACATACTTTAAATGTTTGCAGAAAGCTATATTTCCACAAGAATTTTCTATTTTAAGACTAGGCTATAACTATTTTGAGACTAAAATTATATGCAATGTAGTGCCCCACCTGTCCGACAACCTGGTTCTAGCTCATTTGGAGCCTTAAAGGACAGCTTTTATCATTTTGAAGTCCTATCTCAGGATCTATTGTTTTGCTTTCATCAAATTTCAAAGTTCTTTGCAGCTGTTGCAAAGGTTTTCATGAATTTTCAGCACTAAGGTTTCATGTGTGCTGTTTTATGATAAGAATCATAAAGTTCTAGGGCAAGTTCTAGCCATTCAAAGGAAGTATATGACAGATTTGTGGTAAAGATCCTTGGGTTTATCTGTGGTTTGCAAATGACAGTTTTCAGTTATTTGAAAGAGGGCATAAAAGCAGTGTTACAGCTGTTTTTGTTGCAAATTTCCACATTTTTGATTGATAGTTTTAGCCCTGTCAAATTCTAGAAAGTAGATCCCAGCTTGCAAGTTGATGGAAGCAATTAGAGTTGGCAAAATCATCCATAACAAGACCTAGGTTTCAGAACTTTAAATTTGCTTTGTTTCTATGGAGGACATCAAATTCAAGTCACCAAGATTGGATGGTGAAGTTGTTAGTTGATTAATGGTTAGAGTTTCAGAGTTTTCTAGAGGATCCACCATGTTTCAGAGCAGATAGCTACATTAGAATCAACGAGGGTGTTCATGCATAAAACTGCTATTTTTGGCCACAGCCGTTTTTTGGCAATCACATTTTAGAGGTTCTACTTTTGTGCAAAGGACCAAGGGCCTATTTTTGAGTTGCTTTAGTTAGTTCTTATGCATTCTTTGTTTAGGCTAATTCATTCTTTAAAATTATTTCTTTATTGTTTTGAGTAGTTTTAAGCATTTTGTTTTAAAGCAGTTTTGGGATAAATGACCTTAAATCCCTCAATTTGGATCTTACACATTGACCTTCACACTGCACTCATACACCTCTCCAAAGCTAGCTGCATTTGCATCCCCCTATTTAATAACTTTGAAGAGTGGAGTAATGATGGCAATAATATATCTTGCATCAGCTCAAAAAGTGTCACTCTTCACCACCTCCTTCACCCTCCTGTTTTGCTTTGACTTTGAATCAGACCACTGATTCCACTTTGTTGTCATGACCATTAATATAAATGCTTCTTGCACGTCAAGCATCCTCAATGTCCAGTAAACCTGTTATGTATGAATTGATTGTCAAAGACCTGAATGAAAAGGACGAAGCTCATCCTGTTATTGGTACTTATGAAATGGACTATTATGAGAATGACAACAACCAGAAATGTTGTTGGGAGTAAAAGGTTTTGATAACTGATAATTTTTGGTGTCCTTTTTGTAGCCCATGATGTTTAACTGATAGTCTTTATGTGTTTTGAGTGGTCTTGTGAGTAGAAGCTGGTTGTTTTTGCAGACTGTACAAATCTACTTGGTCTGATACTAGATGGTGACTGGTGTATAGGCACCTTATATTGTATCAGCTCTTTTGTATTTTTCATCCTCAATTTCTTATATAAAAAAAATTCAAGCATCCTTTCCAAGAGAATAAAGTATGATGCATATCTAGTCTCTGCAAGTTCCAAAAATTCCATTTTAGAGAAGGTCCTGAAGGGTACATATGAATTTTGGTGGTTGCAGATAAACATCTGCACATGTCTAGCATCATTAACCACCAATTTGATCCATTTAATTTTGCTCATGTCCTTGAGTGCATTATTCATGGCATGCACACAACGAGTCCACCAAATATGCCTAAAGGTTGTCTCAATCGATTTCCTTGCAGCTTTGCACACATATGCTACATTTGTCACTACTTACACCACATCCTCTAGCCCAACCTCTAATATATCCCCAGGCAATTTTGTTTGCAAAAAAAGTTTCACTTTCACAACTTCGTGTAAACAGGCATTTCATCAAACACTTATTCTGCTACTGTTTTGAGTGTGCTTTCAGACTACTTCCACCGGATAGATAATTGTTTGTGAACAGTTTACAAAATATGCATTTGCTCATAATGGAACATTCATAGCAATGTATACATTCCTAACTAACTCCCACCTACGAATATATTTTATTTGTATTTCCAAAGGACTTCAATACATTTCAGAAAATTTCATTTACTAACAATTTTCCAGATTTTACATATGCAGAAAATCAGAACAGTCCACTGAACTTAGAGAGTTTGAACATGTTCTTGCAATACTTCCAAGGCTCAATGAAATATGATGGGTTCGATGAAATAGAATAGCAGCTCAATGGTTGGCGTCATATCAAAAGGCATCACTGACCATTCCTTTGACCCAAATTCTGTCCATGTCACCCTTTTGAAGTAGGCGGTTGACCAAGGATAAAACCACAACCCCTCCTTATCTATGCAGTGGCAGAAAATTAGGATGCGATTCCCATAGAAGTAGGAACATACGGGAAATGTGTGGCGCTCCACATGATTTGATAAAAATAAATATTCAGCTCCTTGAATAATGAAAGTGTTCCCTCTATCTGCAGCTGCTACTAACAATAAAATGACCCGATACAAATATTGGCAATGGTACAACAGATCTTCTTCTGATGTAATACTTTATTCTATATTCAGATTTTCCTCTGCAAGCATTAACCTGATACTCTGAAATTTGTCTCTGAAAGGGACTTGACAAATTTTGAAAACTTCCCCGTAAAATCCAATGTGAGAAATCTGTATAATCTCTCCAATAGACTGGCTAGGGTAGATTTGTCACACCACCAAAAACAATTACCTTGAGGGTTTCTGTCCTAGGGCTCGAACTTTGAAAAGCTCTCCAAAATCACCAAATAGAATAATATCCAAGCATAAACAAATGAGCTTCACTTTTCACTTTTGCATGCAACTCCACATTAATGTTTTCAATTCCCGCTTTTTGATAGTTAAAGTAAACCCAAGAATAATAAAGTGACCCTTTGAAATTTTCATATATAACCACAAAGTCACTTTATGAACTCAATTAAATTAATTAAATAATATTATCCTTAAAGTATGCTGGAAGAGATAATATTAAATAATTAATTCAAATATTCCCTTAGCTCCGACATTAGCCTACAGGAATAAAATAGGCTAAATAAGTCACTCCTACCTAGGCATCGGAAGGGGACATTACAACCTCCTCAATAGCATCTCTGTAATGTCCCTTACTTGACTTTCCCTAGAATCTACTTGTTGATTAGGTATGGGGTTTCTTTTTTCCCAAATGAATGTTCTCCTAATTCGACAACCCTAGACTTGAACCCTGTATCCACCACATTAACAATAGATCTGTTAGCATTAATATCTAGATATCCCAAATATCAGCATAATCATAAAGCAATAATGAAGACATATGAGGAGTGGCATGGGTAGATTCGCTCTACTATCCATCTAAGCCCAAGGGCACAAGCGTCTCATCAGGACAACCCACCACTTGGCCCTGAGCTGAACGTCCAAACTAGGACCATTCCATTCTCGAAGTGGCGTGCTTAGTGGAAACACTTGTGCTCACTTCCTCTACCCACGTCAGCACCTCGGAAGACACTTGACCCATTAAGGATAGTCGGGGGAGAGTAAGTAGTCTAGGCCTACCACCCCTCCATGGCCGCAGCGGAATCTTAGGTGGGACCCCCACCCCTCCATGGCCCACCCATGTCTACGGATTGGGTGGAACCTTAAGTGGAAAATTCCACCCCTCCATGGCCTCGGCAGATTCTTAAGTGGAGCTTCCACCCCTCCATGGCCCATCCTTGCCTGGGTTCCGGGGGCGGACTCTTAAGTGGGGTTTTTAGGCACCACTTCCCTCACACCCTTCCTCCCAATAAGTTTGCAAACACGGAGAAGACAATCTTTAGGCAATCGGATACATTTGCATATGTCCTTTATTCCTTTAAGCCAATATCAAGTTCATTTCCATTTCTAGAACAATGATAATTATGACAACACTATCAAAAATCATCTTACTTATGACTAGATGGTAAACAAGGCAATATCTGGATTCTGTACATACATCAGAGATAAGAGGAAGGGAACATTCTCACATGCCTAATATTAATCTTATTATAATAACCCATTTCACAAGTTGGGAATACATCTGCTAGTAAGAAAATAGCATGAATAGACAGTTACCTTTGTTGAATGCATTCAGAAAGATTCAACAACCAGAACTAGAACTAATCAGATGGCAGCAATGCAAAGATATTTGTGTGTCAGCCGATTTATTGGCAAGTGACTGTCAATGGTGCATACATATTCTTATCACTGTGAACAAGTTCATTGGACAATTAAACCAATTGACATGGAGATACTTCAGATTGCATATATTCAACTCAAACGATGGTGACACAAGAGCAAATCGCATTGAGCAGTCTACAGGTATATGAGAAACAACAATTTCCAGGTGCCTATCGCTACAAGGTTAGTGGTTCAGAACTTTGGAAATCCAAATATTAATAGACTAAGTGAATTTCTTCACCTGCTCGGCTGTGATTCTATATGCTCTGCTCCTTATTCGTGGCTCTCTTCATTCCTCCTTTTTCCATCCCTTTGCTTGGAAACCTACCCTCTTAAAATCCCCGACTAGACCAAGAGATATGCCTTTTGGTGGCAATCGCACCATTTCAAGGGAGCACACCTCTTTGCATACACTATCCGCTACCCTCTCACTTAATCATTGCTTTTAATCATTATCTGGCTTTTGCAATAGCTGTTGCTAAGTTTGCCCGCTAATTGGTTTTTAGTTAAGTTTATTCCCGCATAAGAGACGTTGCCTTAATGAAATCCCTTCCTCGTGCTGATATTCTTCATGCAGAGATCCACCAGCCGAGGTATGATTTCCTTAGGCTACGCTTGGTATGAAATGCCCCGCGACTGAAGAAGACCAATGATAATTTCGTGACAAATCTAGGTGCAGCATTGCTAATTGACCCGACACTCAATAGTCCTCCATCCCGTCCACACTTCCGTGGAATATGCAGTCGACAATTACTTGTAATCACCGTTAAGGAAAAATTCATATTAATTCCTCCATTCCCTGAATGTTGTGGGAGACTTGTTTAAACTTTGCATAGCCATATATTATTTATGATTCGATAATGTTTTCATATTAATTTTTTCTTATATGTATTTCTTATGTATATGCATTGATATTTATAGTGTTATATTATTACAATTGTAATGATATGGTATTGTTGATATTTATATTTGACTATTATAATTATCAGATTATAATTATAATTGTAGGGATATTTAAATTGCATTTCTTTACATTTTGACATTAATTTAATATTTTAATAATTTAAATAATAGCAGTGGTATAATATTATTACAATATTATCTATGATAATTGTAATAATATTTAAATTGAAATTTTATAATTTTGATACCTATTTTATTTAGTTGTTTGGTTACAATATTGGAGACATGGCAATCTCTAAGAATCAGGAACTAAGAATCAACATCCTTGCGATGACCTAAACAATCAATAGCCCTAAGGAAGTAAGGGCCCTCTATTGATGAGTGGACAATGAGATATTTCTCCACCCATCCATGATTATACTACATCCACTATTAACCCAAGCAACTGTAGTGACCCACCCTATTTGCTGATTTGGTTTTTCAATTCCAGTGTGTTGACCGATTGACATTTGGCCAAACAGTTTGCATTGTTTGTAGTTTTGACACAAGTCCCATTTTAGTCAAACAAGTGCTTGCCAACTGACTGAATAGTTTAATGCTTTTGATATTCACAACTCCCTTGATGAAACAGAAATAATAGGCTCATAAAGAGATAACATCCAGCTTGCATAATTCACATTTTATGGTCGTACATCATTTCCAATGAAACAGAAATAAACTCAAGACATTTACAATTCTGAGCGATAATCTTATCAGCAATACATACACCTAAAAACTCAGGGAACAAGCTTATTATTGATTTCTGTAAACTGTGAATAATCAAGAGCATACATACCCAGGATTGCACTCAAATGTTCAAAGAGCATTATACAGAGATGAATACTAATTTCATCCTCTTGTACATGAACAGTAGGTAACACTAAGCTTCAGCAATAACAATCTGACAATACAATAGCTGCAAGTAATAAACTCAGAATGAAAATTACAATGCTCAGTATAAATACCAATTTCTGTAGTATCTGAAGATGCCACAGCTGTAGCATGATACCCCACTAACAAGAGTGCTGGGCACTTGAGTTGCAGCTGTATATTGCAGATTGTCATGCCCAGGAAGTCTCCTCTCTAACAGCTGACCCTATGCCTCATAAAGTATGCATTACACACACGAACCAATGACATTGCAGGTGGAAAGGGCTTCCATGACCTCACTACAGCTCCCACACATTAGGCAGAATATCCCATGCCTCCATTAACCAAACATACACTCCTATGCAACCCAAGCAAGGGAAAACCACATAGAATATGCAGCTGCAGGCATCCAAGCTCACATCCCTTCTATATCTGAGTTTCCAGTTTGGTGTGGTAACATTCTAGAGCTGAGGAAAAGCCCATGACCCTGTTATATGAATATATACATCTGATAATAGCAATCAACCCAGTCTTACTGCAGCAAATATTCCCTTATATCTCACGCCCAGGTTAATGTATTTCACTATTTCTTATCAGCAATATGAATGTCTCAATGTCCTTTGACCAGCAAAGGAAGGAACCAATGCAAACGTCCAGCAAAGGAATAAACCCTCTACTTGTTATGATAATCAAAATCTCAAACCTCCGTTCAAATCCTCTGAAGCATAGGCACAACCCCAATCTTCATTAAATCAATCAAACCCTGAATATTGAAGTCTTCCTATAATTTCCAAACAATCTCTGAAAGCGCAATGCACAACCCTTGAAATGGAATTGTCTGCAAGCAGGCTTAGGAGATCTTTCACTCCTATATTGAGCTGTTCCTCATGAGGGCTTTTGTCCTCGGTAAAGCTGAGTTTTTCCAGACTCTTCAATCCTCCTACAAAACCCTTAGCAAATTCTTCTTCAACCACATGAATGTGCAAAATGAGCTCTCAATGCCCTTTTATATTTTTCCCAAACTCCACACCCAAATTCACATTTGAAATATATCATAGTTCCACCGAGTTTCGGGGACGGGGATGGGGGGACGGCGGGGGGACGGCAACAGGGGGGCGGCAGGGGAGCGGTGCACTAAAATACATATAGTACTTGAAAAAATAGTTATAAAAAGATGTATAACTGTAAAAGCCTAAGGAATAAGTAAATTTTAGAGTTTAAACACATTGCAATGATTTCATTGAACTAGTGAACATTGAAACAATGAAAATCAAAATGAAAATATACTTGTAACTTAATAGACATTGTGATTGGAATGAGAACTAGCTGTTTCATAATTTGAATTTCAAAATTTCATAGTCATGATTCATAATTACAATCAAGTATCAAGTTATCAACACAACAGTGTTCAAACTTCAAACTTCAAAAACAAAATACTAAATACTAAATAGCTAATGGCCTGATGCCTCTAATGATCTAATCATCTCCAACTCCAAGCTCCATGCCAATCTCCTCATCACTGGAACCATCGGACGAGGACCCCAAATGCTCAAGCTCATCTAAACCAATACCAACCAGCCCTGTCTGTGTAGCATCCTCATCTATCTATGCTGGCTCTTCTGGCTCTACATCCCATCTGGCTGTTGGACTCTCCTTGTATGTAGTTGTGCTGCGATCAATGAGACGTAAGGCACTATGGACAGCCACAAGCTTCTCTGCCCTCCTAGAAGTGAGCCTGTTCCTCTTAACAGAGTGGATGAAGTTATAAGTGGACCAGTTCCTCTCAGAAGCAGAAGAACTAGAAACCTGGGACAGCAAACGAATGGCTAGAGTAGTAATCAAAGATCTAGGCCCATGCATAGTCCACCACAACTTGGGGTCCTCCTGTGACATAGTCTCCAAATCTACTTTGGCTGCCTCTGAATATCCCCAAAGAGTAGCAAATTTTGTCCACTCAGTACGAAGCAAGCTGGCCTCTATAGGATCATACATTTTGTCAATGGCCTTCATGAACCCTTCCTTCACCTCAACATCCTCCATAGGTGTCAGGACGTGGCACATACCACTTTGGGTTCAATGCGTAGGCAGCCATGTGTAAGGGAGTGTTGAGTTTCTCCCATCTATGCTGAATGATTGGATAAATATGCTCGGTGTAGAATTGCATTGTGGGGTCCTTCTCTCGCACTTTAGCCTTCATTTGATCAAGCATGGAATCAATGCACTCGTATACCTCTCCAAGGGAAGGTGCATTAGAATCCCCAAATCTAATAACTTTGAAGACTGGCTCAATGATGGAGACAATATATTTGGCATCAGCCCAAAAGACATCATTCTTCACCACCTCCTTAACCCTCAATCCCTGCTGTGTCTTCGACTTAGGCCATCTGTTCCATTCTGCTGTCATTACCATTAGTTGCAAAGGCTCTTGCAACTCAAGCATCCTCTCCAAGAGAATAAAGTATGATGCATACCGAGTCTCTACAGGCTTCAGGAATTCCTTCTTGGAGAAGGACCTGAAAAGTGCATGTGAATGATGATGGTTGCAGATAAACATCTGCACATCTCTAGCATCACTGACAATAGATTTGATCCAGCTGATTTTACCCATGTCCTTAAGTGCATTATTCATAGCATGCACACAACAAGGAGTCCAAAAAATGTGTCTATAGGCTGCCTCAATCAACCTCCCT
Organism: Sequoia sempervirens; assembly: GCA_007258455.2. Lineage (NCBI taxonomy): Eukaryota > Viridiplantae > Streptophyta > Pinopsida > Cupressales > Cupressaceae > Sequoia > Sequoia sempervirens. Next base: position 9,740,641 of record VDFB02000012.1, on the reverse strand, counting down.
GCAGCTCTGCACACATGGGCCGCATCTGTCACTACCTGCACCACATTTTGTGGCCCAACCTCCTCTATAGCATCCTTGAGGATCTGAAACTGATAATGGGCATCCTTGCTATGCCCTAAACAATCAACAACCCTAAGGAAATAAGGGCCTGCTACAGATGAGACGATGATATTGATGAGTGGACGATGCCTAATGTCCGTCCACCTATCCATGACTATGCTACATCCACTTGTGACCCAGGTTCTCTTCATCTTCTCCATCAAAATATTAATCTTGGAATAGTTTTGATCCAAGATTGTCGTCCTCAATTTATTCTCCCTTGGTGGCACATATGATTGTCCTGCCCTTAATATTTATGTCACAGCTTCCTTATAATAAGGAGAGCAAGCCACATGGAATGGAATGCCATTGGCAAAGAAGAATTTTCCAATGGCATCATCTGCCTCATCCTTTGCCTGCACATTGAATAAATCTGCTAAAGGTTGTGAAGATGCCATCTTACGTTTCCCCCTAGGCTCTGTTGCACTTGGTATTGAACTGAACAGATTTGGTGGCCTTTGACTCTGCAAAGTAGAAGTAGACACTGCTGAAATCTGATCACCCATACTCTTATGTTGCAATGTAGCAGATGTAGGCACTTCATCCTCATTACAACCCCATAATTTTAAAATTTCAGCCCTGTACTTCAAATTACTTGCAAAAACTTTGCATACATCTAGACCTTTGCCTCGAACAAGAAGAAAATGTGCATTAGTTCTTGTAATGCTGCCAAACCATGTAAGCTCACACATGTGACACTTCCATAATCTAGTGCCCCCAATTGCCCCAGGCTTTGCTGCTACCTTGGATGCAAATTGTTTTAAAGGTTTTTTTGGATCAAAGGGGCCCTTGGCCCATTCTTGAAGGAGTTCTGAAGGGCAGCTATTATCTTTACTACCAATGGAACTTGTGGTAGTTTGAGTATTTGAGGCTGAGCCATGTTGTACTTGTGGTTGAACTTCACCCTCGGCCTCCCCTCCTATTTGAAAGTTAGGATCATCTGATGAATCATTTATACTTTGAATGTTTGGTTCATCATCACTTATGTTGTGTGAACTCATTGTGATGATGATGCTGCAAAAACAATGTTAAAAAATAAAAAATAATCAGACCTACGATATAAAAAAAAATAATTTGAAAATCAGACCTATAAATTAAAAGTAAAAGTCTAAAATTTAAAAAGAAATGTGGTCTCATGAATTGCAATATTGCAAGATATGCAAAATCAAAATGTGGAAGCACAGGCAAGGCATGTGAACTGTTTACTCTGCAGTCTGCAAAATGTGGAAGCACAAGCAAGGCATGTGAACTGTTTGACAAAATTGAGAACGCTGAATCAGAACATGGGCTGCCTCAATCAATATTATATTATTATATCAATATTCTGATTCAACACTCTCAATTCTGTCAAACAGTTCACAAGCCTGAGATAAAGAAATCTTGTGATTATTCATAGCATGAACATAGGAAAATGGTGTGCAAGTCATTCAGAAATCCAAGATTTTGACATCAAAATAAGAGCAAAATGTAATAACTATGGTGTTTAGTTGCAGACGTGGTTAAATGCAGCTCATATGGAATAGAAATATTAATAATAAAATATTGTTTAACTGTTTAACATGCCTTGCCTGTGCTTCCACATTTTGCAAAGCTGAGAGCATATTACATAATGAGCCAAGAGGCATAAATGTGATAAATCAAATTAAATTGATAAAAAAAATTGAAAAAAAATTAAAATTTTTAATTTTTTAGCACCCTGTGCTTGGAACGAATCATGGAACTATGGAACGGATGCCTCAAAGGGGTGTCCGCTCATGGACTGCGACCAGTCCATGAGCGGACACCTCTTTGAGGCATTCATTCCAAGACGGCCATACAGAGATGAGAGTCGAGAGACTAAAATCCACACAGCTCACACTTCACAATGACTGCAGGTGCCAAGACGGCCAAACAAAGATGAAAGACTTTCTATTTTCTAATGCCCTTCCCGTGTGTCGGGTCTGGCATCACACAATGAAAAAATAAAAAAAATAAAATATTAAAAATGAAAACCTACCTAGTCTAGTTCGTAGCTTCACTTGAATCAGTTGAGGCTTCTTAAGGGCTCTAATTCTCAATCTCAGACTCTCATGCCACTCGCCAAACACAGTCGCATAGGGCACAAACGGACTAAATGAAAATTGCTTAGTGAAACAAAAAAAAATCATTTAGAGTCTTCGACTTACTTTAGAGTAAGTCATAAAAATTTAATCATATAATATATTATATTTTAAATTTTAATTATAGTAATATAATATTAAAATTTTAAAATATTTTGTCGTATGATAAATCATAAACTTAAAGCTTTGTTTTTTGAAATTTAAAAAAAAAAACATTATTTTAATAAGGGGACGTGGGAAACTTGGAGACGCAGAAAAGACTACGAGACGCGAAGAAGACTGCCTGTGAAGGAAACGCCCAGGGGATGGCGGAGGGACGGGGAGACGATAGGGGGCGTTTCCCGACGTCCCGCGTCTCGGAAACGAGATAGCCACTTTTTCGAGGGGGCGCGTCCCCGTGGAACTATGAAATATATTTCATTTAATTTCTTTATCCTTCTTTCCATTCTTTTAATTTTTGACGTTCAACTTTATAATATAACATCCTTTTAAAAAATAACTTATATCTCCCTTTTTAAAAGGCTCTTAACTTATATTATAAACTATACTCCCCCAAGTGTGTTTCTGGTACGGGGGTACTTTTGGGTCATTTTTTAGGGGACGACAGGGGACGACTATTAAAAAATAGGGAAGTTTTTAAAAATCTAGAGAAATTTCAAATATTCATATCATAAAATTGATAAAGCATTCATCATAGACATTGTAGAAGATTAATACATAACATTAGACTTGAATTGAGATTTTACATGAGAATCGACAAACAAGTTAACAAAATTCAAATGCTTTCATTGTCAATGTGCTTGCATATTAAATAAGAATTATAACAAAATGCCCAAAGGCTCCAAGTTTCAACTCTAAAATGACAAAAACATAAAAAATATATGGCTGTCCCTAATTAGCAGATGCAACTGGTAGGTCAGTATCAAAATTGGAGCTCAAGTTTGAGTCAACGTCAGATGCAATGGTGGGTGCAAGTTTCCGAGGAGTCCCTAGGTCCCCGAAACGTTTCTGAGATGGGAACGGGGGTACTAGGGCAGGGGTCGAGTCCCCGTGGAGCACTGACACTTTAAAAATCACTTATATCCCTTTCAATATATTATAATAACACAAAGTTAAATTGTTTAATTTAACCTTATTATTTGACATTATTAATACTCAACACATGGGACCATAATCAAGCCAAGATATAACCAAGATATAAATACGCCATCATACCCAAAATGGTAAAGCCCCCAACTGACCATACCAGAGACGCCAGTGACTTACTATAAATAGTAAGTATGGTACTGCGATAACCCTTGGTAAACTCCGAGCTGGGAAACCCATCGACTGAGCTCAAAAGGGCTGACTAAATCAGTTTGCAAATTCCCACAAAGGCCCCTCTAACCACCCCTGTTAGTCCACGAGGACCAAGTGATGGACTAACCTCTGCAAAAGATACTAGTCTAGGAAAAGGGGACATTACAGTCCGCCCTCCCCAAGATTGCTTTTCCCCAAGCAATCCTCTTCTGAACACCCTAGCTTGTCACCTAAATGTCGGGATCCCAAATCAGTCTGTAGAATGCTCTACCAAAACCCCACTACATCCACTGGATAATGATAGAGCTAAACATGACAGCTCTGTAGGTCACTCTATGAAAAAGAAGCAATCTGCCAAGCATAGTGAATCCTGGATCCCTCATCTGAACTAGAAGTCCACCATACTCAACGTTCGCTGACTTCCACTATGCTACTCTAATATAACCTTCACCAGGCTGAGAGTGTGAAGCAACTTGTCGGGATCCATTCAACTTGACGTGCCAAACTTGTCACCACCTAGATCCCAACACATCAGACCCTCACATCCATTAAACATGAGAATATGGAGGTAACTCGAAGTGCCAGCATCACAACACCTCACTCCAATCTCTGCAAACCTCCTATGGATGTGATGAGTACCCCTCATAGGTGCCGGAAAAAGTGTAGCAGCTCCTCTTAGGTTGCTGATATGGGATAGATCAGCACCCTCAAGACTGTAAGATCGACCTATGGGGATGCAAATGATTGCGTTGAAGTCATAGGGTGATAGAGTATCATCCCTATGCCGCTCACCCATGACGAGGAGATGATGCAACTATCCTCTAAACTCATGTACAGTTGTCCTCCAAAAATTATGAATGAAATCCTCGTCCCATGGAGTAAGACAGACATCTATCAAAATATGGAGTAAAACTCTATCACTACGGGTTGGACTATCAATGTCATCATGCTCACCAAAAAAGAATATCCTTGTATCCTCAACTTCCCAACTGTATCCGCACTTGGGTAAGTGCCTCCATTGGAAATCCCTAAAGCATGAAGCTACGCTCTCTGCCAAGGAGACGTTTGCATGATGTAACTATGATAACAACCATTTGAAAGTAATAGAGTCAGAGTCCTGTAGGTCCTAGTTCCATCTTTCGAAGATGGAAACACTCCATCCCAAAATGGATGATATGAATCCTGAGTCAACCCACACTTACGCATCATCAAATCATTTGTGTGTGAACTGAAAGAGAAGTGATGAGAACTCCTTACTATGCAGTCAAGATGGAATGCGCCTGCTTGCACCAATGGTAGACTTGCATAGTCGTTGGGAACCCACACCTCGTCACTCTCATCACCTAAATCAAGAGGTGGCTTACATATCTAATCCTGAAGGGCAGGTTGGGTAGTTTCTCTACAAGTCCTCTCTGCGAACCCAATAGCAAAGTCCCTATTTGAAAGCAACTGGAGGTACTCTGATTTAATCCACTCAAGGACATGCTTGATAGTTCGCAAACTAGATATAGAAGTGCCTACTACTACCCCTATCTTCCTTCCCTCCAATTGTGCTGACCACAAGAGGTACTCCACAAACTTGTGTGTTGTCGGCACGAGTTAAGGTTTGGACAACCTTATCCTCGGTAACCTTCAACTGTCCCCTGAGTCCCTGTGACTCACTAGACTCATGTCTACCATCAGCCTTAACCAATGCATTACTCGAATTGTTGGTAGATGTAGGAGACATGCTCCTATTAAAAGATGCCTTGTAATCCTCATGCAAGTAAGATGGGACAGCGTGATGATCCAACATGCTAGTCACACAAGACTCTACCTCCTCAACACAAGACTCATCAACATCAATCTCTACCTCATCAATGTAGAGACCGGTGCCCCTATCATGTGTGGATACATGCACCTCACTGCTAAGTGGCCCACAAGGTGTATGCATCGCCACCATTGACATATTTGTGTCTTGAGCCATCAATTGGCTCTCCCTCAAAGGTGACTCATGATCACAATGGTGCAAACTGTGTGAAAACCCAAAAATGTTAGAATCATTCCTGTCCTCAAGCCCATGCAAACCTGAAACCTCCTTGTGCTCGACCAACGTTAGGGGTTCTCCCCTCAAACCATGAGTACCACTACCATCCATAGGTGTCATAACAGCTGTAGAAGACTAGATACCTACTGTGGATGAAGAAAATTGAACCAAGCTTAACTCCTCACAGAGCTTGTCAATCTGAATCTCTAATTCTTGAAGGGCCTTCTGAGTTCTCTTCAAGGAATCCTCAACCATCATAAGATCATCAGTAAGCTTATCCACTTCCCTTTCTTTCCCCTTAAGCACGTCATAGTAGATCTCACCAAGTATGAGTAGATGATGTTTATTGGAGAGTAGTTGTATGCAATTGGTCTTCATCTCTACTATTGCTTCTCTAAGTGCCTGTGAATTTGAAAGGGAAAATCCTCCATAAGGGTCCATATGTTCTCCTGAAAACGTCCAACAACATTTGGCCATCATCATGAGGGTGTCATCAAAATGTCTAATGGCTGCACTAATCTGGTCTTCACTCACCTTCAATTTTCTTGCCAACTGATTGGACTCCTTAGATTGATCAACCTTATATAAATTTTCTGGTTTGCAATCAACGCCATCCAACATTAAATCAGATTTTTTTTTAGGGTTGGTTTCAACACCAACAATGTCAACAATGCCATCCCTCATGCACAACTGTGTAGAAGAAGTTAGGACAGCAGTATCGTCAACAATAGATCCATCCCAAACAAGATCCACGTCATGTGTAGGGATCATCATTCCCAGATCCCAAGTGCTGAAATGTTGTTCGCTTTGTTCAGGAGTGGTGTGATCCATGGCCTCCTCATGATTACATACCTTTGTGAATGAATCATTTTCCAAATCCCCAGCATAGGCATCATGAGAGTCACTTCCCTCCATAGGCTTGGCTTTAGGCTCAAACACCACCTATAACCTCATCACTGAGATTAAATGTAGAACCGTCATCATTATCTGATTTGAAGGTTCCATCGTACCTATTCACATTGTGCCCATCAATAGGCACTAAACCATGGGGTGTATCATATTGAAAACTGATCTCGTTGCTTGTTGCAACATTTTTCCCATGATCACCAATAGGCTACAAGTCACATTGAAGCAATTCATCTTCCTTGTCCAAACATTCAGGTTTCCCAGCCATCCGTAAATATGCCTTTTTCATATCAAGGTCCTTCATTAGCATGTACAATTCCTCCATCAGCTTGAACATAGATTTATCTATAGTCATCTTCAACCCATGCTTCTAACAAATGTCAAAAAGCATGGAAATAGATGCACAAGTTCTAGTCACCAACATGCAAAGATGTGAACCAACTGAAGCTGATAAATGAGTGCTACACACTCAACAAAGCAATCTCAAAATTTTATTTCTCATTACCCCTCAGGCTAGTAGGAAAACCAGCTCTAATACCATTGTAGTGACCCACCCTATTTGCTGGTTTGGTTTTTTGATTCCAGTGTGTTAACGGATTGACATTTCATTAAACACTTTGCATTGTTTGTAGTTTTGACACAAGTCCCATTTTTGTCAAACAAGTGCTTGCCAACTGACTGAATAGTTTAATCCTTTTGATATTCACAACTCTTTTGATGAAACAGAAATAATAGGCTTATAAATGGATAACATCCAGCTTGCATAATTCAGATTTTATGGTCATACATCATTTCCAATGAAACAGAAATAAACTCAGACATTTACAATTGTCGGTGATAACCTTATCAGCAATACATATACCTAAAAACACAGGGAACAAGCTTATTACTGATTTCTGTAAACTGTGAATAATCAAGAGCATACATACCCAGGATTGCACTCAAATGTTCAAAGAGCATTATACAGAGATAAATACTAATTTCATCCCCTTTGTAAAATGCCTTTCCGGTTGTGAAGTGTCCAACAGTATATTTTTTTTGTTTTTGGATGTTTCCTTGAGACAAGTTGAACTCTGAGTTTTGGATAAATAATGAACAACTCAATAAGTAAAATGCATAAACAGATTAATGATTTCTGAGTTTAGTTTTCAGTACCAATAATGATAGCAAACATAAGTTGACATTCAAATCTGAGGTTCAATGCTTATGGACTGAACTGAAACAATACGATTTATGGAATAAGTAAACTCAGTCCTATTTCCCTAGTCTTTCTGGGCAAAGAGCAACCATATACAAACAGATTTATCACTTAAAATGGTATACAGTCATGTGGGACTTCATTCAAAAACTGGACATGACTTTCATTGAAGAAGATAGTCTCTAAATTACAATAACAGGACTGTATGTTCAGACTCGTAAAATATCCCATAGTTGATGCATGACTACATTCAACATGACTCTACAACACTTCTACATTCATTTATTCATATATGCAGCCTTCTTAAAGATTAAGGACTATATTGATGCAATACTAGCATATTACTTTGACAAGACTTCTTACATGACTTAATGAAATACTCAAAAATATTCTCAGACTGTAACAGCATATATGGAATGCAATTTTCTGTTCTTTAATGTCTGATAACTATATATTACAGCCCCCCAGTTCACAACGACACATTTTAGACTTTTGCCATAGCATTGAGAAGCATCTACAGACTCAAAGACAAAGATTATAATATAAAAATGTGCTCAGACCTGGAACTACTCGACTCAAATCTCTTGTTTGATGATGCACCCAGCCTTCTAACATTAAGACGCCACCTATAATGGTCTGTAACAGTGCCCACGACCCAGTTTGTGACTGTTTCAGAGGTCATCCTTGCTCAGAAATCATGTCCTTCTCTAATCCGCTCAGATTTCTCTAAACCATGTCTTGAATATGACTCAAATGCTTACAATGTCTGTGCCTAAGGTTTCCATGAGTTGCCTTCAATGTGAATGGAATGAGCCATAAATTTGTCCCAATGTAGCAGCAAAATCTCAGTCAATGAAAGGCACGAAATCAGAATTTATCTTGGTTTCTCCTTCCCAAAATCTTCGACTATTCCAGCTAGGGATGATGGTTGCACATTCGAAACTGGAGCATGTAAGGTACTTCAAACCCTAAACTAGAAAGCTCGACCAATATGCCGTGAGAAATTTTTATCCAAGAATGTGTCGAACAAAATGAGCTCTTCCTTTTGTTATATTTTCCCATTCAATAATCATAAAGTGACTTTGTAAAGTCATATTTTAAATATTTTATTTAGTCACTTTATAACTTGATTTAATTAATTGCTTAGTATCAACTTTAAAGATTAACTTGAAACTTAGGCGATATTTAAGTAATTAAATAAATGATTCCCTAATTTCAACATTAGCCTCCGGGAATTAAAAGGCTAAGTGAACACCCTGAGTGGCTACTGAGAAGGGGGCATTACAGTCCTCCCTTTTCGAGATTGCTTGCCCTCAAGCAATTGCAAATTGGGATGCTGTAAAATCTGCTCTCCCTCCCAAGTTGCGTCCTCTGATAGCAAGTATCTCCATCTAACCAGAAACTCCTTAACCACTCTGCTTCTCAATCTCCTCTCTCGGGTATCAACTATCTCTTTAGAAATCAGTACCGAATGTCTCCTCATCCAATGGGGGTAACTTGGAAGATGAAGTAACCTGCTGTCCAAGTGCCTTTTTGAGGCACAAAACATGAAACACATTATGAATCTTATTGTTTTCTGGCCAATTCATATGCTACCTCCCCAACACGTCTGATGATCCTATAAGGCCCATAAAACTGAGGCTTTAGCTTCTCTGCCCCACTTTTCTTCAATGAAGACTATCTATACGGTTGTAAGCGAAGAAAAACCATATCCCCAACCTCAAAGCTATGCTCAACCTAATGCCTATCCGCATATGTCTTCTGTTGATTCTGAGCTAACTGTAGATTATCCTTGAGAGCCTTCAAAATGTCATTACTCTCCTTAATTCAATCCTCAGCTTTAGGAGCTCTACTCTCCCAAAAAGTTAAATCCATGAAAGATGGTACGTCATAACCATAAAGTGCCTGGAAAGGTGCCATACCAATCGACATGTGGTAAGTGGTGTTGTAACAGTGTTCACCCAAGTGCAACCACTTGACCCATGTCCTTTGCTGGCCTGGAATTTAGTTACGCAAGTCTCCCTCAATCCACTTGTTCACTATCTCAGTCTGTCCGTCTGTCTGAGGGTGAGAACTCGTGCTCGGAGTTAACTCCGTCCCTACCAACCTGAATAACTCCTGCCAAAAGGCACTCAAGAACTTGCTGTCCCTGTCACTCACTATATATCTCGGCAGTCCATGCAACCTAAAAATCTCCCTGAAGAACAATTCTACTGCTTGGGGTGTCTTATATTCTGATGATATAGCGAAGAAGTGAGCATATTTTGTTAGACGGTCAACAACCACATATATGCAATCCTTACCATGAACCTTGGGGAGATCAGTGATAAAATTCATGGAAATGCTCTCCCACTTCTGCTCAGGGATGGGTAGAGGCTGCAACAACCTCACTAGATGTGAGTGCTCTGACTTGTTCTGCTGACAAGTCGTACACTCTCTGACATACCTCAATCCATCCTCCTTGAGGCCCTTCCAAGAGAACCTCTCTCTAACCTGCCGGTATGTTTTGAAGTAACCCTGATGTCCTGCTAAAGGAGTGTCGTGTGAAGCTCGCAAAATTTTTTCTTTGAGTTTAGACTTTAGATTCTAGCACTAGGTAGATCCTTCCCTTATAGAAAATCATATCATCCATAACATTGTATCGGCCATCCTGTACCTGTCCATCCATCACCTCACATGTAAACTTGTCCTTGGAGTACTCTACCAAGAGGTGAGATTTCCAATCAGTTGAAATCTCTATGTCTGAGCAAGCTGCTAGTTTTCTGGAAAGGGCATCTACAACAACATTCTTCTTCCCTTTCACGTACTCAATGTCGAAGTTGTAGGCCTATATTTTACTGACCCACTTTTGTTGCCTCTCATTCAAGTCCCTCTGCTCCAAGAAATACCTAAGACTATTGTGGTCTGTCCTCACCATAAACTTACCCCCAACCAAATACTGCCTGAACTTCACCAATGCATGCATTATGGTGAGCATCTCCTTATCGTAGATGGAGTAAAGTCTCTCAAGTCCCCTCAACTTGTGGCTCTCGAAAGCAATAGGGTGTTTGTTCTGCATTAGTACTACACCTATACCCTCATCGGATGCATCACACTCAAGTACAAACTGTTGTGTGAAATTAGGAAATGCCAAAATTGGGCAAGTGCTCATCACCTCCTTGAGCTGGTCAAAAGCTCACTGTGCCTCCTCAAACCAACTGAATGCCCCCTTTTTTGTAAGGTCTACTAATGGTGCTCCCAACCGAGAAAATCCTCTAACAAAACGCCTATAGTAGCTACATAATCCAAAGAACCCTCGCAGCTCTATAAGTGTCCTGGGTGGTGGCCAGTCAAGTATTGCATGGATCTTCTCCTGGTGGACTTGTACACCCTGTGCACTGATAACATGTCCAAAATACAGTATCTCCTTAAGGCCAAACTCACACTTCGAGGCCTTAACATACAAAGACTACTCCTCCATAATACTTAACACCTCATCTAGATGCTTAAGGTGATCATCCCACGTTTTGCTGTATATGAGAAAGTCATCGAAGAATACAAGGAGATATTTACGCAACTGCTTGTTAAAAATGTGATTCATGCAAGACTGAAATGTTGTAGGTGCATTAGTCAAGCCAAAGGGCATGACTAGGAACTCATAATGGCCGTAATGACACCAGAAGTCTGTCTTATGAACATCCTGCTCTCTAACCCTGATTTGGTGGTACCCCAAACGAAGGTCTATCTTAGAGAAATACATTGCCCCATGCAGCTCATCCAACAACTCATCAATCTTGGGTATCGGGTACCTGTTTTTGATGGTCTTCTTGTTGAGAGCCTTGTAGTCTATGCACATCCTCATTATCCCATCCTTCTTCACCAAGACCACAAAAGAAGCAAAAGGATTGGAGCTCGGCCGTATATGTCCCATGTCAAGCAATTCCTTGATTGCTTTTTCTATTTCATCCTTAAACTTTTTAGGATGTCGGTAGGGGGTGGTAATGACAGGCTTGGCCCCCTACTCCAACTCAATGGTGTGCTCGAGCCCTCTATCTAGTGGCCTCCCTGGAGGTATCTCTCCAAATACTCTGTCATGCTTACCCAACAGTGTTTGTATGTCAATATCATATGGCTGATCTTTGTCAGGTGTGCCCTTAGTTGTGATAAGATATTTTGTTGCCCATGCTACATCCCCATGCCTAAAGATACTCTCCATCCTCTTCGCTGACACAATCTTCAGGGCCCCATTAGCCATGCCACGAAGCACAACCTTCTTTCCATCCGCTGCCCTGAACTTCAACTCCATAGTCTAGAAGTTCTGCGAATACTTACCCAGCGAATGCAACCACTGTATACTGAGTATAACATTAGCATCACCCAAGTCAATTACATAAAAATCATCTGTGACTGTATCGTTTCCCAAGATGACACCCAACTAAGGAACCCTCTATGTGCATGGCATATTGAACCCATTTGCAATCATAACACTGAACCCCTCAAAGTCCTGTGTCGATATACCTTGCCTAGCAACTAAGGCTGAGTCAATGAAGTTGTGGGTTGCCCCACTGTCTATCAACACCGTGACATGATGACCCTGCAAGACCCCTCTAACTCTAAATGAATTAAATCTGGGGATGCCTAAAATAGTAGCAATAGTTCCACTCTTCGTTTCTACCTATGGCTGCTCATCATCAAAACTATTGTCCTCACTGCCCTGTGCCTGTCCAGTTTCACCCTCATCCTCATCATCTGATACAACCTCAATAAAGTGGACCTTTCCCTTACCCAAACAACGGTGACCTGGTTCCCAGTGTTCCTTGCAATGATAACAAATTTGTTTCCTCCTGCACTCCTTGCATTCTTCCTTCTCTGTCTTACACTTTTTAGGCCACTCTTTCTGAAAGGGTTTCTTGTCCTTGTTTTTTTGTTGATTGAATGGTTTGGATGGGAATTTGTGTTTAGGTGCTGAGTGCTCCATTTCCCGAGCTCGAATAATGGCATCTTGCAGTGATTCAGACTTGAAAGCCTTAATCTAGCCACGAAGCGGCTCGGAAAGACCCTCAATGAACAACATGACTAGCCTTTGCTCTGAAATGTTTGTGACCATAACTGCCAACTTATGAAACTCAACAATGTAGGTGTCCACAGTGCCACTCTGTCTAAGTTGAGCTAACTCTTTGAAATGCAACTCCGGATCCTTCTGATCAAATTTGTCCATTAGTCTCTGTGTGAAATCCAAATAAGAGGTGATGCCGACATGACCCAAAGTGACAAGTCCGTGGTACCACCACTCATGTGCCTCACCCTCCAAGTGTAGCGGAGCATATTTAATCGCTTCTATCTCCAACATGGGATTAAGTTGGAAGTAGGTATCCAACTTCTGCACCCAAGCCCTAGCTATAAACTTGCTGGAACCATCTAAGGAGGGAATAGAGAGTTTCCCAACCTTGCGCTGCAAATCCTAATTTTGATGTCCCCTATTATTATGTTTGGGTCTATTTCTATACTTAATAGTACAGAATTCCTGTAATGTCATAGCAGCATGAAAATCATCCCCCAAAGATTGATACTCTCTCAAATAATTTGAAAAACCCTCACCTTGTGCCTGCTGCCCTTGGTTACCAACTAGCTATCCTCCCAGAAATTGAGGCATAAGAGGCCTAGGTGTTTGTCTTGCTCACTGTCCTAGCATGACTATGCGCAGGAACGTGAGTATTGCTTCCTTCTACATTATCCCCGTTGCCTCCATCTCGTCTGTTAGTCCCAGGGTTATCGTTGTTGCCATTTTCACCAGTGTTGTTTCTATCATTCACTAGCTGGTTTAGAAGTTGTACCACTTGTTGTTGGCTTCTAGAAAGATCATTGAGGATTTGGTGTATACTACCCTCAGGAATCTCATATCTTCCCCCATGTTCTCTTGTTCGGTTGAAGAGTCTGAAGCAAATGGATCAAAGCCATCTTCTCTTGCCCTTCTCCTTTTGTATGTGATATAATCTTGATCGTCTAGATTCATAACATGGCATGCAAATGTAGACTTCTGATTTTATTTTTGTTTTCTCACAGGCTGGAAGGAAACCAGCTCTGATACCACTGTAAAATGCCTTTCCGGTTGTGAAGTGTCCAACAGTATATTTTTTTTGTTTTTTGATGTTGTTTCCTTGAGACAAGTTGAACTCAGAGTTTTGGATAAATAATGAACTCAATAAGTAATATGCATAAACAGATTAATGATTTCTGAGTTTAGTTTTCAGTACCAGTAATGATAGCAAACATAAGGTGACATTCAAATCATGCTTATGGACTCAGCTGAAACAATACGATTTATGGAATAAGAAAACTCAGTCCTATTTCCCTAGTCTTTCTGGACAAAGAGCAACCATATACAAACAGATTTATCACTTAAAATGGTATACAGTCATGTGGGACTTTATTCAAAAACTGGACATGACTTTCATTGAAGAAGATAGTCTCTAAATTACAATAACAGGACTGTATGTTCAGACTCAGAAAATATCCCATAGTTGATGCATGACTACATTCAACATGACTCTACAACACTTCTACATTCATTTATTCATATATGCAGCCTTCTTAAACATTAAGGACAATATCGATGCAATACTAGCATATTACTTTGACAAGACTTCTTACATGACTTAATGAAATACTCAAAAATATTCTCCGACTGTAAAAGCATATATGGAATGCAATTTTTTGTTCTTTAATGTCTGATAGCTACATATTACAGCCCCCCAGTTCACAACGACACATATTAGACTCTTGCCATGGCATTGAGAAGAATCTACACACTCAAAGACAAGGATTATAATATAAAAACGTGCTCAAACCTGGAACTACTTGACTCAGCCTAGGATGAGTTTGTAAAGTATCAGAAATGCTCAGAAAGTGTCGACAACTCCCAGTAGCTCCTCTAACCAGTCGTTTCTCTTGTTTGATGATGCGCCCAGCCTTCTAACATTAAGATGCCACCTATAATGGTCTGTAATAGTGCCCACGACCCAGTTTATGACTGTTTCAGAGGTCGTCCTTGCTCAGAAATCACGTCCATATCTAATCCGCTCAGATTTCTCTAAACCACAACTTGAATATGACTCAAATGCTTGCAATGTCTGTGCCTAAGGTTTCCATGAGTTGCAATGCCTTCAATGTGAGTGAAATGAGCCATAAATTTGTCCCAATGTAGCAACAAAAACTCAGTCAATGAAAGACGCAAAAATCAGAATTTAGCTTGGTTTCTCCTTCCCAAAATCTTCGACTATTCTAGCTAGGGATGATGGTTGCACATCCGAAACTGGAGCATGTAAGTTCTTCAAACCCTAAACTAGAAAGTTCGACCAATATGCCGTGAGAAATTTTATCCAAGAATGTGTCGACCAAAATGAGCTCTTCCTTTTGTTATATTTTCCCATTCAATAATCATAAAGTGACTTTGTAAAGTCATATTTTAAATATTTCATTTAGTCACTTTATAACTTGATTTAATTAATTACTTAGTATCACCTTTAAAGATTAACTTGAAACTTAGGCAATATTTAAGTAATTAAATAAATGATTCCCTAATTTCAACATTAGCCTTCGGGAATTAAAAGGCTAAGCAAACACCTTGAGTGGCTACTGAGAAGGGAACATTACACTCTTGTACATGAACAGTAGGTAACACTAAGCTTCAGCAATAACAATCTGACAATACAATAGCAGCGATTAATAAACTCATAATGAAGATTACAATGCTTAGTATAAATACCAAATTCTGTAGTATCTAAAGATGCCACGGCTGTAGCATGAAACCCCACTAACAAGAGTGTTGGGCGCTTGAGTTGCAGTTGTATATTGCAGATTGCAATGCCCAGGAAGTCTCCTCTCAAACAGCAGAGCCTATGCCTCATAAAGTATGCATTACACACACGAACCAATGACATTGCAGGTGGAAAGGGCTTCTGCGACCTCACTATAGCTCCCACGCATTAGGCAGAATATCCCACGCCTCCATTAACCAAACATACACTCCTGTGCAGCCCAAGCAAGGGAAAACCACATAGAATATGCAGCTATAGGCGTCCAAGCTCACGCCCCTTCTATATTTGAGTTCTCTGTTTGGCTTGTTTCTACAACTAAGGAAAAGCCCACAACCCAGTTATATGCATATACATCTTATAATAGCAATCGACCCAGTCTTACTGCAGCAAATATTCCCTTATAGCTCACGCCCATGTATGTATTTTACTATTTCTTATCAGCAATATGAATGTTTCAACGTCCTTTGACCAGCAAAGGAAGGAATGAATGCAAACGTCCAACAAAGGACAAAACCCTCTATCTATTATGATAATCAAAACCTCAAACCTCCGCTCCTCTGAAGCACAGGTACAACTAGAGTCTTCATCAAATCAATCAAAACCTGAATATTGAAGTCTTCATGTAATTTCCAAACAATCTCTGAAAGCGCAATCCACAACCCCTGAAATGGAATTGTCTACAAGCTGGCTTGGGAGATCTTTGACTCCTATACCGAGCTATTCCTCACGAGGGTTTTCGTCGTTGGTGAAGCTGAGTATCTCCAAACTCTCCAGTCCTCCTACAAAACCCTTAGCAAATTCTTCTCCAACCACATGAATGTGCAAAATGAGCTCCCAATGCGCTTTTATATTTTTCCTAAACTCCACGCCTAAATTCACATTTGAAATATATTTCATTTGATTTTGTTTTCCCACTTTCCATTCTTTCAAATTTTGATGATCAACTTTATAATATAACATCCTTTTAAAAAATAACTTATACCTTCCTTTTTAAAAAGGCTCTTAACTTATTTTATATAGTACACTTTAAAAATCACTTATATCCCCTTTAATATAAACTCTCTTTTAATATATTATAATAACGCATAAAGTTAGATTATTTAATTTAACTTTATTTTTTCACATTATTAATACTCAACACATGGGACCATAATCAAGCCAAGATAACTAGGATATAAATACGCCATCATACCCAAAATGGAAAAGACGCCAACTGACCATACTAGAGATCTTATTGACTTACTATAAATAGTATGTATGGTCCAATCGCCTGAATAAGCTTCAGAAAGCACATTGCAAGAAGCCATGGTAAACTCCGAGCTGGGAAACCCATTGATTGAGCGCAAAAGGGTTGACTGAATGAGTCTACAAATGCCCACAAAGGGCCCCCTAACCACCATGTTAGTCCACGAGGACCAAGTGATGGACTTACGTCTACAAAAGATACTGGCCTAGGAAAAGGGGACATAACAACAATCTTCATTTCCATTAGAATATTAATCTTGAAGTAGTTCTTATCCAAGATTGTTGTCCTCAATTTGTCTCCCCTAGTGGGACATGTGATTGTTCTACTTCTACTCTTATTATTTTTGGCATAGGCTTCTTATAATAAAGAGAACAAGCCACATGTAATGGTATGCCACTAGCAAATAGGAATTTAAAAATGGCATCATTTGCATCATCCCTCTTTTGTACATTGAATAATTTTGCCACCATATTTGTAGCATCACTAGTGATCAATCTTTGTTTCCCCTTAGGAATCTATTGTCCTACAACTATAAGGAAAAGTAGAAAAAGAATGAGCTAAACTCATGGATTTGAGGTAGATGTAGTAAAATACGAGCAGCCCTCAATTGCAAAGTACTAGGTACAAGACTTTGGTCATTAGTGTAACCCCACAGTTTATTTATTTTGATTTTTTTTCAAGTGGCAATCCTATACATAATCCTACACCTTTGCTTTCAACACAAAAAAGGTGTGCATTAACTGTTGTAATGCTACCTTGAAATTCAAGTTGATGCAAATGAAATCTCCTTAGCGTAGTGCCCCCCATTGTCGTAGGCAGTAGGATTTTCTTGCAATTCAGTTGCAAATTGTCTTAAAGGTTGACTTCTTATCAAAGGGAGCCTTGGAAAAATCGTCTAGTAAATTTGAAGGGAAAATAAAATGTGCATTGCCAATAGAACTGGTTGCCTCACCTAAATCCTTGCACTCCACACATCTAAACTCAAAGTCTTAGATTCAACCCCCATTGGCTCTTTGTGACCACCTTCATTACTCATGTTGGGAGAAGTATAGTTCATGGTGATTGTGCAAGAAATGAAATTTATGGTTACCATACATGTCATAGTGTCAATAAATTATGCATGGGCTCAAGACACAAGGATTTCCTATTAGGTTTTCTTTAGATTGCACAAAGTGCAAAAATAAAGGATACATAGAAATATGAATCCTTGTTCTTCAACCTTCACCAAGGAAGGATTCAGCTTTTGTTTTTCTTACTTCAGGTCAGATAAAGCACAAAAATAAACGTTACACAAAAGACAAAATCCTAATTTCACTTGTAAATTTTCATTTTTAATCAAATATTTACGCAAATTTGCCAAAACACACTTATAAATAATTTAAAAAGTAAATTTAAACACTCAAATACTACAGTTATAAAATTAGAATAAAATAAATTTCATTTGTAACATTAAATAGCAAATTGTAAACCCCTAAATTAGTTACTAAATTACAAAGTGAAATTACACTTGCTCTTACTTGTACTCTTCCTAATTTTGGCACTTGCAATCTTTCTCACTCTTGTAGGCTTGCAACTTGCTATTGCAACTTCCAACTTTGTTGTCGGAACTTGAGAGTGATTTGCAATTAGACATAGATGTCAATTTATAAGTCTTTGTGACTACTTAGGTGTGAGGATGGCCCATCTACAATTAGGGTTGGAGTTACTAGCACAAAGATCCAAAGAAAATTATGATATTTTTAAAAATGAACTTTTTTCCTCAATCGATGTAACACTTGGGCCTCTTAGGTGTGGTTGAGAGATCCAAAGGAGTCCCCTAGGGTCCGAGGGACATCCCAACATCTCCATTACAGTGGGACATCCTAGAAACATCCTTGAGTACTTAGTGGTGGTGTTGAGATGGTGGAGGCACATTTTCCCCAAGTCCCTACATCTCAAAGACATCCTAACCTCGGAAGCGCCTAGTTTTTCTTTTAGGGGTGGGGGGAAAAACACATGCATGTGGAACACGAGGCAATTGCACACAAATTGAGTGGTGATGCCACTTTAGAAGCACAACCATATTGGCAATAGTGGATGAAATGTGCATCTAGCTAAAGAGAGGTTAGAGATCAAGTAAAGATCGCTTTTTTAAGTTGGAAATGCAACTTAAAATCAGTGACTCAAATGGCAATAATGGCAGAAGTCTACGGGCAACATAAAATATTTCAATGATAAGTCCTTTCAAACCTTTCTTATGGTTACAACACTTACAAACAACGACAGCACTAGTTTTATAAAACAAAACATACAAGTAAATATTGAATAAAAAACATAACTAAAGTTGCCTTTTTAAGTTGGCAATGCCACTCAAAACCCGCAACAAAGACCTCAATCAGTTAAAGATACTATCCAAATGCCTATTTTAATTTAGAAATAAAAAACCACATAAACTCCATTGGCATCCTCATCCTAGTTGGCTGAGTATGGAAAGAAAGCAATAATAAAAGCACAACGCCCATATATTGGAATTTTTAGTTAGTCAAATTACAAAACAACCACTGCTTCAATTGTCATGAGCAAAGTGCAATTCTTGTTCTTATTCTTGTAGGTGTTGGAAGGAGAATTTATGGCACCAAAGTGGGAGACATTCAAATATAAAATGCCAAGTCATAGTTATACAAGACCCTGTGGTCCAATAATGGGGAGAATTCACCTCCACTCAATACAAAGAAATTTGTGAAAAAAAAAGGATTCAACACCAATTAATTTGACCATACAATTTGCAACAAAATGTAGTTGGAAGGCATAACAAGACTATTATGGAAATATCACAGTGCACAATGCATAGCAAGACTGCGCCCTAACGATATTGGGAAGAACTTGAATCACAATCCTTGCAAAGGCTTGCAAAAAAAATCACTCCAAAGGAAGCTTGGTCTAATAACACACTAAGGTAACATCTTTTTGTGTTTTTAGTTGAGCCACATACACTTTAGTTCCTGAGTCGAAAATATATAGCTAGATTCAAAGAGTATTTGATACTAATTTGCTAGTTATAGTGCACAATCTAAGGGATCCAAGCTTATCAATATTTCTATTAACGAAGTTGTTGTTTGTTAGGATTTTGATGTAAAGGAGATTGAGCCATATTTTTCTTATGTTAAATAGGAGGTCAGTAAAGTTCTTGTGTCATGTCCCCTTTTTGGAACTAAAACAATTAATCATTTCAAAAGTTGGGCCCAATCACTTTTTTCAAATGGGCAACTTAAATATTATTGCAAGTCCTATGTAATATTTGAATATGTTTTTAACACTTTGTTCAAAATGTAATTCAAAAATTATTTTAAATCTTTTGGGGGAAAAGTAAATTGAATAAAAATATAAAATAAAATAGAGGACCCAAAGTAGGCACCTATACAAGAGAGATCAAGGGTCACATCAAATAGTCTGATTTTGTCATTTCATTATTCCTTCCATTTTGGAGATTGAAGCATTCAAGGAAAACCCTTGGTAGCGGAGATTTGGAAGAAAAAAACCATTTTGGTTTTTAATATAAATTTAGGGATGAAAATCCTTATATCCATTGAAGCAATCCTACACAAGGATCACATTTGAGTTCATTGTTCGTGATTGTTTAATTCATATTTGCAAGCAAATAGTTGAAGGCCTCAAAGATATAAAAATTGGTGAAGATTTCCTGATTTAGTGAAGATCTTGAACATTTATAGTGTATAGATTTGGCGTGAAGAATTTATTATACTTTGTTGCATATGTTGCTGGGCAGCATATATTAATTTCTTCCATTGTTAGAAGATCAAAGCATACCATTCTTAAAAGAGAAGCCATCATGAAAAGCCAAGGTAAAATATAAATATACCCCATTCAAAGTTGAAAGGAAAGTCAACATAAAATCTTTTGAAGGACAAGTAAATGCTGAATTTCTACATACTTAGATTATGCAAATGGAGGTATATTTAGCGTGTAAAATATTACTAAGGCACAAAAGATCCCTTTTTCTATTCTCAAAATGGAAGAACATGCTCTTGTATGGTGGGCAAACTATTTGGCTACTTTTGGAAAGAAGAAAAGGCCAATTTTTGTTAGTTCGGATGACTTCAAAGAGTTGTTGCATAAATCCTTCAATCCAATCAGGCATAAACCTAATCAAAGGATTAAGTGGTTGTATTTAATGCATGATGGTTGATAAAGTCTACAAGACAACACTATAGAGTTCCAAAGATAAAGACATGTTGCTCAAACTGCACAAGGAAGATGACAACATGGTAACAAAATACCTTGGAGGTCTCCACACCCACACCTGAAGAAGAGTAATCACCAACACGCCAAAGAACTCAGATGAAGCATTTGTCCAAGCAGCTACTTAGGGGAAGGGAAAAAGAAAGATGAAGAAGAATTGTCAAAGCAACAACAAAGCACCAATCAGCCCAAGAAGGTAAAATTCTTCAAGAAAGGTAATTGGGTAGCTAAGAAGACTAACGTTGTACATCAATGTAAGAACCTTAAAAACTGTTGTCATATGGAGTGACATGTTGGTCACAATTTGTTCCCTCTTCTTTCATCAGATTCATTCTATGGCATTGCTTATAAAATATATTGTGTTCCCTATGGTTTGCATTTGTGGTGTGTCAAACATCTGTTTATTGGTTTTTGTGTCTAAGTATAAGCATTCATAGGAATGTGTTTGTTTGCTCTGAATAATTATGTCATGTCCCAAATAATTCAAATCAATTTTGGACGGAAATTATAAAGTGTTTTTAAACACTATCCTAAAAATAAAATAATATAATAATATTAAATAATTAATAATAATATTTTAAATTTTGAGTTATCTGGGCTGACTAGCCTTCATGTTGGCTATAGCAGTGTGGGAGTCTTCTCTCAGGTATTTATACATGTTGCAGATTTCATTTGTGGGATCATGGTTGGACAACACCTAGCAAATTTCTTCTGAGACAAAAACCTCTAGAGAATTCCCACAAGGTAGGGCACCAATCCTGCCTTGTGACCATGACTTCATTTCCTTTCATTGCAGTAGTTGATTATTGCTCTAATCATTTCAAGCATCTCTCGATAGGAACTGCGTGGGTGGTGATCAGATGATTGTGTGGCATGGGAGCCTTTGGCTCGCGCCACACCCCTCACTACATCGGTGACTCTCTCCCAAGCGAGCTCGATTGTATTCCAAACGAAGAGAAGGACCCAGTCTTATCGCAACTTCCAAGCATTCACAGTGTTAAGCATTGAGACAATAAAATTGATCAAAGGGTCGGGCAATCCGGTGCCACTGCAAGGGCGTTGTTAATCTTGCCAATCGCCATAGTTTTGCGCTCATTACAGGTCGATATCTTTGGCCTTTCTTTGCTAGCGAAATACCCAGGCGGCTGTTATCACAGATCCCATGATCGATATCGTTCATCTCATCGGGTAGACACCAGCATTTCAAGCTCAGGTCCTAACATTGGCTAATTTAAGAGGTTGCATTCATAATTTTCGTCGGTGACTCATTCTACCACATGTGGTTCATGATATACATTGCTAGCTACCTACTTGTTTCTCTTGGGTAGTTCCTGGAAACATCATACTTTGGAATCTGTTATCAGTCGGGTCTCTAAGATCTGGCCTATTCAATATTTCTTAATTACTAGTGTCTTGATCATCTTCTGCAGTTGTGAGTTTCCAATCTGAGAAAATTGTTTTATTGTGCGTGAATTTCTTGTTCTAGGCATCTTAAAATAATTTTGTGACCCAAATGGTCTCACTATGATAAGTTACTGTTTATTTTGATTAGCTTGCTATCACTGAATATGAACTGAGATTGGTGTGTTCCAGATGTGTTTGTCTACCATTTAAAAAGGAAATTAATTATTATTCTAAGTGTGAAATGAGTTTGGTATTATTATAGTGGTATTAGAGCTTGGCATCCTGCCAGTTTGTGTACCCTTTCATGAGTGACAGGGATCTGAGGTACCGACTCAGGGAAAAGAAGAAAGCTACCATGAGTGACAAAGAAGATGAAGGACAACAGTTTGCCAAGGAGTTCCAATCCAACATAAGGGAAACCATAGTGGAAATGGTCCAGCTATTGAGAGGCTTGAACCAACAATTAGGTGCTGGTAGGAAAGTGCAAAATGGTACTGAGGGCAGCAGTTCATGCGTGGTAAAACCATCAACCTTTGCAAATATTTTCAAGGCAAAATTCTTGGACAAAGAGGCAGAAAATGAACCAAAAGTGTCACTTGAGCAAGAGGATGATATTGCCAGATTACACAACTATTCCACGCTCTAAGTGCAACCATTCGCAGATATATGACCTTCACAGAGTTTCACGACAAGAAAACAAGGAGAAGGCATAGGAGGAGATGGTATGAAGATAGGAAAGACATCCAACATCGCTTGGGTAAGATCACCATTCTAGTTTTTGATGGATCTGGGAGATCCTTAGCAAGGGCTTGGTTGCAGAAATTGGACACATATTTCTCCTTGAATCCCATGTATGAAGAGGAGGCCATCAAATTTGCTGCCTTGCATCTTGATGGTTTGGCCCATGAATGGTGGTATCATGGTATGGTGACACAGGGGAATGACTCCATCAAAACACTGGAGGATTTCAGTTAGAGGTTGACAAAGAGATTTGATAAGAAAGATCCAAAAATCCATTTCCAGGAACTAGCACAGCTAAGGAAAGAAGGTAAAGTGGAGAATTATGTTGCTGAGTTTGAGAGATTGGCACTGATGGTTCCAGATGTGACGAAAAGAAGACTCATAGTCCTCTTTGTTGAAGGCCTATCCAAACCCCTCAAAGGTTTGGTGAAGGCATTCGATCCTAGCTCACTACAAGATGCCATTAGGAGAGCTTTGAACTTGGAAGATTCAGCAACTAAGGGCAGATCATACTCCAAAAAGGCACCTTCCATCATGACCAAGAAGTTTCCTCAAAGAGACATTCCTCCTCCAAGGATGGTACCACCCAAACCCAACCAATCGGACGTATCCAAGAATGAGCTCCGAAGGAAGAAGTTATGTTTCGAATGTAGGGAGCCATGGCAGCTAGGTCATCGTTGTTTGGCGAACATTACATTGAGGTAGTTTTAGATGAGGACTCTGAGGAAGAAGTTGCTAATCTAGAGCTAGCTATGATTAAAGAAGAGCATGAATCTAAATAGGAGGGGCATCCAAGAGGAACACTTGCAACACTATTAGGAGCACCAAGGTGTCATTCCTTTCGAGTCAAGGGAGTCTTACAGGGATAGTGAGTGACTGTTTTGATTGATAGTGGGGCTACCCATAATTTTATTGATGAGAGGTTGGTGGCTGAATTGGGAGTCAATCTGGGGACTTTGAAGGATTCAATGTCGCAGTGGTTGATGGCTACACTCTACCCTGCAACCAAAGGATTCAACAGTTAAATTTGACTCTTGGCGGTCATAAGATGAGGGATGGCTTTTATGTGATTGGCATAGGTGACACCGAGATGGTTCTTGGAGTGCAATCGTTGCACTCACTTGGAGAATACACACAAAATTATCAAACGATGGAGCTTAAGTTCAAATCTAACGGGAAGGAGGTAGTCCTTCATGGCCTTTCCAATGGAGGCCCTTTGGTGGTGTCAGCCAAGCGTATGGAGAGGGCTTTGTGTAAAGATCAAGTTGCTCGGGCAGCCGAATGCTTGATCACGGATACAAGGCTTTCCAAGGAATGGGAAGACCTTCCATGTTGACATTCGGCTCATCTTGGAGAGTTATAGTAAGGTCTTTGATGATATACCTCATGATCTACCTCCGAAGAGAGGTTTTCAGCATGTGATTGAGCTTGAGGAAGGAGCAAAACCAGTCATTGTTTACTCCACTAACAATATTTCTGTATACTACAAAAGTAAACTATATTGCAGAATATCATTGAATATTGAATATAGAAATCATTCACAGAACAAATGCATATGGAAATATTCAGATCTTTATTCATGTATTTGCAGTATTATATCATCATATCCACACTAGTCCCGAATACAACCCACACACAGTATAAATAGTTAATTGGTATCGATTGAGAACACAAACCGTCGGTGCAACTACCAAGTACTAACTAATCCCGAGGACTCATCTCTCGAGTACTAACTAATCCCGAGGACTAAAATCCCCGACAAAACATTATTTATTTATTTCATTTACTAATTAACTATCTAGCTGATTACATCATCCCCCCCTCAAAAAAAATTTGTCTTCCAAGACGACAAATGCAAAACTGGGAGACGAATACATAGAATTTTAGTGGGAGGAAGGTTGAGAGGATGTCCCTGGTGGCTAAGGAACCGATGAAGTGGTTGTCGGAGTGGTCAGCTGTTGTAGTCGGTACACCTCCTCCGTACGTTGCTGAAGGTGACGAGAGGCCTTTAATTCTTTTTCTCGAGTGGTCTTCACCAGGTGTACTGCCTCCTTCAAGTTTTTATTGACCTTCTCCAATTCCTTGTCTTTTTCCGCCAACTGTCGGGCCATCTCCTCCGCAAGAGCTTTCATCCTCCCCTCCATTTCTTGTATGCCTGTATCCCGAGCGATCACTTTCAGCTTTTCTTCCTCCAACAGGCGAGTGAGCTCCTGTAGTTGCTTTTCAAAGGACTCTGCCTTAGCCTGGATTTTACGGAATAGGGCGATGGCTAGTTCTGCTTTCTCAGTCATTTTGTTCAGATGCACCTCATACTCTCGGCGTGTCAAAAATAATGTTCTGTACACCGTCTCCATTTCAAATAGTTGTGCCACCAGCTTGTCGTCTTTCCTGTGCAAAGTTGGCCTCTTTAGAAACCAAGTGGCCATCATCTCTGGTGTCTTCCCTACCAGCCAATCACCAGTGAATATCCTGTCGAACTCTCTACCACTCCCCGAGTTCATAAACTCGATGATCCGCCGTGCCTCCCGCTCAGCTATGGGCGAGTAGTTTCGGTGCAATGTCTTTGCAATATTTGACACTTCCTTGATGACTAGTGCAATAGGCTCCAAACTGTGGATATACCTCTCAATCGTACCTATCGGGTCCTCTTGATCTGGCTTGGGGATTATAACAGCAATTCCCTCAAATGCATCATTGTCACTGGACTCATTGGATTCCACGTCAGTCCCCTCGGCTGCAGTACAGCCAATTGTGGTGTAACATGGGGCTCCTTATCTAACACAATGTGTATCACCTGTGCCATCTCTCCCCCCTCCACTGTTGGTTGCTCAGCGACGGGTTGTGTACTCTCCGCTGCCACCATCGGCTGAGTGCTCCCGACCGGTGCAACATCTCTCCCCACCTCCATCTCCATCAGTCTTGGCGAGCGTATGGGGGAGATGTCTTTCTCTCGAATAGGAGTCCCCATTTGCCTTAGCCATCCATCTACACCCTCTGTTTGAAGTGTCCCTCCTGGTGATGCCAATGCGTCTATCTCACCCATTACATCATCTGGTGCTGTATCCTCTGCCACCCCTCGTCGTGTCATCTCTTCTTCAATCGGCTCATTTTGTTGCTCTGCTGATGCAACACTTCCTTTGGCAAGCTCTTGTTGTGCAACTGCTTCAACTACGCCACCTTCAACGACCTCCTCTTCCACCTCCTGTTCAATTGGGGCTATCACTCGAGGATTAACATCTACTGAGTAGACACTGACTGGTAAGGTACTATCGGCAGATGAGGAAAGTGCTAACTGGTCGAAGTCTTCACTACTGGCTTGTTTTCTCTTCCTTCTCACTGTCTTCGGCTCTTCTATTGTGCCTGCAACATCAAGAGTCGTCCATCTAAAAACTGTCGGCCAGGAGCAGTCATAGTCCTTCGCCCGCTGTAATTTTCCCAGTTTTCCTTTCGGCACTTGATTGTAGGCGACATCCAGGAATAGAGCTATAAGATGCTAGATCATATAGAATGCCTTGTGTCTACATTCCAAAAATTCTCTAATCCTTTCTGATAGATATAACGCCCAGTTGTAAACCTTTCCCACACTCAACCTGAACATGCAGTCAACCATCCAGGTTGCTATATCTGAGGCTCGGCTGGCACCTGTCAACTTGCATTTGATAAGATCCATAATACATTTCCAATCAGCATTCCCCAGCATTTGTTTCTGCAATCCTCGAGCCCCTGCACTCCAAATTGTTTCCTTCTCTTTGGTTGTGATATCAAACCTACAAACTCTTTTGATAATCATTTCTTTTTGTTGCACAGTCATTTTCGTAGTCGGTTTGGCAACCACCTGCCCCGACGCAGGTATGCCAAAAACTCTCTTTAAGTCTGACAGATAGAAGGCCACAGTGACTGGAAATCCTTCATATTCAATTGTGCTCCTATGGTTGTGTTGGTTATAATTTGCAACAATATCTTTTAAATATTCTTCAAAATCCCGAGCATTGAAAAAAGGACATTGTGCTACCTTATCAACTTGGGTTGCCGCTAATGCTCATTTGATGGGATAGTCGGGTGCAGTCTCCTGCCACCATGTCTTGCACTTTGTACCTGTGAGACTCTCCCATGTTAGTGAATCTGCAGTCACATTTTCAGCTTTTCCCTTATTTGACTTGCCTGCAGCCACCTTGGGTCTGAGTATTATTTTCTTTGCTTTTGTACTTGTGCTGGCATCCATTGTTCTGAACCTACAAGGATGACACTGCCCGAGAATAACTTTCTTGAATATTTTAAAGCCCCTAACGACTTTTGGTACGATAGTTATTCTTCCTCGTACTTGGCTTGATTTGATGTTGGATGGTATGACAAACTTTGGCTGGCTCTGACGTGATATAACCTGCTCGACAGATAGTACAGCTTGTGTTCTGAGTGGTATGGCAGCGCGTATGGCTTCACTTTCTCTTGTGGGTACGGCCTTCTCCCTTATGTGTACGACTTCACTCTCCCTTATGTGTACAGACTTTTCCTCAAGGCGTACGATTCTCCCTCCTTTCTTAGTACGTGTAACCTTCTTCACGCTATGGTCTCCTCTGGCAACTTTTAGGTGGATTCTTTGTACAGCAAAAGTTATCTGTGGAGTGCATATGGCATACTCCCTCCTATCCTTTCGTACAACACTCAAAACTCTTCTCCATAATACTTGTACGGCCTTCCCTGTCTGTTCTTCTCTTGCCTCCTTGCCTCCTACCACTGTACAGTCTTGTCGCTTCTGGACAGGCTCTTCTCTCTCACTTTGTACGACAAGCACTTGGCATATTAGCTTTTCCTTCTCTCGTCGTACGACCTCCCTTTCTTCCCAACGTACAGCTTCCACCTTCACTCACACAGCCTTCTAAATTATTCCATTGTGATTTTGTCGACTCCTCTTTTGTGCGTTTTGAGTACTGACTGATGGTGCGCTTTTTAACTTATATTGAGCATCCTCTATAGGTTTAGGTCGTACGCCCTTCATCCATTTTAATATTTTTATATTCTTCACTTTAAATTTTCTTCTCATGACCAACTTTATTTTTCCACTTCCCCTTTTAATATTTCCCCCTCTTCATCTTTTAACTTTGCCTTAATACTTTTATTCTCCTCTTTTTGTATTTTTTCTCTCTCCTCCATTTTAGAGTTTTTTAATTTCCCTTTGACGTTTCTTCTATTTTTCTTTTCTTTTTTTTCTTTTCAATTTTTCTTGCTTTTTATCATTTTCTCTTTCATTTTTCTTTATTTTTTGATTTTTCATACCTTTTCTCTCCTCTGTTTTTTAATTTTTTCCAATTTTTCCATCTCATCTCCTCTCTCTTCTTTTTCATCTTTTCTTTTCATTCCTTTTGCTCCGCCATCATTCCCAACTTTCAACTCAGACACATAATGCCATTTGCACGTATGTGGGGGCCGCTTATAACACTCTTCTTCACAACATGTCCCTACGTATTGTACATCAAACCACTTATCAAGCAATGGAGGAGGACCAATACCTTTAAAACTGCCATCGATGTACCACCCGCTGTAGCGTTGGTACCATGTAACCTCCTCGCCTTCTACCGTTGGTGGCTCGGCTGGGTTGGGTATTACTTTCCAAAGTCCATCCTTCGCCGCTATCTTTCTTATCCTCGGCACTTTCCTTCTCTCTCTTAGCATTTGCTTAAGTACATCTTCTGTGTATCCATCCACGTGTGAAACGAACATATCCTCCTTCATTATCACCGTCTTTAAACAAGGAGTTGTCTTCTCGAAGTAGGCCTCCCATTGCTCGTCGTCCCATTCATTCTCTTCTTCATCAGTACCCTCGGGTTGGCACGTACTTCGTTCGTTTGCTGCTTGTTCCTCCTTTTCCTTTTGTGCCTCTTTGTCCAATTCTTTGGCTAGGTACCCTTGCTTAATTCCTTCGTATGAGGCAACGTAACCCCAATGCCCACCCATTTGTCGCCAGAGCGCGGGTGTCCCGAACACTGCATTAGTCAGGTGCTTGTGCACCCGAGGCACTGCAATCCCTTCTACTTTCTTCTGCACTAACCTTTCTTCAATAATCTGGTCTACGCTTGACTGCATCCAAACTCCTTCTGCTACGTACCCAGGGCCTCCCAAGCCCCAATCTTGTTCTCCCAGAGCCTCGTCCTGCACGGGCCAATCTTCCTTGGTAGCATAGCCAAGCATGTTGATTGCTATGGTGTCCTTTTCTCCTTTCCTGATACAACTTCAATTTTGATCCGTTGATTGCTTCGGGTAGTAGTGACCCATCCAAGTTCTCAAGCTTTATAGAGCCATTGCAACATACTTCTCGAATCTTAAACGGTCCTAACCAACGAACTTTGAACTTCCCCGGCTTGATTTCGTTACGGCCGTTATACTTTAAAACTAACTATCCTGGCCGGAAGTTCATTCGTCGGAGATGTTTATTGTACTAGTATTTCCTTCTCCGTTGCATATTCTCTGTTGCCCATTGTACCATTATCCTTCGTTCATCCAATTCGTTCAGTTGGTATAACCGTTCCTTCAGACTTTCCGTATCACCCAGCCGATTCTCCACAGCTATTCTTAGGCTAGGTACCATATATTCCATCGGTACTACCACTTCCTGACCATTCATCAATTGGAAGGGTGTGTGCCCCATTGTCACCTTGTACGTAGTACGGTATACCCACAGGACAACAGATAGTTGCTCCTCCCAATCAGCTTCCTCGACGCCACATGACTTGTGAATAATGGATACTAACACTTTATTTGTAGACTCTGCTTGGCCGTTCGCTCGTGGGTAGTACGGACTTGATAAATTGTGAAAGATCCGGAACTCCGCCGTCATCAATCAGATGACATGGTTGACAAAATGTTCCCCACAATCACTCGTAATCTGGATCGGAATCCCGTACCTTGTCACTATTTGCTCGTAAATGAATCGTGCCATACTCTAAGCTATGTTGTCCGGCAATGCTCTAGTCTCGGCCCACTTCATCAGGTATTCTGTGGCGACCAAAATGTATCGTCGCCAATGTAATTGACTCACCTTCAATGGCCCAATAAAATTCAATCCCCAATGTTCAAACAACTCTTGAGGTTGGGACGGATACAATGGCATAGAGTCCCACTTCAACAGTTTTCCTACTCTCTGGCAGGTGTCACAGCCTAACACCCACTCCCGAGCATCTATGTGCATTGTCGGCCACAATAAGCCTGCCAAGAGAATTATTTTTGGCCGTAGCATCCGAGCCCATGTGACCACCAGCCAGACCCTCATGTGCTTCCTTTAGTACACCTGGTATCTCCTCTTCTATGACACATCTTCGAAGGATCTGGTCGGACCCCATCTTGTACAACAAGCCATTAATCAACTGAAATGTCTTACTCTTCAATACGAGCTTCCTTCTCTCGGCTGGCAGCATTTCCTTCGGGAATGTAGATGTAGACAAGTATTCTCCAATCTTTCCATACCATGAAGGGAGTACTGCAATTTGAAACAGGTGTGCGTCCGAAAAGTCTTCGTTCACTCCCCCTTCTGCAGGTTCGCCCGACCAAATTCTTGACAACTGATCAGTGATCACATGACTCTTCCCTGGCCGTACGATGATAGTGAATGTGAACTCTTGGAGTAATAGTAGCCACCTGCTCACTCTCCCTTGAATTATCAGCTTATTCACCAACTACATTAAGGCTTGGTGATTCACATAAAAGGTGAACAGCCTGGCTAGCAGATAATGCCTAAATTTTTGTACGGAGTAGACCATCCCCAGCGCTTCGCGTTTGGTAGTGCTATAGTTTCTCTCTACTCTTGAAAGTAGCCGAATCGCAAAGAATATTGTCCAACTCATGTGCTCCCACCTGTGCTAGTGTCGCTCCAATGGAAAAATTGGAGGCATCCACATGTCCATGAAACTCCTTATTCTAATCTAGATACGCCAGTATGGCTAAACTGATCAACTGGTCCTTCAATTCATTAAATGCCTTCTCTTGTTCTTCCGCCCATATGAAGGGTTGTCCCTTCCTTGTCAATAGGTCAAGAGGGTACGACACTAGCGCAAATTTTTTGATAAACCTCCAATAGTACCCTACATGCCTGAGGAAGGTCTTCACACCGGTGACATTCTCTGGAGCCTCCATCTATACGATCACTCTCACCTTGTCGGGGTCAGTTTTCAATCCAGCCTTGCACACAATATGTCCCAATAACTTTCCCTGTGGCACCATGAATCTGCATTTCCTAGGATTCAATGCAAGGCGGGCTGCTCTACACCTCTCCATGCACTCGCCGAGGACCTTCAAATACTTTTCTTTGTCGCTGTAAATCGACCAGTCATTGAGTAAGGCTTTGAAGTTACATACAGACATTCTATCAAAAATGTGAAGTATTATCCTCTAGAACGTGGCTGGCGTGTTACACAATTCGAATAGCATCCGGTTGTACACGTACACCCCATCCTCAACCACGAAAGTAGTCTTCAACATATCTTCCTCGGCAATACTAATTTGGTTGTAGCCCGAAAACCCATCCAAGAACAAGTACATTTCATATCCGGCAACCTCTTCCAAGGATTGTGTCGGTGAAGGGGATAGGAAATAGGTCTTTGATGGTCACCGCATTCAAACTCCAGAAGTCGACACATATCCCGATCTGCTTCGTTTCTTTCTTCAAGGAGATGACAATCGGTGATACCCACTCGCTGACCTCCACTTTGAAAATGA
Organism: Sequoia sempervirens; assembly: GCA_007258455.2. Classification (NCBI taxonomy): domain Eukaryota; kingdom Viridiplantae; phylum Streptophyta; class Pinopsida; order Cupressales; family Cupressaceae; genus Sequoia; species Sequoia sempervirens. The sequence goes on along the minus strand of VDFB02000012.1, from coordinate 9,708,882 downwards.
TGCCCGCTTCCAACATCTTCTCAATTTCCTCTTACACCTTGGCGGCATAATTTTTATTCATCCTATAGGGTCTCTTTCGTACAGGCTAGGCTCCCGGTACGAGAGGGATCCTATGTACGCACAGCTCCAGTGGTATGTCCTTGAGATCTTTATACGTCCAGGCAAAGGCATCTTTATACTCCATGAAGATTTTGAATGTCGTCGCCTTTAATACGGGGTCCCAATCATCACTGACGAGAATCTCCTTAGGTTTTTCTGGCTCACCAAGGTTTACCTTCTTCAACGTTGGTTCCTCGTACTTGATGAGTTTATCTGGTTCAAACTTGTGTGCTGGCATCTTGTCCAATTCTGCCACACCTTCCTTATACTCGTCGTATTCTAGAGGAAATGTCTCACTGGTCGAGCCCTTATCTTCTTCCTCTCCCCCTTCTCTGATCTATAGCATGTTGCAATCAAGGTGGAAGACTTCATAATCTTCCATCTGCCAATGAAATAAACCGTTCAACGAACTGGTCTCATCCTCCGAGCAACTTCCAATCTCCGGGACACCTTCGTTTGGCTCCATTATCTTTCTTTCTTCATCAACATCCGATTAGCCACCCGATTCAAATCCCGAAGATGCCAGTTCTTCACTGACTGCCTAGTTCTTTAGATCAATAGTACTTCTTCCCATGGCTCTCGATCGAGAGTGTATTCCTTTTCCAGTTGTGGTTTCCCTTGGTAGCAATCAGCCATCCTCGTCCCAATAGTGCATCGTATGCCTTTTTCTCCAGTGGGATGACGACGAAATTTAATAAAAATTGTTGTGTTCCGATCAAAACCTTTTGCGCCATTAGTCTACCGAGAGGTTTGATGCCATGTTGGTCTGCTCCTACTAGGTGGAATGTCGGGGGCCAGAGGTTGGCTTGCCCAAACACTTCCATGTCTCCTCTGGCAGTACGTTCACTCCCGATCCTCCGTCAACGATGGTGTTGGAGAGTTTCATCCCCATGATTTCCATCCATACGACGGTCGGCTTCCTCCCGACACTTACTGCGAGTAGCATTGGATCCATGGCTTCTCCTGCCGATTTTGTCGTGCTTTCCGTTGGACCCTTCTGAATATTGTCTCCAATGATGTTTGCGAGTGCTACCCTCAGTTGAGGCATCGTTTGCAGAAGGTCTGTTACCTTGATTGGTACAGTTGTGTGAAGCACCTGTCGTACTATGTTCTTCTCAGACTCTGTCTACAATGACATACTAGCCGCTCTAGAAGCTCTTTGTTCATTCACCATTGCCTCTTCCACTTTTTCCCTGGCTTCTCAGAGTCTCTCTTTCTTCGTACGAGGGTCTGGATAATTGGCCTTCTTCGACTGCGCCCTTGTAACTGCCAGAACTTCTTCGTCCGCTATCTCCAGCATGTTGATGCCTTTCTGCTTCCGGCAGTTTGTGTCGTTGTGATCACTCAGTCCACACCATTTGCATAGCTTTCCCCCGGCGCCTTGACCGCTCTGCCAGTCCCTCGCAAAGTGACCCCACTCATTCCATTTCCGGCATTGAATCATGGGTCTACCTTTGTTGTCGTACTGAATTTTGTTTCTTGGTGTACCATTCCTCCGATTGTTACAGTAGCCACCAAGGGATGCATTGCTGCTCTGGAGTTTCGGCGGTGTGATCGGAGGGGTTGACTATTCTCCTTGTGTGAAGAACACTTGCGAACTCCGTGTTTTTAAGTTGTACGGGCACTCCTTGACAAAGTGTCCCATAACTTGGCAGATGTCACAGAACAGTTTTTTCGAGTAGTTCACTTTTGTATGACCTTCTATCTTGCATTCAGTACACCATAGTTCGTTCGCCTCCTTGGACCCTTCTTTGTCGGCCTTCAATTCTTTCATCATCCGCAACATATCACGACAGAGAGCTTGTACGGTTGTTGATTCACCTTCACTCTCCTCCACACTTTCTTCATCATCTTTCTTCTTCCCTCTAGAGGATGTCTTGTTCTCGCTTTCGATATCCATCACACGGTTATATGCTTCAATGTATGAGGATGGAGGTACAAACTTCATTTTTCTTCGGAGCGAGGGAAGCAATCCCTCAATAAACCACCTCTTCTTTAGGCCACCAACTGGTTGTGACTCAAGTTTCCCTATCAAATCTTTCAATTTCCGATTGTAGGTCTGCACGCTCTCGTCCTTTCCCTGCTTGGTATTGTATATCTCCGTAACAATCTCGCTATCATCTCATAGGAGTTTCAACTCCTCTTGGAATGCTTGCTTCAATAACCTCCATGTGGCTTTGTGTGCTTGATCTAATTTAGAGTACCAGTCGATGGCGCTATCTTTGAGTGTCCCTGGAAATGCTTTCAACCACTGATCTAGATCATTCTCTCCACTTGCTATCTAGATAGTTTCACATGTTTTACAATGTCATACTGGATCTGATAACCCATTCCCCGTAAACTTCGGCAGCTTATGTCACTCTGGAGTCACTATCTTTCCCCACTGTCCTCCTTGTGTATTGGACCTAATTACATTGGTTTCCCCGCTACGTTCCAGTGTGTCACTTGCACTCTCAACCACATACGAGTCAGTCCCACGTCTTCCGTCAGTGTCCTCGACACCTTGAGTCGCCTGGGGTTCCCTTCGGTACTCTCTCCACCTTGGGGTACTGGACTCAGATTTTCCACTCGTCAATCGTTCGTCGTCGTCCGATAACGACAACTCCCGAAAACGTCTGATGCTACTATCAAGTTTTTCACTTAATTCATCTTCGTTTTCACAAATATTATACCTTCCTATGTATGGAGTGCCAAAGGGTCCTTCGTCCCTCCCTTCAACCAGACTTTGATGTGCTCTTCCAATGGATGTGTCTATTCTCTTCAGATTCTCATTTGTTCTTTTAATACTCTGGTTTATTTCAATTAAATCCTCCTCAAATTCCTTACCAACTTGGTTTAGTCTTCTCTGCCGGTTTTCTTGCTCTTACAACCTGAGTTGTCACCGAACCTTCTCCTCTTGAGTCTCGTGCCCGCTAGGTACTTGGCTCTTGTCTTTGTTCGGTCGTACGGGCATTAAAAATTGTTCAGGCGATCATTGTTGGTTACCGGACGTACGTCTCCAGCTAGTGCCTCTTTCCACCTCTTCTCGTTTGGTTTGTTCCTTGTACCGCTACAATATTTGTTGCCTTCGATGTTCTCGATCCTCTTCCTCTCAAAGGTCTTGTAGGATGATAAAATGACGGGCTAACAATTTGGGCATACGATTCAGGAGGTGATCCACCTCGTCGTTCACTAGATAAAGTCCTCAGGGATTTCCCGCATGCGGGATTCCCTTCGTACGTGGTCTCTTAGTGATATCTTCCACAGATTTATCAAATCTTCAATCAATAGGTCTTCCCTTTCTTCATTAGCGTCCACAGGCTCTTCTATCGGATGACCCATTACGCTGCCATGATGAGTGATTCCCTAGTCCGCTCAAGCAATGGCACCAAATGTTTACTCCACTTACAGTATTTCAGTATACTATAGAAGTAAACTATATTGTAGAATATCATTGAATATTGAATATAGAAATCATTCACAGAACAGATGCATATGGAAATATTCAAATCTTTATTCATGTATTTGCAGTATTACATCATCATATTCACGCTAGTCCTGAATACAACCCACACAGCAATATAAATAGTTAACCGGCGTCGGTTGAGAACACCAACCGTCGGCAACTACCAAGTACTAACTAATCCCGAGGACTCATCTCTCGAGTACTAACTAATCTTGAGGACTAATATCCCCGACAAAACATTATTTATTTATTTCATTTACTAATTAACTATCTAGCTGATTATAGTCATCACTACACTCTACTGTCATCCGCGCGCATACAAGGAGATAGAAAAGTCGGTTAAGGAGTTACTTGACATGGGGCATATACATTCGAGTTCTAGCCCTTTTGCTTCATCGGAGGTGTTGGTCAAGAAGAAGGATGGAACATTGAGGATGTGCATTGACTATAGAGCACTCAATAAGAAGACAATCAAAAATTGCTATCCCATTCGTAGGATCGATGAGTTGATACATGAGCTTCATGGTGCAGTATATTTCTCTAAGATTCATTTGCGTTCAGGGTAGCATCAAATAAGAGTGAGGGAAGAGGATGTGCATAAGATGGCTTTTAGGTGTCACTATAGGCACTATGAGTTCTTGGTCATGCCATTTGGGGTAACCAATGCTTCCACTACCTTCCAGTCATATATGAACCAGGTATTCATTCTACAATTGAGGAAATTCATTTTGGTTTTCTTTGACGACATCTTGATCTATAGTAGGCATGGGAGGATCACTTGAAGCACATAGCTGACGTGCTTGGCATATTGGAACAGCATTCTTTCTACGCCAAGATGTCAAAGTGTGAGTTTGGTTTGATTGAAATTTTGTATTTGGGGCATAAGATTAGTGCTCAAGGGGTTAGTGTTGACGAGGAGAAGATCAAGGCAATCCAGGATTGGCCTAGACCAAGGAACTTGTCACAGTTGAGAGGATTTGTGGGCTTATGCAGCTCCTATAGGAGGTTTGTGAAAGGGTTTTCACAACTTGCAACTACATTGATCAATTTGACGAAAAAAGGGGCATTCTTTTGGAACCCTACAACACAACAAGCTTTTGATAACGTTAAGGAGGTAATGAGTTCATGTACCTAAATATGACGATTCTGGAGAGGGTATTGGAGTAGTTTTGATGCAAAATAGACATCCTATAGCATATGAGAGTAGGAAGCTCAAAGATTCAAAAAAAGGCCTTCTCTATTTACAACAAGGAGATGCTAGCTATCATGCATGCCCTCGCCATATTCACACAATACTTGCTGTGTGGGAAATTTATGGACAAGACAGATCATAACAGCCTCAATTTCTTCCTCAATCAGAGTGATTTGAATGATAGACAGAGAAAATGGGTAAGCAAACTTCAAGCCTATGATTTTGACATTGAGTATATGAAGGAAAAGAATAATGTGGTGGCTGATGCACTCTCTAGGAAGCCATATTTCTGCTCTATGTCTGATACATCTGCTGATTGGAAGGCTGCCATAATAACTGCATATGCCAAAGATCCCCTTGCGACTGACATTTTTAAAGGAAAGTTGCATGATGATAGATACAAAGTGGTTGATGTAATTACCTGTGGTTCGGTTCAACGATTTTCCGATTATTTGTTATTGGATTGACACAAAGATTGTCATCCAATAATAACCGTTTCCAAATTATAAATAATGTAATCTTCAGATAATGAAATCAGTTCCAACATTAATTTGGAAATAGAAATTCAATAAGTGAATATGAATCTTTTTTTGGTTTATACTTTAAATTCATGCCTTTGCGATTATATGAGGATAGGCCTTTTTGGGTTTATATTGCTGCTTCTAAATATAAATATGGATACATGCCATAGATATGGGATGCTGTTTTCTAATGTTTCCCAATTGTTCGTGCATCAATATTTTATGGAGATCATGGCTCCATAGGGTTCTAGATAATCTGCCTCTAAATACTATATGTTTCGGTATCCCCCTATTAAGCACTTGATCTGCAATGTAAATATCTACTTTATTCTCCAAATTCTATTCCTTACTCATCGATCCTAACTTGGATGAATTGTTGTTCATCATATACCTTTGGATTGAGGGACTGCATTGATTCAAATGGGGATGTCTTTTAGAATAGGCACGTCCCTTTGGTAATAACCTTAATTGCTTCCTTTGACTTAATTGGCCAAGCAATGTCATCTTTGTTAGTAGGAGTCCTTCCATATAATCGGTGGCTAGGAAATTGGCCAGGCAAGCAAGCAGGTCCCTAGTCAAATTGTGTAATGTCCCTATACTCTTATCACGCCATTACACAAGCCGTTACTATTTTCCTCTTGATTGATATCTATAGTGATGATTATATACATCGTGCTGATAAACATATCATAGTAATCTATTCTTCCATCAGCTCTTGTTTTGGCTAAAGGACTCCCCATTATCTACTTTTATTGACCTTTTATTAAATATATCGTCCCTCTAATATAAGTGTGAGTATCGCCCCAATCTGAATATTGATATCAATGGGCAAGTATTGGCTATCTATTTTGTATCGACAATTAGATTGGGGAAAGTCCGGCCCTGTGAAACCATTGATATTGCGGGTGCCACGCTAATTGCAATGGATTAAATCATGATCGGACGTGTGTGGAGGCTTATCAGGCCTGGTATTAGATGGTACGTGGCCCGATAACCTTGATGGATCTTTAGATGGCTTATTCAAATAATCACGATGCCCCTTTACTCCCAAAGGGCCTGATAAACATTTGTCACAATCACTCAACTAGGCATTAGCCATGGCTAAGAATACTGGAGGCAGGAAGATTACTGAATAATGAGCAAGTCCATCCTTTGACCATGCCAATGTATCCACTTTTGGTTCGTGGTGTAGAGATCCAACGTTCAAATTCTTAACACATAAAGTGGAAAAGCCCTTATCCATGACATAGACAGGATATGCAGGAAAGCAATGATCAAGAGATATTCCACACATATCTTCATATGTCGTAGAACCCATGAATATTGAATGACACCGTTTCCCAATGCTCACAAGGAAATCCAAGCGATTACAACTCAATTTCTGATAGAGTAAACATTGTCAACCCACATATATCAACGTGGCCATAGAACATTATCGTATTTCATATTGCTTCATTTATTTCTTTTAGTTATCATACTATATGATTCTTAAAGTATATTTGATATTATTTATTAGAATAATATTTAAATTATTAGTATTCATATTTAATATTTTTGATACTATATTTGATAATTTAATACTAACATTATCTTGTGATAAGGTCCATAATTTTAATTTTTTACTTTGTTTTTATCTTATTTACTTTCTCCAATGCATGCTATGATTTTGGGGACATGACAGTCCTCCCCGCCCAAGATTGCTTGTCCTCAAGCAATTTAAATTTTCGACTATCAAACATCTCTGTTTCCAAATTGAGAATGCCCTAAATTTATATCCTTAATCTAATGAACAAGGGGTTAGAAAACATTTCCCACCTAATTGAGGTCTAGATTGAAGGCTTGCACGCAATTTAGAATCATTCACCCTTAGTCACCTCATCAATATTAAGCAGTAGATTATTAGATGATAGTAAACTTATGTAAAGAATCCTAATGTCCATGGAGGGTTCAACCATAAGAGAGGATAGGAAATTGTGACTTGATGGGGAGCCTAGGATCCATCATGCCAAGTCATTCCCTTTCTCTTATGATTTAGCCTATTGGGTTTGCTTAATCCTCCCTTATAGAAAAAGTTCTCCATTGTAGGACGCAATGTCCTCCCTTATAGGTCGCAATGACCTCCACTATTGGTCGCAATGACCGCCATCATCAGTCGCAATGACCGCCATTATCGGACGCAATGTCTGCCATCGGTCGCAATGACCGCCATTATTGGACACAAAGTCTGCCATTATCGGTCGTAATGACCGCCATAATCGGACACAAGGTCTGCCTATTATCAGTCGTAATGACCGCCATAATCGAACACAAGGTCCACCTATTATCGATCGAAATGACCGCCATAATCGGACACAAGGTCCGCCTATATCAGACGCAATGTCCACCATCGGTCGCAATGACCGCCATCTTGAAGAGCTTCATTCCTTAAAGGAGTCTCCTCCTTTTGTTCCTCCCTTGTCGTACCTTCTTTTATCTTCTTTTATTTGGGGCTTCTTCTCCTTCCCCTTTTGCGACTTGATGGAGTTTGCTTCCATGTTGAGGGCTTGTCTTCTTTTTTGTCTACATTGATGTCCAGGTTCCCGAACTTCCTCGCATTTACGACACAAATTTTTCCTTTTAAGGTTTTTCTATCTACATTGGTGCCTCGGGCCCCATATTTTTCTGCAATCAAAGCAAAGCCCCTTCCTCTTTAGTTCCTCTCGGTCTTGGTAAGACAAGTATGGTGCCCCCTCATAGGGGAATTTCTTGTTCTATCTCCCGAGGCTTTATCGTGTTGCCCTTTCCTTTCCTTCCTAGAGGTGTTTCCTAATTCAGCATCACAATAGTCTTTGAAAGGGATATTTTTCCTCACTTTCGGGTCCAATCTATGGTATGTTGCTACAATTCCATCCACATTATCTATGGATGGTTCATTTGCCTCCCCTTCTTCCATGTGTTCTTCCCTAGGTAAGAAGCGAGGTCTTGTTGGCCTAGAGTTGGCCGCTTTTGGGGAGGTGGAATTATTGTCCTTGGAATGATTTGTTTCCCTCCCATTATTGCTATTCATGTTTTGGGAGGTTTGGAGGAGCAGTTGGGTGGCCCTCTCATTCTTCCCATTTTTTTCTAAAAGAGCTTGGGTGGTTTGTTCCATGAAGGTCCTCATTTCATTACTCATTTGTTTGTCCCTGGGGTTGTCGTGACTTTTGTTATTAGGGTATCTTCTATGGTAAGTTTGCATTTACCAACTTTTCACAGGATGGTAGGATTATGCTTTGATACCACTGTAATGACCTGTGGTTCGGATCAACGATTTTCTGATTATTTGTTATTGGATTGACACAAACATTGTAATCCAATAATAATTGTTTCAAAATTATAAATAAGCAAACTTCAGATAATGAAATCAGTTCCAACATTAATTTGGAAATAAAAATTCAATAAGTGAGTACGAAGTTGTTTTTGGTTTATACATTAAATTCATGCCTTTGCAATTATATGAGGATAGACCTCTTTGGGTTTATATTGTTGCTTCTAAATATAAATATGGATGCATGCCATAGATATGGGATGTTGTTTTCTGATGTTTCCTAATTGTTCGTGCATCAATATTTTAAGGAGATCATGCCTCCACAGGGTTCTAGATCATCTACCTCTAAATACTATATGTTTTGGTATCCCCCTGTTTAGCACTTGATCTGCAATGTAAATATCTACTTTATTCTCCAAATTCTATTCCTTACTCATCGATCCTAACTTGGATGAATTGTTGTTCATCATATACCTTTGGATTGAGGGACTGCGTTGATTCAAATGGGGATGTCTTTTAGAATAGACACGTCCCTTCGGTAATAACCTTAATTGCTTCCTTTGACTTAATTCATTTCCTTCATTGTTTGAATACATTAATTAATTGTTTATCCCTTATAACAATTCGATACTTTGTTCTAACCACTCACTATATACTTGATAGCCATTCCTATCAGTGGTCGGGGAAGGGCTTAAGATGTTTATTGTTGTAGATACCACCCAATTGATTTGAGAATGCCCTCTAATATGAAACACGATCATAGTAGTTCGACGTCTGTCAATAACTTAAACGGAAATGTCATCTTCGTTAGCAGGAGTCCTTCCAAATAATCAGTGGCTAGAAAATCGGCCAAGCAAGCAAGCAGGTCCCTAGTCAAATTGTGTAGTGTCCTTGTACTCTTATCGCGCCATTACACAGGCCGTTGCTATTTTCCTCCTGATTGATATCTATAGTGATGATTATATACATCGTGCTGACTAACATATCATAGTAATCTATTCTTCCATCGACTCTTGTTTTGGCTAAAGTACTCCCCATTATCTACTTTTAACGACCTTTTATTAAATATATTGTCCCTCTGATATAAGTGCGAGTATCATCCCAGTCTGAATACTGATATCGATGGGCAAGTATTGGCTCTCTATTATGTATCGACGATTAGATTGGGGAAAGTCAGGCCTTGTGAAACCATTGATATTGCGGGTGCCACGCTAATTGCAATGGATTAAATCATGATCGGACATGTGTGGAGGCTTATCGGGAATGGTATTAGATGGTACGTGGCCCAATAACCTTGATGGATCTTCAGATGGCTTATTCAAATAATCACAATGCCCCTTTACTCTCGAAGGGCAGATAAGCATTTGTCGCAATCACTCAGCTAGGCACTAGCCGTGGCTAAGAATACTGGTGGCAGAAAGATTACTGAATAATGGATCAAGTCCATCCTTTGACCATGCCAATGTATCCACTTTTGGTCAATGGTGTAGAGATCCAGTATTCAAATCCTTAACACATAAAGTGGAAAAGCCCTCATCCATGACATAGACAGGATATGTAGGAAAGTGATGATTAGGAGATATTCCACACATATTTTCATACGTCACAGAACCCGTGAATATTGAATGACACCGTTTCCCAATGCTTACAAGGAAATCCAAGCGATTACAACTCAATTTCTGATAGAGTAAACATTGCCAACCCATATATATCAACGTGGCCACAGAACATTATCGTATTTTATATTGCTCCATTTATTTCTTTTAGTTATCATACTATATGATTCTTAAAGTATATTTGTTATTATTTATTAGAATAATATTTAAATTATTAGTATTCATATTTAATATTTTTGATACTATATTTGATAATTCAATACTAATATTATCTTGTGATAAGGTCCATAATTTTATTTTTTTACTTTGTTTTTATCTTATTTACTTTCTCCAATGCGTACTATGATTTTGGGGACATGACAGTTGAAGACCTCATCCTCTACAAGAATCGTGTGTATTTTGTATTGAAATCTAAGGTTAAGGAGAGGATTATGGAAGCTTGCCATGACACTCCTCTTGCTGGTCATCCGGGCTTCTACAAGAAACATAAGAAAGTAAGAGAGCATTCTTCATGGAAGGGACTAAAGAATGATGTCTTGCAACATGTTAGGGAGTGTTTGGTGTGCCAAAAAAATAAGTTTGAGCATGTCTTTCTAGCTGGTTTGTTGCAGTCCTTACCCATTCCAAATCAAAAATGGGAGAGCATGTCCATGGATTTCATTACCAGGCTGCCCAAGGTACAAGGTAAGAACTATATCTATGTGGTGGTTGATAGGCTTACAAAACATGCTCATTTTCATGTCATTCCTTCAAAGTATAGAGCTCCTCAAGTTGCTGGTTTGGTTTTTAGAGAGATTTTTAGACTCCATGGGCTGCCCAAGAACTTGTGAGTGACAAGGACAGCAGATTTATCAACTTGTTTTGCCAAGAGATCTTTTGTTTGACTCACATGGAGTTAACTCTAAGCACTAGTTATCACCCACAAACAGATGGGCAAACTGAAATTGTGAACAAATGGATTGGAGGCTACCTAAGGAATTATGGTACAAGGCAGCAATCAGCTTGGGTGAAGTGGTTACACTTAGGGGAGTTTTGCTACAACACCACATATCATATGTCAATAGGTATGTCACCTTTCAAAGCACTTTATGGGTAATGATGTTACCTCCTTCATGGATTCAATGTTTGTGGATAGTAGAGTGTCGGGTGCTAAGGATATGGTGCAACAAAGTGTTGATATCTTGAATGCACTCAAAGAGAATCTACAACGTGCCCAAAACCAACAGAAAATGTATGTAGATCAGCATAGGATGAAAAGGGTTTTTGAGGTTGGTGACATGGTTTACTTGAGGTTGCAGCCCTACAAACGGTCTACCCTTAAGGGAAGTGGAGCAGAGAAGTTGAAACCATGATTTTATGGCCCCTACAAGATTCTAAGGAGGGTTGGAGAGGTTGCATATGAGCTGGAACTTCCCAAGGACAACAGAATTCACAATGTCTTTCATGTTTCATGCCTCAAGAGGGCCCTTGGACAATAGGTCACACCCTCTTTGGAGTTGCCCCCACTTGATGATGAAGGCAAATTGGTAGTTGAACCTAAAACAATATTGGATGTGACAGAAAAAAAGGTTAGGAACAAGGTAATTCCAAAGTATTTGGTCAAATGGAAGAACCTACCTATCAAAGATGCAACATGGGAAGGTGTGGAGATTTTTGAGCATCCTAATTTGAGGTTGCTTCATGACAAGCAATAAATTGGAGGGGGGAACTATCATGTCGCAAATAATTCAAATTGATTTTCGAGGGAAATTATAAAAAGTGTTTTTAAACACTATCCTAAAAATTAAATAATATAATAATAATATTAAATATTAATAATAATATTTTAAATTTTGAGTTATCTAGGTTGACTAGCCTTCATGTCAGCTATGGTAGTGTGGGAGTCTTATTTCAAGTATTTATACATGTTGTGGATTTCATTTGTGGGATCATGGTTGGACAATGTCTAGCGAACTTCTTCTGAGACGAAAACCTCTAGAGAATTCCCACAAGGTAGGGCGCCAATCCTGCCTTGTGACTGTGACTTCATTTCAATTCACTACAGTAGTTGATTATTGCTCTAATCATTTTAGGTATCTCTCAATAGGTGAAATATCCCCCTTAGTTTTTTCCCAAATTTTAGCACATAAACTTCACCCATTAATGTTATCCAAAAAAATAAACAAACTGAAAGCAACCCTACACGTTTTGATCATCCAGATCCCAAAGTGGGCAAGGTGAGAGCATACATTGTAAGGGGATCTAATAGCCATAATCTGAAAAGCTGAAAGTACAATGCTATTGGCGGCAAGCCAGCCTCTTCCACCTTTCAGCAGGATACTGGAAAAGTAAATGAACGTAAATGCTTAGTCACCAAGCTAGCCTCTTCCACTTTTCAACAGGTAACAAAGTAAGAAAGCAAACTGGGCGGCAAGCCAACCTCTTCCACCTTTCAGTGGGAAAGAAGAACACAAAGTACTGAAATTAAAGATCTGCTTAGTACTGTGGAAACAACGTTACAATATGGCGTTAGATTCAGTACAATAAGAGAGAACCAAACCAAATTGAAGCCCATGTGTTAGGAAATCATCTCAATGACATTACAACGACTAGGCAACATGATATAATGATGAAATACTGAAAATACCAGGTCTGATATGAAGGAGCAGCAGTCTAATATGAAAAAGCAGCATGCACAAACTTCAACCAGCAACCTTCAAAAGCTCATATCTCCTAAACCCCAACTCTGAGTGACCTCAAATTGAAGGAAAAAGAAGCAAAGAAGCTAGGCGTCCAACTCACAATAGCAATCCGCCATCAAATGGTCTGCAAATGGCTGGCACATTTCCCAATGCACTAAGGGCAAAGAAGAACGGCTCCTTGAGGTGGGTGACCAGCAACAAAATTCAGTTTCTCCCTCTAAAAATCTGATATTCCAGGCAAGGGGGCACCCTAAAACAAGGAACAAAATGAGCTATTAACCACAAAATTTCATCAGATCACCAGTTCGTTACGAGCATAAATGTGGGTCTGCAATGGATTGAAATAACACCCCCAAAACTCCAAAGCAGCAAATGATCACACCAAAAATGATACTAGAAAACATCAAAGCAACACAAACTATAGCAAATAGGAAAGCCAGCACCGTTGAAGCCCAACTACAACCTCTGAATGAGAAAAATTAGCTAGGAGTTGTCTTTCAAACCCGAGACTGATGAAGAGCTAGGAGGTATTCCAACTCGGAAGCAAGAGTATGAATAAAATTCAACAACACTCGTTATGTTATGAAAAAATGGATACCAAATCAAGAGGCAAGGCACAATATATATAGATTTCCAAACCCAGAAGTTTGAATTTGCTTTTCCCTCCAAAAGGGATGCCACATTTGGAGCAATATTATATTTACTAAAATCACTTAGGGGGATATTATATTTGCTATAGTTGATTATTGCTCTAATCACTTTATCCCACTTTATCCAATTCCAAGAGTCTTAGAATGGTGAACCCAAACAAGTGGAGGTTCGTTGTCCTAAACTAACACTGAGAGGTAACTACCAAGGCTTGCATCACAAACCCTCATATAATGAACTCCCTGAGTTTGGAAGGTTTAAAGTAACCAATAGTCACTGTTGATCAGAACTGGAAACAAGAACGTACAATCTGAGTTTAGTGCTCTGCTCAAGTGATAACAGTAGTGCCCATGAAATTCTCAAGCATTAGCATGTGAGAAGAGCATAGTGTTGCATAATAACACTTCAAAACAATCTCCCACTGAAACCTTGTACCTCCTTGGCAAGAAATGTGCCAACTCTCTTGAATGAGAGTAACTCCAAGTGTAATGTCAATGGTTTGCAACCAAACAGCAAACTCAAGACTCAAAAGTTGCCCCTATCTATGCCAAGGAACACTCCCAAGAGTAACCATCCGTCCTTTTCTCCAACCCTTAGAATTTCACTCCAATCCACTTGTTGATGAGCAAATGGAACTACCAAATGGCTGGTAAAGAAGGGGACAACACCATAAAATCTGAAAATTTGATCCTTATCCCTCCAAAGATCCTTCTTTCCATACGCAATAAGCTCCATCAAACCATGTTGAGGATACCAAGCATGGATACCCAACCAAGAATGATCTCCAAAACACTGGGGAAAGTACACAACACATCTCCAAATACCAATCAAAACCAAATGCACACTCAAGAAATTAGTGACTTCTCTGGTGAACCCTTAAGGCCCATCCATGAAAGCTTCAACAACAAAGGAGCATGGAACAATCATTGTCTTCAAACCCGATCCCCATAAAGGACTAGTATGAGCTAAAGCATCACTCAACCCAAGGGATGGACTATCCAACATGTAAACACCCTGTTTTGGTTCTTTTTTCTCCAAAGCTTTTCATAGATGACAAGTCTGAAATCTCCTTTCCTCAGTGCTGTAATGAAACCTTCAGCAGCTACCAAACTGTGTTTGGACAACACCTCGATGTCAAAGATGTTGAAGTCACCATGTTTCAACATTTCTCATATGGAGACTATCTTTTAACCCACTTATGCATTCACTAACAAGCAGCCTTGGAAGATTACCAATCACAAAGTGTGACACGTCCTCATGGTTAGATATCAAGTTATCAATAAACTGGAAACTATCCTCGGTCTCATGCTTGGTCACTTCACGACAAGTCTCATCTTTCATCACAAAGAGGGGGTTGTCATAAGTTGCCTATGCACCTACTTCAAAGAGAAGATTATCAAGAATTTGTAAATCATTTTTTTCCTCTTCCTGCAATCCAACTTGATGATACAAATTTGCACTTGCAACTTCTGATATTTTTGGAAAATACTCTAAGTCAAACTCCTCTTGAAGTCTATCAAGTTCATCAATTACTTGGTTGATTTCTTCAGCGCTTTGTTCATTCTCTTGCTCCCTAAAACGTTTGAAATCAGCAAGTTGATCTTTTGCCTCCTTCAATGCCACCTAAGTATCTTCTAACATACCTTTTGCTGACTCAAACTCAAGGGTAAGCTCATCAACCTTTCTCTCTTTTTCTTGGAAAGCACCAATGATCTTCTTTGCAATTTCAAAGGCATAATCTCGATCTCTAATCAAGTGTAAATATTTTGATTTCATTGTTTCCAAAGAGTCTTTGATAAGTTGCAGATTAGTGAGAGTGACTCCATCCCTAACTCCTTTTCGTCTCTCATCCACATGAGCCTTCCAATAGAGTACTTCAACCAAACTATGTGTGCGGTCGAATCTAGATAGAGCTTGCACTTCATTTTTAACAAACACCATAAATTGACCTTCCCACTCATAAGTATGCAAAGATGGTGAATTGTTGATAGGTTGCAAGAGAAAATCAGAACTTTTGTTCTTGTCATCAATGACTCCTTGGCTGTCCCTATACTCTTGTCCCTCATCACCCACTTGATGACATTGCTCAACACCAAGATGAAAATCAAACTCAACAAATTCTCTAGACCTTTTCTTATAATCAGCTCCATGCATTCTTAGATAAGATTTGTACTCAAGAACACCATTAAACTCTTCATTATCAGGAGCCCTGTGGTCTTCCAAATCTACTTCCTCCTCACTGTCACTTTGATCAAAGGTTAAGGCAACCCCCAACTCAATCAAAGAGTCACTACTAATCATTGTTCTGAAAATTTCAGTAGCAGCAAACTCTTCCTTAGTGGCTGCAACCATCTCAAAGAGGTCATTTTGGAGCTTCGCTATACAAGCTTCTTCATCAAAGACATCTTCTCCAATGGAAATCTCATAGATTGCATTGTATTTTGAATTTTGAACATCATCTGGGTCAAAGGATTCATCCCCCATAGATTCCTTGTCATACTTAGGTGCCATCACACCTAGATCCCAAGTGCTAAAGGGCAGATTGTTCTGAACCAAAAGAAATGTGCTCACTCTACTCCTCTTGGGGTGTTGTCTCTTTGAATAAGTCACTTCCCAACTCACTAATAGTGATATCATCATAAGTATCTCTCTCCAAGGGCTTAGTCTGGGAATCAAACCCAAAACCACCCATGTCAACAACACCGTAATGAGGTAAAGAATCGTCAATCCTATATGTTTTGAAAACTCTATCATTTTTTCCTGCAATGAGTCCTTCATCTATAGGTATATTACTAATCTCATCATTAGTAGTCACATGCATACCTAAGAGGTCTTCTTGGTTACTTGTCATAAATTCTTTATCTAATAAGTCCCAAGAAGTTGGGTCGGCAACAAGAGGAGAATTATCCATCACCAAATCTTCAACATGATTAGGCACGAACACATATGAATAATCATAAACATCATCACTATGATAATAGTCATAAGCTGATCTAATGACATCGCCAAAATTACCCTCATCATGCTCTTCATTAGTGAACTCACCACACACAATAGCTCTACTAAAATCTTTTGTGAGGTCAATAGTCTTAGAACCATCACTGGGTGAATCCGAATTAAGACACAAGACTTTTTTTTTTCTCTTTTTGCCAAACTGATCCTCATCGTTACCAATTGCATGCAAGACTAAGGGATTGTTTTGGGGCTCTACAACACACTCCTCATGTGTCAAGGTATCCTCTTCAATCTCACGATCATTTTGATGTGACATGTGCACCTTGCTTGTGCCATCATCAAAGCTTGTTGACTAATTTTTGTCTTCCACATGCTTACTTGTGGCTGCAAACCACAAACAAGCACTTCTTCTACCTCTAGCCCGTCTTTGACAATAAGTTTTGATTCTTCTTCCATTGCTCTTCTAATGTACTTGACCACACCCAATTTTTCAGGTTTCAGTATCACAACACAATTCAAGGAGTCAAAAGAAACCGTGTTTTTAAACCCATCTGTCATGCCTTGATACTCTTCAAATATTTGGGAAGCCTCTTGCTCATACTACCTCTTGACTTGTTCTGCAACTCTACTGAAATCCATTGTGATAACTCTAAATTTTAATGTTCTCCCAACAGGATGACAGGAGCCTAGCTCTGATACCATTGAAATATCCCCCTTAGTTTTTTCCCAAACTTTAGCACATAAACTTCACTCGTTAATGTTAGCCCAAGAAAGATAACGAGTACAAACTGAAAGCAACCCTTCACATTCTGATCACCCAAATTCCGAAGTGGGCAAGGTGAGAGCATACAGTGTAAGGGGATCTGATAGCAATAATTTGAAAAGCTGAAAATACAATGCTATTGGCGGAAAACCAACCAATAGAGGAAATGTAAATGCTTAAGCGGCAAGCCAGGCTCTTCCACTTTTCAACAGGCTACTAGAAATGTAAATGAAAGTAAATGCTTAGGTGGCAAGCCAGCCTCTTCCACTTTTCAACATGTAACAAAGTAAGAAAGCAAACTAAGTGGCAAGCCAACCTCTTCCACATTTCAGTGGGAAAGAACACAAAGTACTGAAATTAGAGAGCTGATCAGTACTACTGAAACAGCATTACAATATGGCGTTAGATTCAATACAATAAGAGATAACTAAACCAAAATGAAGCCTAAGTATTAGGAAATAATCTCAATGACATTACAACAACTAGGAAACATGATATAATGATGAAATACTGAAAAATACCAGGTCTGATATGAAGGAGCAGCAATCTGATATGAAAAAGTAGTGTCCACGAACTCCAACCAGCAACCTTCAAAAGCTCATATCTCCCAAACCCCAACTCCGAATAACCTCAAACTGAAAGCAAAAGAAACAGAGAAGCTAGGTGTCCAACTCCCAATAGCAATCCGCCATCAAATGGTCTGCAAATGGCTGGCATGTTTCCCAACGCACCCAGGGCAAAGAAGTACAGCTCCTTGAGGAGGGCGACCAGCCTCAAAATTCAATTTCTCCCTCTAAGAAACTGATATTCTAGGCAAGGGGGCACCCAGAAACAAGGAACAAAATGAGCTATTACCCACAAAATATTGTAAGGTCCCCAGTTTGTTACGAGCATAAATGTGGGTCTGCAATGGACTAAAATAACACCCACAAAACTCCAAAGCAACAAATGATCAAACCAAAAATGATACTAGAAAACATCAAAGCAAAACAAAACTGTAGCAAATAGGAAAGCCATCGCTGTTGAATCCCAACTACAACCTCTAAATGAAGATGCACCAAAAGATTAGCTAGGAGTTGTCTTTCAAACCCAAAACTGATGAAGAGCTAGGAGGTATTACAACCCCGAAGCAAGATTTTGAATAAAATTCAGCAACACTTCGTTATGATATGAAAAAATGGATACCAAATGAAGAGGCAAGGCACAATATATATAGATTTCCAAACCCAAAAGTTTGAATTTGCTTTTCCCTCCAAAAGCGACGCCACATTTGGAGCAATATTATATTTAATAAAATCACTTTATCCCTCATACTTGGGCATCCAACGTGAAACGGCATAAATTAAACCTTAGAAACGTATTTATCTCCAATTTAGGCATTCAAACCCATGAAGTCCACATTTATGAACAACTTAAGTTATGTTGCCTAGGCGTGGGGTCCAAAAGCAACCTTCAAATATAATATAACTTAAATTATTAAACTTTCCTTTTCGAGCTCCAAGAATGTTGGAGAAGCCACTACCGAAACAAAACTGCCTCACTGTCAAAATTAGAAGCTATGTTGAACTGTTGCCAGACTGCACTACCAAAAATAGCATATTGCTAAAAATAGTAAGTGACTCCAAACTCCATTTGAGCACAACCCAAGTAGCCGTCACAACTTTCTAAAAATAGTAAGACCAAAAATATTCTCCAATTAAAATGCATGTCAAACCCCTTTAAAGCTCTCTGAAAACCTAGAAAGACCCAGAAGACAAACTACCAAACTC
Organism: Sequoia sempervirens; assembly: GCA_007258455.2. Lineage (NCBI taxonomy): Eukaryota > Viridiplantae > Streptophyta > Pinopsida > Cupressales > Cupressaceae > Sequoia > Sequoia sempervirens. The sequence continues at coordinate 9,689,907 of VDFB02000012.1, read as the reverse complement.
TTGCATGCAACCATTGAAAAACTAAAAAGGAAACCTCCTAGAAAATAGGAAACCCCAATCTTTCCTTTGACTAACCTATGGGCCTCTAGAAATAAGTGAATGGTCACTGGAAAGCGTAGAACTCAAAATGGGGACATTACAATAGGAACTGTGTGGGTGGCGATCAGACGATTGTGTGGTGCAAGAGCCTTTGGCTCATGCCACACCCCTCACTACATCGGTGATTCTCTCCCAGGCGAGCTTGAGTATATTCCAAACTGAGACGACCCAGCCTTATCGTGACTTCCAAGCATCCACAATGTTTAGCATCGAGATGGTAGAATTGATCAAAGAGTCGGGCGATTCAGCGCCACTTCTAGGACGTCGTCAATCTTGCCAATCGCCATACTTCTACGCTCATTACGGATCGGGTATCTTCGGCGTTTCTCTGCCAGTGAATTTCCCAAGCGGTTGTTATCACGGATCCCTTGATCGATATCGTTCATCTCATCAGGTAGACACCAACATTTCAAGCTTAGGTCCTAACATTGGCGAGTTTAAGCAAGAGGTTGCATTCGTAATTCTGGTCAGCGACTCATTCTATCCCGTGTGATTCATCATATACAGTGCTAGCTACCTACCTATTGCTCTCGAGTAGTTCCTAGAAACTTCATACTGTGGAATCTATTATCAGTCGGGTCTCTAAGATATGGTCTATTCAATATTTCTAAATTACTATGTGTCTTGATCATCTTCTACACTCGTGAGTTTCCAATTTGGGAACATTGTTTTACTATGCGTGAATTTCCTGTTCCATGCATCTTGCAATAATTTTGTGACCAAAATGGTCTCACTATGATATGCTATTGTTACTGTTTATTCTAATTAGCTTGTTGTCACTATATATAAACTAAGATTGGTGTGTTCTAGATGTGTTTGTTTACCATTTAAAAAGGAAATTAATTATTGTTTTGAGTGTGAACTGAGTCTGGTATATTACAAATTAGATTTGTCAACTGATGTATTGATGTCTGATGGACCAATGGGAGTAAAATGACAAATTTTGTGGGTTACTCTAATGACTCAACGTGCCATGTCTATTGATTTGTTTGGACTGTGTGGTTCTTTGATAGAGTGGTGAAGCTTGTGTGCCACATATTCTTCATTAGTTGTTCATCACGTGATTGTTGTTGTAAAGGCCTTTGTAATGCATTATCCTCAATTGTGCGATGCAACATTTTGTTGGGTCACCATTACTATGTTCAAGCAAAGCTTATTATCCTAGATCTATAGCTAACCATTTAACCTTCCAACATGGATTGATTTCAACCATTTATCTGTAATAAATGGGTAACCTTGCTACCCTAGTGTGATGGAGCCTAACTTTGATCAGATTTATCATTCATAACCCCAACATGGTTGATAACCATTGATTTAGCCAGCATGATGCTGACATGACAATGGGTTACAAATTTGAAGTACAATGGCTATGCACAACATGTGCACACTAAATCAATGGTTTCTTCAATTAATGTGCATCGTGGAAAAGGTTTAAAGTTGGAAAATTTCTAGGGTGACTCACCATTTTCTTAATTTGCATTCTATATTCTTATGTGCATTGTGTTTGTGTGTACAAGTAATGACTTGGGAAGGATTTGCTCATGTGTTATGTGTATTTGGCCAACATTGACATCCTGTTTTAAGCAAAATTGAGTTAAGTGTCTGGTTACTGTCTTCTCAATTCAATTAAGCCCTTATTCTTTGATTTAAGACTAGTGTATTGTGTGGATTAGAGAAATAATAGTGTTTTGGTTTGAATCTATCTAATTGAATTATTTTGAAACCTTAGGATTGAATTTTTGGGAAACTCAAATTGCAAGGAATTGCAATCTTTGTCGAATTCTTTTTTTTTTTCCTAAAATAGCAAAAACCCACATAAATTTCAAATCTGCATCTACTCAAGTAGAATAGAGTATGGCATTGAAGCAGAAAAAGTCAACGAAGTGATCTGAGATGAGACCCATCTGTTGTGAAAAGCTAGTACATTTTGTTTTGCATTTATTATTAACTGTGATTTTTTTGCAGAGAATTTCATTAAAGAAGCAAAGGATTTGGTTGACTCACCTTTTTATTTTTTAATGGTAAAGCCTCTTGGTGTCTGCTCAGCTGCAACATGGATTTATTATCTTCTATATTTAAATCAATGAGTTCAAAGGGGTTGGGTACGATGAGCTACATGGACTGAATACATAACAAAGAGTGTTGATAGCTCTTACATAAATGTGCAAGCGTTTCTCTAAACCAATACTTTCCTTGATTATATTTGAAAATCATTATAACTGAATTATTGGAAAAGATTTCTCATCTAGAGTTTATTTCCTTATTGTAAATTGGTTTCTGCTGCTTATACCTTGGATTGTATTGTGTTGTTTTCTCTATGTGCTTAAAATAGGTTTCTTGTTTTCTTTTGGATGAACTTTTCTTTTTGTGTATTATGATTTTCTTTCTTTTTAATTGGAATCGTTTTCAGACACCCCTTGTTGGCAGTATCATAGACAGGAATTACTTTGCATTCCTCTTGACTAAATGTATTTACTCACAGACATTAGTATTTCCTTCTAGATGATGGAATAAATATACACAAGAAGAAAATTCATTGAAAAGGAATAGGGAAATTACCCAATAATGGGGCTGAAGTATCATGGAATGATGATTGATTAGTTGTTAAGGGCGATGAAAGGACAGTATGGGAGGAGTAATAAGGAAATCTCCAAAGCAGCAGGTCTCTAGCGAAGAGATGGCAATTGAATTTCATGGCATTTCTCAAATGGGAGGTAAAGAACCTAGATCTTAGGTTGTGGTTGGTGTGAGTCTGGGAGCTTGCAAAGGACATTGATGGTGCTCTGAGCATTGATATTAGGGAAGCCATGTCAAATTTGCTACTTGACCTAGGTCATTCAATGGGGAGAAAGAATATGTTCGACATGGACCAGACTTTGAGCAGGGCTTCTATGTTGTCTTTGGTGACTGGCTCGTATCTGATCCATGATGACATTGAGGGGATGGCCCATCATTCTGTGGTTTTGTTTGCAACGAAGCCGAGGCTGGCTTGTCTTCAACAGGCCGTGGAGGAAATTGCAAGAGGTCTTATGGTGGTGCTCTCAGAGGACACAGTGGTGGCTTTTTCTAGTTGCTGTGATAATAAGGACTTTGGTAATGTTATGAAAATTTCGGCTCCTGGTAATTTCTGTTGTCATTGAGCTCCAAAAGTTGTTTTCTCTAAAAGTGGATATAAGAGTATGGCACACATGAGCCTATGTAATTTTCCCTGTCCCTGGTGAGTTTGATATACTAGCGTTTTGGACAACTGTGCTCAGACATTGTTTCTTGTAGGTTGGTGGGTTTTGAGCGTTTCATGTTAAGAATGTGTTAACTGCTTCTATGGTCATGGTGACTGATGGACATATGATACTGGTTACTTTTTTATTGTGGCTCCTGGGCCTTCTAGGTATAATAGCATAGAAAAAAGGAATAAGGCAATTGTATTACCAATTATCAGTTTTCAACAGTTGAGTTGGCACCTTTTTCTAAAGTTGTTCTCTTAAGGAAGCAATTGAAATGAAATGAAATTATATTAATATATCAAAACAATCAAAGTTATTAGTTATAACAGAAAAGTAGCAGGGTAGAAAGAACCCTAGGTTTTGGAAAACAACTTACAAATACAGAACTGAAACATTATGCATGTATATACAAAAACATGACTGGAGGGAGTAAACGCAAAGCATGTTGTCTGAATATGAGTAGAAATAGACACGTGAGAGGAAGACACCATAATGAAATGCAAAGATGATCAAGACCTATACCAAGTTTGGAGGCCAAGACTAGAAACTAGCAATGGCACATATCCAGAAAACAAAAAATAATAGAATATTTCTTCTCTAGATACTTTGAGAATAGACATTGATGGACTTAACATGCTTATGAACAAGGAAGCCTAAACAAATACAGGGACACATAGGTATAGCCAGTCTACTCAAGCCTTGAGGACACTGATTTTAATAAAAATCAGATTATTCATCTGGTTAAAATCCCATTAGCAGCTCCTAGATGAGATAATAAATACTTCAGAGAGTTTAAGGGTTTCCACAATGAACAACAGTTGTATGTTATTTTCTTGGTCATTTTACATATATGGGTATTACTAGCTCGTTACCATGTACTAGAACTAGTATATGATCTAATCCATGTACAAGAGGCTTGCTGTAAACCATGATTTGATTGAGAGTGTATTTGTTCTAATAGATATTTCTTTGATTGTTTTAATTTAGTATAACTAGAAGAATAGACCAAAAAATGAGTTAATTAGAAGAAAAAACGAGGTTTGTAATCAGCATAAATTTATATTTTTTTAATACTTGTACAGCCGACTTGTTTTGTTATCTAATTGTCGACTGAAGGTAGTAAGTTAAGTTATAAACAGTGACCCAATGGTCATTGTCTAACTGACAACTGTTGGCCCTTTAAATAGAATTGCTGCAGTCAAGGGATGGCACTGATTTTTTTGTACAGTCCTCTCTGAACTCAATTCTCTGTAATTAACATTGCCTTCAATAAAGCATGAATTTTGATGTTCTCATATGCATGAATTCTGGTATAAACTGTTCCTTTTATTTGCAAAATGTTGCAATGGTAGTGTAGCATTCCAATACTTACAAGGTTCACACATAAAAACATAAACAATGGACAAATGAATAAAATGAAAGGATTTGCCCATACTTACAGCAACAATAAACAGTTGCTCAAACAAATCAGAAGGTGCAATGTCCTCTAAATAGCTTATGGTGCTTTCACTGCAATATAAAATCCAATTCAAAAAGCATTCACTAAAATATGTGTCCAAGTAAAGGCAATCAAAGCCATAGATATCACCAGAATCAGTTACCCAGCCAAATCTTCATCAAATAGTGGTGTCTGTTTAGCAGCAGGGATTGGTTTTGCAGATTCCCATAGCTCATGCCATAAGTTGCCTTGCACAACAGAAACATTTATATATCAGTTGATCTTTGAGAAAGAACATGAAACAATATTACTGCTATTTTTCTGTCACAATGGTTACCACGTTAGAAAAGTTCATATTTTTTCAATGAAGAAAGGTTCATTAGAATTTAGGATTTCAAAAATGTTCAGAAGATTCAAAACCATGGAACATAAATTTAGGCATATCACAGATGAAGAATGTGAAACAACAGGACAGGGCAGACGGCATCATTCAAGAAAATCTAACAATTGAAACCAACAAATCTTTCTAAGTTATATACAACTGCTTAGGGTTTTTAAAATACCATGATATTTGCTGTATTACTGCAGTTGTTTGAATGAGAGTAATCAAAAGGATTTTGGGTATTTGATTAAATATAATTGGTTATGCATGTGTTAACAAATTATATTACTTTTAATAAATAGCTAATGTTTAATATTCTGTAAAAAGAAAAATGAATATAAAAAGGGAGGTCCAGTTAATACCACTGCCACAAGGTTGCTGCAAGATTAATTTTGATACAGCTTCAAGGGGCACCTTTAGTGAAGGCTAAGAATACAAAGAGGCACCAATAATGAGGCAAAGTCTATAATAGCGCTGGGGAAAGGATGGAAGCTATTCCTATCATTGTCGAAGAAGGTGATTTCTGTTGGAGGAGATTCTTGCATTACTATAGTATAAATGCTATAACAAAGGTGGCTACCCTAAGCTGGAAGTTGAAAATCATTCTAAACAAAGCCCAAAACTTGAGTTAAACTCTTTCAAATCACCAGGTTTAAACACTGCTAATGAGAGAACAGATAAAAAGACCTTTGGTAATACCATTACAAGCATGTATCAAGATCCTGTTTGAGAGTGCCAAGGTTGGTTTGAAGAGTTATATATGGCTTCATTTTATGTTCCAAAATTAGCTGATTGTGTATCGTGGGATATTTATGATGTCCTTTGTTAGGTCAGAGAGAATTGGACTGGAAAGTGTGATACTCTCCCCAATTAAATTCCTTATGATGGGATTTAAAGGATGGCATGTGCCACACGGTCTGCAGTGATTGGAAATGCCAAGTGTGGCCAATCCCTGTATTGCTAATCAAATTGTGATGAATAACGAGGCATTCATGAATGTGCTCTTTTGTGGATGGTTCTCATGTGCATGCTAACTGTACAGTCTATTTGTACACTGTGTGGATGATCAAAATGTAGTTTTCCCCTATATGAGGAAGAAGAGAGACTGTGCCATAGAGGATTGAATCCAACAAAATATTAAATAACGGATTCATGCAGAGACAAAGGACATGGTCTATATGATTCACTCTGTATAGCACTGGAGTAGAAAGTTGGGAAGAAGAATAGGAAAGCAATTGAATCTGATTTTCTGCAGAAGGTGGTGGTTTTAATCCCAGATGATGCTTTGTTTGCTCCAGTGTTAGCTCGTGTATAGATGACTGAAACAATTCTGTTGAGAGCTGAGGCATTAGGGAATATAAAAGGCAAGAAGGCAAGAGAAGATAAGATGGAGTTAAAATAACAATGCATGATGGTGCCAAAATCCTTTCAACAGAGCTTTGAAGCATTTCATATAATAAAATGTATCTGCAGTCTGCAGATTGTCTATTTGGGTGAGAATCTCATGGTAGTAAACGCAGGACTAATGCCGGTCTTGAAACATACTCTACTCTCCAAACCAATGCAAAAAAATCAAAAGCAAAGTAGGAGCACAGATTTCTTAACGAAGAATCTGCAATTTGCAATACAAGTTGAAGAGCTTTAGAATCTCTCAAAGATCTATGGAGGTTCAATTCTCACTAGTGAAGACTTAGAGAAATGTATACTTTTGAAGAGGACTTGGACATGATTGTGGCTGTTTTTTAAGTTAAATGTCCAGGGGATGTGAAGAGCAGGATTGCAAGGAGTGAAGTCTTAAGCAGGAAAAGGAGTTGGGGGAGGTGGGAGGAGAAATGGGAAGGAGTGCATGCCAAGGACGTGGGGGAGGTGTTGGAGAAATCAGCCACACACAAACCATAATAAGTAGCCTACCAAAAAGCCTCAGTCACAAAGAGTGCTAGCAGCTCAATGGTAGGGCACCCTAGCATGTACATGTGAGGTATTAGATTTGATTCCTAGCCAATCCATGGAAAATAGCATGCGAATGGTATGCTAGTTTAGAGAAAGGAATCCCTAGGAGAGGGCATGCTAAACCAATCCATTTGGAGAAAACACTATTGAAAGGAGAAAAGAATATGTCAAACCCTAGCAAAAGAATCTATTGAAGTTAATTCAAAGTCCAACTATAACATGCTTTGAAGATTTGTGAAAGCTGGAGTAAAATTACAATTTTTTGTGAGGACCAAGTGAAGGGTGAGTGTATAAGCCAACTATTGTAGAAAATAATAAGAGTGACAAGCAGAAAAAAAGACACTATACGAAGGTGTTAGGATCAGGTAAGCCATTAACCTTGGAAATCCTAAGTCTCGCGAATTGTATTTAAATATGTAGACGATAAATAATGTCTAGTCTCCAAACATCATGGAATGGATTAAGATGGATGCCCATGTGGGGGAGTGGGCTTTATTTATTCTCCACAATATCTTGATTATTGTTGAAGAAGACATTAAATAGGGAGGTTACATGGAAAGGATCAAAATTGGGAGTTGTAAGAAGATCTTCCATATTTGGTGATATGAGAAGGCAAATAATGCACTAGGATCTTGGTCAAGTTGACCATTATGACAAATGAAGATCACATGCTTATACTGAGAGGAGTAGGTGGGGAGGGGGGTGAGGGCGGACGGGGTGTGGGGAGAGGATGAATCAGTATAAGAAAAAACTTTTACTTTTTCAAAACTTAACAACCACAAAAGCAATGATATCCAAAATACTCAAGATCCACATAAACAAGAACACAAGATTTATGTGGAAACCCTTGCAGGAGAATACCACGAAAAAATATTACTTGATATTAAAATCTCTTACAATCTTTGTAGGCACCAACCCACAGGAGACGCCAATCCCCTCTTATACAATTTGTGAGCACCAACCCACTAGAGACACCAATCCCCACAATTGAGCACCAACCCAATAAGAGACACTATCTTCTTGTGAATTTCCTCTTCAATAGATGATGAACAATCACATTCAAATCAGCAAGTTCTTCTCTTTAAATCTGTGTATACTCTTCTCTATAGATCTTCCATAAACCCCTCTTCAATTTCTGCATAAACTTCTTCTTTATATATGCATGAACTCTTCTCACAAACTTGATATAAACTCTTCTCTTAATTCTGCATTTATACCTCTTACAAAGATCTTCTTCTTATATTTCCATATGTGGATCTATAGGTGAAGATATGATATTTATCTTTAATCCTCACACTTACATCATTCCACAACTCTCCACACAATTCCATTTTATATCCTTATGTCTCTATGAATAGACAACATTTTGAATGGACATGTCCTTTTGTTAAGGAAACTCCTCTATACTTAAAACACTTATTTACTTCTGCCTTTTGTAAACTAAATCCAATCCTTTTAAACTCTACTAGATCACAGCCTTCTCACAAATATAATCGCTGCTTATGAAGTAATTGCTGTTTCTTTAATGAATAAATAGCCACCTTTTCATGAAACACTACTCTCCTTAATGATATATTCGCTGCTCTTATTTTTTTATTGATCACCTCCATCATAAGCAATAACTGCTGCTTATTTTGGAATCGCCTCCTCTTAGTTTTCCTTAATTGCTACACCATAATGATATATTATTCATTGCTTTTAGTTTAACTATATTTTCTCACTCCTTAAAAGGAATATCATTCCTTTCTTGCACAATCTCATATATATATATATGTGTGTGTGTGTGTGTGTGTTCCTCTTTTAATCATGAAGTTGGCCAGTATGATAATAAATGACTTTGTCTTGGCCGCAAAGGATGGGAGTCAGCCCAAATAGGATATATTTTATTTTAAATTTCATAAGGCAAAGGACTTGAGAGGAGGCATCAGCCAGTATTAGGCACATGTCATTATGTGATGATCACCCCTAATTTTATTTTTTTTGAAAATTTCACAATTGACAAATGAAAGAGCTTGACATGAAAAATACCACTAAAGTTTTTTTGCAAACACAATGAATTCTGAAAAACTCTGGAAAGAGGAGTAAGGTTCTTACAAGTAAAGTCTGATGTAACCTTAATGTTCATCCATAAACACTACTATATAGCAATATAATGTCATGAAAGTTTTATCAGCAATGAACAGCAATTGTTTACAATATAGAAACATAGAAGTTACAGGTCTGAAATACACTTAATAGACCTGCAGTTACTGCTACAAAGAAATCAGTCCACATACTTCCTTGAAACCATCACCAAAACAGCCAATCATGATCCAAAATGTATTGGACTTTATTAGATAATACTGAAACTACATTCCACCACTTAGAGACATCTCAGCCATGGTCAGGAAAGGGTGAAAAAGCTACAGATTTGCTTCAAATATGCTCAGAACTGAAAACTGGGCACTAGCAATACAGACGCAGCTGACTGAAGTATTACCAAACTCCTACAAATACTCTGAAATCACCCCCAAACCCTCTGAGATGGTTTATCAGTTCTTAGGCACCTCCTTGGAACGAATGTGCAGCCACAAATATGCCCTAAAATCTCCTATTAGCATATCCAAATTACCTCTTGCAATGGTACAGCCGAGAATAGGGCAATTTGCTTGGAAAATTCATAACCTATATTTAAATACCAAAAAACACCTGCAATGGGGTCGCCCAGGCAAGGAAAAACTATGGTGAAATACCCATAACCAACTGGTCTATCATTTGGCCATCATGAGCAAAAAGAAAGGTACAGTCTAAGGCTGGAATAGTACGGCCAGTCTTGGAAGAACTCAAACATATCAATTTTTAACACTACAAAATATTCACCAAAACACCTAATATCAACACACCAAATTAACTCTTCAAAATACCCTAAAAATCTCCATCTTCTTCAAACCCTAATCACCAAACCAGACCAAGAATCACTATCAATATCAAACCACAAACACCAACCAGCTAGGGTGGATATTTCACCACCGAAACCAACAACCAAAAAGAGAGTTTTCATCCTCAACCAACAAAAGAACTCCCTAAGCTCATTCCAACAGCATCTCCTTAAGTTGTCAAATCATCCATATGCAAATGAGAGCTCAAACTCATACTTATAAAGTGAGCAAAAAGTTAGGGCAACTTGCATTTGAATTTGAATGTTTTTTCCCTCTCATTTCACTTTATGAAATGACATGAAATTATCCCAAGAGGGTCGGCCCCCTTTTTTGAGCTCAAATATAAATTTTTATTTAATTTATTCCTTCTCAACTCGTTTTTTTTTTGTTAACGACAGGGGTATCCCCGCGACCCCGCCCAGTGGCCCAACAGCCCGTATCTTGGGTACATGGGGCGAGTGGGGGCGAGACTAGTCCCCTACGAGGGCACCCAACAGCCGGCAAGCCAGTCCCAACCGGGTAAACCTAAGAGCGAATTCGAACGCGAGACCAATGGGGGGAAAACCCATGGCCCATGCCAATTTATCCTCCTCAACTATGGCATCCACTTTTGCGGCTTAGACTTGCTTTTTAAAAACTAGAGTGACCACATTTCTAGGCGTTGGAATAGGGGAACATTTCATGAACACATCACCCTCACTTATAAAATAACTTTATAAAAGTGAACTTAAGTGACAATAATTGATATTAATCCGTCCACCATTAGAACTCACCAAGGCCATAATTGGAAAGCCACTACACTAAGCAGATAGAGGAATAGAGATCAAAGCCAAGTGCTAAAAATAGCACACACTTAAAATAGCAATTTGCTAAAAATAGTGAATCCAATCCAACCAATCCGGAGCCCAACTATAACTTACTAAAAATAGCAACTCTGCTAGAAAAGACCCAAAAAAAACCCAAAAAAACCCACAAAAGCTCACTAGTAACATCAATTTACTCCTCAAAACATGCTAACACAAATCGAGAGTTAGCGCCAACTGCAAAGCAAGAGAACCCGAAAATAAGGGACATTACAGTCGTCCCTTCCCAAAGATTGCTTGTCCTCAAGCTATGCCATCACAACCCCAAAATCATTAGATTGACCCACATTGAAACCTAATATGATCCCAGGGTCCCAAGTCAATCTCAAGAAAGAACAACCATGCTGACGCTACACCACTCTAATCATAACTATCTGACCATCGTGCTTAGACTACATTCTCCTCTCCTAGAACCCCAAAAAGTAATCATCATTGAAACCCATACTGAAATACCTGAAAGGACTGAAATCTGTACCAAGAGACATATCCTACCAAGTCATCTCAATGAAGGCCACATTAGCAAACTCACTACCAATCACAATCCTAGGCAACAGAAAAAATACCCTGCTCAACCATAAAACATAAACCCCAGCATCACACCTCATGATGCCCCAAACATGAAGCAATTCAATCACTGCCACAACTCTCAAATCTGCCAGCCAAGAAATGCCTTTGTTATCGCCAACAAAAATTGAGACAAATCTGCCAACCAAGAAATGCCTCTATTTTCGCCAACCAAAATTGAAACATCAACACTTAACTTCCAAGTGTCAAACGACAAGTTTTGAACACACCAACACACCCAATCCACTGCAATCATAAAGACATATTCTGAAATTATGCATATCATCTCCATGAAGTAACTACAGTGATTGTCACTCATGAGAGTGGAAGCAATGAATGAATGAAATGTGTCCAGAAAAACACTCACAACTAGCTGCCCCAACGCTTGCCAATGCTCAACAACAATCTACTCATGAAAAGATATCTCCATAACCAATGAAAAATGTAAGGGCAGCGGTAACCAAACTGAAATCCTACTGAAAAACATAGGAGAGATGAGTTTAGAAGTAGCAACAAAATCATCTTCTATGATCAAACCACCTCTACCATCCATCCTCAACCATGAACTGCTCAACTATAGAACTGAAGAAACCATCCAACTCATTTGTGGATCAGAATCCGAAGTCATATACAAGTTGATCAGAAAGTGGGCAGCGGTACTAACACTAGAAGTTGACCCACTATTCCAATCCTGAGACAACATCTCATGGCTGGAAACTACACCAGAGTCCCAAATCTTGCAATCAATTCCACTCATCATTGAAATTGGCTAGGTCTCTGTCATCCAACTCGAAGAGTGGATTTTCATGAATCAAATCAGCATCCAATTCAAACAAAGGATTATCAACAAACTAAAGATTATCCTCAACTCCAAAATCAGACTATTCCTCTTGCTGATCCAAACTCTTATTTTCTGATTTTATGGGACAATGTGCAAGTACAAATTCCTCTTGAATGCAATCAAACTCCTCTATTACCTATTCTATCTCCTTGGCCCTTTCTCTATTCTCCCGTTCTTCGAATTGTTTGGCCTCATAGAGCTGTTCATTTGCTTCAAGAAGTGCCTATTGGACACTTTCCAAAGAAAGCTTTGTGGAATTCAACTCAATGGTGAGCTCACTAACCTCTCCCTTAACTGCTTAGTCATGGATAAAATCTCATCAGCCAACTTGGTGGCTGTCTCTACCATGAATAATGTGTAAGAAAATTGTTTTAAATTCTTCCATAGAGCTCTTCATTGTTTGCAAATCATAAAGTGAGATATTAAGCTCATTTTGTCCTCTTGATGCACTTTGAGTTATGTTTTCCACGTGCATATGTTTGCTGTCCAGACTCGATAAAATTTGCACCTCATTTTCAGCGGATACCAAGAATTGTCTTTTCCATTCACAATCAAACAAAGGTGACAAATTGTTGTTATGTTGCATGTTAAAATTAGAATTGGACTCATACCTGTCATCAAGGTCTCCAAGGCTGTCCCAAATCAGCGGTGTCTCTCTCTTACCATCCCCAATAGTCAACTGTGAATCCAAATCAACCAAGCCACAAGGTCTCTGCTCAAGATCAGCTACATGCAATGTGAAATAAGATTTCTTTTCAAGATCAAAAACATCACCATCAAAGCCATCCTTTATGCATGGCTCCCGATATGAAGTAAGGACATCATTACAATCAAAAGGAAATTCATCCCAATGTGGATCCTTATCATACTTAGGTACCAACACACCTGAATCCCATGTGTAGAAGGGTTGATCACTTTGTTTAGAGAATAAGTGTTCATTGTGCTCCTCATGATTAGTTGCCTTTCTAAATAAGTCTCTCTCCAACTCACTAGGACTGAATTCATCATAAGCATCTCTCTCCATAGGCTTGGTTTGGTAGACAAACCCAAAGCCACTTGTGTCACCATCACCGACATGAGATAAAGAATCATCCCTTTTGCTTTCAACATGCCCATCATCTAAAGGTATATAAATGATCTCAACTTCATTGGATAGCTCTATAGGTGTATTCAAGGCTGTTGTTTTGTCAATCATATTGCACACGTTCTCAACATGGATAGATGCATGCACTTCTAAGGAGTTATCCTAGGGTTTTGTCAAACATCACTCATGAGGTAAGGCATTCTCGTCATCAACAACATCATATTTGAACCCCTCTTCTTCCACTTGCTCTTCATTGAACAAGTAAGGTTTCAACTTTGCCAACTACTTAAAATGAAGTTTTGGATCCTTCTTATCAAACCGCTCTATGAGTCTCTCAATAAACTCTCCATAAGATGTAATCTGAGCATATCCCATTGTGATCATCCCATGATGCCACCACTCATGTGCAACTCCATCAAGGTGTATACCAGCATATTTTATAGAATTCACCTTCAGGCATGGGGTTTAGATTGAAGTATGTGTCCACCTTTTGAACCCATGCTCTTGCTGAAGTCTTACTGGACCCGTCAAAATAAGGAAGGCTACGTTTCCCAACTTTCCTTCGCAAGTCATTATGATGCTCACTATGTCCCCTATTGGGCATGTGCCTCATCCTGACATCCATATAATCTCAAAGAGATATGTCATGCTGAAATCCTGGACCTGCATCAATCCAATCCTATTTGGGCCGATCTTGCATTTCAATGAATGTAAGCTCATGCTCTGGTTGTGGTTCAACTCTAGGTGGAAAAACCAACATAAGAGGTCTATCCATGGCTGCTCTATGGTGCTGATTTGCTGCTTAATGCTGACCCAAACCATCTCCTTGTCCATTATTGCCTCCATTGTTGCCTCCCAAGCAAGCCAACCCCTCAACCAACTGTGCAAACCACTGATTGGTTTCCTGGGCATGTTGGGCTGCCATTTCTTCTCCACTAACCACAGCATCCAAAAGAAGCAGCATCTGATCTAGTTGTGCACGGTCCCTATCCGCCCTTTCACCCCTATCACCATAGCATCCAAAAGAAGCATCATCTGATCTAGTTGTACACGGTCCCTATCTGCCCTTTCACCCCTATCACCCATATTTTCTGAGTTTTCTGATTTTGCTGAGTGGGTTTCAGAGTGTTGTTCTTCCCTCTCTAAAGGCCACTTCTCCCACAAATCCTCCTCTCGTTTCCTTAGCCTTTCAAGATATCTTCTTTCTCTATCAATGATGCTCGTAGAAGTTCATTACCCACTGGCTAGCAGGATTAATTTGAGCTCTGATACCACTGTGATGGTCACCCCTAATTTTTTTTTTTTAAACTTTCATAATTGCCAAATGAAAGAGCTCAACATGAACAATACCACTAGAGTTTTTTGCAAACACAATGAATTCTGAAAAACTCTGGAGTAAGGTTCTTACAAGTAAAGTTTGATATAACCTTAATGTTCATCTATAACCACTACTATATAGCAATATAATGTCATGAAAGTTTTATCAGCAATGAACAGCGATTGTTTACAATATAAATACCTCTGAAACATAGAAGTTCCAGGTCTGAAATAAGTTAACAAGCCTGCAGTTGCTGCTACTAAGAAATCAGTCCACATACTTCCTTGAAACCATCACCAAACAGCCAATCATAATCCGAAATGTATTAAACTTGATTAGATAATACTGAAACTACATTCCACCACTTAGGAACATCTCAGCCACGGACAGGAAAGGGTGAAAAAGCTACAGATTTGCTTCAGATATGCATAGAACTGAAAACTGTGCACTAGCAATACAGAGGTAGCTAACTGAAGTATTACCAAACTCCTCCAAATACTCTGAAATCACCCCCAAACCCTTTGAGATGGTTTATCAGTTCTTAGGCGCCCCTTGGAATAAATGTGCAGACAAAAATATGCCCTAAAATCTCTTATTAGCACCACCAAATTACCTCCTGCAATGGTACAACCTAGAATAGGGCGATTTGCTCTGAAAAATTCATAACCTACATTTAAATACCAAAGAACACCTGCAATGGGGTCGCCCAGGGTAGGAAAAACTATGGTGAAATACCCATAACCAACTGGTCTATCATTTGGCCATCATGAACAAAAAGAAAGGTACAGTCTGAGGCTGGAATAGTACGTTGTTGGCGTAACAACTAACACCTCTGGAGTGCAAGTTGGTACGGACAGCTATACACACTACATGATGAGTGCTCTTCAAATTAGGAGGGGAAGCTCCCTCGTTGTGCAGACAAAATACTTAAAAAGTAAACTAATCTATTTCCTATCTTTTTGTCTCAGCTGTAAGAGGCACAAGGTTTGCAATAAACTTCGAACATTGCAACCAAGTACTTTTTGGTTTCACAGGACCTAACTACAACCCAAAACTAAGTAACTTAAACTATCCAATCCCCTCAAGAAATCAGAGTATGAGGAAACGGACCGGGAATGAGCTTATGCGATAAACCGGGTACAGATTCACAACGTGAAGGCAAGGTGGGCACAACTATTTGCTTGTTTGAATAAGTTTATTATCACACACATAATACGATAAGCTTTGAGTACAGATTCTCAACTTGAAGGCAAGGTGGGCACAACTATTTGCTCAATCTGAATAGGCTTATTAGAAACACAACACAACGGATAGCCAACTAGGACAGTAAATTGCAGAGATGAAACACGCATACAATTTACGATCGAACTAGCCACTATATCTAACTAAGATAAGCATTCACCATAATAATTGCATGAAACCCGAGTGGCATAACAATTCATCATTATAATAAATACTTGCGAACAGATACAGAATAAGCAATATTACAAGCAAGGTGGGCACAGCATATATTACTCTCTCGTGCAAAAGTTATGTACAAATGAGCAAAAACTCTTATTTATAGACATCAAAAGGTGTAGGAAACCCTAAAATCACCTTGAGTCAACTACACTCTTGCAATGCATGCAAGATTTATTGCTAAACCCTAATAAAGCAAACTATACAGTTAAATAGAAAGCTACCATCAGTTAACCGGTACAATTAATCTAAATGGACAATGTGCAAGCATGCACATCCTTATTGAAAGCAAGTTACCTGGAATACTACCATCAGTTAACTAAAAACCCTAAAACGCAACTCCAAGTGAACATACATAATCCCAGAATAGACATGCATTAGATGTGACAGCGAGTTAACTTGAAAAGGTAATGCCAAGTTTAACTCCTATGTTTAATTTCTATCCTGAGAGGTGGGAACTGAAGTCTACTGGTCGTGATCTCGAGCAACCAACCCCTCCACAAGGTTGTTGACTGCATCACTGTCTGGAGCATTAATACTTTGTCGAAGTATACTATGTCTGTGCAGCATGTCTTCACCAGCTGTGATTTGACACTGAAGTTCACCTCTTCTCTCGGTCACTTCATTGAACAATGTTGACATGACTGTAAGTTGATTAATCTTACAGCCAACGGTCTCCCCACTGAAAATACTATGAATGAGTGCTTGGAGCTCTGACTGTACGTCAACAAGCTCAACATACGCACCACCCTCAATCTGATACCGACACGGTATGAGGGACACGAGAGTTCTCACATACCAGAGTGCACTAGTGATGTGCTCTCTACTTTCAGCCAACTCTGATGCCATTGTCTCTCCTATCTTCACCTTGAATACCAACTATGTCTTCCAAGCGTAGATAGCTTCTTTATCTTCTACATTTGTGATTGATTCATATGCCACACTCAGGTGAGCAATCATAATCTCATCCCGCAGTCTGTCAATCGCCATGTCTCGCTCCTCATCTTGGAGACGTAGACGGAGTTCACATGTGTTGTACCGCAACTAGTATAACTCTGCAAGCACAGAGCGACCTCTACCAACAAACTCCTCCCACTCCTCCAAACGCTTGCCGTATGCAACAAGCTGATTAAGCTGACCCTGTTCTGCTGGTGGCTCTAGCATCAGCGGGATTGTAGCAGTGACATCTGACCTATGTACAAGGCTAGAAATGTACTGACGAAGCTGCTTGATTTCAGCATTGAGGACTGCTTTGTCTTCTTCATCTTTGATCATCCTATCCCTTGCACTGTCTGTAGCAACCTATAGGAGATCAACCTATGTTTGGCGGGTGCTTCGACCAAGGTTGACTGTGATCACCTCGAAGTCCTGAGCTTCAATCTCACTCAGACTCTTCCCCTCTGGAGGTATGCCAGTCTCAATGACGATCTCCATATCAACATTCCTCTCCACATGGACCTATTTCTTGATCCTCTTGTCTAGCGCATCCTAGTATACATGATCGAAATCTGAATGATCAAGGACGTAGAATGGCTGCCTCCTCTTCCTTCCCAGTTGAGCCTCAATCCAAGAATAGTCTCGGCTAATGCCACTGGAAGGATTTGTACTAGCAATAAGAAGTTTCGATGAGAGTGAATATGTAGAGGAACTGTTGCGAGGTGGCGAGTCCAAGTCCAATTCAATGCGAATCAGGACTGGAGAATGCTCAGGTGTAGGTGATGGAACACGAGGCCGTATCTCAAGCTCTAGCAAACTCTGAACCGGCCTCTAAACTAGCTCCCTAATATGCTTCGTGTGTGTTTCACTGGCAAACGCCTTCCTTTTTGAATTGTTAGGCGCTTGACTCTTCTTTGGAGGATTACTCTTCTTTTGTTTTGGTTTAGACGAGGAAGGTAGCGAAGGATCCACCATTGGCGGCTCTGCTCTAGGCACATTTACCCCTCTTTTGTTTTGGATAACTCTACTTGACCTCTCCTTCACTGATGAAATCTCCTTGGCGTACCAATCAACTGTCGGTAATGGTTGTGTATCAACCTGCTCTCTGAAAAACTGAGGAAGTACATCTCCCTCATCATCTGATAAGCCTCCCACATCTTCTGCCAAGAAGACAAAAATCTGCGGGAGAGAGAAATGGCCATAGCTGCGTCTACGCACCTCAAAGTCATCATCATAGTTCGCCCAATAATCCTCCATTGAAGGCTTATGGTATGAGCAAATGCCAAGACGCTTTGAATAACGACCCCAAGGATCATAGGTGCGAGTATCAATAAGATACTTGAGTTTGCAATTCTCCAACTCCTGTCCTGCAGCTTTGGCATCAACTGTCGTTCTGCACCAATAGATTCCGAACTGCATGGGAAAGTTGGCAACCAGTTTATGCTTGCGGCGCAAATGACGATGAACATCATGTAATTGCCTCAAGAACTCCACGAAACCTGTCCTATCCGAAGGATAGCGTGGAAGCATGGCTGAATTTCCTGTAAATCCGTATACGCGGATGTAGGTGTATGTAGGGAACTAAATGAACCAGTCCGCCCAATCAACCATCACTGCTCTAGCAACCGCCGAGATACGAATGTGCAACTCCCGGTCCAAGTTTCTTACAATGTAAGTCAAGAAAGCCTCGTGAACACGCTTGAAGTGACGTTCAGCCTTAGTGAACTCAAGCTGGCCATAGTAGTGATAGACTTTCTGAACAGTAAGTATGCCCACCGTGTTCAACCCTCTACACTGACCCTGATAAGCAATCAAGTACACGAGGTAGGAACACATGTGAAACTCGTGGGCAACTAGTAAACCGGTGATTTGCCCGTGGAGAACATCATTGATGAAGGATGCCCAGTCATAATGCTCTTGCCCGGAGATGATCCGACCAATGATGTAATACATCCAAGGCTGAAATATGTTGGCATCTGCATGACCTGAGACACGATTCAGAAGTGTAATTAGAATCGTGTACTCATCCTCGTATTCACCGCGACCCACATTGTTTGGAAATTTGTTCTTTTGCTTCAACCACCGCTCTGCCATTTTATTTTGACACTTGTCCATATCAGCGTTGAATGCACGCTCACACTGCTCCATAGAAATGACTAGACTGCTCAGGTGCTGAGGGATACCAAAACATCTTTCAACGTCTAAAGGCTTGACACTGCATATAACTCGTCCATCTACTGACACTATCTCACGAGTAGCAGAGTTGTAATGTTTAGCACAAGAGATTACAAACTCTACGTAGTGAACTGAGATAGGTATGGAAGCAGCCTCAAGTAACCCAGACTGCTGAATGTTCTGAACTATTGAAACTCTAATCTTGAGTGGATCTAAGACTGCTTCTGGAAGCCCCTTGTGGAAATTCATATCAACCCTCCCGATGAAGTTGTGAGTCAGGACCGATTTGGTCTTGAAATCAAAATAAGTGTATTGCATTTTGAAAAACTCGCCTGTTGACTGTGAACACGGCTATATTCTGACAAGTTTTCTGGAAAACTAAAAATACCCTGTTGAGGCTAAAAATAGCCTATCGAAGGGAATTTTCACGGAAAAATATGAGATATGGTTTTGTCCAGAAAAAGATTCTAAGACAACCCAGAACGTCAAAAATGTGAAAATTTGACTTCTACTCGACCATGCAAAGAATTTTCAGTTGAGAAAATTCGAGCCTCGAGAACCGATGCTCTGGAGTAAATTTTCTTGAAAAATTCTAGCACATGGGTTTTCTCGAGGAAGCTATTCTGAATGAACCCAAAAGATTTGTTTTGCCAAAATTTGCCTGTTCTTCAAACATGCGAATGAAATCTGAGACAGAAGATTGAGTTTTTTGATGTTTTCCACCTGCTAAAATCGCCAATTTCTCTTGAATTTGCTGATAAATTCGCACTTGCACCTACAAAAGGAATATTTTGATGTCTCTGAAATTGATTGCTGACGAAATCGCCCAACTCTGGAAGAAAATTCGCCTCTGCCTTGAAGAATTATGAATTTCTGAACCTGGATGAATGATTTAATGGTGGCGCCATGATTAAATAGAGTAAAATCGCACCATAAAGGATGACTGCAAGATTTTAAAACCCTCACTGCGAAAGAATGATTCTGATTGGATCCCCTCCAGTTGAACTGATACTGACTCGAAGTCCGGATTACAAAATAATAATAAAATATTCAATTTGCTTTCACATGCAATTTTAATATTTAATACTTAAAAAGGGCGCCATTAATGAATTAATGAAGAAAATCACCACTTTCAATGCAAACATGCAAAAGTCGAATTTTAATATTATTTTGGTAAATTAGGAAGAATCTTAGCATACTGATTCCGAAAAGTCAAAAATTAACTCTCCTGGCGTCCGTTTGCACAAGGTATGAGATTTTTCGCTAACTTCCTACTTTATAGCTGACTGCAAAGTTACAGTTGACCATGTTCAGCACTGATTTCCGGATGACTAAGTGAGGTTGTGACTGAGCTGAGATATCCATCGCGAAGCCTACAGAGCAAGGATGAAATGTCTACTGGGAGCTGCAACTGCTAAAACCAACATTTGACACCTCAAAAAATTAGGCGCCTTTGATTAAATTGATGGTACGTCATTTCTTCATTCTGCCATCTGACGCATTGAACTGCCGCTGACATAGAACGATGAACCCTACTGACTGGATGGTAGGCTCACTGCGTGACTAGAAGTATTCCGCATCCAATGACTGTATGTAAGGCACCTGAAAGCTACATTGAGGACCCCAAAAGCAAGAGCACCCCTAGCCTATAAAGGCTCAAACACCATTTTGTCAAAAGTTCAACTTTCAACCAAATACCCTATTTCACCCCTTGACACTGGGAGCTAGAGTGCTCCGATTCGCACACCATCTGTCTCATCGCGTAGCTAGAACAACTTACGAGAGATGTCTCTGGAGGTCACGAAGCAAGAAAACTATTTCTAAGACCTCAAAGAGAAGGGCACCTTTTCCAAGATGAAATGTATGCTCTAAGCCATTTTCCCGACTTTCTTCACTTTTTAGCGTTCTACAAAGACCTCGCACGTACGAGCATTTCCCAAATCCTAGAGGCTGACGGCTAGGCTCGTTGGATAGCTGGAGTAATTGCGCACAAGTCTCGTGAAGACTGCGAAAGCTAAAAACCCCATTTGACAGGCCTAAAGGTTGGGTGCCCCTGGCCTACAGAGGTACAGGTGTATAATACCATATTTCTCCACCCTCTGATTTACGTGCCTGGTAGAATCTCTGCTTTGATCACTCAGAATGTCAGATTGACTGGCAGATTGGTTCATTGCGAAGCTAGACTAGATTAGAAAAGATCTCAGGAAGATATCATCTGCAAATACCATCATCTGATGGGCCATATTCAAGGGTGCCCCTGGGCTACAGGGGCTCAAAAGGTTGTGAACTGACCATCCTTCGTAATATGCAACCTTATGTACCTTCAGCATCTAACATCAGTTACCAGAGTTCTGTAACTCAGATGACTTCGCCGGATAGCTCGTCGAATAGCTGGACTAATTCTGAAGAGATTGACTGCATTTGCAAACAAAAGCAACAAGATCCGGGCCTTCAAGGAGAAGGGCGCCCCTGGGCTACAAGGGCGCAAATCTGCTTTCTGCTTAAAAATCTTCATCTATCTGATCTCTGTAATCACTGTTCCGGCCACAGACACGACCATGTAGGAGTATAATTTCATCATGAAGTGCTTCTCCATCATGACATGTCTCGTTCTGAGTCTCAGTTTTTTATTTTGAGCTCCAGGTACTCACCAACTGTTGCTGATGACTGACATGACACTGACCGAAGTCCATATTTGACTTGCCCAAAAACTGTATTTTCACATCATTTTAGCAAGGTTTAGACTCTTTTAAGCAAAACGCCTTAATGAAGCAAAAAAAAATTTAGTTTGGGTACAACATACGCCTAATATCAACACACCAAACTAACTCTTCAAACTACCCTAAAAATTTTCATCTTTTCATACCCTAATCACCAAACCAAACCAAAAATCATTGTCAATATCAAACCACAAACACCAACCAACTAGGGTGGATATTTCACCACCGAAACCAACAACCAAGAAGAGGGTTTTTGTCCTCAACCAGCTAAAGAAGAACTCCCTAAGCTCATTCCAGTAGCATCTCCTTAAGTTGTCAAATCATCCATATGCAAATGAGAGTTAAAAGTCATTTATAAAGTGAGGGAAAAGTTAGGGCAACTTGCATTTGAATTTGAATGATTTTTCCTTGTTATTTCACTTTATGAAATGACATGAAATTGTCCCAACAGGGTCGACCTCCTTTTTCGAGCTCACAATATAATTTTTTATTTAATTGTTCCTCCTCAACTACGGCTTCCACTTTTGGGTCCTACACTTGCTTTTTTAAAAAAACTTGAGTGACCAGTTTTTTGGGCGTTGGAATAAGGGAACATTTCATGAACACATTACCCTCACTTAAGTTATAACTTAAGTTATAAAATAACTTTATAAAAGAGAACTTAAGTGACAATAATCAATATTAATCCGTCCACCATTACAACTCACCAAGGCCATAATTGGAAAGCTGCTACACTGAATAGATAAAGGAATAAAGGTCAAGACCAAGTGCGAAAAATAACACTTACTTAAAATAGCAAATTGCTAAAAATAGTAAGTGAATCCAATCTCCCAATCCAACCAATCTAGAGCCCAACTGGAACTTATTATAAATAGTAAGATACTAAAATTACCACTGCTAAAAAAAGCAACTCTACTGGAAAAGACCCACGAAAACCCAAAAAAACACACAAAAGCTCACTGGTAACATCAATTTACTCCTCAGAACATGCTAACACAAACAATGAAAGTTAGCACCAACTGTAAAGCAAGGGAACCCAAAAAAAAGGGACATTACACTTTCAATGGCAATATGACATTAATAAGCTTCTCTTGAAAGAGGAGATTTGAAATTGATTTAGATTGGCCTTTGTACTGCAATTAGTGGCCTTTGGCCATTATCAATTGCGTTCATACACCTTTGACATCAATGACAACAATGTGACAGGCACTTTGACATCAATGAATTCTAACAACAAAACCTAAGACATCTATGATGCATAAGAAGTGTGTAAGGTGTGTAAGACGTGTAAGGGAGTTAGTTACGGAGTTAGTTACTATTTTGGGTTGCTCGACCATGACCATAAGGGCATTGAGTTTTTGCTATGGCTCATCATTATGGGTCTTAGCTTTGGAAAATGAAGTAATCTATTCTACAAAAGCACACAAGGCAGCATAGCCAGCCAAAATTTCACTTCTTCAGTGGAGTGTGCTTGATGCAAAAGTTGAAAGAAACACTTCTACGCTTATTCAACAAAGTTTTATAATTAGCACAAGCACTTCATGCTTATTCAACGGAGTGCAATTACAATAAGCACAGACACTTCACACTTATTCAACAAAGTGCAATTACAATAAGCACAAGCACTTCACGCTTATTCAGCGAATTGCAATTACAACATGCACAACTACTTCCACTTATTTAGTGGGGTGTGCAAATACATTGAAATGCAAGGCAAAGGCACTAGCGATACTACCATCCAAGGTATTAGAAAATATCAAATGCAATACATAACATTATTTAGAAAGATACAATGTTGATATATGCTAGTATAAAGTTTTGATCATGTTGGCGTTACAATCCGCACCTCTGGAGTGTGTACTGGCAACAGACAACTATGCACAGTGCGTAATGACTGCTCTTCAAATTAGGAGGGGAAGCTCCCTCTTGTGCTGATATGCGTGAAAAAGTAAATGATCTAAATCCTATCTTTTTGACTCAACTAGAACAGGCACAAGGTTAGGAAAACCTAATACGTCGCAGCTAAGGATTTTCTCTAGTTTTGCAGATCTCTAACTACAACTAGATTAACGCTAAACTATCCTATTTACTCAAGAAAAAGAGCATGAGGACTTAGGAGCAGGGAATTGGTTATACGATAATCTTTAGGTCAGGATTTCGAAGGAGATGACGACACCTATTTGAGGCATCGGCTGAAAAAAAGATTATTAGCATCAACATCAAACGACAATCTTCACTTCTAAATTCCCAATGAGGTGACATGACCTATCCGAGGTGTAGATATGAAACAAAGATTATTAATCACGACAACAAACGATAAGCCTTACTTCTAAATTCCCAAGGAGATGACGACACCTATCTTAGCTGTAGATATGAAAATAATCTTCTTGATCACAAAATGAAATAATAACTGGGACAGCAAATTGTATAGATGAGGCACGCATGCAATAAACGATCAAACCAGTAATTATATTTAATCTAAAGTGAACAAGTACCATAATAATAACATTCAGGTATAGCGGCTCAGCTATTTATTATCACAATAAAAGTTCTTGAACAGATACAGAATAGCAATACTATAGGTAAGGTTGCTCAGCATGTATGCTATCACGTGCAAAAGTTAATTACAATGTGAACAAATACTGAATAGCGATACTATAGGTAAGGTTACTCAGCATGTATGCTATTGCGAGTAAAAGTTAATTACAAATGAGCAAGGGTGCTCTTTCTTATAGAACTCCAAGGTGTAGCAAACCCTAAAATCACCTTGAGTTAACATGAGTCTTGCAAGCATGCAAGAGTTTATTGATAAACCTAAATAAATGAAACTATATAGTTAACTGGAAAACTACCATCAATTAACCAAAACAAGACTAAACTAGACATGTGCAACATGCACGTCCTCATTGAAATGAAAGTTAACAGATAACTAACATCAATTAACTAATCCTAACTGAAAGTCTAAACTCCTCCAAAGATATCTCCGAGGACGAGATAAGTGTGAATAAAATCAGCAATTAGAACTCAAGACTGATGTCGAGTTAACTGTTGCTTCTGACTCTATCCTTGGAAATAACTGCAAGATCTAATTGACTGACTACTCCAAGCCATCACGGGCTATCACTTCGTCTAGAAACTAGTCAATTGTCTCATCTTCTAGCACCTTGACGCTATCCACGATGATAGATTGCTTGCTCAACTCCTTCTCACCATCTTTGATCATCCTTTGACACTCTCTAGCCTCTTTAGTTGCCTTGTTCAAACTAGTTGTCATCACTGAGAAGTGATCCAACTTGGACGCCACAAGATCTCCATCAAGACTATCACGAACAAGCTTCTCGAACTCGGACTGCACTGTATCAAGCTCAGCGTATGTACCATCATCAAGAAGATAGTCGCATGGGATCTGAGTGATAAACCCATTGATGAGTTTGAGAGCTCCGTCCACATCCTCTCTCAGCGCAACCATCCTTGTAGAGATTCTTTCATACGTTTCCACTTTGAAGAGATGTTGTACTCTCCAAGTGAAAACCTTCATTTTATCCTCATCTTCTATAATGGCATCATATGCAACTGCTAACTGAGATATGAGAATCAAGTCCTTCGGCTTTCCCTCTGCTACAGATAACTCAAGCTGATGAATCCCCTGAAGATCATGCGCATTATACCTCAACTGAAATAACTCTGTGAGAAGATAATGGCACGCAACAATGAAATCTTCAATCCAATTGTCCAACAGCTTTCCACCATTGACTAATCGATCCAACTTCTGTTATTCTGCAAGTGTCCCTTGAAGGTGTGGAAGACCAGGTGCTCTACTTGAGCTTCCATGAACGAGATCTGAGATATACTGTCGGAGTTGCTTGATTTCAGCCTTGAGAGCTGCCTTATCTTCTCCATCCTTCATGACGCGCTCTTCAAGATTACTTGCGACAACCTTAAAGAGGCTCACATCCGTTTGCCGAGTGCTCCAGCCAAGATTTTCTTTCACGAAGGTGAAATCACCAACTTCAACTTCATCCAGGCTCTTGCCTTCTGGCGGTGTACCAACTTCAATGACGATCTCAGCTTCAGGAGTCTTCTCTACATACACCTACTTCTTCACCTTCTTGTTCGACCTATCCTGATAAGGATCGCCAAACTCAAACAAATCAAGCTGATATGAAGGCTTTCATCACCGTCTTCCCAAAGACCTCTCGATCCAACATGAATCATCAATGTTATCTTCTCAAGGGGAGGCCGCTATTGCTATATCGACCTCTGATGGATCAACTGGCATTGAGGCTGGCCGAATTGGTGATTTTGGCTCTGAGTCAATATCAATGGGAGGTGACCGTGAAGAAAATGGCACATCAGGAGATGAAGAATCTACTTCAGCCTATATCACTGTCTCAATTGGAACTTCCCGCGCCTACTCGATTTGCTTCTACTTCTGTTTTCTTGTGCTTCTCCTTTTCGTATTCCCACCAACTCTGACATCTTTAGGTGGATGCATGATGACCTTAACTCAAGGCCTCAACCTAGATGTAGAAGGGAGTGAAGAAAACCCTACTGGCAGCTCCGTAATTGGAACTGTCCTTCACCTTCTCTTGTTGTCCAAGAAGTGCATGCTGGTTTTGATAATTGTTCTTGACAAGTCCTCAATTGAAGTATTCTCCCTGGCATACCAATCTGGTTGGCGAAGTGGCCGGCGAGCAAACTGATCTTTGATGAATGTGCTAAGTAACATCTCTATGTCATCATCTAACAAACACTCAACATCTTCTGATAGAAAATCAGCATGTTGAGAAAGAGTAAATCTACAGTAATGACATCGGCGCACTTCAAATTCGTCTACAACATCTTCTGATAGAAAATCAGAAAGTTGAGAAAGAGTAAATCTATAGTAATGACATTGGCGCACTTCAAATTCGTCTTCACAGTTGGCCCAAAAGTCCTCAAGTGTTTGCCTGTGTGAATTACTTCGCTCCAACTATGCTGAGTAATGACCCAATGGATCATAAGAACGCCTCTCGATGAGAAACCTGAAATTGAGCTTTTCTAACTAGTTTGTCATTAACTTGCAATCAGCAGCTGTCTTGCATTTGTAAATACCCCATCTGAAAGGAAAGGTGAATGCTTGCTTCTGCTGATTGCGAAGAAAAGAGTGACCCTCCTGAGCTTGTCTCAGAAACTCCATGAATAGAACCTTGTCTGACAGGTACCTCGGTAGCATCAAAGGTTCTTCGGTGTTATCATACACTAAAATATATGTGAAAGTGGGGAATTGAATGAACCAATCCGCCCAACTCTCCATTGTTAAACTTGCCTTTGGTGAAATACTAATGTGCATTTCATTATCGAGGTCTCTGACTATCTTCATTAGGAAGTGATCATTCACTGCTTTGAAATCCTATTCAGCCTTTGAGAACTCCAATTGAGAGTAATATTTGTGAACATGTTGAACGCCAAGAGTTCCATTGGTCTTCAAATGTCTATAATTGCCTTAAAACGCAACTAAGTAGACCAAATAAGACACCATGTGAAACTCGTGGATTTTAAAGAATCTTGTGATTTGTTGGTGAAAACACTTGCTGATTAACATGGCCCAGTCAAAGTGTTCCTTGTTGTCGATAATCCGGGAAATGACATAGAACATCCACGATCGGAAAATATTAGCTTCCTCCTAACTTGTAACCCAATTGAGCAAAGTTATCAAGATAGAAAATTCATCCTTGCACTCCACACGCCAAACCTTCATTGGCATGTTGGTCTTTTGTACTTTCAACCATCTTTGAGCAACTTTCCTCTGAGATCTTTCTCGATCTTCGTACCATTTCTTGTCGCAATCCTCAATGACTATGGTAAAATTGTCTGAGTGACGAGCAATAGCAAAGCACTTCTCAACATCCCTCGACTTGAGGCTACAAATGACTCCCCCATTGGTTGATCTGATTTGTCTTGTGGATGAGTCGTAATGCTTAATGCAAGCAATTAGGAATTCAAGATGGAAAACTGTGATAGCAATAGATGCTGCTGCCAACAATCCGGAACGCTCAAGATTCTTTACTGTGGTGGTGCTAATGCCTTCCAACATACTCAATTTGACCACTGTTTACTTCACTAGGTGTAATTCAACGTACTACGTACTACGGAAGTAAACCAGACCACATGCAGAACATGGAATAGAACAACAGATTGGAAAACATAATATGCTTGGAATAAGCGATGCTTCTATTCATTTCTAGAAATTATCACCATGTACAATCATAGGAATATCAACAGTACTATCAACCAAGATCACCATAACATGTTCCCAACTACAGAAATTGAGTACATATAACGCTCGGCGGTGGTTGAACAACCAACTGTCATGACGTTTCATAACAACCCGTTACCACTAATAGGGACTTAGTTACCAGAATACACATGATATTTATTACATTTATTATTCCTGCTAACTATAATCTTATTAACATAACCAAACTACGCCACGGCCAACTACGGCCGACTACAATAAAAGTAAAGACAACTACAGCTTACATCATCCCCCCCACAAAAGAAGTTGTCTTCCAGATGACAGAACAACCCAAAGGGAATGATACAACATGCGAATCTATTGAGAAGGAGGGGGAAGTGAGGAAGTCCCTGGAAGTACTGACGATGTCGGAGTAGCCGTCCATGAGTGTTGGGCACGCAACCTCCTCACCTCCTTAGTACGCATGCGGAGCTGGCAGTCGGCAAGTATCTCTCTCTCCCTGGCAGCGTTAACCATACAGGCCGCCTCCATCAGTTGGCTTTTGGCCTTGTCTGCCTCCATACTCCTTGTGGCCAACTGCTCCTCCAATGCCTTCACTTTCTGCTCCCAAACTTGCCCCTTTTGACGCACCTCTTCTTACAAAGCAGTTACCCGAGCCTCCAAGGCCTCTACTCGGGCTCCTTTGTCGCTGGCTATCCGAGTCTATTCTACCAACTCTGTTTGAATGTTCTTCATTGCAGTGGCTGACTCATCCTTGACCCTCTGTAAAAGTCTATATGCTTCTACCTTCCATGCCACAGCAACTTCCGTGGAGAACACCTATTGCTTCATGAGATAGAAAACATCACAGAAGGCGAGCTCAATGTAATATAGACTCTCTAGAACCCCAGCATCCCTTCCTACTAGCCTTGGTGGTTTACCACGCCATGCCCACAGCATTGCTGGAGTCTCGCCTGCCGACCATCCCTCACTGGTGAATATACGAGTAAACTCTAACTCGCACCCCATCTGCACGAATCTGCGGATGTGCTGCACCTCCTGGCCCACTAGAGGAGATCGGCCAACCTCGAGCTATCGAGAAACCTCACCCAACCGAATCATCAACCATCCCATATGCTCCAGTTCCTCCACATAGCGTTGTACTATCCCCATTGGATCTGATGGGTCTGGCTGCGACATCTCCACTACCAACCCGCCAGACTCTGTGGAATCATTGTCCTCGTCCTCCTCTGCAGGAGCTAAGGGAAGTTTTGTATCCCCCTTGGGGGTCCCCCTCACTATTTCTCCCCCAAGCTCCTGAACGACTGCTATTAGCTTCGTTTCCCCTATGGCAGGCTGCTCCTGCATCATCTCAGCAAGCCCCACCGTCTCACTCTACTGAGTCTGGATAAGTGGGCCGCCCTCATCTGTACCACCAGCCAACTCCTCTTCAGGGCTCTCTACAGGTTGCTCGGCCACCTCCAGTGTGAGGCCCACAAATCCCAACCAATTGTCAATTTGAGCCACTCTTGGAGCTCCTAGCGGTGTGAAAGGGGAAGCCTGTCCCTGTGTCGTGATCATTCCCCACGTCCCTGTGGCTGGTTCTGGCAATGTGGCTGGAACAGTCAGCGGTGTAACCTATGGGGTTGTCGGTGGTGTGACCCCTCAAGCTGCTGAACCGGACTCTAGCAATATCTCCACTGAAGTTGTTGATTCTGGCAACACATCAACTCCTGGCAATGGATCCACTGAAAACTACCGAACTCGGTACAAATGCAGCAAGCAGCGCCCATCCTGGCAATTCGCCAGGCACCGAAGGTGCTACTCTCAGTGTCCACCCGACGCCCATGGGTGACACTGGAAGGGTGAAAGTCATCGGCGGTGGACTCCCCATACTCATTGGTGGTGCTGGCAAGGTGGATCCCGCGGGTTGGAGTGGTGGTAACACTGCTTCCTCTACTTCTACGTGTGCCTCCGCTCCTGCAGCAATGGACACTTCCTCGTCCGTAGATGAACTGGCAGCCGATGTCGAGGATGACAACTCGATGGGTTCCCCTTCCCCTTCTTCCTCACTCTGCTCAGATGTTGATGTTTCCTCTTCCACCGATGCCTCCTTGCGTTTCCTCTTCTTCCATGCCGCTGCGCTTTCGCCAACTTGCTTCAATTCTAAGCCTGTCCAATAAAATGTTGTCGACAACCCCGGATCCAAATGAGCAAGAGGTTGCAGTTGACCCCATCTACCTTCTGGCACCTACGTGTGAATAGCATCCAGGAACAAGGCAATTGCATGCTGCGTCATGTAAAATGCCTTGTGCCTCTATGACAAGCATTCCCTCATACGTTCTGAGAGCAAGCATCCCCAATTGTAAATTTTGCCAACACTCAGCCCCACCATATAGTCCACCATCCAAAGGGCGATGTCTGATGCTAGGCTGGCAGCAGTCAATCGGCATTTTATCAAATCCAGTAGGCATTTCCATTCAGCAGTCGCCAAGTAGTGCTTTCGAAGCCCTCTGTTGCCTGCGTTCCATATAGTGTCCCTCTCCTCGGCTATCAAATCATTCTAGCAAACTTGTTTAATGAGGACTTCCTTATGCTGTTGAGTCATTTTCCCTGGTTTATTAACTGTTGCTCCCGTGGCTGGAACGCCCAATACCCACTCAAAATCCTGCGCCCAGAAAGAGACTGTAACTGGACATCCTCTGTAATCTACAACAGACTTGTGCGAGTGCCTACAGTAATTGTCCACCATGGCCTTCAGCCAAGGCTCAAATTCTTTGGCGTTGCAGAACGGTACCAACACTGCCTTGTCCACTCGAGCATGTTTCAGTGCTATCTTCAATGTATGATCACCGGCTGTGCTTCGCCACCACTACTTACACTCATTGCCTGTTAAACTCTCCCATGTCATGGCATCACCTTTTGTCTCCATTTTCTTTTTCTTTGCTACGGCTGCCACCTTTGGCTTGTACCGTACAATTTTCTTCCCTTTGTTCATTTTGGTGTCTACTTGGCGATTCCAATCAGCTTTATTTCCTTCCACTTGACAGTTACTGTAACTGTCGAATTGGAGTAACTGTCATACTTTGTGAGGAGACTAAATATTGAAAACTTGTCGTACCTTGATGATTTGGAGTTGTCGTACTATGTTGCTTTGTTCAGGCCGTACGTTGCATCCTAACAATGGAGGTCGTGCGACTTGAAATTTTGTAGAACGTCGTACGACTTGAGGGATTCGTGAATGTTGTACGGCAGGGAGAGAATGTTGTACGACTGGAAACAATGAAGAATGTCGTATGGCTTGGGTGAGGAATATTGCCAAACAACATACGATGGAAGATGCCTGAAAATGCCGAACTAAGTGCTCAAATACTGAGCGCAATGCTATTTGAAACCATGTTGCCAGTCATACGATG
>VDFB02000012.1:9113817-9658204 GCA_007258455.2 Sequoia sempervirens | reverse complement strand
TACTTTACCAAATGCTCATCAATATGTGTGTTCGCTAAAGTGGGGGAAAAATGTATAGGAGTGAATTTTCACCCCCTAAGCAAATCCCCCTTTCACATACCCTCACCTTAGAAAATCAAATCTGGAGGCGAAATTCCACATCACCCACCTGTCTTCCATCCACTTGGCATTTTTCCTGTGTCAGTGAGAGAATATTTTTCGGGGATGAACTCACAACGTGCAGACATCTACATGTTGCACTGTCTTCCTTGATGGATTCTTGAATTTGAAGTTGGCAGAGGCGTTACACACTGAATTGGGGCTGAATTGTAACGTCCCTCTTCAACCAACTGACCCGAAAATGCCTTATTCCTTCATGTCTCACCTTCAAAAACACTCATTCTCACTTCATTTCACTCGCTAGACATTCAATCACACTCTCTTAGCATTCTCCACTTCATTCCAAAAAAATTTTGTGAGCATTGTAGCAGCTTTGAAGCTCCATCAACTCCACATTGCAAGTGTGAGGCAAGCCATAGAAGTGTGGGCTTGGGGTCTTGTGAGACCTCCCTTCATGACCATTGTGACTGTGGTGACTTTTCCAAGTCCATACCTTGGATTCTCCTCCATTGGCTAGTGAGATTTTGGGTGGAGGTGGTAACACTTCACTCCTCTCCTTTTTGATTTGATAGAGTAGCATTGTATTGTTTTGTAGTGTTAATTACAATCTTTCTTTCTTTCTACTTTCTTTATTGCATATTCTACTCTATTGCTTTCTAGCTGTCCATGGAGGTGGAAACACCAAAACGGGGGTCTGACTAATGTAGGCCTCTATATAGCTCCAACAATTTTCCCTCTTTCTTGTGTGTAGGTGAATGTACACGTGGAGCTAGCTGGCGAACTGGCACTTTTGTGAGATTATCTTCGTCACCCTAGCCTTTATTTATCTGCTTTATCATCTTTATCTTTATTTCTTGTACTTCCTTATTTTGTTTCTTCCATCTAGATCAACTAGCTAGGTCGTCAGTAGGTTTTTTGGTAGTTTTTGTTGTACTTAGTGTTTTTTGGCCATACAAATGTCAGCACGCCAAAGAGACACTAGTGTGTCACGCTGTCATCCCAAAACCGCATTGTCGTCCTTGAATAGAGAGTTGTTTGAGGTGTAGTACCAACTCCAAAAACCATCTCACCAAGCCTAAACCTGAAATTCGGGTCTAAAGAGTAACAAAAGTACTATATAGTGCTCTTCATTCTTGATCCTCACCCCAAGACATCCTTTAGAGTAAGGTAAGTTAGGGCAGCCCTCTACTCTTGACTCTTCATAACCTGGAGCCTTGATGTGGTTGGTCCCCCTCTCTTACAGCTACCAACCCATTGCCCCTCTTTCAATTACTATCATGAGATGCCTGAAAAACAAAAAAAAATCTACTCCAAATTCTATACCAATGATCCCAATAGGACTATAGAGGAACATGTGAAGTTTTTTGAAGAATCCCTTAGAGATGGAGTGATTCAACACCAAGATGTGGCTTGTAGACTCTTTTCATATTCTCTAGAGGAGGAAGCATTCTATTGGTATATTCATTTTCCTTCTAGGTTAATAATGGATTGTAATGGGATGAAAAATACTTTTCTCTAGAAATTCAAGGTTCCCATTGATCCCACCGAGTTGTATAAACAATTTGTGTCAATCAAAAGGGATGTAAACGAGCCTATAAGTTCTTTCAATAATAGGTTCTATAGGGCTTATTGTTGGGGAAATGAGTCTCAACCTTGCAATTATATATGGTTTATTGTTGATAGCATGTATATATATTTATATATAAGTCCTAGTTACACCAATAGGTGAATACAACAGTAGTAGGGGGTGGCGTTGAGGACCAAAATGTGAGTGTGTTAATTTTTTTAGGAAAACTCATAAAATGGTCGACATATATTAAATAATGATATTTTGTAAATCTAGATTGTTCGTTATTAGGTTTTAGATCTAATGGCAGATATTTTGTTGGTATGTCTTGCCCTAGAATGTAACTCTATTTTATGAGGGCATTATATTATGGCTAAGGGAGAGATGGTGATTTATTCAGAGAGTTTGATAGTTTTCATGTTGTCTCTACATCTCTAATTGATGATACTCCTATGAGAAGCTTGCTCTGCAAGTATATTTTAATCTTTGTGATTGTTGAATAATATATAGGGTGGCTTTTGGAGTGTGGGGTTTTTCTCCCGAAAGGGTTTTCCCCACATAAATCATTGTGTCATGGTATGCATGATATTTTTGTTTATTTTATTTAAGTTTCTATAATTTTTTAGGAACTATAAATTTTTGCATCATTCTCCTCTCAAGATTAGTGTAGGAAGTTGTTCTGCTACTTTAGCTTCCTTACAAGTGGTATCAGAGCTTGATCACCTTTGGTTTCAATTGTGGGTTGTTGGGTTTTTCGAACTAATCTAGATTTGAGTGGGAGCTTGTGCAGAAGACACTTTGTGATCTTGTTGTAGGAATTTTCAGATGGCAAGTTCATCAGGGAGAATTGAGGTGGAGAAATTTTTTGGAAATAATTTTGAGATGTGGAAGCTAAAGATGGAGGATTTGTTGATAGATTAAGATCTATGGGATGTTGTTGATGAGAATGTTTCAAGGCCTATAGATCTTGCTCATGCTGCTCAATATGATGTTATGGACCGTAAAGCCAAGGGTCTATTAGATTGTGCTCTATAAACTCTATTTTAATTAATGTCCATGAAGAGACATTTGCACATAAAATTTGGAAGAAGCTTGGTGAGATATATCAAGCTAAATATTTAGTGAACAATATTTTCTTGAAGAAGAAGTTGTATTCCATGACAATGGAAGAGGGTGGATGAATCACAAACCACCTAGAAGCATTCAATATGTTGGTGGCTCAATTGGCATCATTTGGTGTCAAAATGGATGAGGGGGAGAAATGTCAGATATTTCTTTGTTCTTTGCCTGATTCATGGGATTCTCTTTTATGGCTATTGGGAGTACTTTTGTTATATTGAAGACTGAAGATGTGGGTTATTTTCTTTCTGAAGAGATGAGGAGGAAGTTATCCATCACTACCAAGGAGGCCCTAAATGTTCATGGAAGACCTAAGGAAAAAGGAAAGAAGAATGAGTAGCATGACAAATCCAATTCCAAGGGGAAATCTAAATCTCCTGGAAAGTCCAAAGTTATTTGTTGGAACTGCGGTAAGCCTAGAAATTTTCATAAGGAATTCAAAGAAGAAAAGAAGAAGAAAAAGAAGAAATTTGATTTTGATTCTAAGTCCGAGAAGGAAGATGGTGACGCATTCATTGTAGCTTTGGAAAATCGTGCAAGTAATGATGCATGGTTAATTGACTCGCGTGCATCCTTCTGTATGACCTTTAATAAAGATTGGTTTTTTGAACATGAAGAATTTGATGGAGGTAAGGTGTACTTGGGTGATGATTCTCATTTAGACATTGTTGGTCATGGTAAAGTTAAAATCAGGTTTCTTGATGGTAGAATAAAAAGGATTAATGGTGTGTTGCATATCCCTGGATTAGCATGAAATTTGTTATCTATGAGAAAACTAATAGATGCGGGTGTGCATATAGTATTTTCTTATACAAGATGCAAGATGGTTAGAGGTGCTATGGTGATTGCTAGAGGTGTCGGATATGGCACATTGTATAAGATGGATGCATGCACTGTTGAGTTCAACAGTACTTTTGTGAAAAGAAAATCTATGGAAGAAGTGAGGGTTTCACCTTCAGCAGATTGTCATGGATATTGGGTACCCAAGGGTGCTCTTTCTTTTGAAACAAAGTTACCTATAGAGAAAAATATGTTATGGCACCAAAGACTTGGCCACACTAGAGAAAAGGGTCTAAGGACCTTGAAAAATAAAAACCTTGTTGAAGGTTTTTCTCATTGTAATCTTGAATTTGATTTCTGTGAGCAATGCATTTATGAAAAACAAAACCACATTCAATTTTAATCGAGTTCTAATAAATCTTGTGGTGTATTGGATCTTATTCATTTTGATGTGTTTGTTCATGTAGGTGTTCCTCTGATTGGTAAATCAACATATTATGTTTCATTTATTGATGATTATAGTAGAAGGACATGGGTATATTTTCTAAAGAGTAAATCTAAAGTATTTAGTCAATTTAAGGAATTTAAAGCAATGGTTGAGTTACAAACTAGAAAGAAAATAAAATGTTTGAGGACTAATAATGGTGGTGAATTTTTCTCTAATGATTTTGATATATTTTTTAAAGATTGTGGTATTAA
The DNA here is from genome assembly GCA_007258455.2 of Sequoia sempervirens. Taxonomy (NCBI): domain Eukaryota; kingdom Viridiplantae; phylum Streptophyta; class Pinopsida; order Cupressales; family Cupressaceae; genus Sequoia; species Sequoia sempervirens. Next base: position 9,653,940 of record VDFB02000012.1, on the reverse strand, counting down.
TAGAAAAAAGATAACTCTATATTCAAAAAGAATGAACAGGACACTGATGGAGAAGGCTAGGAGTATGTTGAGTGGTGTTGGCCTAGAACAAAGGTTTTGGGCTGAAGTTGTTGCCACTGCATGTTACCTGATTAGAAGGTCTCTTACATTAGCTCTTGTTGATAAGACACCTATAGAGGCATGGTTGGGTCGCAAGCCTTCATTAAGACATCTTATAGTTTTGGTTGTGAGGCATATGCACATGTGTCAAAGGAGAAGAAAACAAAGTTGGAGAACAAGGCTGAGAAATTTATTTTCATCGAATATAGTTATGGTGTGAAAAGATACAAGCTTTTGAATCATATTGCATGGAAGGTAATACATAGTAGAAGTGTTATTTTTAGAGAAACTAGGCCTTCTTTTGTTACATTACAGCCAGAACAAAGAAAACAAGAAGATGTGATTCAATTTCCTTCTACACCTGAGAAAGTTGAATCAAGGCCCAAGGATAGAGAAGAACTTGAGGAGAGCTCATCTAGCTCTAGATCTTCAAAAGAGGAGGAAGAACCTCCAACTAAACCTATTTGTAGGTCCACAAGACATAGACAACCACTTGAAAATTATTCACCTAATGATTGCAGATGTATTTTTGCTTTGAATACTAACATGGATGAATCCAGATCTATAGAAGAGGCACTAGGTATGAATGATGCAAAACCTTGAAAGATTGCTATGGATGAAGAAATGGCATCTTTAAAAAAGAATGATACATGGTATCTTGTACCATTTTCTAAAGGATGAAAACCTATTGGTTGCAAATGGGTGTTCAAGAAAAAGATTGGTTCAGATGGAGTTATTGAAAAGTACAAAGCCAGATTGGTTGCGAAGGGTTACTCTCAAGTTGAGGGTGTTGATTATGGTGAGATATTTTCTCCTGTTGCAAAAATGACATCCATTAGATTTTTCTTTCTATTGTTGCTACTTATGAATTAGAGGTTGAGAAAATGGATGCAAAAATTGCTTTCCTTCATGGTGATTTGCAGGAGGATATTTATATGACACATCCAAAGCACTACATGATGAAAGGTAAAAGTAAGTTGGTTTGCAAATTGAAGAAATCTATGTATGGCTTAAAATAGATTCCTAGGATGTGGTACAAGAAATTTGATAGAGTTTTGGATTTGAGCATTCTAAATTAGATCATTGCGTTTATTATAAAACTGATGGTGATTGTTTCCTATTTATTGAATTATATGTTGATGATATGTCATTTATTGGTAGAGGGAAAGGTATGATTTCAGAACTAAAATCTCAACTTGCTACTAAATTTTAAATGAAAGATCTTAGTGTAGCTAAACACATTCTTGGGATGGAAATTAAAAGAGAGAGAGTGAATAGAAAGCTATGCATTGGCCAAAGTAAGTATGTCACCTCAATTTTATAGAGGTTTGATATGCAGGATTGTAGACCATTGTGTGTTCCTTTTTCAGTTCGAACAAAGTTATCTATGCCATATTTTCCAACATCTCCATCAAAGATGGAAGACATGAGCAAAGTTCCTTACTAGAGTCCAATTGGAAGTTTGATGTATGCTATGATTTGTACTAGACTAGAAATTTCCCAAGTAGTGGGAGTCCTTTCTAGATATATGTCTAATCCTAGTAGAGTTCATTGGGATGCAGTTAAAAGAGTCTTTAGATATTTGCGCGGTACCTCAAATTATTCCTTATGTTTTCATAGTAGTATGACTGAATATGATATTTCCCTTGATATTCATGGTTATGTGGATTCAGACTGGGCAAGTGATGTTGATAGTAGAAAACCCACCAGTGATTATGTGTTTACTTTATTTGTTGGTGTAATTAGTTGGATGAGTAAGTGATAGGTTGCAGTTCATTTTTCCACTACTAAAGCAGAGTAAATGGCAACTACTCATGCTTGTAAAGAATCCATTTGGCTTAAGAAACTATGTTCAGATACTGGAATAAAACGTGTAGTGACAATTTATTACGACAGTTAGAGTGCGATATGTCTAGCCATGAACCTGACATTTCATGCCAGGACCAAGCACATTGATGTACAGTATCATTTGGTTAGAGATATGGTCAAAGATGGCAGGGTGAAGATGGTTAAGGTAGATACTTTGATGAATGTTGTTGATTCTTTAACTAATCCTGTGAGCACAGAGAAGTTCAGATGGTGTTCAGAGACTATGGGCCTTTCATCCCCTAACAATTAAAGAGATGATGTTTACACCCTCATGTTGCTCTTACAAGGTGTCCGACAAGTGGGAGATTTTTTGGGAAAATGTGTCTCAACCTTGCAATTATATACGGTTTATTTTTGATAGGATGTATATATATATATATATATATATTTCCTAGTTACACTAATAGTTGTATACAATGGTAGCATGGGGTTCCATTGAGGAGAAAAATGTGTGTGTGTTAACTTTTCAAGAAAACTCATAAAATGGCCAACATATATTAAATAATGATATATTGTAAATATGGACTATTTGTTATTAGGTTTTAGATCTAATGGCACATATTTTGTTGGCCTCTCTTGCCCTAGAACGTAACTCTATTTTATGAGGGCATTGTATTATGGCTAAGGGAGAGACAGTGATGTATTTTGAGATTATGATAGCAATTGTTTTGTCTCTAGATCTTTGAGTGACAATACTCCTGTGAGAAGCTTACTCTACAAGTATATTGTAATATTTTTCATTGTTGAATAATATATAGGGTGGCTTTTGGAGTGTGGGGTTTTTCTCTTGAAAGGGTTTTCCCCACATAAATCATTGTGTCATGGTATGCATGATATTTGTATTTATTCTATTTAAGTTTCTATAATTGTTAAAGATCTGTAAAGTTTTGCATTATTCTCCTCTCGAGACTAGTGTAAGTTGTTTCGCTACCTTAGCTTCCTTACACTTATACCAGGTTGTAAGATCCATATATTGTAGGTGATGCCTCAGCCAAGGTGGTTTATTATGTTTCTCTAGATAATCTTATTGTGGCTCTTGTAAAGAGGATGCCTCAACCCCCAAAGAATCAAAATTTGTCCACAATCCCTTCTTATTTGCAAAATTTTGAGGTGCCTACTTATCTACAAAATTATGCAATAGCTCAGCCTGTGTATCTTCAAAATTCTACCCCAGCCTAGACTTCAACTAAAAAGGATCAAATTGATGAACTAACTAAGCAAGTCAAGAAACTTTCCACTGAAGTAACTTACCTCATAAATCAAAATAACTAGCTGCAAGATTCGCAAAAGAACCTTCAAGATATTTACAATAGATATCTTGGCCAAATTTTTGGTCAATTTTTTTAGCGCAATCAAGGTCAAAGGAAAAATAGAACCTAGAACACTCGACATAACAATGGAACTCAGTTCCTACTCCACTTGACCTGCCAAATAATTCTAATAAATCATCTGGAGGGATTTACTTAGTTGAAGCAACATTGTTAGGGTGGTGTAGGATACACAACACAAATAAGCATTCAAAGCTTGATTGGCTAAAATTCCAGGTTGCAACCAGCATATTTCAAATGGAGGTGCAGAATGCTACAAACAATGACAGCTCAATTGGACATGAGATAGTGTTGTCAGACTCATATGATTCAATGATGGTGGTAAATCAGCCCCCATTCTCTCAATTGGAGGATAATGAGCTTGAGGTTGAGGAGCTTGCAAAAGATACTACCAAGGCACAAGATGTATGTAACAAATAATATCTTTCTCAACTGTTTGATGCAAATACTGATTTCCCTAAAAAAGAGGAGGTTTAGATGGAAGAATAAGCTCATATGTTCAATTAGAAAAATATGCCTTATAATCTATGAAATAAGCAAGTTGGTGGTCCACTTACTACCTCTACCGCACCAAATAGCTTCAATGTACCTTCAGACCCAAATATGAGCAACAATCCTTCATTTCTTGAGGTGCCAACTTAGTATTTTGTTAAGGGAGATCAATCCAAGACCGAAGTTGCTTGGATGGGAGAGTACATAATCAAAGAATTGAATAAATTAAAGGTTTTCCTCTCAACTTTTAAATTATTAAGGGTAACTGAAATTAGAAATTCATTTTTTAGATCATTGAACAGAACTGCTCAACCAAAGGCTTTATAAGATACACTAGCAATGAAGGTTCCATCCAACACAACCGAAAATGATCTAATACTTAGATAAATCATGGACAAGGATAAAGGTAAAGAGAAGGAAAAGGAAAAGGCTCAAGTTTATCAAGTAGACACTCTAATAAGTTTTTTTTGAGATAGATGTGATGCTCCTCCTTTATTGTTAACTTTGTGTATATTTGGAAAAAATCTGCATAATTATCTATTAGATCTGGGTGCTTCTACCAATATTATGCCATTTGCAGTATGTAAGGCTTTAGTTCTTACCCCCACCCCTTCTTAACAAAAGTAACACAGCTAGACAAGATGGAAGTGAATGTCATTTGGGAATTAAACAAAATCTCTATGCTAGTGTCGGATCCAAGAATTCGGCAAATAATTGACATCTAAGTGGTCGACATTCTAGATGCATATGGTTTAATTTTGAGTAGAGATTGGACCAAGACACTTAATGGCTACATTTGCATTGATCATTCACACATGTGGCTCCCTTGGAAAGGAATGCCAAACTATATTTGCATTGAACAAGAGCCAAGGATGAAGCACATGATCACAAATTATAATAATATGAATGAAGTGTTATTCTCATAAACAGATTTGGGAAACTATATTCTCATGGTTGTGGAACATGAAGAAGAAATGTTGATGTGCATGATGTGTCCAACGATTTGACTCAAATTCCTAGCAGCGCTAAAGTATCTATGGAATCAGATGATGATTCCTAGACTGATGGTGATATCAGATTATTTGAAGGATTTCAATAATTTATGAGGAGATGTATACAAGATCATATCAACCTATGGAATAATGTAGACTTCAAGGATTTACTATTGCCTTGCTGGTGTAGGATTAATGATGCCTCTCATTTAGAATTTGAATTTTATTTGTTCCAGACTGTCATAAAAGAGATTAAAAGGTGGATTAGTCCTTCTGGTGTTATGACAAAAAATAGAAAATTCAAGAAGAACAGTTACCAATATAGCAGAATAATCTTGAGCCAATCACTATGCCAAAGAATGAAGCACACTCCAACAATAAATTGCACCTGACTAAGTTTTAGACTTTACATTTTGATGGGTCTAAGTTGAAGCAAGGGGTTGGAGTTGATTTTGAATTAATCTAATTGGTAAAACTTTCTTTGTGGCTCATAGATTACAATTCTATTGCACCAATAATATAGTTGAATTTGAACCGTTAGTTCATGGTTTGTTGATGGAATTAGGTAAGAAGGATAAGGTGCTTCAAGTATTTGGTGATTCTAAATTAGTGATAAAGAAAGTTAGAAAGAAATATTCGTGTCATGACCGAAGAATGACCAACTATAGGCATCAGGTTTGGGATCTAATAGAAGGCTTTGATGCCTTCAATATTTTGTTGATTCCATGTAGCAAAAATCAAACTGTTGATGCATTAGCTCTATAGTTAGGGAAAATTATCTTAGGGAAAATGCACAAACAAATTATAATGAAACCCTAACAAGAACAATAGAACACAAACTAGCATGAAATGAAAAAAAGAAAGCAAAGCAAACCGATCTCCAAGCTAGATTTGATTTATCTCCATTGCTCTTCTCCACTTGCATGAGAATGCAAGATTTTGAAGGTTTCATTGTTTTAATATGTTGATGTTGATTGCTCATTTTCGCAGCATAATGATAAGATGAAAGATGATAGAAGAAGATAGATAGATAGATAGATGAGAAGATTGAAAGAATTTTGGTAGAATAAGGATACTAGAAGAAGATTGATCCAAATGGTTTGTGTGAGGCTAGATTTATAGGCAAGAGCTTATTTGATTTGATGGCTAAGATTAAAAGTCAATTTTGTCATGTGTATGGATAGGATTAAAAGTTGATTTTAATGCCTATGACGCACATTAAGTGGGTTATGACATGAGGCTAAAATTAGGATGTGAGGGAATAAGTGGGATTTTTTTATTTATTTTGGAGAGAAAAGATGCCTATGACGCACAATGAATGGAGCTAAAAATAGGATGTGAGTGGGAATCTCATAATTTAAATAATAAAATTATTTAAATTATTTGTTCATGTGAAGAGTTGTAGTCATGTGACACATGTTGCAATGATAAGTGAGGAATTAATTCAAATATTTAATTTGAATTATTTTGATACATGTGAAGGGGAATTAATTAAATAACTAAGATTTATTTAATTAATTGGGAAGGTGATTAAGTGGAATAAATGGGATAAGTGGGATAATGTAATGACCTAGGGTAAAATATTACAAGATATCTTACAAGGTCATGTATCGACTAGGTAATGTTATGAGATGGACAATTTTGGGTGTCTACATTTTTCCCCTCTTTGAGATGATGTTTGAGATGATGTGATTTATATCAAGTAACATCATTTCAAAGAAGCTAAGGTATGGACAGACGAAAAAAAATGACACCCCAACCACTTGAGGAAGTGAGGAGTAAGATGAATGAACAAAAGGGATAATAGAAGAATATGATGATGGAAAAGATATGAAGAAATGGGATGATGATATGGGATATGATAATGATGATGATGCCCCCTCGAGAGGATAGGTGGGTTGGAAAAACACAGGTATGCTCTCGAAATGAATGAAATGGTAAATGAGGGATAAGATGAATGATACAAGATAGGAAGTAGATGAAAAAGAAGAATGACACGCTATGCTACAATAAAGTGAGAAATCATATGTTTGATATAGCACTAGACGTTATGCACCAAGGTATAAGAACCAAGGTGACGATGTGTCTCATTCCCCAACATAATACAACCTTGTCTAGATACAAGATATAAATATTAGCTAGGAGTGATTTGGATTTGATGTAAATGCAAGATAAAAATGATAACACACATAAGCAAGAAAGAAAGCATGCACAAATGATACAAAAACAAACAAGGTATTGCCCCTGTGAAGTTGTAAACCAATGATTAATTGATTGATTGATGATGATGATAGTGTTGTCATTACGGGGAACAATATATCCCTGGAGCAACACAAGGACGATTGATTAATGATGATTGGGTTTACAACAAGATTAGGATCAAGACCATAGGATGTGATTGGATAATTTGGCAAGATTGATTAGCTTGGTTGGTATGGATTAAGGATTGACTTGCATTTGGATTATGATTGATGAATTGAATTGAGGAATCGATTTGCTTGGAATGATTTTGATTGATTGGATTGATGAAGAAATGATTTGATTTGATGATACTGATTAGATTGATTAGAAGAATGGGTTTGATTAGAAGAAGTGATTTGGTTTGATTTTATTGCTTGGATTTTTGTTGGCTATTTGATTTTTTAATTTTTTTTCAAGACCTTTTTCCATTTTTTTGTAATTTTGGGGATATTTTGATTTTTTTGTATTTTGAAATGTTTCAATTTTTTGGATTTTGAAATGTTTTTTTTTTGGATTTTCTAAGGATCTTTTTCAAATATTTTTTAATATTTTTTTAGGACTTTTTTGAAATGTTTTGAGATGTCAATGGATGACACAATTTTGGTAGCCTTTGTGCTAGATACCAATGACAAGGGAAAACCAAGTTTAGGTGCAAGGAGATAGATGGGATTGATGGATGAACGGGTGGGTGATAGGATAAGGGATAAAAGGCTCATGATAGATGGATGGATAAAAAGGATAGGTCATAGTGAATGGAATGGATGTACGCATCATAAGAGAGCAAGGATGTGATCTCCAAAGACTATGTCACATAGGAATAACATGCCCCATTCTAGGTACAATACTTAGGATTTTTATGACAATGCTTAGAACAATAGAATGGTGATAAGTTTGCATTGGAAAAGATGAGGTATATGAAGAGATACCCAAAAAACATGTTTCAACATTTTTCCCCTATGTATTCATCAAGATCAAAAGGAGAAGGGTGGATCAGTGGACTCAATATGATAGGTATGTATGATGGCTAAACATGGTAGGTAAGATGCAAATGATATGATAAGAAGTGACATGATAGGATAGATAGTATGGATGATACAAAGTGCCCCCAAGTGTAAGTGACATAGAAGATCAACCTACACATGACGCATGTTTGCCAGGTTTTCATCATGGTACTTATCCAGGGCGCCTGTTTACCAGGTTTTCACCGTTGGACGAAGGGATTTCTCTTTTTTTTTCTTTTTTTTGAGTTTTAATTTTTTTTTACTTTTTTTTATTTATATTTTTATTTTTTTTACTTTTTTGAATAGGAGAATGGGAATATGGATAGGAGGGACTCAAGTGTCTAGTTCCATGAAAGGTGATAGTCCCGCTAGATGGATGTCGTTGCATGGACCATGTCAAATGTCATTATGCTCATAGATATTGGTAAGGGATGGCATGAAAGGGAGATGGAGTAGGTAGATGATGGATTATGAGGTAGATTATGGAGGGAAATAGTGGATTATGATGTGGATTATGTAGGGAAATAATGGATTATGATGTGGATTATGTAGGGGAGATGAATGGGAGGCTTAGCCAAAAGCATGGACCATAGGAATGTGATGAGGGAGATATGTAGGATAATGAGTGAAGGATGAGGAGATGGAGGTAGGTGGAATTATTGTGAAATGGAAGGGAACCATGACCAATGGTTGCATACATTGTGATAAACATTGAAGCTTTTTATGTGGAGGGGGTGTAGGAAGCTTTGGAGATGTTTGCTTAGGAGATGGGTGATGAAGTGCTTTAGGCACTCACAATAGAATTAGTATTTTTATGACTTTTATTTTACTTGTGGGATGGAATATGAGATTCTTGAATAGAGTGGGAATGTGAGGTGGAAGTGGATGGTTAGGATTTTTGTGATGTAGATGCCTTGTTTGACTTGCTTTCCTTTTTCTTAGGGACCCAAACCATTTTAGTTTTGGCCTTTTCTTTTGGAGGTATGGGCTTATATAACTTTTTAGATGGATTTTTCTTTGATTCTTTTCTTTTGTGCCCTAAGGCATGGGGACCTTTCAGATTTTTTCCTTTATAGGTAGAGGTGTCAAAAAATTTGCTTTTGAATCCCATGGGTATAGTGGAACGAGTGGAAGCTTCATGTTTAAACAATGTGTGCATTGATTGGTCATGATTAGAATTTTTAGAGGATTTATGGATGGATGGATTAAAAGTGGATTTTTGGAGGATAGGGATATTAGGTGTTGGGATTAATGGATGTAGATTAGATGGAGGGATATTAGGAGTTGAAAGCAATGGTGGAAAAGTTGATGGTGGAAGGTGTACACTCACATGATTTTGAAATTTTTAAGATGATGGAGGAGGGATGGCAATAAATGTTTTAGGAATATGATAGGATTTACGATCGAAAGAGAACTTAGGATGGATGGAGGAAGTACCAACATCTTTAGCTTATTTTACTTGGGGTGAGTATCCAAGGCCAAATGAGCGTGGAGGGAATTTGACATGGATAGGCTCCAAAATACCTTGTTCACGAAGGCCTAACCTTTACCTTGGTAGTTCATGTTTTGGAGCATGTGATAGACAATGGGACTAGGTGTAGGTGAAACACTAGACATGAGTTCATTATTGGATGGAGAAGGCAAAGTGGATAATGGTGGTTGTGGCTCTAAGGAGGAACATTCATGAATGAGGGTGGAAAGACCAAGTGGCTATGATGGATTTGAAATGAAGTTGATGGGGGATATGGAAGGATCATTGGGATTTTGATTTTGTGTTTACTAAGATCCAAGATATTTGTTTGATCTTCTATGTTGACTTGGGAGGCATGTGTCTCATCATGAGAAGTGAATGTTTGTGGATCATAGATAGGACTAGGTGAAGGTGCATTTGGGATATCTTTCTCATGGATAGGTATAGGATCAAGTTTCTCATAGATAGCTTCTTCATAGGTAATATCTTGATCATAGAAAATATATAGGTTATGGATAGGTTGGATGAAAGTGATTTGATCTTGATTAGCACTAAGGATTGATTTTTCCACATGCTTGGGAGTAGACTCTTGATATAACTCTTGGGTTGCTTGAATGGAAGTGGAAGGGGATGACTCTTGAATAGGTTCGACATTTTCTAGATGGTCAACAACATGGAGACATGATGGAGGTTGACTTGGGCTCAATGGGGGAGACTCTTGAATAGGCTCAAGGGGGAGACTGCATGATGGGGTTGTAAGAATGGGCATGATGTTTAAAGACTCTTTGGTAGGTCCACACATATTATTTGGATGACATGGAAATGTTTGATTCCTTGCTAGTAGCCCTTGGGTCACATCCTTTGTAGGTGGATGGCTGGATTTGGGTAATGCCATAGGTTTACTTTTGAAATGTTTGAATTTAGGGCATGGATTTGATAGAGGATTAGATGATAGTGGGGGTAATGAAGACTTTGATGGGTTGGAATGTGTGGGGACCAATGGATTTAGACTAGGACATGGTGGCTTTAGGATAGGCCTTTGATTAGATGGTGGCATAATATATTTATAGGATGCATGAGCTAGATTGGTATTTCCCTTGTCAAATGGAACATGACAATTGAAAGGATCTTGATTTTGTTGCCAAGGTGGACTTGGGATTGCATGTTTTTGTTACAAACTGAATTGATATGATGATGTGGCATTGACATGGAAAGGATATGGTGGTGTAAGGTTGTCTTGATAAGTGGATGGACTATGTTGGTGTGATGATTGATGTGGAATTTGAAGTTGTGTTTATTTGGTTTGGGATTGGTGTGTGGCTATGAGTTGTTGGATTTGGGATTGGTGGTTGCCTAAGATGTGTTGGATTTGGGATAGGAGTTGTTGTATGTGAGGTGATTGATTTTGTTGAAATGGTTGAAGGTTGTCTTGTAAGTGTTGTATGGTTGATTGGTTTAGGAGTTGGTTTGGGTGTTGGAGTGCTTGGATGATTTTTTGTAGGTGGGATGTTAGGACCTTGTTTTATAATGTTGGCATGGAGTTACACATGTCTTTACATCATTGTATGTCATCTTGTCCCTCAAACTATGCCACATATTTGTTGTCATCATTTGAATTAGGAGGGGCCCTTCGAAGTGTGATTTTAGGTCTTGGATTGTTCTCGTGATTAGTATTAGGGAGAGGGCCTCCTTGAATTATGATCTTGGGCTTAGGTTTTGACTCATGATTTGGACTATAGGGATAGACCTCTTGGATTATTAATTTTGGATTATAATTAGGATTGGGCTTGTTTATGATCAGGACCATTTTGACAAGTGGTGACTAGGACTAAATTGATGGTGATGTTGAGATGATAAGATTGGATGATTAGGATGATGTGGAAATTGTTTATTAGAAGTTTGACTTGGGAAATATCAAACACAAGATCTCACATGTAAATGCATGAACACACACACCAAACACAATGATAATTTTTTCTTTCAATATTAAATGTTATGATTAAGCAAACACTTGAATACTCAATAACAAGCCTTATGTTATTCAAGTGGGTATGGAAAATTAAGTCTTAAGCTATTATGCACTAGGTTGAATAGGGATGATTTGAAAGAAAAATCCCGCCACACAGCTGGGAGAAAGGGGTAACCCACCCTTCACCTTCACTTCCCAAAGGTATAAAGTTCTTCAGGGCTTAGCCAAGAGTGACAATATTTCAACTCCCAAAGGAGGGTGTCTTTTGATTCACCTCTCAATTGAGGTCGTCCCTTGGAGTGGTGTGTTGTCCAAGCAGGCCTCCTAAGAAGGGTATGACAAAAACAAACCAAGTGAGGTGTTTTTTATCACACATGCACTTGATTCACACTTGCAGTTGTTAATTTCCCTTTAGAAAATCGAAATGTGTGTAAAACAATTCAAGTACTTGTTCTTTTTAGATCCCAAAGCCAAATGTGTAGGAAGATAGTTGTTCGTTTTAACCCAATTTCAATAATGTGACAGCAAACAAGATGTTCTCTTTAAGTCCAAAATCCAAGTGTGTGATCAAACAAGTTGTTCTTTTTTAAGCCCCAAATTGAAGTGTGTTGACAAGCAAGATTGATTGATCAAATGAGAGATAAAGATAATAGAATGAGTGTACCCAGAAGTTTTTGCTTTCCAATCTATTGTGTATGAATGATATTGCTGCTACTATAGCTCCTTATGATCACCTACAAAATCAAAAAATGATATTATAATGCAGCCATAAAAAAAATAAGCTCATCAGAAAATTGCAATTTTAGATACATGTTTTTAACATAGCCGAATTAGATTTGATTATTTGAAGACATTATTGAACTGAAAAAATACAAAATTAAAGAAGAAACTCCTATTAATTTTCTAAGAGCTTTCTAGAAATGTAAAGAAGTCAAAAGAATTCCCTATTTTGCACCTAGAAATGCGGATTTATGAAAAACCTACAGAAAACAAAGATCGAATCATTTAGCACCTTATTTGACCTCAAAATAAAATATATAAAAAATAGACCCCTATTAAAATTTTAAGAGCTTTCCAGAAATATAATTTTTTTTGGAAAATACACTGATTTGCACCCAAAAGTCAATTTTATGCAAAAACATAAAATCATGACAACTCCTACAAAAATGGCGATAAAACCTCAATTTTTTTATTGTAGCCTCTTGAGATGATGTGCAAGCTTCTGTGAAAATACTGTAGAAAAATTTGTATCCATTTAGAATATATGAATAAATTTGTAAAACCTAGGGTTTTGTCCAAAAAATGGTAGATTTGCAACAAAAAGCTAATGAAACCTAAAAAAAAGCAAGCTAGATCAAAGGATTCACATCAGGTTCACCAAATTTAAGATGGGGTTAGAGAATTCCTAGCCTAGAATAAGTGACAGCCAACACTTTTAAGCTATTAAAACCACATCAACAAGAGAAAACAAATGCCTTGTAGTCCTCAAAAACAAATGTAAGGATACTTGTGCAGTGCCTATAGTCCTCAAGTTGGATCTTATTGCACACACTCGCCACGAATGGGTAACCTTAGGATCCTATACATATCCTCTAGGGTGACTGTCGCCTCCCCCATTAGCAAATTGAAGTTGCTCATCTCCGAGTGCCACCACTCTACTGGCATTGTCAACATGCCCATGTTTGCTCTAATAGTGGGCATATATGTCACATAAAATAAACCTAGCTCCAGCAACACACCCTTCTCATCATCGCCTAACTGGTCCCGCAGTTGGAACACATCTAGTCTAGACTCTCATGTGTAAATGTGGGGAAGAAGCACCTGAAAACATCAAGTAGCCAATAACATCAATCTGAAACCTTCATTTGACTTATCGAACCTAAATTGACCAAGTCAAACTTTCCTAGTCTGGGGAAAATTCTTAATCAGGAAATTGCGTCACAATTTTTATTCAATGTGTCACATCAATTATAACCAACCAACAACTGCAAATGTGTCACACGCATAACACATGCATCGCTAGGACCCACATATGCATCACACCCAGTCACTTGTGTCTTCCCCGATCACATATGTGACTCAGAAAATCACTTGCATCGCACAATTTCATGTGTCTCCACGCAAACGTTTCTGCCCCTATCCTAATGCATTTGCGTCGCGCCAAGACAATTGCGGTGAACCACTTATCGAATGCATCGAATGCGATGACAAATGTGTCGCAGTTCATGCAACGCAATTATCTGCTAAATCATTTCCTAAGGTAAATGCGTGAAAAATGAAAAAATTAAAAGTTAGGTTCGCAGTACATACCGGAGCGGGCACTCCCTCAGGACGATGGTGTGTGTGGATCTGATATGCACAGTGGGAAGCCTCTGGAACTGGGGACATTTTTGTTGCCTACTCACTCTAAGCTCTCAAGATTTCTAAATTTGAAATGTGAAAATGACCCTTTTTTCAAATTCAATTTTCCATTTATAGGTCCAAATTTAGGGTTTTTGACCTGCGTTGCCTTCTGGTTGCACCTTTTGACACCCTTGACCTCAAATTTGACCTTGTTTTTTATCTTGATCCTCAATTTTGTCTTAACCATCGAAGTCCTGGCCATCCTTTTGTCTTATCGGGATAATTTTCCAAATTTTTGAAACTCTTTGAAAATTTGTCAAATTTTCCTGAGGGGGCAAACTTGTACCCTGCTATCATCGGGGCATCTTAGAGCATCTCCTTATTTAATTTCTTTGACACAATGCGATGAACTACATTATGTCAAAGAGGGGAAAAATGTAGAAACTAAAAATGTCCTAAGTTTGTGAGTGTCATTTTTCTTGGTCCTCGCCCTTCAATAATTAAATAATTTTAATTATTCAATTATGTTCGATCACATTCCTCTATTAATTAAATAATTTTTAATTATTTAATTAATTCACCTTCCCATTTATATTCTATCTTGATCAATTAAAATTATTTGATTGTGTCGCTAATAACCCCTTTCTTCAATAATTAAATAAATTATTATTTATTTAATTATTTATCCTTCATCTATAGTCAGATAATAATTATTATTATTTGACCTTTTATTCTTCTATAATTAAATAATTGTTGAAATTATATAATTATGAGTCATTCCTCTCATTTTGAATAAATAATTCAAATTATTTATCCATGAGCAATTTCTATCTCTCCATTTAATTAAATGCTCCATCTTTCATTTTCTCCAAATAAATAATTTGAATAAATTATTTATTTGCCACTTGTCCCTTTCCTCCATTTTCTCCATTTTTGAATAAATTATTTATGCACCCTTTCTAGTCAAAGATGCTTTATCATTAACCCCTTGTCATAGCTTTCATATTTGTCATAGTCGTCAGGCATCATAGCCATTAGCGTCATACCTGTCATAATTCTTCCAAGAATGGCATATTCTTGGTGCATCAATTCTGTACCATTGATCTTAGCATCTTTCTGGAGGCTTGATCTCAACCATCCATTTTGTAACCTCCCTCTCATGCATCCTCATATGTCAGTCTTGGAATACTTCTAGAGGATTAATTTGGACTGTCCATTTGAATGGTTGTCTATAAAAGCAGCCTTCCTCTCCTATTTTCAACTTAGCAGCCATTTTGTCTCCAACTTTCTACTTACAATTTGTAGGTATTTGCACAAGTCTACTTCAAAATCTAAGGGAAAAGTTTGCAAAAGGAGAAATAGGAGAGATAAGAGAACTGATTCAAGTTCAAGCATGGGAAGTATTGTGATTTGATTCTTTTATTTTCCTTATGCTTTCACTATTTTCTCTTGTTTGGATGAGGTTAATAGCTTAGAAGTGTTGGTTGTCACTATTATCTATGCTATTTGTTTTTCCTCATCTTACAAGCTCAAGCGGCCAGCACCTTGTAGCCTCTCTCATTATTAGGTAAAAAGAAATTTACAGTAGATCTTACTCCCATAATTTCACCAACTTTCACATTTTTGAGAATGATAAACACATACTCAATTTCATTACTAGCTCCAATGTGTTCTCTACCCAAATCATCAATGAAATTGAACTAGAGGAGGCAGAATTAGACCTCGAAGGAGTGATAAATATGAGAATGAATACTATTCCAAGAGGGATGGTTTAGTTACAAAGGATCTTTGATTTTGATCAATTAAGAGATCAAGACCAACAAGCGAAGAAAGAGTCCTTGGTGAGCCAGTGTGATGCATACAACATGGGTACTTCAGAGAACGTAAAAAATGTCTTTATTGGAAAAGTGTGCACAGTTGAAGAGAAGGAAGGAATAATTAAGGTATTACATATATACTAGGATGTGATTGCATGGAGTTATGAATATTTGAAGATGTATGACATATCCATCATTACGCACACCATTCCCCTAAAGCCAGATGTTAAGCCTTTTCGATAGAGGCAATGGCCTTTAAATGCTTTGTTGGAGCCTATCATTTACAAAGATCCTATCAACATGAATC
Organism: Sequoia sempervirens; assembly: GCA_007258455.2. Classification (NCBI taxonomy): domain Eukaryota; kingdom Viridiplantae; phylum Streptophyta; class Pinopsida; order Cupressales; family Cupressaceae; genus Sequoia; species Sequoia sempervirens. Next base: position 9,638,011 of record VDFB02000012.1, on the reverse strand, counting down.
ATATTTCCTCTAAGGCACTCAATTTGGATTTCCAACTTGGTGTCAATTAGAAATAATGGGGGATAATACTATGTGTATACTTTTAGAATCCTCATCAGGCTTCGAAAAAATATAACTACCCCATGCCTTCCCTAGATCAAGTGTTGCAGATAGTGAATGGTTTGCAAATGATATCTTTTGTCGATGGATATTCAAGCTACAATTACGTCATGATATAGTATGAGGAAAGAATGAAGACTACATTCACCACTAAGTAGGGAAACTTTTCCTATACACGTGTGCTATTCAGATTGATTAATGTTGGAGCTATGTTTTAGTTTGCAATGGATATAGCCTTCAGATAATTAATTGGAAAATGCATCATAATATACATGGACAATCTCATTGTATTCTCCAAAAGAAGGGGTGATCATATTTCAATTTATGCAAAATATTTTAGAGCTATCGGGAGTTCGATATTTCACTTAATCCAAATAAGTGTATCTTTGGAGTGACCTAGGATAATTTTCTTGGCCATGTGATTTCAAAAAAGGGCATATCAATCTATCCCAAATGAATCCAAGCAATACTAAAGATTCAGCCACATGCAAGTAAGAAGGAAATGAAGTCTTTTTTTATAAGAAATCAATTTTGTAAGGAAATTCATAACTAGTTTTGCTAAGATTGTAAAACCTTTAAACGCAATGTTGAAGAAAGATGTCGTGATAGAATGGATACCAAAAGTGAATCAGGCTTTGAAGAAATAAAGCAGGTGATTTTCAAGGCCCCAATCTTAGTCAATCCTAATTATATGAAGCCTTTCTACATTTATTCCTTTGCTTCAAATCACTCATGTGTAGGCATGCTAATGCAAAAGAAAGAGCAAGGTGATGAGCACCCCATTTCTTTTATATGTGTTATCAAGGATGTTGAGTTACGCTATCCAAGTATCAAGAAATAAGCCTATGCATTTATTTGTGCTATCAATAAATTCAAGCATTATATTCTAAGGAATAAGGTGTTTTCCATTGTTCCAGACCCTATAGTTAAAATCCTTTTAATGCAAAATGAGCTGGGGGAATCAAGAGCTAAATGGGTCACTATGCTTCAGGAGTACGATAAGGAAATTCAACCCATGAATTTGGTTAGAGGGTAGGCATTAAGACATACCATGGCTAAGGTACATCCTAAATTAACAACACGGCAATAAAACCTTGAGGACGTATCTCTAGACAGGTGGTATGATGACATTGTCTACTACTTACTCAATTAGAGCTGCCCACCATGCTTAAATGTTGTCCAAAGACAGGCTATACATTTGAAGAGTGGTAGCTACATGATGAAAGGCACAATCATGTACAAGAATAATCATGAAAGAATCTACCTTCAATATTTGGGAAAAGAAGAGGTAGTGGCAATACTAAAAGAGTTTCATGATAAATTTGGGAATGGTCATGGTTCTAGACCTTCCACTACAAATCAGATCTTAAGAGCAAGATATTACTGGCTTATGCTATTCAAATATTCCCATGCACACGTGCGGATCTATCATACTTGTCAGATTGTTGCTATCCAAGAAAAATGCGCTGCTATTACATCACAACCTATAGCTAAAGTGCATCCCTTCCCACAGTGGGGCTTGATTTTATTGGTATGATCACTCCACAATCTTCTTCTAGTCATAGGTATATTCTAACCACTACTCACTATTGCACTAGATGGACAGATGCCATTTCATGTAAGAAATGCACAACTAAGGTAGTTATTAAATTTTTAGAAGAGAATATTGTTACTTGTTTTAGATATCCATTTGCATTAGTATGTGATAATGTTCCAGCCTTTCCTTCTTTGAAATTATTAGGATGTGCATTTGATTACATAATTATATTGAAATTTTCTTAACTATTACCCACAAGGGAACGGGTTAGTTGAGGCCACAAATAAGAACCTATTGACTCTCATTTGTAAGTTGTTGAAGAAGAATCCCAAAGACTAGCATACCTACTTGCGGTTTTCTCTATGGGCAGATTGTACCAGACAAAAGGTTGCATTGGGCATCTCCCCATATCATTTAGTCTATGTTCAAGAGCCTATCTTTCTCATTCACTTAAAGATCCCCACACTGCAGTTCATCAACAAATATTATGATGATGGAGAGAGGCTTGAATCCCATCTTTTTGAGCTCCTCCACTTGGAGGAAAAACATGACGAAGCCATTGAAAATATTGCTAAAAATTAGGGCATTGTGAAACACTGGTTTGACCGACGAGCAAAAATTAAGGCCTTCAGAATCTCTTCTATGATCTTATATTAGGATAAATCCCATGAATAGAAGGGGGTGCATGGAAAACTCAACAAATTGTATCTTGTCCCCTTCCAAATTTCTAAAATACTTGGGGATAATGCTTACCGCTTGAAAACCCTCACAAGTGATAACCTCCCACTGCCTATCAATGGGCAGTATTGAAGCATTATTTCTCGGCCTGAATTGTTCTCAGCTCACCCTCTATACATAGTTAGAGTAGGTTTCTTTTGTGTTGCATCATTCTCATTTCCTTTTGTTTTGGAGCATAATTTTGAGAAGCTACAATTTTTTCTAGGAAGCGAGTTCGGTACTTTCTTTGATAAATCTTGATTCTACTTCTTGGAAGGGTATGGTTAAGTATACCAACAACAAATTATTTTGAGTATCTGAGTTTTTTCTACTCTGAATCATGAGATGTCTTGTCATATGGGTGAAATATTTCACATTTCACAAACACATCTAATAGGTGAGATATCTTCTCAAGTCACAATTTGTCTGCCATGTGTAAGGTGAAAAATCTTTATTTTCTATTTTAGTGCCACTAATATCTTCAGCCCTAAGATAGGATTTGGTGCCTATGCATTGAAAATAAAAGAAACTAAGAGGAATAAAGTGAATCTCACAAGAAGAGGACAAAGGTCCTAATTCAACGTTTTAGGGGGATCTGAATAACTCTACTGGGGCTATAGACGCCCGATTGGAAGTAGAGCTATGTTTAGGAGGATATTAGTGATAACCTTGTCGCTATAGATGTCTGGCTAGCAGCAAGGCTCTATCTAGGATGCTTTTGTAACATGAATCACTTGCGTAGCCTTATGCAGGATAACTCATTTTATCTTGTTGAGGAGTTTCTCAAACTAGGAATAATGAACATCACTTGTGCATACAATTTTTTCTCCCTTATGACTCATCATTTTTGTACTTCAAGGTGGTTCTTTAAACTCATTACTCACAGGTGTCTATTTTTCTAGTCTATGAAACTACATATTTTGGAGCCTAGGTCATCACTTATCCTTGAAACATTTCAAAGAATTTCCCTAGCAAAGTCGCCATTTTTTATGCTTTTTGCACACACACCCCATGAAACGGGGACCCCCTCTTTTCTTTCTTTCATTTCACATTGGCCTCACTCGCATTTGTTTGTTTTTATTTTTCACCTTCACTTTTCTTCCTTTGGTCCGCATTTCCTTTGAAATTTTGAGCCCCCCTAAAAATCTTGAAGATTTGACTAAGTGTCCCTTTGCTAAATTTTCCTTGTGGATTGTGGAACTTTCATTGCAGGATGCCACCTACGGGGTTCTATTTGCGGAATTCCACAAAGGTGGTGCCATTACCTTTGGCTCCCACAAGTTGTCAGCCAACATTGCTTTGGCACTCGCATCCTATATCTCTGCAAAGCTTTGGCACCCGCATGTCATTTCCCTGCATGATCCTAGTGCCCACATTATGTATCTCCGCTTCTAGAGTTTTGCACAATAATAAAGATACCTACAATAATAAATGCGCTATTGGCTATAAATAAGGGAACTTGCAGTCTCATTTTTACCTTTGCAAATGTGGATTTGTGTGGATACTTTAATCTTTCCCTAGGTTGTTGAGTATTTCAAGACCAGATTCTTCACTAATGATTTCCCTCCATGTGTATATCTAACAGGTACGATTCCTGCTTCACTTTATATGCTTAATATCACTACAAATTTCATTATTAGGTGAGGGTTTTGTGTTGATGAAAGTTGCTAAATTTCAAACCTTAAACCCGAAACCCTTGTGCGAATGGCATGTTGCAAAAATCCATTCTTTTCACGTTGAATTTTGGCTCGGGAATCAATGGATCTCACATTATTTAAACCCACATCATGTGGAGGTCTAAGTGTGGAGTGCCATGGTGTTCCTACCAGAGCATCAATGTGACCACTCATGGCTCTCGCCTTGATATTTTTCGCATTTACTGTGGGAGGTCCATAAACACTTGAGCCTTGAGCATCGTCATTCTTCACGTTCTAAAATCAAATGAACTTGGATTTTCCTAATTCCTTTGTTTTTGTGAGAATTTGCATGCAAGGTTTCATTTGCAAGGTATCGTTAGCTCCATTCCATTTGATTGCATGGTCGCTTCTGGTTTCTAAGGAAATAGCTCCCACATTGTGAGTTTTCACATAGGTTAGATAGGGTGTGGAATGAATGTCAAGATGCATACTTTAGACCTTTTGAATTTCCCACGTGCTAAATGGGTTAACTCATAAATTTACCAAGTCTTTATGGATTGCAGAAGTTTGGTTGCGGGAGGCCAAATGTTGGATGCTAGTTTTCCTATGTCATTTTATAGCACATATGTTTTCGGCTTTCGACTCAATGGTTTTCGCAATCAATTTTTTTTTAAGAGCTTAATTATTGAAAATGCTAAATGTTAAGTGATTTAATGACTCTTGAATGATTATTTCCCCACGTACTAAATTTGCAAGCCTCAAAATTACTAAGTTTTTACACCATATGGAAAACTCGGTGTGCGCTTCAATTTGTGGTATGCCATCTCACTGGCATCATTCCTTTCAACACTCGTATTTACCCAACCCACAACCTTATGGGACCCACAAGTCTTCAACCCGTAAACCTTCAAAACCCACAAAATGCTTGAAATTGTATCAAAATGCTAGTTTTAATATCTCTTTTTCTAGAATTTGATATATTTATGATGATTTTAGTCCTTATTGATGTGTTTCTCAATCGAACTAACATTTAACTTGATCAATTGGACTTATTACGTATTGTTCATGTAGGTTTATGGAAAATACTGAGAAAGCGAGGGAGAGTGACAAAATAACAAAGATTGATAATGAAAAAATCCAAAATGAAATATGAATTCCTTGGCATGGAGGTCACCTCAAAAATTGCTTCAAATTGGGACAATATATCAAATACCGACTTTAGGCACATCAACATTGATGAGTTCCAGGAATGTGTCTTGATCAACCCAAAGAATGACATGGCTAGAAGGATCTAAAAGAGTGGAATTGTGCATGCAGCAAGTTTCCCACCATCCTTAGTTAGCCTTGAGCTCATTCATGGATGCGGGTAGTTTTATCATAGGGATTCATGAAGGATCGTCACTTTAGAGGGACGGGTGGAGGTTGAATTATCACCTTCATCCATTGCATGTACCTTCAGGATTCCTTCTTTTCAGAGATGGAGGTATGTGAAAGGGAGTATGCCCTTAATGTTTGGAAGACAAATCCTCTAGGTTGTGCTCAAGTGGTAAATAAGAAATGGATGCAGACCCCTCAACCTAGTGCAGGAAAACTTCCTAAAAAGGTATACAAGAGTGATTTCATAGAGGAAGTAAATGACTTGATAATATTGTTGAGCAGGATTGCAAGACTCCCAACTTCTAGTGTATTCGAGGAATGGATGTGGTATTTCATTGAGAAAATTTTGAGGGGAAAATTAAGTTCCACTAGGAAAAATTTATCAATGATAATATCCATGCATAGTATGTTTAGTAAAGAAGACCTCGAAGTTTTACATGACCTCCTATGTTGTCTATGTGTTGGAAACCAAATTTCCATATAGAGGCTTGACATGTGGAGGAAATCTAGGGATAGGTCTCGATCAAAGTATCGTTTACGAATGCTACCCTCAGCTTCAATATAGAAACTTCAAGAGAAATTAAAAAAAGGGTAGATGATGCTTTTATTATGTACATTATTAGATCATTATCAAAGGATTTTTGGAATAGAATTTTGTATTGTGCGAAGGCAATGGTAAAGAACTTTGGCTATTGGTTTATCCAGTTCCCTAAGTTCACATACTTCAAAGTTGAGGGTTTCTTCATGGCCCCATATAGATTGCCAAGATACCCCACTAACAAAATGGTTATCCTAGAACTCACACATCAACTACACACATCGCATCAATTGTTACAATCAAAGCATAGAGCTAGAGTACCTTATCCCATGACTCTTGGGAGAGGGATGTATTCATGCCCAATAGCCATCTTGGTAGAGATCTTTGAAAAGGAAATCTAGGAATATGGGCTTCTTCCTCACACGACAAGGGGAAATGTGGATCCATTTGGAAAGCTGAATAAATAGGTTGGAAGGAAGCATACCCATAAACCACATATAGAGGACTATTGGGCCAACTATGAAAATAACCATGAGGTCAGGAAAAGATACATGAGGATGTCTTGGAGTTCATAAGAAATCTAGATATATATATTATTCTTGATTAGGTAGAGGAGAATGATAATAGGTTGGATGAAGCAGTATACAATAAAATAGCTAAGTTCCTAGTACCTCTAATTGATTGGACCGAGGAGAAGGAGACCGATGTTGATGTGGTCACCTATCTAGTGTTACAAATGATGAAGAAGTGGCTCGATGATCAAGGTGCCCAATTGGAACAACAGGGAATAGAGCTCACCTTCGATGAATGGGAGTGAGAAAAGGCTCAAGAAAGTGATGATGGAGGAAAGACAAAGGATAAGGTCGAGCTAGGCTCCTCAAGAAAAAATGCCATATCTCCTCTTGCTACCCACTCATGGTAAAGGAAATATGTATCTAAGAGGTAGCCCATGGAGAAGCCCCGGGTTTATGAGAGGAAATTCAATGAAGGATGAAGGCATCCCCCTAATAAGGCCAAGAAAGGTGGAACCTTTATTATGGTGACCATCAAAGAAAAACCATGACCACTAGAAGAAGATCAATCAACCCAATCACCCATTTGCTTTTCTTCACCACCACCATCTACTACATTGCTACCATCAACTTCCACTTCACTTCCACCGACTGTATCCTCTCCACCATCTATGGATATTTCCATCCACCTTTCATCCACCACTCCAACCACCTCCATGATTGTGGTTGAATCTTCTTCATCAGCCTCATCATCCCCATCTTCCTCCTTGCTTCCACCTCCTCAACCTACCTTCTCTACACTACCGCCTACTCTCCCCTCTATCCTACCTTTGCCAACTACTCTATCATAATCATTCATAGTGTATTTACAAAACATGCCCAAGGGATTATTGGATACTCTATTGTCCCCAAATGCTAGACTCCTTATGTCTCAGCTTTTTTCTATTATACCTACTCCTCCTCCTCCCTGAGAACTACCCAAAATGGAGAATGTGGAGAAAATTTGAGAGAAAATGCAACATAAGGGAAAATAAAAGCTTGAGGATGTAGTTAGTGCTAGTGATGACTCATGGCTCTAGAAAATTAAGAATATTTTGATGAACCAAAGGAAGGACTCAAGATTGTGGAGCCCAATGAAGAAGCCTCTGATGATGATGAAGAGCAGACTCCAAAGGAAGGTGAACTGAGCAATGCTTTTGAGGAGAATTTGCATGAAAAGAACCCCAAAGATGAAATATTCCAAGAGGAACATCAAGAAGAAGAAGAGGAAAAAGAGAAAGAAAAGGAGGAAAGGGAAAAGGAAGCAGATATTGATTCTACTAAAACCTAAAAGGTAATGAGGGAAGAGCATATTAGAGAAGAATGAAATATAACAAAGGATATCCCTAAGGATGAGACTAAGATGCAACAAGAGGAGTGGTAGGATAAGCCTCCAGAACATGAGCTACAGAGAAATTAGTAGTTCCCTCTTGACTCGGGCATCAAATGAAGAGTAAAACTCTAATGGTGCAGGATCCAAGGGCTAAATTTGAAGCTATTATGGCACATGTGAGATAGCAGCCCAAGGAAAGAAATAAGGTGAAGCTATGTTCACATATCATGACCGATAGCTTAGGCTCCCGCACTATGCATGTTGCCACTCCAATTGTGGATAAAAATGTTGCCACCATACTTCCTTTTGAATATCAAGTTACATCTATCGACATTGGTATGACCAATAGAACACAGAAAGATTGATGAATTTTCAAGGTCAATGTCCACCATTCTGGGTCAAATGGACAAAGATCAGGCCACTAAGAGGGAATTGAAAGCTCAAGTGGCAGAATTGATTGCCTTTATTTAGCAACTTGTTACTTCTAATGAGGAGGTATCTACCAAGACTCCTACCCCCAAAATTTTATCTAAGGAAGAGATAAACAAGGTAGAATGCATGAGAAATTGGACTAAGACCACCTTTGATTGGACTAGTCATGTTGCTACCACGAGATATAAAGCCATAGACATCAAGGTAGAGATACATAATCACTTTCTAATTTTGATAACGAAAGTTGACAAGGATATTGAAGAATGTAAAGCCTTTCCAAGATAGCATGACCTTACTTGTCTGAAGCTACATGTTATCAGAAGCTTGTCTACAAAAATTTTGGAATGGGAGAAAATTTTGGCTAAGCATGAACTGAAGGATCCCGAAGTATGGGAATTTTCCATTGAATTTCACAAAGCGGTTCTTACCAAGGTACTTCCCAAATTGCAGGAATTGTTGAAAGAATCAATGACTTGATGTCAGATTGTGATTCAATTTTGGAACTTCTGGTCAGGGTACCAATGTCTACAACAAAGTTAGATATTGGGGCTATCAAGCACGCATGGGGGAACAAGATATGGAGAGGAGCTATTGATAATTTAGATGGTAATTTTTTGGATTTTGTTGCAAGAGAATTTACAAGGTCTGAACAATTGGTCTAGTATAGACATTCATGTGCAAACTTGCATGTAGAGCTAATGAAAGAATATAAATTGATCACATTCAAGATTAGTAAAGCTCAACTACCTTCACATCATAAACTTTCTAAAGCTTTAATTAATTTCATCAAAATATGTTGTAAAAGAAAAAGAAGTTGGAAATATTTTAATAGAAGATAAATATCTGTAATTTCTATTTAGAGGATAAAATTAGTTACCTCAAAGTGTGTGCACCCAGCTTTTGGGGATTTTTTAGAATATTTTCAAATATAAAATATGTAAGAATATTTTACATTCTCCTAGGTTCACATGTGAACATATTTTAATTGAGAAATATTGTAAATGCATTTAATGTATCAAAAACCCTAAGGGGGTATTGAATATGGGCCATTGAATAAGATTCAATCTTGGCCATTGATTTGCAATGTAAAAGCTATAAATAGCAGCCTCCTCTCATTTGCAAGGGGTTGAGAAGAATTGTTATAATAAGGAATTTTGAAGAAATACAAGTGAAGGCATTGAAGTGGTGGTGATTTCCTTGTGTTCTCTAAATGTATGCATGATTCTATCTTCCAGTTTTCATTTCAACATTGTTAGTTTTGCTCAATTTCAATAATGGAAAAGTGTTAAGAAATTTTAATGAACTTCCTATTCATACCATTTGTAATTTTCTGATTGTAAGTTACTTTGTAATTTGTTGATTGTAAGTTACCATTTGTAATTTTTTGATGTTTTGAAATTATGAATCACTATCAACATGAAAGAAAGAATAATCAATGAGCCATCTTCCTATTCTATCCACATTCTATCTAGTTCTTAATAACATCCAAGTAACATGACATAACAAAAAAATGAGTGCATCCATACTACATCCATAAATTGTCAGCATAACATATATCCTACATATGCTTAACATGCTATATCAAAAAGTATAAAAAGGTAAATGTATCCATCTCATCCATAGCATATGCATCTCATTCATGAATCATATATATTTGCATGCACACATCATAAGCATAATAAACATCACATTTGCATACATATTCATACATCATCCATAAGGAATTCATATAAATCATAAAGCATCATAAGTATGAAATAAAAAATCATATCATGATCACATTAAAACTCATCTCAGTTCCTTTTGGATAATTCCATTCTTAGAGTAGTGCAACAATATAATATTTTTAGATGGGATGGATATATCGGCGGTTTATTTCCCAGGGAGTATGTGTAGTGTTTCCAGGGCTTCAAAGAAATTTTTGATGCTATTAAATTGGCTCTTCAATATAACAATGATAACACTCTTGTGTGTGCTTTGAGAAAGTACCATCGGTTTGTTTTCCCTATTCTGGAGATTGACATCAAAGAGAAGTATTATTCTCTATTGTTTCTTTGAGCATATGTTGCACATCCTGTAGGCAACGGTATTTAGTTGGACCTATAGCTTAGGGTTAATTATCCAGTCTGTGGCCCAGATCACATCCAAGCTACACGTAATGGTCGTCCTACAAACAGAGGTTAGGTGAATTCAAACAATGTAAATGCAGCATTGACTCGACATACATAGTTTCCAAGTGCATCTGATGGAGGAAGAAGGTTGTTTGAAAGAGGCTTGCAGCTGATAGAGGGTCTAGAAATGCAAGATGAAAACTTAGTTCTTGGTGGAGGTTCTATGAAACAATAGCCTAGTAGTATGGGATTTTTAGTAGTTTATGGGTTGTTTTGGTCTGAAATATAGGGTATTTGTTTTTTTGTAAGGGATTATTCAGGTTAATTTTGGGTAGAAAAATGGTTATGTCTACAGTCATAGAAGTAATTACATGAAGGCTGGTTAATTTAGTTGTACTAGAAACAATATGCTGAATTTTGGATTATCAACATGCTTAGCAATAACTTAGAATATGAACTTTGCAAATATGTAAGCTTTCTATTTTATATAATATATAAATATACAGGCTCCTTTCCTTTCGCCTAAAAAAAAACTCATCTCATATATATTAGAATCATCAAATGTCATGATACAAGTCAAGTATGTGATAAACATATACATGAGGTAATAAAAAATGAGCCTGTGAATGAATGTACAATCAAGCTATACATCAAAAATATGTCTACATAAATCTATCCTCTACTTTTTCAGTCATCTTGGTGAGAGAGCAGCTGACATCCTCTATCTGAAGGTCCCCCTACTGATGGCCTGCTTGTTGAGCCACTTGGTGCAACTCAACTCTTGTGTGAAAAATTCGGCTATTGTCAGTGTGGGGAAACACTTTGTAATACAAAGTATTATAGTATGAAGCCTCTGCTATGCCCTATCCATAAAGTGTAGCAGATACATGATCCTATCCTTGAGCTTGGGCCTGCAACTTTGTAGTCACCTCAATATGTTATCTCTAAGTTGTCTCCTATGTGAACTGTAGTGATAACTATTGACTCTATTGTCACTCCTAATCTCTCTCCTTTCGATACCTATCCCTCTTGGTGTAGGCAATATCTCTCTCTTAGAGGGCCTGATCCATCTCGACTGTCAATGCCTATATACATGCATCCATTGAATCTAGACCATGATGTTGTTGTTGTGGAGGTGGTGGAAGGGGTGGTCCTGCCTATTGTAATGGTTGTACCACAGGAGGCTACTACATAATCTGACCATCATGTTGACCATCCCTTGGAATCTTCATGTCATTTTGTCCATCTCCTAGGACCTGATCATTGTGGGGTGGCTACTGAGGTGGTTGTTGGGGTATCCGGCCAATTTTTCCTCTGCCTCTCATTTGTCCTCGTCCTACACCATACCCTCCATTTGGATCTATCAACTTAACTGGGGCATGCTAAGTGAGCCATGCATCATAGGCGTGCATGGTACCTGGATCATCGGGTCCCCCAGCAAAAAACCATGACAATGGAAGTATATGTGCAAAGTCCTAGATAGCTACTTAAGGATCCACAATATCTCCCTAATCTACCAACCTACCAGTATGTGCATATATGACTCTATAAGTGGGAGGTAAGGCATCCTATTGGACACCAAACTACTTGGAGACTCTATCTGGAAGGTATCTTTTAATGATAAGATTATGGCAGCCCATAATCCACTATGTCTGTATAGTGTAAAAGAGCTCATGTTGATCATCAACCCATGGATTGGCCTAGAGCCAGGGTCTCCACCGGAATGATGTCATATCATCTATCACACGTCTCTAGTAAGTTATCCCAGTAATATCGGTGTGGTGAAGTGTAATCATAGCTTTGTATTTGTAGACCACAAGCTCCTCCTCGTCTACGTCTACCAAGGCAATAGTAGACCTGAGCACGACAATGTGCTCCCAAGCCCAAATGTGCAATAAAGTAACTCCTGCAAATAAATTGTGTCCTCACATATACACTACATAGTGCATATCATGGTACAAGGATGCAAGAATCATTGGGCCCCAAGCATATACTATCATGTCATCAACCATCCCCTCTAGCACTAAACCTTAGCCGACATTGAAGCCTCGATTACACTTTTCCAGAACTACAACCCCCATGATCAATCTAGTAATGACCAATATCATATCACTAACACTTCCTCGGTGGCGACGTAAGTCGATTTAGTAGATCTCCACCTATAAAGAATCAACATCTAGAACTTAGAACATGGCCTCTAGGCTAAGATTTGTGTCATGGATCACCCTCGTACCATAAATTGGAAAAAGAAGGATGCACCAAACATCCTCAAATGTGATATACACCTCACTAGTAGGGAGGTGGAACGAAGAGGTCTCTGAATTCCAATGCTCCACAAGTGTTGTCATCATCACAAGGTGTGTGCAAATAATTGGCATGTGTGAAATGAATCCTAAACCAAGGGCTCCTAGAAAGAAGTTATGATCATCCCTAAAATGTGTGAACTGCAACAAAATGTTGGGTTCCTCTCCCACGATTGTAAAGGATGGAAGGTCTCATGCATGCATCACGCACACAACATCAAATTTTCTAAAAAAAAATTAAGTTGGGCATACTAGAAACACGAGTGCACCACTTTAAACAAGTGCACAACACTTTTACAAGTGTGTCACTAGAAAGCAAGTGCATTGATTTATACATGTGCACTGCACTATTTCATTTGATAGGTGTGCGGCACTTTTGCAAGTGCGTTGACCCAAACATATGTGTTTCTCTAGTAAATTTCATAGGTTCATGGCTAAAATACAAATGTGTGGTATGTTTACAAGTGCACTTAGGGTTAAGCATTTGTGTCACTTCAAGTGTGTCACTCGGGTAGATGGCAACTATGGAGGGTTTTGACAAGTGTGGTGTTGGTAGCACAAGTGTGCCACTAAAATCATAGCGCACTTATAACCAATTTTCAACCTAAAAATTAATGCATAGAAAAGCATGTAAGAAAAAAATTTTGAGGTACGTACCAATGTTCCTACATCAATTGGGTGTTGTAACTCATGGAATCGATCTACGAGGTGTAGCAAGAGTGCATGGTTAGCCATTGTGTCAAGAGCTTTGCAATTTTTCTCTCCAAATCTCTCAATTTATCAAACTTAAAGGGTGCAAATGAGTTGGAAAATACCCTTTAGCCCCTATATAAGCATGAAAGTTAGGCTTTTTGACCTAGAAGCATAACATAATCCTAGAGTTTCATCCTAGTGCCTCCATTTTTTAACTTGGCTACCTATTTTAAATGTTTTATCAATGTCCTAGAGGTTATTACTCATCTTTTTCACAATTGAACCAATCTTATAGCTATGTCATGAGCCCAATCAAAAATCATTTTTTTCCACTCGATCTCTCGATGGGGCAATATACCAATAGTTATTCATTCCATTGGGGCACAATGGAGCATCCAAAAAAATCATGAATTTTTAAATTTTTGATCTAAGTAGCAATATTGATCTAAGGAGCATTAGTTCTTTGAAACAATGCAACTAGTGCCTTGCTTCAAAGAGTGGAAAAATTTAGACACTTAAATCCATCTGATGGTATTGCATACTTGATTTCTTGAATTAACACCACTTTCTAGTCTATTTCACCTAATTCTTCCATTTAATTAAATAATGTGAATTATTTAGTTAAATTCAACTTTTCTCCTATAAATTAAATAAATCAAATTTATTTAGTTAATTCACTATCCTTCTCACTAATTTCACTCTCAATTAATTAAATAATTCAAATTATTTGATTAATTGTCACTTTTCCTAGTTTGATTAAATAATTCATAATTATTTAATTAAATGATTTTCTCTCATTCATTTGCATAATTAAATAATATCTTAATTATTTAATTGACTAATATCTTTCAAATCCTCTAACTTTTCCCACTTGCACAATGAATATTCTAAAACAATATTGTATTTTCAAATTCAAATATTCCCCCCCAATGGGAAATATCTCCTACATTCCTCTAACATATTTCCTAAAATTTAGGATATTAGTTTGGTCTCTCATGGATAATCAACCATTTGATATGTCTTTGATCCATGTTCACTCCTTCCATTCAATTTCATCCATTGATTAGAAAATATGATCCTCAACATTGATTCTAATTTTGAAAATCTATAAATAGTGAGTTATTTATTCATAAAAGGGATCCACAAGGTTTGAGTAAACTTACTCTCTTGAATTGAATCCCCATTTTGAGAAATTTGAGAGCTTGTGAGACCATTTGATCATCATTTTCATCAATTTTGCTTTGCAATATCAAGGATTTTGTATCAATTGCAACACTCCAAATCCATGAAGGACATAATCCCCTAATGGGATTAAGGTTTGCATTTTTTTATTCACTTTCATTTGAATTTGCTTTGATATTTCATAATTTGAAAGTTAATTTTCTCGTGTATTCAATTTTATTGAGATTTATAGTTTAATAGATCATAGCTTTGCAATTAGTGTTCAATTTAGCTTTATTTGATCAATTAGATTTATACATCTATAATAATATATTGTTCATATCATTTTCTAATTGTAAATAGAAAGAAATAAATATGAAATAGCTACAAAAGAAAATAAAAAATAAAATAAAATTATGATTTACATTTATAGTTAAAATTTAAATCATGTATAGGTTTATTGTCTTATTCCCTTGTCACATGAAATGGTTATGGTTCTTAGCAACTTCATTTCAAAAGTAAGATGAATTTGAAATTTAATATGAGCAAGGTGTGAATAAAGATTTAAAATAGCTATGTTTTTATATATTTTTATTAAATAAAGGCGTTGAAAGAGATTATACAAGAATATCAAAGAATTTGATTAAAAAAATTGGTAAAGTCTCGACATATTAATTAATTATTAAAAATATATTCATTAAAAAATGAAATTAAACAAAACATTAATAATATTATAGAGTGTTTTATGATTCAAAATTTTAATTATAGGATTGTCAATATTAACTCTTGGAATGCTCTACCACTTGAAATTTTGCACTATAAGAGTGTTAGTTTATACAGTCTATTCAAAATTTTAATTATAGGAGTGATGGTATGATGATTATAATTGTAAAGTTCTAATTCTTAATTACATAAATTTAAAATAATATTCATTACTGGTAAAAATTACTTACGAGTGAACAAGATTATATTTATTAATTTATTCTAAATTTCATTTTCTTTTATAGGTACTTGGTTTGATTGAGGTTGAATTTTAAATTTGAGGAGGAAGGAAGCAATATCAAAGATGAAAATAAAAATATATGATAGATGTTGAAATAGAAGAACAAAAAAGAAGACACAATGAAGTAGAAAGAGAAAGATATGCTAGATGAAAGGTAAAAGTAATAATACAAGAATCAAAAATTCAAAATAGAGAGGAAGAAAATATGATCAAAAGTAATTGTCGATGAACATCTAAACAAATCTGTCATTTTACAAGGGAAGAAAGGTAACAACTTGATCTCCAATCAACTGATAGGCATAATCATCAATCTAATGCAAATATTGAAATGAATGTTGATAATGAAAATTCAAGATTGATAGAATGTGTGCCAGAAATATTTGAACATGCAACTCAAATTGAGTTGAATTTAGGTTTAGAAATCAATGTGGAAAATATACCAAACCCAAATGGAATGTTTCATGTTGATTTCATTTTTTTCCAAATGCAACTTTTGTAACGTACCCCAAATTTACCCAACAGATTTTACCTAAATATTAACTCTAGAAAGTAAATAACACAAGTCCTCAAGCATATGGATATAAAAATATTTCTTTTTCATTATCAAAAATGCTCATTGCATATATCATTACCTAATTTCTAATCAATGAAAATCACCTTTCAAATACATTTTACAAATGATTCGATATCATAAACATATACATATCAAACTCACCTAAGTTTAGTGGTTCAGTGGTTGAAGTGTCCACCTATGGATCTCACTTCTGACTAAGGTTTCCATATATGGATCATGATCCTTTTGTTTCGCAAGACTCGGTAGTTGAATGCAAGAGGGAGAGCATCATCCAAGTGCTTTTCCACCAACCACAGACTTACTATGGTCCCTTGCACATCTACCTAACTAGTAAGATGGCCCTACCCTTCAACAAAGAGATTGATATAAAAACTATAATAATTCTCATCTGAGTATTTGATGTTGTGTCCTACATATCTAGTATGGCTATACAAAGGATTCCTTCCAACTAGTATCACACTACCGACTATTATGTAATCCTAGATCACAGTGAACTGACAAGTGTATGCAGTGGCAACTTACACTTACTTTACCAAAGATTTATCATATATATAATAATTCTACTTCTATGAGAAAACTCATATGTTCACCCACGCTTACTCGACTTCGAAACTTTGATGGCCACTGAATCTCAAGGGTTACATCCACAAACAAGGTTTAACAAAAGTGATAACTCAAATAGTGACCTTATAGACCTCAAATGCTTGACACATTCACTAGATTACCCTTTTCCATACTTGTAAGGTTTACCTCAAGATAAATAATCAAAAACTAGGTTTCATTCAAAGTGATGACTCACAAATATTGAATTAATAGTCCAAATAGGTTTTTCACAATCTTTTGAATTCTTGGTTATATACTTATCACTTTCGGTCAAACTTTTGCCTCTTATTCAAGATCTATCTTTCTAATTATGGAAGTAAATACTCTCTTACTTAATACACAATTAGTTAAATTATGGTTGACTCCACATCACTGACTAGACACAATTAGTCTTAATCTAAAATATTGTCAATATGTCAACATGTATAATAATTCAGAATTAAACTTAATTCAAGAAGATTACTTCTTCATATTGATTTCTAGACTCTTGGTCATCATATCTAGTACATGGTTCCATCCTTCTAGGACATTGTAACCAATTTGGTTATCCTTGACATTGGATAACATGTAAATTCTTATGTTTATAATAATTTCACATAATATGTCAACATAATAAGCTAAATTGACTTCAAATAATTTAACTAGAGACCCTTCAACTTATTCCTAATTTTCTCATGGTCCTTTCCAAGATATCCTTTGCATAATCTATACAATATTCCTATGTTTGTACATAAGTGGATAATCATGTATATCCTTTCTCATTATGACATATATTCACATATTTGAAATGAATGATAAGTTAGAATCTATTCTGGAGGACATTTTCAGCTTGAGAGGATTATGTGCTTCTACACCTTAAAGTCTCCTCACAATATGGCTTTAGGTTGTTGAGACGTATAGTCCTCTTCTTAAAACTAGAATACCATGAATAGGTATAGAATCTTGGTCAAGTATAAGATGATAGCCATTTAGAAAGGGAATCAAAAATTATATATATCTCTACTATTTTTAACAACCGTATTGTTGCATGTCATTACAATCAGGTGTACACCCTAACCCTGGGGAATTTCTTACCCTAATCTCATAAGGTATATAACCATTCTAGAATGTATGTTCTCTACTCAAACAATCTAACCAATAGATAGGTATTTCTATCATAATTTCATTCGACCTATTTCCCATTATGACTCTAAACCATTCATTGCAACAATCATAACAATCAAGCAATATTCACACACTAATATAATATATAGTTTCTTTAATAACTACATTCTTCTAACATATAAAACCATGATAAACTCATATCATACTCTATACAAAATACTTAACTCAGCTTCATATATACTAATGAGAATCCCAAACAATCTTGTCTATCTAATAACTAAAGAATGCATGCTATGATAACTAAGCTATTTTTCAATCAACACACCATTCAATTCTATAATACAAGAGTTAAATAAGGATAAAATATCAAGCATGCCTAGACATTAATGCTTCAAATGAATTAATTTCTTGTATCTTCTCCCAAATGACTCTACTTGCAGCTTCCTATTTTCTTAGCTTCCCAAATAAACTTCAACTCACTCCAAAAATTCACACAAAATTACTAAAATAATGCTCTCAACTCATTAGCAAACTACTCTCTAACTCTCAAAATGAACTCTATATTTACACTCACAACAACTCAATACAGTGGAATAATCTTTATCAAAATGATGGACCCCTAAACAATGAAATGTTGCTCTCAATTTATAGAAAATAATGAGAAAACTAATGCTACATAATAGCTAACAGTTTTTCCACCTTTCCCTATTATTGCCACTTCTTAAAACAAAAAACATGAACTTAAATAAGACTCTTATTCCTTGTGGATCGAATGGCAAGATGGGCACCCTTTTCACATGTTACTGGTGGCAAAAAATTGACACATAACAATCCAAAGTATATACAGTTTATAACTATGAAGCTAAGTTGTTGAAATTAGTTAATACATTCTTGTTACTAAGTCAAAATGCCTCTAAATATGGCCGTGCTATCATAAAAAAGTTTCTTTATTTTACCTCACTTTATTACATGGCATTTAGCTCATTCTACTTGCAATTCTCACACCTATTAGTTGGGTGACTTAAAAGGTTTTTAAAATAGCCTCTTCTTATGCCTTTTCACGTGGCATTTTGGTTCACATTTCCTTGCAAATATTCATGCCAAAACTAGTGACTTGGGCTGATTTAATAACAATTACATAATGATAGTAATATATATGCTTTGTGTGGAAAATTGACTATCCTCTTATGCATAGCTTATCAGACCAAGAATTGACTAATTCACTTCCTATAAAAGTGCATCCACTATGTTATGATTCATATGTTTCCATCACAACTCTTAGCATTAATACTAATGTTTTTGAGTTGTGTTTAAACTCTTATTCAATGTGCATTCCTATCACCATCTCATGGCTACTAAATTGGCCTCCATAAGTGATGCTTCACTTCCAAATGCTTTCCTACAAATTTTCAGCTTATGCATTGCCTTTGGCATATCCATTTAATATTCTAATTCTCACATACTTTCAATGCATCACCTGGCACATGAAGACGTGTTGTTATTAATTCTTTGTAGTCTTTATGATGGACCATTGGCTAAGTAATACAGCTCCATGCGTGTCCATTTGAATGCCATTCGATATGGCCTCTTTAGCTATTGGCACAGCCTTTATACAATTCCATTAATATGTTGTTAGTTTTATCTAACACATATATTAATATAACTAACATTAATCTCTCTCTCTCACACACACACATATATCTATATATATTATGTATTTTTCATATTCCAATTTAATTACTTAAATTTGGATATCCTTCACAATTAATTCATATATAAATACACTTATATATATGAATGGCCACATTCACATTACATATCTACATATGGGTATATGTAGACATTTCTTTCTACGCATGCCCATACATACATATGATCATATGTATGCGTCATCACATATATATGTATAAATATATTCATTATATATATATTCGTACCTATATTATATTCAACTCACAAAATATAAATATCCCATGCTTTATCAAAATGGTTTTCATACTATGACTCAAATCATCAAGACGAACAAAATGGGGATCATAAGAAATAACCCTAACTTACCTATCAACCCAAGAGAATAACAATGTGGTTCAACACATACTGACATTAACTCAACTAGGTTACTCTACCTAGTGCAGTACATGTGTGTAGATACTCAGATGATCATGACAACGGTCTCCATACCAACCTCTTCTCTTGGATGATACTCTCCCTCCCCCTCTGGAGGGTTCAATCCTATTATGCAACCAACTTAGTGCAACAAGAATGAAGTTAACTGATAACATAAAATCATATTCATCATATATCATTTGTATCATTAAAGTATTAAAAATTAATCTCATCATAATGCATATTCATATATTTCATTTATCTATTGTCACTTTCATCAAAAGGTAATCATTCATTAAAAACATACTTAAAGTCATAATCTTACATTAAAAAAATATTTACTCACAAAAGTAAAAGTAATTTGGTAGTTCAGAGACAGGGCGTAACATACCCTCCAAAGTATCATAACATGTAGTTAAAATCAAATGATGGTTTTACTTTCAATTTTTAAAATCATGTAAGAAATAGGTAAAATTCTATTAATAATGAAATAATCTTCCCTCGTAGCTCTGCCCTTTGCAATCTCATCCTTCTTGGACCTTGCATTGAGTGACCCTGCTAATGCATTGGAAGATCTTGTATGTTTCAATCAAACTTTCTCTCTTGAGAACTATATACATTAGTAAAGACTTGATATGTACATTATAAGTACAATAGGACTCGCTCATTCATAACACATATACCACAGTGACTAGAAAAACACATTCATATTGGATAACACACACTTTCCCTTAGTGCAACCTAATAGAAAAGGAATATGGGTGCATTGTGCACTACATCGTGGTTACCATCCTTTTCCCTGGTCTTTACACCATCTGAAAACTCATAAACCAAGAAATACTATCACTAGTACTGATGTCCATATTGAGCATGATATTTCCCTTAGACATCTGTCAATCTTGAGCATAATAGTACTACTTCTTGACTCATGCTTTGTATCAACAAAGCTTTCCATGATCATCCTAATCTACTCTTTCATTTCTTTACAACATTTTTGGACTAAGGCTAATCATATTTCCTAGCTTTTCCCAGCTTATAGGAATCCAACCCTTTCGTATAATTTTTTAAATGAATCAAATTTTTATTGTAATAAAAGTATTCTACAAATCCAACAGGACTTGGTTTACCTTTTTTTTACTAGCTATCTCAAGGTGATAATATAAACTTATATTAATTGAATTTCCAATAAGATGATTATGGTTTACTCTAAACCTTAATTTTACTTGTGTGTCCTTATCTAAGATATCCTTCTCAGGAAACCATGCAAACAAATATTATTTAACATAAATTTGTAGTTATGACTAGTACCCTACCTGTCAAATTTTCCAATAAGAAATTGGCTACCTTGGTGAGTTTTTCCACCATCACCAAATAACATTATGCCAAAGCCTTGGCATAAGAAGATCAAAACTATACTAACGAGCTACCTCTTCCTCTAAAACTTCGTGAAAATATACAATTCTCGCCAATGATTGCATCTTTTCCTCACTCTCTAACACTCTGGACTACTTTCTACAAACCCTGCAACATCTCTATGTGTTTCCTTCTAGAATTGTAGTGATTTACACATCAATCAATAACTTTGTCATTCCTAATTACCTTGAATATGGCACCATTTAAACTTATTATCGCACCTTATTCCTTAACTTCTCTGAGTTTGGTACTTAGGTTCTTCCTCTAATTCTTAGTATTCCATTTGAATTTGATGAAATGTCTTTAGACTTCCATAACATTTGATTCTTGAAAATATAATAAATAAGTATCATTGAGAAGATATATCTCCTCCAACAAATAAATGATTTCAACATCTGAAATATAGGGATATAGGTTCACCAATGGTAACAAAGGGGGTATGATGCACCTATCTTCCTTTTTTCATTAGGAAAAAGAGATTCCCTAGGGTAAGATTCACTTTCAACCCTTAGGTTAGTCAACCTTGATGGAGATCTTGTTATTTTCCTTAAGACTACGAATGGGGTAAATCAGCCTAAACTGCACTTTTGGGAGAAACTAAAAATAGTAAACAAACCCAATTATGGAATGTAACACTTGAAACATAAAATTTAAAGCTTAATCTAGCAGAATCCACAATTTTTTGGCAGATCTAAGAAAGTTATGATTTTTTGCACCTATGACAAAAAAACTCATGTTGAGTGTCCTTCTAAGACTTATTCACCCTAGGGCTAATGGTTCTTGCTAGGCCTTTCTAAAAATTCAAAAAAATTGATTTGTAGCCTCTAATTTTCTCTTCCAGCCTATACCTTTCAATCCTCACTTCTAGATCTCGACCTACAACAAAATCTAAAATTTTGGGTTTGTTTCTATGGGGGTTTGCCTCAGTCAAACCCTATGTTTGGTAATTAAACCTTGATAAAAAATATAAATCTGAATCTTAAAGTGTGTGTGACCTAATCTTAAGTGTGTCTAATATTGTTAAGAGCTAACATGTAAAGATTTACCCTATTCAAGTGTGTTAGAATAATATTCCTAAATGAACTTGAATGATGAACACAAGGCCTAGTCAAGGAGAAGTAAAATCCCATAATAGATCAAAAATATGATTATACCTTGCTTTAGGTGGCTAGTACAATGAAGATAGAAGATGGGATCACTAGGAAACAAGTTATTCAATCAAGGGAAATGGCTAGTTGCATGTCCTAAAACCTAGAATCCATCATGATCCACCATAGGCATCGATCTTCAATCATGAACAATGCTTGATCAATCTTCATAAAATGAGCTTGAAGACTTGCAAAAACAATTGAAAATTTTTCTCCAAGACTTCAACTTTTCTTGCTTGAATGTTCTCCTTGATCTCTTGAATGCTAATCTTGTGAATGACTTCTTGATCTCTTTTTCATCCTAGTGTAAAATGGTGAAAAGACTAGTCTTTATAGGCTTCCTTTATAATTTCCTGATTATTAAATCCCAAAAGCTGACATTTAAAAATTGAATTTAGGACTTTAAAATGCTGCCAAAAACATGTTTAAAATTGTAATTTGGTATCTTAAAGGGGACCCATTCACCCAAGGGTCTTGACCTAAATTGCTAGGATTTATGAATTTTAGGGCATTAAATTAATTAAATGCATTTATTCAATGCCTTTTGTAATGTCATAAAATATTTGAAATAGGTCTTGGGATGCATAATAAAGGGGTTTAGGGGCCTATTTATGAAGGATAAAATGCTTAAAATTGAGGTCACTAAAATAGGTCCAAATTAAGTGTGAAATTGTACATCACTTAGAAAGTAGTATAATTTGGGGCGGGGGAGCTAGCTCTATTGGCTAAAGCAACCTGTTGCAGTAAAGAGGTCACGAGGTTTAGTCTCCCCCCAAACCCATCATACTAGAGGGTGTGTCACACCAGCGCCACCAGTCACGTGAAAAATTTTTACCAGCCGCACTACAGTTTATAGGGGGACAGATACCCGGTCGATTCTTGCAGTCTAAA
Organism: Sequoia sempervirens; assembly: GCA_007258455.2. NCBI lineage: Eukaryota > Viridiplantae > Streptophyta > Pinopsida > Cupressales > Cupressaceae > Sequoia > Sequoia sempervirens. The sequence continues at coordinate 9,614,680 of VDFB02000012.1, read as the reverse complement.
AAAAAAAAAAAAGCAATATAATTTTCCACACTATATTTAGCCCCCTCTTTAGTAGCCATATGACACTATGTGCATGTGCAAGCTAAAGGACTTAGATCATACTATAAAAAGGATACTCATATGGATTTTTCACAAACAAAGAGAATGAATCCCCCACTCTAGTCATCTACAAAACCACAATGTTAGGAACCACATCTTGCAAAACTAATTTGCTAGTCGTTCAAAATCAAAATTCTACAGAGAATCAAATTCGAGAGTAGATGTATGCCCCCTAATTCTACTTGCTTTATGAAGGTGGAAGCAAGGTCGCAATTTGACCACATTGAATTGCTTTTCTTGATGATGTGACTACTTAAAATAGGGCATTGGATCTACAAAACCACATATTGATAGACATTGAATAATATCGAGGATGGAACTATGAATCTAATGTAAAAAATAACATAAAAACGGAGTTCTCTAGCCCCCAATATGCTAATTTGAATGAATTGTACTAAGAATAAAATATGCTTTATTTAATAGAGTTGAAAATATATGATTGAAAATGGCATTTCTAACTATCATTTTTACATTTACCTTTTGAGAATTTACCTTGTTGCAAAGTGAGTGAAAATTTTGAGTCGACGCCCATACAAGCCTCCTAGGTTGATCATTTTGAGAGACGAGGTGGCATCTAGTGTGCTCCAAGATATTGTGAATCCATTGTTCTCTGCTTTTTCTTCATATTTTTACTTTCATATAATTTTTTTATGCAATTCTAGGAGGCTTTGGGACCTCATCCAAAAATGTCACAAAATGTCTTATTTTTTTTCGCAAAGCATCCGAAAATGGCTAAAGTGTCCAGGACCCCCCCTCCCTTGATCCAAAATTGGCCCAAGTGTCCTAGAGCAACTTTAGGTTATTTTTAATTATTTGATGATTATTTTTATGCCTGTTATTGATAAATTCTTTCTTCTTTTCTAGGTTCCATCTCGTGCACGCCAGCAGTTAGGAGGTAGACTATTTACATTTCTCTAAGAGTAGGTTACTTGACTGACCATAAAGGAGATAGATACTTTATGTGAGACTAGATTTTTTTGGATCTATACTATGCCACTGATGGGATTCCATGATGCCATGATGATGGTACTAGTGGAGAGATGGGATGCAGATACCTCCACATTCCATCTACTAGCCAGAGAGATGATGGTGATGCTTGAGGATATTCACCGTATCTTCAACTACCCATCTAGGGTGAGACTATCCACATTGAGGAGGACCGCTCGCACACACAGATGCATCAAGATATCAAGTACTATACTGTTCGGCCCATTATGTCAGCCAAGATCAGGGCACATGTGGAGGTTAAGTCGCTTTTGCATGCACACTCACCGTTGATGTGATGGACCATGGTTGTTACTATGGCCTTAGCGCTTGTTCCTAATCGGTGAGGCACACACCTAGATGGTGGCATTTTTCACACTTTTTGTGAGATGGAGTGTCATTGGACCATGTATGCATGGGGTCATAGTATGCTAGCTTACCCTTACTATGATCTCGGGCGGTTTGTGTATAGAGAGTTGGATAGTATAGTACATTGTACACTCCTACAAGTGTGGGCCTTCAATCATATCACATGTACTAAGCCTATAGGTTATCCCATAGTAGCGGCTTTAGGGTACCCACAAGCTTTCAGATATACTCTGAGACGGGCCTGGGAGGTCAAAGAATTATTATATTGGTAGATTCAATTTGATTATCTAAAGGATGAGGAGGTAGTATGGAGACCCTACCTCACTGTACCCCAGTTGCCAGATCATATGCATCAGCTTGTCAGGATGCAATAAGATAGGCTTCTTCTAGGTCGGCATGACTATATAGTGATGTTATTTTACTATGAGGCCACAACCCACATACTTGAGATCAACATGGAGCAACTTAAGACTTGGAGACATTCAGTGTCCCCATGGTGAATGATGTGTAATTTAGTAAATTAGATGACGAGGATGATGATGTGCCCCCAACATTGGACCTAGATGACATAGGCACCACTATAGCCTATGAGGATTGGTGGGCGAGAGCTCGACCAATGCACGTCTTCCCTTACAATCATCCCACAGGAAATGCTAGACCTCTTCCAAGTCAAGGGGATGAGAGAGAGGAGGTGGTCAATGGAGATTCTGAGGAGGATAGAGCAAATGACCTAGTGGATGAGGATCTAAAGTTGATGAGCGATGATTCTAATGAGTTGGATGAGGCGACAGATGTCCCTGAGGAGAGACATGTATCTCATTCACGAGTCACCTAGGCACAATCAACAGTTGTAGGAGGCATCAACATTCATGAGTGTGGAGAGGCTAGTAGTACCGCACCTTCCATGGTACATGCACATGAGTGGCCCATCGTCCCATAGCGAGACCCCGAGTGGTGGGTTGGAGATCTAAGTAATGATGTGCTATTATGTTTTTATTATGTTTTTAAGATTATGTATATATATCATGACATGTTCTAATGTTCTTTATTGTTTTCTTCATGCAGTGTGTACATGAGAGGGGTGAGACCTCTTTCATCGAGTCACTACAGATATTCCCCTTTCTTTGTCCCCAAATCTAAACATGCAGGTAGAGCATATGCCACCATCTAGTGCAAGGCATCATGCTAACTTGTTCAAGCCCTTAGAAAGATGGAGGATTATGTACGAAGTGACCATGAGGCATGATGATCAATTTGTTGTTGAGTGAGTGAGAGGTGAGCTTGCACAACTACAGACTACATATGAGGAGCTTTGAGCTTCCTGATTTCTAGTCGATAGCAAGGCACAATCCTTCATGTGATCAGAACTCATCAAGTTGCAGGGAGAGATCACTAGATTGTAGGCTGAGAGAGATGGCATCAATCAGGAGCACATGGCGGCCATGGTATGGGAGGGGATTGTATTAGGTGAAGCACAGGGCCTACGAGAGAAAATGAGCTATATTAGTAGATCACAAACCACTGTCCCACGATAGGCACCACCACCAAGCCCTGAGGATTCTGGTAGTCACAAGCCTCACTAGCATTGTTGTATTTGAGATGGATGTATATAAACTTTTTATGATATATATATGAGCATTTATGTTTGTTTTGATTTAGATTGCAATGTGATCTATTAAATAATATTTTGCAAGAGTATTTAATAAATATCTCCATGATCTAATTTTTATGTGATCTAACCTAAACATCTAAGTTTATATTAGATACTACATTTTGATTAAGTTTATGTGTTAAACTAAAATGCACTTAAGATCTAATTAAGAAATTAAATACATGTAATGATCTAATTTAACATGCAACACATGATATTTGAATAGTATGCCATAGTAAAGTAATAATTCAACATAATTACTCTACATAATTCAAGACACACAAAGCATGTTCTTCAAGAATGAAGCAATGCAAGATAGAATAGAAAACTATCTACTAAATCTAGCAACATGCTTTAATACACATACTATTTAAAGGAAAATGGTAGATGTAATATTTGTATAGATGTGTAGTGTTGATAGGCTCTTTGAGAGGTGTTCCATATGCTTCTGTTAATGTATATGCACCAGACCCATGGCTTTCATTAATTACATAGGGTCCTAACCAATTCAAACTAAATTTTCCTTTCTCACCCAAGGCGACATTAACATTATGCTGATTCACATATAACACCAAATCACCTTTGCTAAATGAGCAAGGAATGACATTATTATTGTAACTACATTGAATTATTTTGGAATGGGCTTGAAGATGCTCAAGAGCATTGATGCACTATTCATCAATCATTTCAAGTTGTTGTAATCATTTTTTTATATGTAGTGTCATCAATAAGCCCTCTAAGAGCAATCCTTAGTGAAGGGATTTCTAACTCTAAAGGCATTATTGCATCAGCACCATAAACAAGATTATAAGATGTGTTTCCTATAGGTGTCCAAATACTAGTGTGATAAGCCCACAATGTGTATGATAATTGAGTGTGCCAATCCTTATTGTGTTTGCTTACTATTTTTCTCAGGATTTGTTCAAGAATTTTATTAGTTGATTCAGCTTGACTATTAGATTGTGGGTATTAAGGTGTTGAGAAATGGTGTTGAATGTGGAATGTTTCCAAAAAATTCTTCACATCATTATTTTTAAATGGGGTTCCATTGTTGAAATTAATGTGGAAGGAAGGCTAAAGCGAGCAATAATGTGTTCCAATATGAAACAACAAATTGCATTAGCTGTTATGGAGTGGAGAGGGATGGCTTCTACCCATTTCGTGAAAAGTTTGTTGTGGTAATTATGAACGTGTGTCTAAAGGAGAAGAAGGAGATATATTTCCATTGAGATCCAAACTCCAAACTAAAAATGGCCAAATAGGAACTTGGGAACATTCTCAAAACAATCTTATTCCATATGTCTCCAATAATATCCCATGAAAATTATTTTTTGAACTAACGATCTTCCTACAAAATGTCCCCCACAAGTACTAGCATGAGCTTCCTCAAGAGCTATAAGGATTTCTGATTGTTTAATACATCTAATCAAAAGGACATCAAAGGATCATCTATATAAAACATCTGCTAGGATGACATATTGAGTAGCAAGTTTTTGAATATGATCTCTAGTGGTTGGTTTGGGAAAGGTACCTTCTTTTAAGTAGTTGAATATTTGTGTGTACCATTCAGGAGATTCTTCAATATTAGTCACTAGCTCTTCCTTCACTTTTTTATCTATTGATAGATTTAGAATCATGTGAATGAAAAACATAAAATCCATATAAGGATCATCAGGAGATACAAGGGAAGTGACACTTGCCATTGCATTTGCATGTCAATTATTCTTTTGAGGAATATTATCAATGTCATACAATTCAAAGCATTCCAATTATGTCATCATGAGGTTTTTATATTGAACTAGTTTGTCATGTTTTGCTTGATAGGATCCATTTATTTATTTAGTGACTAGTTGAGAATCACCAAATATGGAAATGTGTTGAAAACCTAAGGATAGCATTGCATGTATTCCAACAATTAAGGCTTCATACTTTGTTGTGTTATTTTTACATAGGAAGTTTAGATGGTAAGATAGGGGAATAGGCTTTCCTAAAGGTGGAATTATTATAACCCCTGCTCTAGAGCCACTTCAACACTTACAACCATCAAAGTACAATTCTCATGTTTCCTTTTCGATAGTCAACACACTTTCATCAAGAAATGAGTCCACATTAGGTAACATTAATGGAGAAGGAGCATCAGCTAAATGGTTGGTCAAGGCTTGTCCTTTGATTGCCTTTTGAGAGATAAATTTAAGATCAAACTCAGTTAACAACATAACCCATTTAGCTAAACGTCCTAATAAGTCTATTTTAACAAAAATATTTTTTAGAGGATCAAACATTGTAACCACATGAATTTTTGCATTTAATAAACATTTAATAAATAATGTCTCAATTTACTAGTAGCAAAAACAAGAGCCAAACACATTTTTTCTATCATTGTGTATCGAGTTTCACAATCAATTAGGATTCAACTAATGTAATAAAGAGGATGTTCTTTACGATTATCATCTTGTTAGCCAACAATGTTGCTAGAGTATGGGTTGATGTTGATATATAAAGGATAAATGGTTTTTCATGCATGGAAGGTTGTAACATAGGAGTAGCAAGGAACTCTTTCAAACTTTCAAAAGCTTGTTTAGAATCCTCATTCCATTTATTTTGTGACTCCTTCTTAAGAAGTTGAGAAAAGGGTAATGTCTAATCCACCAAAGATGCCACAAAATGGCAGATAGCTTGAATCCTTCCTTGTAAAGTATATAACTAATAAATGTTCTTCGAAGGTGGCATGTTGATGAGTGTCAATTTTTTTCATTTCCACCTCAATGCCTATGTGGGATACTATAAAACCAAATATTTTTCCACTATCCACACCAAAGACACACTTTTTTGGATTCAATATCATGTTGTACTATACATTTTTTCAAAGATCTTTTGAAGGATTTTAACATTTTCTTGACGAGTTAAGGATTTGGCTAGAATATCATCATAAAATTCTAGGATTTTGTGTATGTAATCATGAAATATAAATGTCATAGCTCTTTGATAGGTTGCACCCACATTATTTAATCCAAAAGGCATGACAACCCAACAAAAGGTTCCCAAAGGTGTAGTAAATGTTGTCCTGTATTGATCTTGAGGGTTGATAAATATTTCATTATATCCTAAAAAACCATCCATGAATGACAACAAAGCATGGCCCGTAGTTAAATCCACTATCATATCAATATTAGGAAGAGGAAAATCATCTTTTAAAAATGCTTTATTAAGGTCATGAAAGTCTGCACACATCCTAATATGATTATCGGGTTTTGCAACTGCAACAATGTTTGAGATCCATGGGGAATAATCAATAGGACGAATAAAGCTAGCTTCTAGAAGTTTTTCAATTTCAACCTTAACCAATAAATATATCTTAGGATTCATAGTACGCATCTTTTTTCTAACTGATTTAGCATCTTGTACAAGGACAATGTTGTGCGTAGCTATCTTAGCATCAATACCCGGCATATCCAAATAAGTCCAAGCAAAAATTTCCTAAAATTCATGTAATAGTGTTGCATGGTCTTCTTGTTCATCCTCATCAAGGAACTTTCCTATTTGGATCACTCTCTCTTCATTAGATGTATCTATTGGTATGTTAATTGTATCTCCCATAGGTAGTGCACTTTGACTTGGAACTTCAGGAATATGTTCTTTTGTCTTGTTCAGCATTGCTTATTTTCTTTTCTTCATCAACATATTCTATACTAACTACGGTACAAGTGAATCCTTTTTTGTTAAAGGGATTTGGTGACTTACCATAAACTCCTAACATTTCTACTAAGGCTTCATCATGTTCAAAATATTCTAATGATCCATCACTTTTTATATCAATTAATTTAGGATGCTTTAAAGTGAGATTTGTCTTAGAAGAACCACACATAATGGTGTTGACATTAAGTGAAGGCATTTTTGCTACTTTTGTTATCTTAGAAGGGAAATATCCAAGACCACTTTTTGTTTTTTGTACGTTCGGCTCTATAGGAACATGAATGCCTTGTTCTTTCACACCACATCCTTTTCCACTATAACCAAGTTGTTTCAACAACTCATAACTTCTTCCAAAATATTTTCCATTTATTTTTGGATTTGGTGGTTGTTCATAATCAACTTCATCAAAGCTTGTTGTGTAACTTGTGTCCTCTTCTAAAGTGGTTCAAGTAGATGCTTTCAAAGATTCCTCTAAATGTTTCATTGACATTACCATTGTTTCTTTTCCCTTTTTAGGTTCTTTTGTTATGATTTTGTATTCTCCCATGAATGTAGGTGTAAAATCCAAGGAACCCCAATCATCTTCCAATAAATTTTTGACTTCTTCATTATGCTTTTTTTCCTTCCTCTCGCATGGGATGTACTTTTGAAGTTGGTATCAATGTTTTCAAAGGAATTGTCTTTCTTAATGTGCAAGTAACTTTCTGGATGAGGGTCATCCTTGATTGTATAGACCTTGTTATTATATACATACTTCATTAAACAATGAATAATTAAAGGTACCCCATTCATCTCATGGATTCATGGTCTACCCAAAAGAAGATTGTATGAGATATCTTGAGGCATCACATGGATAGGAGTTTGTAATGTGACCTTTCCAACTCTAATAGGCAATGTTATCACACCAAGTGGTTGTTTTCCCACATTGTCAAATCCACGAATAGCTAAAGAATCAGGTCCAATAATAGCCTTTTCCACTCCAATCTTATCTAAGAGGTTCACATTACACACATTAAGAGTTGAACCATTATCAATGAAAGTTCTTTTTATTCCACATTTTTTAATGACAACCATTACCATGAAGGCTTCATTTTGTTTTTGTACTTCCATTGGAGGTAATTCATATTGGTGAAAGATAATGTCAATATTAGCTAAATTCATGCCTTGAATTAGGGTTGCTACATTGTTTGGTTGCGCACTAGGAGGGATAACTACTTGTTGTAAAGAATTTTGAAGCATGCTATGGTAATTAGGTGAAACTTGAATAAGGTCACATAGATAAATCTTAATAGGAGTGTTTTTAAGTTGTTCGACAAGATCATACCCCTTTCCATTGTGCAAAGGCAATCAAGAAGAACTAGGAAAAATTGGTTGAGGCAATGGTAATGAAGTTGGTATTGTTTGTGGTTGCCTATTGTTTATTGTGTTGTATGTATGAGCAACAGATTATAACTTGGTTGTTGTGGAACATTGTTACTAGTAAGTTACCTTTCATAATTCAAAATGGTTCCTTGAGGTAATGGTTTGTTTTTAGGTGGTCATATGATAAGCACAGGTTTGGTTTGAACTTGTGTTTTTTGATGTGAGGATGGGTAAATGGTAAGTTGAGGTGTGATTGCATTAACTTCTCTTTGTTTTGGTTTGTCATAACAAGCCTTAATGGATGATCCTTATGAGATGAAGTACTCAAGGGCTTAATCTAACATATCAAATTCATCACTACTAAAGGGATTGAGGGATATGTTAACTTGTAGAAAGAGATCTAACATTGTCAAATAACTATGCTTTCTCCAAGATTGACCATTTAATGTGTAGTTGCTTGTTTAGTGTTTTGAGATAGTTTATGGTTTCTAATGTTTGAAAAATGAAAACTAATCTATCTAATGCAATTAAATGATGAAATAAATAGCCACAAATTTGCAATAATCTAATACTGAAATAGAAAATAACTTTTTCAATATTTCCCAAATTTGCACTAAAAGAACATTTTCAACATTCAAATCAGACTATTCCAAGTTTTCAAAATCCAGATGTAATAGCAAAAACACAATATAGAAACAGACATAGAAATGCACCCAAAAATTTGGCAAGCCACTTTTACAAGGATATATTCACCCTAGAGTGAATGGGTCTTAGCACAAGGGTTTCAAAAATTCAAATCTAAGTCTAAAGCCTATAGCTAGGGCTTCCTATTTTTGGTCGCAAACTGTGGTTTTAGTGGTAGAATTTTCTATATTTTCATGTCTAAATGCAAATTAATTGAATGAAAAATGATGAACAATATGATAATTTTCTAAATGCAATTTTGACTCAATTTGTGAATATAAATGATTGAACATACACTAATATGAAAGTACTATGCAAAATTAATATAATATGCATGTAATTTTTTGAATTTTTAAAATTTTAAAGGATGCAACATGTAAAGATAAAACCCTAAATGAGATGAAAACTAATGCAACTTTAACAACCCTAAATGAGATGCAAACTAATGCAAATCCTAGATCTAGGGTTTGAATAGACTCCAAATTCATAATTTTTGATGTACAATGTCACCAAAATGAAACATGGGGAAATAGGTTCACCAATGGTAACAAAGGGGGTATTATGCACCTATCTTCCTTAGTTTATTAGGAAAAAGAGATCCCCTAGGGTAATATTGATTTTCAACCCTTAAGTGAGTCAACCTTGATGGAGATCTTGTTGTTTTCCTTATGACTGAGGACGGGGTAAATCAGTCTGAATTGTGCTTTTGGGAGAAAAACTAAAAATAGTAAACAAACCCAATTATGCAATATAACACTTGAAACATCAAATTTAAACCTTAATCTAGCATAATCCATAATATTTTGGAAAATCTGAGAAAGCTATGATTTTATGCACCTGTGACAAAAAGCTAGTGTTGAGTGTCCTTTTGAGACTCATTCACTCGTCTTGCTAGTCCTTCCTAAAAATTCAAAATTCTAATTTGTAGCCTCTAATATGCTCTTCCAACCTATACCTTTCAATCCTCGCTTTCAAATCTAGACCTACAACAAAAACTAAAAATTTTGGTTTGTTTATATGGGGGTTTGCCTCAGTCAAACCCCAAGTTTGGTAATTAAACCTTGAGAAAAATATAGATCTAAAATCTAAAATTGTGTGTGAGCCCTAATCTTAAGTGTGTCTAAGATTTTTAAGAGCTAATATGCAAAGAAACCCTATTCAAGTGTGTTAGAATAAGATCCCTAAATGAACTTGAATGATGAACACGAGACCTAGTTAGGGAGAAGTCAAATCCCCTAATAGATCAAAAATATGATTATACCTTGCTTTAGGTGGCTAGTATAATTAATGTAGATGGGATCACTAGGAAACAAGTCATTCGATCAAATGAAATGGCTAGTTCCATGTCCCAAAACCTAGAATCCGTCATGATCCACCATAGGCATCAATCTTCAATCATGAACAATTCTTGATCAATCTTCACAAAATGAGCTTGAAGACCTCCGAAAACAATTGAAAATGTTGCTCCAAGACTTTAACTTTGCTTTCTTGAATGTTCTCCTTGATCTCTTGAATGCTAATCTTGTGAATGACTTCTGGATCTCTTTTTCAACCTGGTGTAAAATGTTGAAAAGACTAGGCTTTATAGGCTTCCTTTCAAATTTCCTGATTATTAAATCCCAAAAGCCGACTGTAGACATGTAAAAATGACCTATTGCATATCACATATCCTAAACTGAATTTTTCCATTATCGACATCACTTTCATTATTAATATTGCATTTCTTCTTATTAACATCATTAATCCCTTTTTTAACATCATTTACATCATTAACCTTATTTTCCTCTATTAATTGAATAATCTTGCATTATTTGAGTAATTCACTATTTTATCATTAATCTAACTTTATTCCTCCTAATTAATTAAATAAACACTAATTTATTTAATTATGTCACTAATATACCTTTTTCATCTAAATAAATTAAATTGTTATCATTAATCATTTAATTGAACCACTTTCCCTTCTCTAAATTTGAATAATTAAATCAATTATTCAAAATCATTCAACATGGTCAACGAATAAATATATCTTTATTTGTTAAATTCAAAAGGAAACTTTCACATTCATCTCCAATATTAATTAATTATCCTCACCCCCTTTTGATTGAGTAAATCATGACTACTGATTTCTCACTCTAATTGGGTAACTAACCCATCTATTTCCTAACTCAACCTGACTTTCTCAATCCCACTAAACACTCAATCTAACTGCTTTAATCCCACTAATCATTCCAATCTAATCCCATTGATTATCCAATTAAAATCCTTAATTAGATCAATCAAATGAGTTAACTAATCAATTTGTTTCCTCTCAATGATTCTTAATTGTTGATCGTGATCTTTCTCTATTGAATCTTGGCTGTTCATCTAAAACCTCGAAACCTATAAAATAACATTCTTCCTTCTCAAAAACTATCGAAGAATCTAGAGAAATTGTGTGTAGAGGTCATGTTGAATTGACTATCAAATTCTTAAGAGCAAACACTTACATCTTTGATCACCATTAACATACCTTTTGAAGCTTTTGCACAACAATGGAGGCTTTGTGTTGATCCAAGCAATTTCACATCAATACAAATTACACTTTGACATGGGATGGTAATATTGTAATTTGTGAATTCAATTTGTGTTCTCTTTATGATTGCATTTCTTAATTTATTGCTTTATAATTTCACTGAACATAAGTAGGTTGGGATTTGTCTTTGTTTTGATCTCATTCATTTGATTTCATTGTTGTTTCCCTATTATTATTTTCCCCCTTACACTGACATTTAAAACTTGTATTTAGGACATTAAAATTCCTCCAAAAAAATATTTAAAATTTTAATTTGATATCTTAAAGAGGACCCATTCGCCCAAGGGTGAATGGGACCTGACCTAAATTGCCAGGATTTATGAATTTTGGGGAAATAAATTAATGAAAAGCATTTATTTAATGCCTTTTGTAATGTCGGGAAATATTCAAAAAAGGCCCTGGGATGCATAATAAAAGGGTTTAGGGGCCTATTTATGAAGGATAAAATGCATAAAATTGAGGTCACTAAAATAGGTCTGAATTAAGTGTGAAATTGTAATATCACTTAGAAAGGAGTAGAATTTTCTACACTACAACGTCATAGTCCTATTTCAACTCATACCATCTTCTCTGAAGAGCATTTGATTTGGTTGAGTAAAAATTCTTCTTAGACCATGCTAGTTTGTTACTGACTCCAAAATTTATCCAAATTAATATGTACATAATTACCAAGCATGAATGATTTTTGATAGCTCAAAATTATGTGGAGAATGGTTTCATTCATAAATATTCCATTTCCTATTTCATAGGTGATGATCTTGCCTTTCTTTCAATAAGCATACAAGCTAACCTTTTCCATAGTATCAATGATAATCACAAATTGATCTCTCACTTGATCAAAGGCTTCTGACTTTGTCCTGACCATTCAAATATTTTTCTAATAGCTTCTATAGCTTAGCCTTCAATTTTACAACTTTATTGCGACTTAAGAACTTTAGATATAACATTTTTTATCCAAGAATCATGTCTATGGAGAATGTCAAACATTTTCCCAGACTCTAAATACATCAATAAACTTCGTTGAATAGGATACACATCTGTATTAGACCTTTTCTTGATCCATATACTCCTCTCTTTCCCCTTCTTGGTGTTTCTAAGACTTATAAAACATTGAATCATCCTAAGAGTCAAACTCCAATAATCATCTTAAAAGTTTAATTTCTTGTAGTTATCTAGATTTTCTCATGGAGTTGACATACTTTTACTTGACCTTCTTCAGTTGGATGAATGTTACTTACCTTTCTTACCTTTACTTTGTATACCTTTCAAATACTTTTGTTCCTAAAGAGATTTAATTATTCTTTCGATTTGACAATATAATCTCTTCCATATCTAACTTACCTTTGGAACGTCTTCAAATGATCATAAAGGGACTATCATAGATTTACTTTCATTTGTCCAACTTACAAGTTCAACCTGAACTTCGATCATACACTGCTCTTCCTGAGCTTTTTGTTTGGATAGTTTGCCTTAAACTATCCAAGTTTTTTCCGTACAATCAACTTTTCTAAAAAATAATTGTCCAAAATTATTGGTGATTTCATTTTTCTCTCATAACCTTGGACACTTAAAGGGTTGTTTGACTTCTTTTCTCATTTTCAAGTCTTGGCTCCAAATTGACCATGCCCATTCCGGTTCGTGGGATCATGTCAGTTTTTGTCTTTTCCTTCATGATTCACTTCCTTTTCTGATCCATTTTGGTCTCTAACCTTTATCCTAAGGTACCAACTCCCATTCTTGATTTCAATTATCATTGTTATATTTTTAATCTCGTTTGAATCAAGATTGTCAAAAGGTTATCCTACTTCCTAGATAACTCCCTAGTTGATTTGATTCACAATATGTTGACTTTTCCACTTCTTGGAATTTTGTGTTTATGCTTCCAATTAGTTTATCCAATTAGCATTTGCATCACTAAGCATAAATCATATTCGTAGATTCATAGTATCCTTCCATAATCTTTGACTCTTTGTAACTACAGGTTGCTATTAGAAAGAGGAATCACTTTGGTTCTTTCTCACCCTCAGAGTCATTTAAACAATTTTCAAGGGTGGAGTTACTCATAGGTAATCATCCATAACCTTCCTACTAAACCAAGTTGCATATCTTCCTCAATCCAAGGAAATCTCTAAAAGAGTTTTTGATTTAGGAGTCTTAACCTTTGAAGATGATTCTTCCTAGTCCCAACATAAACAAGTTTCAAGAAATTGATTTCGTTACAGTTTTCCTTGTTCTTCGCTTCCCTGCCATCTTGGCATAAGAACTTTTTAATCATCAACCATTGATAATGTGTGTGAAAGACTCTTTGTAATGAGCTCATAGATCCAAGTTTCAAACCTAGCTCTGGTACCACATGTAACATATCCCAAATTTACCCAACAAATTTTACCTAAATTCTAACTCTAAAAAGTAAATAACACAAGTCCTCAAGCATATGAACATAAAAATCTTTCCTTTTCATTATCATAAATGCTCATTGCATATATCATTACATAATTTCTAATAAATGAAATTCATCTTTCAAATACATTTTACAAATGATTTGATATCATAAACATATACATATCATTACTCACTTGAGATCAATGGTTTAGTGGTTGAAGTGTCCACCTATGGATCATGTTTCTTTTGTTTTACAAGACTCGACAGCCAATTGCAAGAGGGAGAGCACTATCCAAGTGCTTTTCTTCCAACCACAAACTTACTATGGTTCCCCACACATCTACTTAACTGATAAGATGGCCCTACCCTTCAACGAAGAGATTGGTATAAAAACTATAATAATTATCATCTGAGTATCTAATGTTGTGTCCTACATATCTAGTACGACCATACAAAGGATTCCTTCCAACTAGCATGACACTACTAACTAGTATGCAATCCCAGATCGCAATGAACCTACAAGTGCACGTAGTGGAAACTTACACTTATTTTGGCCAAAGATTTATCATATATATAACAATTCAACTTCTATGAGCAGAGTCGTATGTTCACCCACCCTTACTTGACTTGGAAACTATAATGACCACTAAACCTCAAGGGTTGCATCCACAAACAAGGTTTAACAAAAGTGATAACTCAAATAGTGACCTTATAGACCTCAAAGGCTTGACAAATTCACTAGATTACCCTTTTCCATACTTGTAAGGTTTACCTCGAGATAAAAAATCACAAACTAGGTTTCATTCAAAGTGATGACTCACAAATATTGAATTAATAGTCCAAATGGGTTTATTACAATCTTTTGAATTCTCGATTATATACTTATAACACTCTAGGTCAGAATTTTGCCTCTTATTGAAGATCTATCTTTTTAATTATGGAAATAAATATTCTCTTACTTAATACACAATTAGTTATTATAGTTTACTCCATGTCACTGACTATACACAACTATTCTTAATCTAAAATACTGTCAATATAACATGTATAATAATTCATAATTAAACTTAATTCAAGAATATTACTTCTTTGTATTGATTTCTAGACTCTTGGTCATCATATCTAGTATGGTTCCATCCTTCTAGGACATTGTAACCAATCTGGTTATCCTTTACACTGGATAACATGTAAAGTCTTATGTCTATAATAATATCCCATAATATGTCAGCATAATAAGTTATTGACTTCTAATAATTCAACTAGGCACCCTTCCACTTATTCCTAGTTTTCTCATGGTCCTTTCCAAGTTATCCTTTGCATAATTTATACAAGATTCCTACATTTGTAGATAAGTGGAAAATCATATATTCTTTCTCATTATGACACATATATTCACATGTTTGAAATGAATGATAAGTTAGTATCCATTTTGGAGGATATTTTCAGCTCGAGAGGAGTATGTGCTTCTACACCTTAAAGTCTCCTCACAATTTACAACTTTGGGTTTTTGAGACATACAGTCCTCTTCTTAAGACTAGAATACCATAAACAGGTATACAATCTTGGTCAAGTATAAGATGATGGCCATTTAGAAAGGGAATCAGAAAGCATATATCTCTATTATATTTTACAACCCTATTGTTGCATGTCATTATAATCAAGTGTACACCCTAACCCTAGGGAATATCTTACCCTAATCTCATAAGGTATATAACCATTCAAGAATGTATGTTCTCTACTCAAACAATCTAAACAATATATAGGTATTTCTATCATAATATCATTCGGCCTATTTCCCATTATGACTCTAAACCATTCTTTGCAACAATCATAACAATCAAGCAATATTCACACGCTAATATAATATATTGTTTCCTTAATAACTACATTCTTCCAATGTATAAAACCGTGATAAACTCATATCATACTCTATACGAAATACTTAACTCAGCTTCATACATACTAATGAGAATCCCAAACAATCTTGTCTATCTAATAACTAGGGAATGAATGATATGATAACTCAAATATTTCCAATCAACACACCATTCAATTCCACAATACAACAGATAAATAAGGATAGAATATCAAGCATTCCTGAACATTAAAGCTTCCAAAAAAATAAGCTCTTGCATCTTCTCCCAAATGACTCTACTTACAACTTCCTATTTTCTTAACTTCCCAAATCAACTTCAGCACACTCCAAAAATTCACACAAACTCACTAAAATAATGCTCTCAACTCACTCAGCAAACTAATCTTTAACTCTCAAAAATGAACTTTATATTTGCACTCACAACAACTCAACACAACAGAATAATCTCTAGCAAAATGATGGACCCCTAAACATTTAAATGTTGGTCTCAATTTATAGAAAATAATGAGAAAACTAATGCTATAGAACAACTGACAGTTTTCCACCTTTCCATATTATTGCCACTTCCTAAAACAAAAAACACGAACTCAAATAAGACTCTTATTCCTTATAGGTCGAATGGCAAGCTACTCACCCTTTTCATATGTTACTGGTGGCAAAAAAATTGACACATAACAATCTAAAGTATATACAATTTAAAACTCTGAAGCTGTGTCGTTGAAATTAGTTAATACATGCTTGTTACTAAGTCAAAACGCCTCTAAATGTGGTGGCGGTGCCATACAAAAGTTTCCTGATTTTACATGGCATTTGGCTCATTCTACTTGCATTTCTCACACCTATTAGTTGGTTTAAAACAGCCTCTTCTTATACCTTTTCACGTGGTATTTTGGTTTACATTTCCTTGCAAATTATTCACGTCGGAACTGGTGACTTGGGCTGATTTAATAACACTTAGATAATGATATTAATATATATGCTTTGCATGGAAAATTGACTATGGAAAATTGACTATCCTCTTATGTGTAGTTTATTTTCCCAAGACTTGGCTAATTATTGCCTATAAAAGTGCATCTACCATCACAGCTCTTAGCATTAATACTAACATGTTTAAACTCTGATTCCTATCACCATCTCATGGTAAAGAAACCATTCAGAACACAGAGATGTATGTGGTTCGGCCATAGCCTACGTCCACGGAGAAGGGAGAGAGATTGATATTATTCATAATTGTGTGTATGGATATTACAACACTTCTGCATATAAAGAGATACAACAGTCTTAATTAGAAGGCACGGATTAGGACGAATCCCACAATTTATGCTTTCTCCAGCACAGATAGATAGATACAAATCTCGATAATCTCTCTTCTCCAACACTCCCCCTCAAGTTGGTGCGAAAATGTCAATAGAGCCCAACTTGGACAATACTCCTTGAAACTTGAGAGCTGGAAGACCTTTGGTAAATATATCCGCCAATTGCTGAGTTGTAGGGACAAAGGTTGTGCGGATGACATTGGCTTGCACATTCTCTCGAACAAAATGGCAGTCAACTTCAATATGTTTAGTGCGCTCATGAAACACTGGATTTGAAGCGATATGCATAGCAGCCTGATTATCACAGAATAATTGAGTTGGTAGAGATGAACCATAACCAAGGTCCTGCAACAGAGCTTGAAGCCATATAATTTCACTGGTAGTTGATGCCATCGCTCTATATTCTACTTCAGCACTTGAACGAGCAACAACACTCTATTTTTTACTTTTCCATGTGACCAAGTTACCTCCAACAAAGGTACAATATCCAGTTGTAGACCTTCGATCAATGGGAGATCCTGCCCAATCAGCATCAGTATAGGCAGTAATAAAATTATGACCAGTCTTACGCATCCATATACCTCTGCCAGGGGATCCTTTCAGATACTATAAAATTCTGGTGACGGCATGCATATGTTGAGCCTTGGGAGCATGCATGAAACGACTTACCAAACTTACTGCATAAGAAAGATCAGGTCGAGTAATGGTTAAATAGATTAACCTACCGACCAACCTTTGAAACTGACCAATATCAGACAACAATGGACCAGTATCATCCAATTTTCCTCCGCTATCTGTTGGCGTATCTAATGGTTTGATTCCCAATTTACCAGTTTCTTGTAACAAATCCAACACATACTTTCGTTGATTAAGAAAGATGTCTTTTTTTGAGTAGGCAACTTCTAATCCTAGAAAGTACTTCAAAGTTCCCAAATATTTCATGGAAAATCTATTGTCTAGCAAAAATTTTAGCTTAGAAATTGCATTGTGATCATCACCAGTAATGACTATATCATCAACATAAATCAGCACAACAACAATACCGAAGTTACTTCTTTTAACAAACAGAGAAGGATCTGCATTACTTCGTTTCAGCCCATTCAACATAAGGACAGAACTAAGCGTAGCATACCAGGCCCGTGGAGATTGTTTAAGACCGTAGATTTCCTTTTTTAATTTACACACTAAACCAAACTTGGCCTCTTGCAGATGCCCAGGTGGGATGCTCATGTAAACTTCTTCTTTAAGATCACCATGCAAAAATGCATTTTTGACATCCATTTGAAATAATTTCCAGTCTTGATTGACGGCAAGGGAAATGAGGACCCGGAATGTGTTCATCTTTGCAACAGGCGCAAAAGTTTCCTGGTAATCTACGCCATATGTTTGTGTGAATCCTCTAGCAACAAGTCTGGCCTTATGTTGTTCTAAGGAACCATCACTATTGTATTTATTTTTGTACACCCAACAACATCCGACAGTTTTCCTTCCTGGAGGTAGCTTAACAATCTCCCATGTGTTATTGTCATCTAGAGCTTGTAGTTCGTCTTGCATAGACTTCCTCCAAACTGCAATGGAGTTAGCTTCTCTAAAAGTCTTAGGTTCTTGATTATGATCAACGGTACTCAAGAAAGTTAGGTGAGACTAAGAAATATTATTATAAGACAGGTGATCCTGTATAGGATAAGATGTAGCATGATAAGTGAAGAAATCTTTCATTCACTCAGGAGGACGAGTTGTTCTACTCGATCATCGAGTAGCTTGAGGAGATGTGGGGATTGGTGGTGCTTCAGGAACTGCTACATCGTGATCAAGAACCACATCCTCATTGGTAATGGTAGGAAGCGGAACCGGGTGAGACACAGACTCCCCCTGTGATCGACTCCCAGATTCAACACAAACTTGAAAAAAAGATTTAGTCTCCACAAAATGGACATCACGTGAAACAACAATTTTACGAGTGACAGGATCATAACATATGTACCCTTTCTTAGTGGAAGAATACCCAAAAATTACACACCGAGTAGAACGAGCTTCTAACTTATCTCTGTGTATTGCTTGCAGGTGCACATAACAGACACATCCAAATACCCTCAAGTGTGAGATGTCAGGTGTCCTATTTTTGAGTATTTCCAATGGTGACTTGAACTTAATAACACGGCTGGGAAGACGGTTGATCAAATATGCAGCGGTCAATACACCATGAGACCAATATTGTTTTGGGACCTTTGTTTGAAACATAAGGGCCCGTGCAGTTTCCAGGATGTGTCGATTCTTTCTTTCGGCCACCCCATTTTGTTGTGGAGTTCCGACACAACTTGTTTGATGAATAATGCCATGGCTTTGAAGATATTCTAAAAAAGATCCTTTAACATATTCGGTACCATTATCAGACCTAAAAGTTTTTATTTTAGCATCAAACTGATTAGACACCATAGTATGAAAATCTTTGAAAACAGAAGTCACTTCAGTTTTTGATTTTAACAAGTATAACCAGGTAGCACGAGAAAAATCATCAATGAACAACACAAAATATTTATATCCATCATAAGAATCAATAGGCGCAGGTCCCCATAAGTCGGAGTGAACTAATTCAAACAACTCAGTAGACATAGAAGATGAATTGACAAAAGGTAAACGCGTTTGTTTAGAAAACTGACAAACATCACAGACATCAGAATCAACAGAAGCAGAGGGACAAAGTCTTGACAAGATACGGTTGGATGGATGTCCAAGCCGTTTATGTAAAGTGTGACTTTCAATTACACCACTGGCATGATACGCCTTATTGAGGGAGTTTAGAAAATAAAGTCCATGTGAGTATGTTCCTTTACCAATCGTCTTCTTCGACTTTCGATCCTGAAAGATGACAGATGTTGGAGAAAATATGACATCACAATTTAAAGAATTAGTAATTTTTCCAACAGACATAAGTTGAACAGGAAAGGATGGAACAACCAGAGCATCAGATGGAGCATTATCAGGGAAAGAAACTAATTTTACCACTTCCTAAGGCTGAAACAGTAGTTCCATTTGCAACAGATATATCATGCTTATCAGTTTTCGGAATAAAATTGGTTACTGAAGAAGGACTATTGGCCATATGATCTGTAGCTCCGGAATCAATAATCTAGGAATTAATTTTGGAATTGGAAGTAAGATAAGCATGAAAATTACCTGACATGTGAGAGGAAGTGGATGGACTGTTGCCAGAAGAGACAGTCTTACTGAGTTGTTGAAGAAGATGACCCAACTGATTGATTGAAAAAGAAGTCTCGGCTACAGCAGCATGATCCTTCCGACCCTTATATTCAGATTTGAGATGAGGATGTAATTCCCAGCAGCGATCCTTGGTATGCCCAGTTTTCTTGCAGTGATCACATTGATAGGGTTCCTTCTTACCCTTGTAGCGAGAAACATTCCTGTTTTTGTCAGAAAAATGAGGCTTTCTTTTATCATCCTTTTCGGCCAAAAGGACATGAGATTCAATATTTTTTGTTGAAGTTTTGGATTCTGAGCTCATAGTCTTTCTTCAAGTTTCCTCTCACTGAATAATAGCACAAACACCAGCGAGGGTGGGTAGTGTGGCATCCATCAGAAGATTGCGCCTTATGTATTCATACTCAGGCTTCAGACTATGAAGTAGTGAGAAAATTTTATCCTCCTCAGCTCGTTTCAAAAGAGTTTGAGCATCAGTGGTATGTGGACGATACAGGTTCAATTCGTCCCACATTTTTTTTAGATTCCCAAGATGTTCACTAAAGGTTTTTTCACCTTGTTGGGCTGCAGCAATTTCACGAGTGAGTTCAAAAATACAGGCAGCATTATTTTGGTTCCCATATAATTCAGCGATGGAATCCCACAGTTCTTTTGCTGAATTAGAAAAAGTGAAAATTTTGGCAATATGAGTTTCCATTGAATTGAGTAACCATGATCGAACAAGCTGATCATTGGATATCCAATCCTCATATCCCGATTCAGTAGTTTGAGGACACTGTTTATCACCATTAACGAAACCAAATTTTTTCTTGCCACCAAGCGACAAAGTAACAGCTCTAGACCATGCTACATAATTGATACCATTTAACGGAACTGATGAAAGTCTCCAACTAGGATTCGAATCAAACTCAGCCATGAAAAGAGCAAGAAAGAAGACGCAAAAAAACACTTACAAGATTTCTGAAAAACACCAGATTACAAGAAGAGGCTTTTTACTGCGCGAACCAAACTTTTTGTTTTATTTGCTGGCCGCAGTTGACTTCACATGCCCCAGACCTTTTATGAGGCGCTTCTGGCTCTAGCTCCAGCAGCTCTCAAGATTGCCACAGAAGCTTAACTTTGATTCCAGCGACTCTAATCTCCACGCCAGAATCATTTTTATTAACAGGACCTCGATTTTCCCCAAGAAATCCGAATTACTGCTTAGTGCATTCAATAAGAGGACGAATGTGGCCTTTGTGGGAGAGATCGGCGGCAGAAGAGGGTTTGATATTTGCAGAGAACCCAAAATGCACCGCACAGAGGAAGATCACAGGTTTGAGAGACCAGATCGCGCGCTGGGAGCACATAAAAAGGTTCAGGAATAAGCAAAAAATGGCCACACACCCTCGAAAACGGCCACACACCCTTGATTCGGCTCAGGAACAAGCCAAAAAACGGCCACAGAAAGAATTGCGCGGCCAAGAAGAAATCCTTGGTCTTCACAACTGTAGAAGCTGCGTACCAACACAAAGGATGGCAGGAACAAGCGTTGGGATCTGGCAAGATCACAAAAAAAAAAAATGCGGATTGTGATTCAGATCTGGCAGGATCACAAAAAATGCGAATCGAACAGAGTCTCCTGTGATGAAATCAGACTAAAACCTGCTCTGATACCATAAAGAAACCATTCAGAACACACAGATGTATGTGGTTCGGCTGTAGCCTACGTCCACGGAGAAGGGAGAGAGATTGATATTATTCATAATTGTGTGTATGGAGATTACAACACTTCTGCATATAAAGAGATACAACAGCCTTAATTAGAAGGCACAGATTAGGACGAATCCCACAATTTATGCTTTCTCCAGCACAGATAGATAGATACAAATCCTGATAATCTCTCTTCTCCAACACATGGCTACTAAATTGGCCTCCATAAGTGATGCTTCACTTCCAAATGCTTTTAGCTTTTGCATTGCCTTTGGCATATGCTAAGTCTCACATAATTTCAATGTATCACTTGGCACATGAAGACGTGAATTGATTGTTATTAATATGATGGGCCATTGGCTAAGTAAACGGCTCCATGCGTGGCCATTTGAATGCCATTCGATATGGCCTCTTTATCTATTCGCACAACCTTTTGCTATGCCATTAATATATTTTTAGTTTTATCCAACGCATATCTTAATATAACTAACATTACTCTCTCATATATATATATATATATATATACACACACGTTATTATATTCCACACACACGTTATTATATTCCATCATTATTCAAAATATAATAACATATATATGTGTATGTGTATGTGTATGTATATGTATGTGTATATGTATATATATATATATATGTACATATATATCTATATGTGTGTGTACGAATGGTCACATTCACATTACGTATCTGCATATGGGTATACGTAGACATTCCTATCTATGCATGTTCATATGTACATACGATCATATGTATGCATCATTGCATATATGCATATAGATATACCCCAACTCACAATATATAAATATCTCATGCTTTATCAAAAGGGTTTTAACACTATGCCTCAAATCATCAAGACAAACAAAAAGGGGATCATAAGTAATAACCCTAACTTACCTATCAACTCGAAAGAATAACAATGTGGCTCAACACATACTAACATTAACTCAACTAGGTTACTCTACCTGATGCAATATGTGTGTGCAGATACCTAGATGATCATGACAATGATTTCCATACCAACCTCTTCTCCTAGATGATACTCTCCCTCCCCCTCTGGAGGGTTCAAACCTATTTTTCATCCAACTTAGTGCAACAAGAACAAAGTTAATTGATAACATAAAATCATATTCATCATATATCATTTACATAATTAACGCATTAAAAAAAAAATCTCATCATAATGCACATTCGTATATTTCATTCATCTATTGTCACTTTCATCAAAATGTAACCTTTCATTTTTAAAGTCATAATCTTACGTTCAAAACATATTTACTCACAAAAGTAAAAGTAATTTGATAATTCGAAGACGGGTTCTAAAAACTTTGACATCATTTTAAAGATTTATTTATTTTGCTCAACATGTGTTATATTTGTCAATAATGTTACCTTAGAATCAAAGTATCTCATATTTTTAAGGCCATGTATGCAGTATATGTTGACAAGAGAGAGTGGATAATTAATTTTCAGCTTTAAATAATATGGATCATGGGCCATAACCAGATGAGATTTCAAACTTGACTCAATTTGAATAAAAGTTGGACGCACGTGTCAATGCAATACTATAATTTACACATACAATTGGTGGTTGAAATATAAATACAAAGGATACATGATAAGTTTTTCATAAAATATAGAATGTGTTTCTAAAGTTTTTCCACATCCAATAAAACATAAATGCTAATCATTACTATTTGAAGAAAGTATTAACATGACACAAATTATTTTTATTGAAACACCCTATTACTCATAACATTGCAACAACAATGGAAAGAATTAATACAATTGAAGAATGTCCAAATAATGAAATTGATGTGGAATTATTAATTAGTAAGAATGCAGGGGTAATGTTAACTTCAAATCTTTGGATACAAGCAACTCTTGTAAATGGAGCTCTAAGATACATTTAAAATATTGTATACAAAATTCATCTATGGTGTGTTGGAAATAGGATACATCATTTAATTGCAATCCTAAACATTATTTATTTCATGTATCTCCTAAGTCCTTGGAAAGTGTTCTCAAACACTAGGATTAGAAAGAGATTAATTTTGAATGAAATAATCATATTAATTGACATTTTTAATTAATTATAAATGATAGGAGCATGTGAGGGCATCCAAGATGAGTTCCTAAATAATAGGAGCACATGGGGTGCCCACATGGAATGTAGAACCCACCTTGAGTTAAGTTAACTATTTGGAGTAAAAGATAACACTTTTGCAATGCATGCAAAGATCCTAGAAGTTAGGGATTGATGTCTACATGCATGAAGTTTAGTTCAATTCAGTTCATATCAGTTTAGTTTGGTTCAGTTTAGTTCAGTTCAGTTATGGTTCAGTTATCCTCAGTTGCATGTAGTTAGTTTCAGTTGAATGCTAGTTGACTTCAGTTAACTTGGAATGCATGACTAATGACTTGAGTTGCATGACAAATAATAGGTGACTACTTTCAGTTAACAAGGGATGATCATTCTTGCATGAATGGTGGAGAGATATGTTTCAGTTAACAAAGAATGACTTGGACCCACCTTGGGTACCCAAGTTGACTTCTTGAAGTTAACACTTTTGCATGATAAGATATTTCAGAAGGCTGAGTTAAGTGGGCCCATTCTTGGGCACCTACTTTGAGGATAAGCTTTGAAGATATCTTCGGAATAAAGGTTGAGTTATGAATTTAGTTTGGGACGCCCAAATGGATGAAGGAGTTGATTTGGCATTGTTCTTTAAGGTAGAACTCTACTTGCAAGAGATAGGTGTAGGTTTTTTGGTGATAAGATTTGAACTTTGTAATTGTAACTCTTTGGAGTTTACAAGGTTGATTATTGCCTATTTATCTCAAGCAAGTTGAAGAGAGTTGGTATCAGTTTTTATTGCAAGTTGTGAAGAAGATTTGTTGAAGGCAAAACAAGCATCTCAAGCAAGGATTGGAATTATTGTAATCTTATTCTGAGATTAAATAATACATTGATTCTTGGTGGAGATTTTTCCCGAAAGGGTTTCTCCACGGTATATGTTGTGTATCTTCTAATATTTTGTCTAATTCTTATACAACCTTTTGTCTTCATTCTAAAAATGATAAAATGAATTAATCAGATAATCACCCACAAAGAATACACATTTAGATCAGCAATCATAAATTTTTACAAAGTATTAAGCTACATAAACACCTCAATTTTCAACATTTGGTATAAGAGCTAAGGTTGGGTAGAGTATTCTAGGATGCCTTTCTCTTAAAAGATTGGTGTTTGTTGGTTGTAGTGGGAGCTTTTACTATAAATTTTGTTATTGTTGATTTTGGAAAAAAGTTTGTTACAATGAATTCTCGTTTAAATATTGAAAGGTTCAATGGATCTAATTATGAGATGTGGAAATTAAAAATGGAGAATCTCCTTGAAGAGAGAGATCAGTAGTTAGCTATTGGTAATGAGACAAAGTCACCTACAACGATGTCAGATGAGGATTGGGCTAAGCTTGATAAGAAGGCAAGAGGGACCATAAGATTATGTCTTGCTGATGTTGTTCTCTTGAATGTTTCAGAAGAAACTACTGCATATAAGTTGTGGAAGAGAATAGGTGATATTTATCAAACTAAGAGTTTTACTAATAAGTTGTATCTGAAAAGACAATTGTATTCTTTAAAGATGAAAGAAGGTGATTCTGTTGCAAATTATTTGAATGCTTTTAATTTGATTTTTAAGTCAGTTAGCATCTATAGATGTAAAGCTAGAAGATGAAGATAAATGCATTTTGTTACTTTGTTCTTTACCAAAGTCTTGGGAAAATATAATTGTTGCTATCAGTGATAGTGGTGCAGATCCGAAGATAGACAATATAATTCCTACTCTCCTATTAGAGGAGATGAGGAGGAAGTCTAAAATGGAAATCCAAGATGCCATGTTTGTAAAAGGTAGGCTTGAGAAAAAGGAACCTAAGGGAGACAAGGAAGGGAAGGGTATGTCAGAAGGACAGAGTAAGGTAAAGTGTTGGAACTGTGGGAAACCAGGACATGTGAAGAAGGATTGTAAGAACAAGAAAGAGATTTTTGATTCTTCTACAAAGGAATCCTCGGATGACAGTAATGATGCATTGGTTATTTCAACTAATATTGTTTGTGATAACTCTTTGCTTTATGTTTCAGAGTGATCTTCATAGAGAGGAGGTAGTCACGATGCCATGTGTGACTCAGTACCAAGTTTCAGTGGGAGTTTTTGGAAGTGACATGGATGCATCATTGGTAAGGTTATCTCCATGTGATTGGAGATATGGTTTATTGGTTTAGAGTGTATTTGTTATGATGTCATGTTATACTCTTGATACTAGTTTAGAGTTTGGCATATTACGTGTTCTCTTGAGACTAGGATGTATGTTATGGTGCATGTGATCTCCTAGGAGGAGATGGTTAGATCATGGATGTCATGTTTATGTTCAAGATTGGAGCTTTGACATTGATCTTGTGTATTTCTCTTATGTATTGGGTACATTAATCGTTTTCTTGATTACTTCATGAAAGTGCTATGTTGCATTTGGAGTTTGGCATGGATTGGTTGGTTACAGGTCCTCATGGATACTTGGAGAAATAGGTGAGGCTTGAGTTCTCTTATGGTAAGAAATATATGTTGGAATGGTTACTTGTAAGAAAATCTATTTTCAATAGTAAAGACCGAGAAGCCTACACCTTGGTTGAAAGTGAGTTCAAAACACTCGGTGGTTTCACATGCCTCCAAAGAAGCATATGGATATAGAGACTTAGGAAAGATATTGGTTTTAATTCCAAGTAAGTTAAACTTGAATGTGATAGTCAGAGTGCTATGTGTTTACCCAAAATCCTATGTATCATGCTCGTACTAAGCATGTTGATGTTAAGTATCACTTTGTGCGAGAAGTAGGGAAAACTTTAGTGGCGAATCTTCACCAGTTGGTGACTTCTAGGAATCGGTCAAGTCGAAATTGGAAAATTTCTCGCACCCAACAGAATGTCCAAATCGCCCAGATTTTATGAACTATAGGTACAATGCATGTCCATTCACCAATGAGTTTTTTTTATGAGGCATATTTAAGCAACAAATTTGCCATTGTCAAATTACGCGTTTCAATTGGACCAACTAATATTTTCACCTAGAATCCTGAAAGCATTTAATAAAACACCTACATATTCACCAATACTATTAAAACAACATTGTATCAGGACCCATTTCGCCAATTAAAATTTACAAATAGTTGCTTGTGAAGACCCATTTCACCAATTAAAATTTAAAAAAAGTTGCTCATGAGGACCTATTTCGAAAATAACATTAAAAAAAAATTACATGAGGACACATTTTGCCTTAGAAATTACAACGTATTGTTGTATAAACAAGCGAGATTCGCCAAATATTTAATATACCATTTAAAAATCCTATGGAATTTTCCAAATATGGAATCATGGATTGATATAAATACAATTGAAAGTGTCATTTATGCTTACACATTTTGTTCAGTTCTAAGGTTCTACTTCTCCATTCGGAAGCCAGCGAAAGCCAAAAATATAGACTTAAAAGGTGAGTGATCATTTCTTCACAGTGTTATTAGTTATAATAATAAGTTTTCTTTATCTCTTTTCCATTCTTGCTTCAACAAAGTGAACCTTAGAAGTTAGAACCAAACTCTGAAGTTTCAAATTTTTTGAAACCTTCGACCCACTGAGTAGAAAGATGACTAGGAAAGACTTGCAAAACAACAAAGTGAACCATCAACCAAGTCGAGGAATCGGGAAGTTATAAAAATTTAGAACTCTGCGACAAGGTTATAAAACTCTGAGGACTAGTGACTAAGGTTAGGAAGAGCCAAAATTTTTATATTGTATTCCATGGTATTGAATTTCATATGTGATTCTGCATCATTTTTAAAGAACAACAATTATCACACTACTTATAAATTCCTATTGCATTTCCATTCACACAATCTTTGATAAATAACTTAAAGGAATATTATTAATCCATTGCTTGAATAGAAGCTAATAGTTCAACATCCATACCTTATAAGTTATTATAAGCTAACAAAAGCTAACAATTCAACATAAATAACTTATAAAGGCATCCACCCAACTTAAACAATAAAAGCTTAAACTACCAAATCACCTAAATTATATTGAGAAATCCTTATGCATCCATCACCATAAAATCTTTATTCACAGATAAACATTCCACAGCAATGAAACTATCCAAAAATCTATCATTCCAATAATAAACAATCCACTGGAAAATATAGAGTTTTTTTTGTCTTGATAATGATTTCTTGAAGACAACCGTTTTAGAAATTAAAATAAAATGTCTTTGAAGTATCAAGAGAGCCAAATTAAAGAAAATAACATAAAAACTAAAAACTAAATAGTGGTCCCACTCCCAGCACCAACTCCTTCGCTTTCAATTATTTCTGCCTCCTTCTCCTTCAGTAATGCCTCTTGTGCCTTTACTCTTTGCCTGTATTCTCGGTACTTGGTGACAATTGCGGTGATGTTTTTGCTTCCTGGAGTTGTAGTAATCAGTAACCTAGTTCTCCATGTGGCCAAATCCTCTTCAAACTCAACCAACATCTGAGATCTTTTCTCTTCTCCACATTTATAATTCCTCAGGTGGATCTCCATTTGACTGAGTTTCAAGAAGGACTTCCATGTCACTGTAGCAAGATCAACTATTTCTTTCTTGAATATCTCTCTAAACTTCAGAGAGATCTCTTTTATATCTAGAATGTTTTCATCAAACTCATCAATAATTTCCACTCCTAGAATACGACAATCTTCTTTAACTTCCACCAACATTTCATAATATTGTTCAAGTGTATTATTAATTTCCTTCATATTATCATATATATTCAATTTCTATTCCAATGAAACAGACCAAGAAGGGTCTAGCTCCTTAGGATTATTCACAATTTTCTCACCAATTAATATCTTCAGATCCATAGAGTTCAATTCTTTCATTTCCTGAGCAAGCACATAGAGACTAGTTTGATCTTTTCTAAGCTACTGAAGTTATGTTACTAACTCCTTCGTCTTATTAACAACTTGAGTGTAAAAGAGCACAGATTGATTTAGAAAGAAGATAGCCTCTTGATATATTTTATTGATCCCCTCACAAGCAGCTCTGGAATAGCTCAAATTCTTTTTAATTTTCTCTATGGTGAGCACATCGATGCCCTCTACCTGAGAACTTGAGGCTTCATTAGATGTAGGAGGAGTGGCCATGGAAGAAATAAAGTTACTCAATGTGAGGACTTGAGATTCCAGTTTTTTTTTTTTTTCCTCTGTTCTTTCACTCTTTTAATCAAGGTATTGACTGAATAATTGGCATGGTACACATCACCTTCCAGTGTTGGAGGCCCCATATCAACATGTTTGACTTTATAGTCTACCTCTGTTATTTCATCTTCATTTAAATCCTTCACAGGATCGACAATTTCTAACATTTGATTTCCAGAAGTAGCATCGGTCACCATCCTTGACATTCTCCTAGATTTCTTAGGTTTTGAAGAGCTTTTAAGTAACTTTGAAACTGTATCCACTCTAACTGTCATTGTAGGAATATGCTTTCTCTTCTTCTCCATTTCTTTTCTCAGCCATCCTGGGGAGGCTACTACCAAACCAAAATCTTCATTTCCACTAATAGTTTCTTTAGTAACATTAGGAGTGATAGGTGGATTATCAACCAGAGGTGGAGAAGAGGGAAATTTAGAGTCAGACAAAGGAGGAAAGATATTATCTTCAGCAATTTGTTTAAAGATAGCTTCAGAATCTACAACCACAAGTTTTCCTTGATTGGTCTTCTTCTTAGGGGTAGGAGAAAGCACATTGTCTTGTTCACAGATGCTCTTCAACTTGACTGTTTCTTCTAGCCTATCACCATCACCTCCTGACTGATAATTTGCACTAGAGGACCTCACAGAGGGTTTCCCTAATGATACACTTGCACTAGATGCTTGTGTAGACCCCTGTTCATTCTTTTGTGATGACTTAGGCTCATGACAAGACCAACAACTTGTTGCCATTTCCCATCCAACTAGTCCTAGGTTCTTTTAAGCACTGGGGCAGCACACACCCTCATATCTAAAATTTCACTTTGTCTCCAATCAACCCTGGGGTGGGATTTATTAGGCAATTTTTCATATGTAGGATCTATGATTGTTGAATCCTCAACTACATTTTTAGGAATGTGAAATGACAGACCAAAAGACTATATTTGTTTTAGCATTAGCCTCATATAATCTCTTCTCAAAACTTCCTTCTCATCGACACAATCTTCCCAGAAATCTTTGATAGATGGCTCATGCCGATATAAGCTCCCTCCATAGAGATTATGCTTCACAAAACCCTTACTTTCAAAATTAGCTCTCATAGATAGATTCTGGAGGTTATATTCCTTGAGAATTCCTTCATCTCCCCTGGCCATCTGGTTTGTTTTGCACATAAAAGAACGAGTCTCCAATGGGAAGACATACCCTCATTTACCCATGTTCGTATACTTAATATTAACCATGGCCATTTGTCAACAAACTTCCAAAAATATCACTAAATCTTGAGGATACCGAGGTAATTTAAATAGGGCTTTCTCAAAACACCCTATTCTCATATAGGAAAACTTATCAAATTGGATATAAAAACTCCCAAATTTTGATACAAGAGAAATTGATTTAGGGGAAAGGCGCATTAATGAATTTCCATCTAGCTTCCTCACGACCTCCATTAAAAATGCATCATTAACACGACAAAAATCATCCATTCTAAATTGTTTAGTGAATTGAGGAAAACATTTATACACAGGCATATTAGAATCTGGTGTTCCTTGCAGCTCCAACCCAAGCCAAAAGGACCTCTGACTACCTACAATGTAAGTTAGGGAAGAACACATACAAAAAGTAGTAGTTTTATGGAAATTAATTAATTGCTCATTCAAATGGAAGCAAATAACTTCACCCGAGTCAATGAAAATGTTCTCATCACAGACTATCAAGATAAACCGGAACATCCAATCCTAAAATAACTCAACCTGTGGATATCCAACAACGCAGTGCAATAAAGCAATACCATCTACAATTTCTCCCTTAAAATGCAATCTTTTGAGTTTACTCAGTAGTTGCGACTTACCTTTCTTTTCAAAATTCAACCAAGTTTTGGCCATGGAGTTCTTACACCAGTCGTTATTCACTTTGAAAAATTCACCTGCCACTGCGACAAACATATCTTCTATAGGTTCCCTTTCTAGAATCCCCAACGCGCGAGAAACAACTTCACGAGAAATTTCTGCAATTACAGTTATGTCCACGGCTTTAATTTCCAATGTTTGTGGAATGTACCTTCTTGCACATGCACTTATCAATTCCACACTCAACACAGCTTCTAGAAACCCTCTAGCCTAAGCTAGCCCTCTTTCTAAGAGTTTTATATCCAGCTCAGACTTGTCATCCCTCTTCAAGCGTTCCCAAAATTCGTCTAACTTAAAAGGTCTGAGCGTCGTATCCCTTACGCCAACCCAACGTTCACTCTACATGAGCACAAATTCTCAGAAAATGAATGTTTGCACATGAGATTCTGAGAAGTACTGGCCTTGGCCAAGAACGAGAATGCAGGATAAAAGTCTGAGAAAAAAGAATGTTTGCACTTGAGAAGTACTGGCCTTGGCAAAGAATGAGAATGCGGGCTAAATGTCTAAGTACAACTTCGCCACCCACTTATGCCATTATTTTTTATAGGACATGCTTTAAATGTGGCATTCAATTTCATACCTCGAAAAGATAGTCTTTAAAAGTGCATGCTTTTGGAAATTCCTGAAAAGACAACTCAAGTTTATTTTGTACATAGCATTCAATGAGATGTCAGACGACGATGCCTTTGAAAGGAAAGATAAGTCCATCATGTCACGTGGTCGTTGAAACTTGGAACCTCAAAACCAAATTCTGAAGTTTCAATGTTTCTGAAACCTTCAACCCATCGACTAAATCCACACACCGTAACTCAAAGGTTACGTATGCATGAACTTAAGTTACTCCACAAAGTGAACCAAGTTGGGGAATCAGGTGGTTATGAATATTTAGAACTTCACGACAATGTGACGTGTCACATGGTTATAAAACTCGGAGGCCTAGCGACTAAGCTTGCTTTGTTCCCTTATTTTGAGTCTATAACCATACATCAAATGTTCATCGAACAATTGAGTAATTTATGATATAAATAATAAATATGTGTTTTAAAGTTTTTTTTATTTTTAACCATTAATGCGCTCGAATTATCAAGGCCTTTATAAAATGAATTATAATCTCACATTAATAGCACAACCATTAATAGCACAGTAACACTTAACATTGCAAAGGACTTAATAAAAGGAATTACAATGTCAAATTAATAGCACAACCATTTACTTTATTACAAATGAATTAGAATGTCACATTATTACATAGTATAAATACAAATGTAAGTGCAAGTGTCAAGCTTCTATTGGATCGCTGGTGAAAACGTAAATGTAATTAATACATGTGTATTGCTTTATGTTTTACTTTTAAATCTGCATGCAATTTATTTATTTTTGCTAGGTAAAACATTGCTAGGGGCAACACCCTGTATTGATTATCAAAAAAGGATTACATGAGTTTTTGTTTTTCAAAAAACCACCCTGAAGGCCTTTTCTATCAAGTGACCTTCCCTGATCAGCTAGCCCACCCAAATTTTCATGCATTACAAAATTGGCCTAAATTTTAGTACAGGTACTCCAAGACTCGGGATTGACTCAGTTACCCTATTACTATTACTATTACTATTCAACAACAAAAAGTTGAAATCATACCCAGCCAGACTTTATCATTCATCATCATCCTCTTCATAATCATCATCCTCTTCCTCATCATCATCCTCTTCATCATCATCATCCTCTGACTCTATTTGTTTTAGGTACGCCTTGCAATTTGCAATCACTGGGCAGTCTGCTCCACATTTCTAGTGCGTTGGGCATTTGGCCTTTTCCTCTAGGTCCCTAGGATCATTCACAAGCCATTCTTCCCCATCTCCAAGGTCCCAATCATCATCTTCACCCGCTACAATTTCCTCTGCCATACCTTCGTCCTTCACGTATCTCATTGCCCACCCACGTGAGAGATTGGTCGTCAGCTTTGCTGCCCTGAGGAGAAAGAAAATGCTACAATCCCTTTCAGCCCACAATTTTTCAAATCCTTCTGGGTTGATGGTTCGTACCAAAGGAAACTTCATTACCTCTCTCCCTCTCATCTACATCATGTAGTAGTTTTGTGGCATGGGGATTTTCCTATTCTCATCCACATTATCTAGCGCCTCATCAATGTCACCCAGCCATGGTGCACGAAGACCATTTGGGTCAATTTTTTTCTTATCTCTTTTGAGACTCCCATGTGCAAAAGGATTGCTAAGAACATTGTCAGAATCTTCGTATTTTCTCTGGCTCTGTGATAAGCCTTCAAAAATTCTGGCCCAACCACTTGCTTGGTTGCCCAAAGAATGAGTGGATGGGTTGAATTCATCAGCCCCTGCAGTCGCTTATCGGTTATTTCTCCTCTAAAGGCCTGTTGTTGCTTCTCCATGTCCAATGCAAGCGGTGTTTCCATTTTACTCCTCGCCCATAGCTCGCCTTTCTAGAATTTTCTACCACTACTTCGAATTTTGCAAATGCAATGTGATAAATGGCTACTTACTCCACCTTTGTATGCATTTATTTCATAAATAGATAATACTGAATTTCTCAAAGGAAAAAAAATTGATGGCAACTTTCTTTTTTCATTTGAATTGCTTTATGTTTTAATTTTAAATTTGCATGCAATTATATCATAAATAGATAATAAATTATGGGCCACTAGTGCCGCTACCAGCCTGATTCGTGCAAACCAAAAACCCAACTTAGTCAATTTGTGTATCTGAAGCCTTAAATGTATAATTAAAAATTAAAATGTTTAATTTGATTGATGTCTGGCTACATGCAAATTGTACCTCAATCTGACAAGTTGTCAAAATCTCCAAACTCCATTCAACACTACTAGTGCCACTCAAATGATATGAAATCATTACAAATCTTGTTTCATTAAAGCTATGAGTTGTCCAATCAATCGCTTCAGATGTTCAAAACTAAAAGATTGAGAATTTCAATTAAATGAAATGTAATACATTGAGGCATTGAAAAGAGAGAAATGAGCCTTGATCTCGCCATGTGTCTACATCTAACGGTTCTTGTGTTATTCTAGAGGTTTCAATTCACAAATCTACTGCTTCAAAGATTTACTTCCGGAATGCAACTATAGTCGTCTATCAAAAATTCATCGAATGGTCATGGTTATTGTTATCAATTAGATTTGCACCCTATTGAATACAAGATTCAGCAATCTACTGAAACATGGAAACCTTCTTCAGATGTGGGTGATCTGAACGAAGAAGGAATCTCCAGAGTGAGTTGGTTCTCCGAATGATGAATATTATTCTAAGTATTTTATGAGGGAAAGAGTTAGAAGGATGAACTAAAATTAAAATCTACATCTAACTGGTATTTCACTAGAAGCTATGAGATTCAAACACTGACACTCACAATAGATTTTCTATCACAATAAATCTCACAATCTCACTAGCAAATACTTCCATCAGTATTTTGCATGAAGATTCCTAAACGAAATACAACAAACAACCTGAAACTATGCAATTCTGAAACACAACTTACAACAGCAAGACAAAAGAATTCTGATTTGAACCACAAGGACATCAAATTTCTATTATAAAAATGAGATAGAAATGAGAGAGAATTCTGCTGCTTTATTAAAACTGAAAGAGTGTATCTATCTAAACTGAGTACAACTGAGTTTACAAGCTCAAAACGCTGAGAGCAAGAAAATTGTAATCTAAACTGAGAAGCCCGAAGAAAACTAAGTTTCTTCAAAATATAACTCTCAAGAAACCCTAATCCGAGCTCACAAAGAAGCTCAAGGAAAAAAGCTTCAAACTGTCTCAAAATTCTGCATAAAAGTAGAAAAAACATACTGTTTCCATGATCATACTGAAAAGCCTCTAAAAATAGGCTAAATCTGCTTTAAAAACAAATAAAGCACCTTATCTCTCCAAGATGAAACTCAAATCCAACCCAAGGCAGAAAATTCAACATCAATATGCTAAAAATAGCAAGAAAACATAAAACAATTTATAAAGTATTACTTTATGCTTCTGCTTTACAAGGTTTGCAGATTTTACAATTGTTTTATTTTTGCAATTAAAGATTGCAAAATCTTTTGCAAAAAATAAATACAACCTTATTTCTCCAATACAATATTGATTTTCTCAAAAAATCATAAAACATAGGATAATATCTCTTATCAATCTCTTCAATCAACAAATGATTTCTCAAAAATCAATCAAAACAATTGATATGCATGGATATTTAAATTGATTTTTTTAAAATCAATGAAGATATAACCTAAGGCATATGTATGAAAATGCTTCTAGGCAAGAGAGGAGAACTTAAACAATATTGAAAGTTTACCATTACGGCATCAATCACCATGTATTGTTTAGACTTAAGGGTAAATGATTATCGGCCACCATGGTATTTATCTGGCATAGAGATTTCAAAGATTAAAGCATAAATCTCCTAAGTCGAATTAGGTTTTGGAAAACCCTAATGAACAAAACTGCCATACTCCACTTTCTTTCACTTCATTTGACTTGACAAGTCTTTCTTCTACTATGAAGAGCGCCGCCATACTTAGGGTTTGAAGTCTAAGACTCATTCGAGCTTCCTCTCTTCTTGATTCTAGTCACAATCGGCCCCCCATAGCTCAGAGTAAGAATTATCTCCTTTATGCTATACATTTTTAGCTTCTTTGATGAAAATGAAGGCCTTACAGGCCGCGGCCATAACACAATTCCTGATGTATTTTATGATTTCAATGTTTTTGCTTTGTTAACTGTTCACTGGCCGCCATGAGAGGGTTTGAGCTGGTGTTTGGTTTAGACTTTGGAAGCTCTATAGCTCTGGCCACGGTTTCTTTGTTCTCCCACAGGCATGAAATAGTAAGTTCTTATCATTCCATTTGCTCTATGTTGTTCACAAAGCTTACGAAAGCTTGAAACTATGATGGTCGTGGCTTCTTTGTCTCTTCATTGGACTTTGTAGCTCGACCCATCAAAGGAAATTCACATCTTTGTATTCTCCGAAACAAAACTAGATATGGGTATTTGTTATTTTGAAGAAATCACTCTTACTTTGGGACTTTCTCTTACGGAGCTCGACCATTATGATTTTTTTTACTTCTTTATTATGTCGTTTCATACAAAAATCCTCATATGGGTATTTCCTTAAAGTTGTAATAGTTGTATTTAAATTCAAAACCCCACTGAGGGTAATGATAATTTGTATACTTTACTTATCAATCAAAACTCGGGCTTGATCCAGTATGGCATTTATTGACACTCTGAAATCCTCAATTTTCTCTACATGGGTATTTGATATCTAGAAGAAATCTGTGCATTTGTCTAAAAACCCTCATATGGGTATCTTGTACATATGATAAAACATTTATCTTGTTGTTCTGATAAAATACCCATATGGGTAAGCTAGAAATGATGAAAATCTGTATACTTAATTTGGAATCCCAATGTGGGTATGCTCGAAAGAATAAACAAAAATTTATATTGTTATTTCAAGTTGGGCCGAACTCACCATGGCATTCTGCTTTCTCAGTTTTCTCTATATGAGCACTTTGAATTCTGAAGCATGTTTCTATCTGGATGCATCTTCTGTTGTGTTACAGCCTGTCCATGGGAATACTATGCATTATGAGAAACACATATTTCTTCTCCTTACTTCTGAAAACCCTTGCATGGGTAAGCTGGAAATTGAACTATCTTCTTTTAAAACCAAAACCCCAAGATGTGTGAGCTGTATTTTGAAGGAATCTGTGTGTTAAATTCAAACCCCAATGTGGGTGTATAAACAAAATCTGTATTTTCTGATATCTGTGTAAAATCTGGGCTCCTTTTAGCATTTGAATTCTTCAATTTTCAGCATATGGTATTTTTAATTTGTAAAGAAAACATGCTTCTGAATGTATCTTCAGCTATATTCCAACTCATCTTCTTTCTATAGAAAATTCCCATGTGTTTCTTTTCATTACCATTGAAAACCCTCACAGAGTATAAGAGATTCTGGAAATGTATCCTTGTTTTATTTTCAATTGCCATTATATTGTTGTTCTCTTTACACACAAAAATCCTTTGATTTAAATTTGAACATTATTCCTTTACTCTAATTTCTTATTCAGTCACAATCTTCAGGAATACACCCTAAATCCCCACTCCAACATTTTCTGCAACCTCTGCTTATCCTGAAAATAACTTTATGAATTTAAATCTTTTTCAAACCTATGCACATTTCTTGTCTGATACTTGAAAATCCTTGAAGATATAGTTTGGAAACATGACAAAACAATTCCCTCAAGCAGTGTATCTTGATTGTTTTCTTTCAAATAACAGTAATACATCAGCTATGTTTAAAGCAATCATTTGCACTTTCTTTAATCAAATACACCACTTACTGTACTGATGGTCGTCATCCACTATTCTGATAGAAATTTGAAGCTCTCTTCACTTTCCTTTATTATGTAAAACTGTTCATGCACAAATACCTTCCTTGAATGAAGATCTGAAACAACACACTTTGTTAAGGCATTATGTATGCATGTTCACTATCCTTGATTGAAAGAAATAAAACTGTTGAACTGAACCTTGCATGACATTATGAACATGATGAACAAATAACACTGTAGCAAAAGAACATAAACCATACAACAATGCTTGAGATGAAATGCACTCA
This sequence comes from Sequoia sempervirens, assembly GCA_007258455.2. Lineage (NCBI taxonomy): Eukaryota > Viridiplantae > Streptophyta > Pinopsida > Cupressales > Cupressaceae > Sequoia > Sequoia sempervirens. The sequence continues at coordinate 9,576,917 of VDFB02000012.1, read as the reverse complement.
GTTAAATGATTGAGCGGATTAAACCCACTATTCGCCTGTAGCTTTCAGAAAGCATTTACATGATTGTTATGAATGCACAGTTGGTTTAATGGCTTGATAGATAACTCTGCTTTACTCTTTCAGTTGTATATCATTTCTTTTCTTGATGAATATGATGATGCAATTACTATCTCGGCCCACTTGGAATGAATAAGGGCAACATGCCGAGCTCTACCCTTGTGGGAGCCCATTTTTCTCCCATGCTTGGTCTTCAAATAATAATCAGCTTTGATATTTTCCCTATACCTGCACAAAGAAACAAATGATGTTAGCATAAAAACAATTTATCATGATGATGATGTCTTCTCCTTTTGTTCATGCTTTTGCACTTTTCTTGATTGTTCCAGTGTATGATTAGTAGCAGATTGCATTATTGTTGGTGATTCATATAGGTACCTTCATAGTCGGAGCCTCCTACATCCCTCTCTCCCTTCATACAGGTCAACAGAGCTTGGAAAAGACAAAAGGTGCACCACTTCGGCATCGACCATCAACCAATCAGGCAATGATGATTATGTTGTTACTTATGTGATTTCCTCTTTTAATGCATCTTCCATAGTGTAGTGTGATACTAGTGATGCATTGTAATAGTTACATCCACGGCTTGTGTGGATATTTTATTTCAATCCTATGCTTTTCATTTCAAAAAGAAAATGCATCTCAATGCAAATCTATATTATCATTTGAATTCTCGCAATCAAATGAAGCACTGTAAATATGAATTATTTCATGAAATAAATAAAAGCAATCTGAAATGCTTTGTTGTTTATATGCTCAATTTTGTACTCCATTTGATTCTAAAACATTGAATAGCACTTATGAAATTTTTATTCCTCTTTTCAAAGCATAACTGTCACTTGATTAATAATGAACAAGGTGCAAACAACACTTAAGCATAATGAAAAAATAACTGTAACTTCACTTCTAAATATAATAGTATTAAATCCAGCTCCACCAATTGAGCTATATCAAAAAATTGGTAACAATTATATTGATTTTCCTTTACATCCTTTGGGTTAAATGTTCTTAATTTTTTAAGCCTTAGTCCTATGTTCTTCCTAGGCGGTCCCTCTTTTAAAACCAACTTTCTGCACATGCATATTTCTACCACTTAAGTTCTTCTATTGCTCATCGCCAAAATCCAACCCATCGGGTTCATTAACACGATGATGAGCCTTGATCTCCCCACGTGTTCATATCGAATGGTTCTAGTGTAATTTTGGAGGTTTCAATTCACAAATCTACTGCTTGAGAGATATACTTATGGAATGCAACTATAGTCGTCCATCAAAAATTCATCGAACGATAGTGGTCCATAATGTCGCGTAGCCGCTAAAACTTGGAACCTTGGAACCAAAGTCTGAAGTTTCAAAGTTGTCAAAACTTCTAACCCACCGACTACATAGATGACTAAGAAAGACTTGCAACTAAGGTTAGGAAAAGCACCAAAACCTTGACTTTGGTGAATTAAGATAGGAAATGTGGCAAGGACAATGCATTTATGAAGTGAAGATCGCGGGCAAATTTTAGCAAGTGGACATGACTGGAGGATCGATGGGTAATTAAGATCGATACATGTGGAGTTTGGAAAATTATTACCTCTCGTCCAAGCCTGGAATTTTCCTGTCACTTTACGTTTTATGAAAAAATTTAACTGTCAAAAAGATATTTAATTTATATTTTTTATATAAAATCTTTTATATTCAAATATTATTGATTTTATTAATCATACATATTAAATAAATGCTATAAAATAAATGTTGTTGAATTTTTTTATAGTTTAATCCTTAAATTCATCTATCTAAAAACATAAATTATTTGTAAAAGGCAAATAAAATTTCAACATACTCACCAATAAAACCAAATGTTGTATTATCTTGAAAAAAATCAAAGTTGAGAATCATTGTAAACAAAATGCTATAAAATAAATGCTATTGAATAAATCATATATATTAATATAAAGTGAAATTAGAAAGAATTATTCCAATTCTAAACTAATTTATATTTTTATCATAAACATTAAATTATATTCTTTAGATTTATCTTCATCCATCAGCTACCAAAAATTATTCCAATTTTAAACTAATGCTATAAAATATACTTTAGAAAGAATTATTCCAATTCTAAACTAATGCTATAAAATATACTTTAGATTTATGTTCATCCATCAACTACCAAAAAAGATGATTAGCCAGCACAGTTTCCATTTCCAACATATCAAATTATCCCTAATCATACTCGCATGAAGTCTACCCTTCCAACCATTGTTTGTGCCCCAAGGTGTTTTACAATTGCAATGCAAATCTAGACATAACCCCCAAAAAACAAAATCACAGACAAGATTTAGTACAGTAATCTAAAAAAAAATTAAAACTTGTACTACTCAGACGCCTTCGATGAATTACCCATCTCCAACGGCTCTATCTCCATTAACGGCTTCATCTTCTTCCTCGGACGTAGACCCTTCTTTTCACGCATCTCTTCTCTGGCGATATCTTTAGATTCTTTATGACCTTCTCGACCTCCATTAGCTTGACGCAGATTTTGAGTGCTTGCCACCCGCACTCTGCACCTTCTCACCACACAACTTTGGTGCATCCTTTTGGGCACCTGATAAAGAGATTATTTAAATCCGCGAGCTCTGGGCCTCCACCATCCATGCCTTCAACCTTAACAAGCCCAACTCCTAGTATCGCCCATTCCAGAATGCCTTCCATCTCCTCTAAAAGATATTTATGAACCAGAGTTTTCATGACTTTTCTCACTACATCCATCGGCTCTCCTAAGTCCAGACCCCAAGCCATGACCAACGAATAAATATCCATATTGGTCCTATATCTGTGCTTTAATTTTTCATAGCCATTACCCAAAATAAATTGAACTACTTGCGCCACCTGCACATCCTTGAAGAGAAATAAACCCCGCAGCTACTTCATAGACGCTTTGCCAACGAAAGGGTCCAACTTCCTCCGCGATGTCAAGGTGAAACTAGCCTCCATTGTTTCTCTGGTTCACTGGCTTCCTGACAAACACCCACTGCTGACTGGCTACATGAGATGTGTGTCATTAGTACATCTCAATTTTCCAACCATCTCCATTAATGCCTATTCTGAAATGTACTTCCAGCGCTGGCAAAAAACCTTCATAAATGCTTCACTTTTTACGAAAACTTCCACGCCTCCTTCACTTCCTAAACAATGTTTAATTTTCCAATGTTTTTTTCTTAATCATTTGAAAATAGGTTTAATTCGCCAATGAATTTTATTTTTTAGTTTGAAAAAAAGTTTTAATCACCAACAAAATTATTTTTTCTGGTTTGAAAACAGGTTTAATTCGCCAATTGAAATATTTTATTGGTTTGAAAATAGATTTTAATCGCTAATGGAAAAATTTTAGTGGTTTTAAAAAAATTACATTTCGCTAGGATTTTCCACAGACTTCTAACAATTAGAAAAGATTCGCCAATGGACATTATTTTTTTTCAGGAAAAACGAAAAAAATCGCCACTAAAATTAATATTTTTATTGGGAAATATACAAGATTCGCCAGGATTTTGCACCTTCATCGAGGGGGGGGTTTCTTAAAGTTTTCCCTAGCGAGAAATGGTTGAGAGTGGGAAGGTATTAATTGAGAAAGTTGACACTTTAATTAATGTTGTAGATTATCTTATGAAACTAGTTCCTACAGATAAGTTCTCTTGATTTTAATCATTTGCTTAGGGCTTCATGATTATGTAGGTTGCATTTGAAGTTGGCATGGGTTGATTAGTTGGTGCAAGAAGGCCATTGGCATTGAGTTTGTACTTGATTTATAATAATTACTTGTTTAGAATAATTGCAATGTATAATGTCAAGTGGGAGAATGTTGGAAATAGGATGTCATTTAATTGCAATCCTAAACATTATTTATTTCATGTATCTCCTAAGTCCTTGGAAATTTTTCTCAAACACTAGGATTAGAAAGAGATTAATTTTGAATGAAATAATCATGTTAATTGACATTTGTAATTAATTATAAATGATAGGAGCATGTGAGGACATCCAAGATGAGTTCCTAAATAATAGGAGCACATGGGGTGCCCACATGGAAGGTGGAACCCACCTTGAGTTAAGTTAGTTGTTTGGAGTAAAAGATAACACTTTTGTAATGCATGTAAAGATCCTAGAAGTTAGGGATTGATGTTTACATGCATGAAGTTTAGTTTAGTTCAGTGCAGACCAGTTTAGTTCAGTTTAGTTCAGTTTAGTTCAATTTAGTTTAGTTTAGTTTAGTTCAGTTCAGTTCAGTTCAGTTTAGTTCAGTATCAGTTCAATTCAGTTTAGTTTAGTTCAGTTGAGTTTAGTTGAGTTATTATTCAGTTATCCTCAGTTGCATGTAGTTAGTTTTAGTTGAATGCTAGTTGACTTTAGTTAACTTGGAATGCATGACTAATGACTTGAGTTGCATGACAGATAACAGGTGACTACTTTCAGTTAATAGGGGATGATCATTCTTGCATGAATGGTGGAGAGATATGTTTCAGTTAACAGAGAATGACTTGGACCCACCTTGGGCACCCAAGTTGGCTTCTAGAAGTTAACACTTTTGCATGATAAGATATTTTAGAAGGCTGAGTTAAGTGGGTCCATTCTTGGGCGCCTAATTTGAGGATAAGCTTTGAAGATATCTTTGGAATAAAGGTTGAGTTATGACTTCAGTTTGGGACACCCAAATGGATGAAGGAGTTGATTTGGCATTGTTCTTCACGGTATAACTCTACTTGCAAGAGATAGGCGTAGGTTTTTTGGTGATAAGCTTTGAGCTTTGTAATTGTAACTCTTTGGAGTTTACAAGGTTGATTATTGCCTATTTATCTCAAGCAAGTTAAAGAGAGTTGGTATCAGTTTTTATTGCAGGTTGTGAAGAAGATTTTTTGAAGGTAAAAGAAGCATCTCAAGCAAGGATTGGAATTATTGTAATCTTATTCTAAGATTAAATAATACATTGATACTTGGTGGAGTTTTTTCCCGAAAGGGTTTCTCTGTGGTATATGATGTGTATCTTCTAATATTCTATCTAATTCTTCTACAACCTTCTATCTTCATTCTACAAATGATAAAATGAATTAATCATATAATCACCCACAAAGAATCTGTAACAAAGAATACACATTTAGATCAGCAATCATAAATTTTTACAAAGTATTAAGCTACATAAACACCTCAATTTTCAACATGGTGCACTACATGCACATATGGCATTTAATATTCACAAAAGAAAATTAATAAAATGAATGAATGTTAAAGATTACTAGTCTAGATATGAGTGGCAACATATGAGCTCACTACATATGCATGGATTTGTATGGATAAATGGAGCATCAAGCATGAATAATGTTGATTGGCCAAATGAAGAACAATGAAAAAAGTGTTGAAAGATATTTTTATTCTATTATTTAAGCATGGAATCCTAGAGAAGATTCACATCAACAAAACATACAGGTATATTTATAATAATTTGTATATATATCATATATATTTAATATTACATAAACTCTTTATTGTTTATGATTTAACTAATAAGTTGATACATATTTCTATTTACAAGCATTCTAAATTGTTTTTCAACATCCATGTATTAAAAACATTAGACAACTTGCAAAGATAGATATTTACCATGACTATGAAAAGATCATAAATTTTGTAGAATGACATACAATGTGTAGGGAGGGTACATGCCTACAAAAAAGAGGAAAAATGGTTTAGAGGTAAAATTCATTGATGGATATTAAAGTAGGATTTTTTGCATGGAAGGTGTCTCACTTATTGATACAAATACATCATGGACATATAATCCTAGATGAAGAAGAGTAACAAATAGGAGGCAAGAGAAATGACAACTATTTTGAGATTATTTCCTAGGTTTGTATTGATTCCTCCACATGAATTAGATAAATGGATTGATTTTTGTTTATCTGAATTATTACTTTACAAGTCATTTCATGACATAGAAAGATATGTTAGTGATAATAACAAGTCCAAAATATCAAAGTGTGATTCATTTAGTTATAATTATTGGCATGTGGAATGAACAACTAATTTAAAAAATGTTCAAAATATTAGTGATTCTAAAATTGAAGAGCATGATTTTTTTCAAGGAGCTACAACATAGTATGAGTGGGAAATTATCCTATAGTAGGGTAAAATATGGAATTTTCAGAAATAAATATGTTGGGGAGAATATATATAGATATGCAAACAACTTGGTTTAATGAATATCAAGGTGATGACTATACAAATCAAGGAATCAATTTCATAAGCAACATGAAAGATAATGGGTGTCTCATACATGATGATATATCACAATGTATCAACTACATAACCCTCAATGATAAACATAAAAAATAAATAAAAAATCGATATAATTATGACACACTACCATAGATATCATAATGTATTGTCATTGTTCATGATAATTCAAGAAACAATAGGAACAAGAAAGCCATATCTAATTGGTGTTATTAGTAAAGCTCTTGAAAATATAACAATTCCAGGTTGTTCGCCCCTTCTATTAATTGCACCAATTGAAATTGCAACATTCAACATAGGAGCATCAATTTCTTTTTCTACAATCAAAATCTCAATATAACTAGTTGTGCTAAGTTAGAAGGAACAAGATTGACAATTTTCCAATAATAAATAACACATATCAAATACATAATGATTGAAAAAATGAGCTTCATTGGACACAATTTATTAGATAACATAAACTTTTGACTCCATCATGCATTTACACAAAGTGAAAAGGTGATGACTATACAAATCAAGCAATCAATTTCATAAGCAACATGAAATATAATGGGTGTCTCATACATGATCATATATCACAATGTATCAACTACACAACCCTCAATGATAAACATAAAAAAAAAAATTGATATAATTATGACACACTACCATAGATATCATAATGTATTGTCATTGTTCATGATAATTCAAGGAACAATAGGAACAAGAAATTCATATCTAATTGGTGTTATTAGTAAAGCTCTTGAAAATATAACAATTCCAGGTTGTTCGCCCCTTCTATTAATTGCACCAATTGAAGTTGCAACATTCAACATAGGAGCATCAATTTCTTTTTCTAAAATCAAAATCTCAATATAACTAGTTGTGCTAAGTTAGAAGGAACAAGATTGACAATTTTCCAATAATAAATAACACATATCAAATACATAATGATTGAAAAAATGAGCTTCACTGGACACAATTTATTATATAACATAAACTTTTGACTCCATCATGCATTTACACAAAGTGAAAAGGTGATGACTATACAAATCAAGCAATCAATTTCATAAGCAACATGAAAGATAATGGGTGTCTCATACATGATGATATATCACAATGTATCAACTACACAACCCTCAATGATAAACATAAAAAAAAAAATCGATATAATTATGGCACACTACCATAGATATCATAATCTATTGTCATTGTTCATGATAATTCAAGGAACAATAGGAACAATAAAGTCATATCTAATTGGTGTTATTAGTAAAGCTCTTGAAAATATAACAATTCCAGGTTATTCGCCCCTTCTATTAATTGCACCAATTGAAGTTGCAACATTCAACATAGGAGCATCAATTTCTTTTTCTAAAATCAAAATCTCAATATAACTAATTGTGCTAAGTTAGAAGGAACAAGATTGACAATTTTCCAATAATAAATAACACATATCAAATACATAATGATTGAAAAAATGAGCTTCATTGGACACAATTTATTAGATAACATAAACTTTTGACTCCATCATGCATTTCCACAAAGTGAAAAGGTGATGACTATACAAATCAAGAAATCAATTTCATAAGCAATATGAAAGATAATGGGTGTCTGATACATGATCATATATCACAATGTATCAACTACACAACCCTCAATGATAAACATAAAAAAAAAAATCGATAGAATTATGGTACACTACCATAGATATCATAATGTATTGTCATTGTTCATGATAATTCAAGGAACAATAGGAACAAGAAAGTCATATCTAATTGGTGTTATTAGTAAAGCTCTTGAAATATAACAATTCCAGGTTGTTCGCCCCTTCTATTAACTTCACCAATTGAAGTTGCAACATTCAACATAGGAGCATCAATTTCTTTTTCTAAAATCAAGATCTCAATATAACTAGTTGTGCTAAGTTAGAAGGAACAAGATTGACCATTTTCCAATAATAAATAGCACATATCAAATACATAATGATTAAAAAAATGAGCTTCATTGGACACAATTTATTAGATATCATAAACTTTTGACTCCATCATGCATTTCCACAAAGTGAAGGCATATCTATGATTCTAATTAATGAAAACCACTATTTTATATTATAATACATGTAATTTGTAAGTATAAACTTTCTTTACTTATAGTATATAATATTGAAGGCAATCATTATCAATTATTATTCATGTATATCTATGATTTTGGTTGGAGATTTGGATCAATTTCCTCTAGTTAATGATAGACCAACATATGACAACAACAAATGGGCTAGTTACAATGGGAAGAATTAAAAAATATAGTTAATTTAGATAAAATACGCATAGAATATGGAGAAAACATATAGTAAGAAATATTTTTTCAACTTTTCATAAATCTGAGAGATTCATGTTGGGCACCGAACCAGCAATTCAACTTCATAGAACGAAATATCACTCACAAGACTAAGGTTTTCATTATGCAAGTGAAATCAATTCATTAATAAATCATGAGGGCTGAAGGTAAACTATACAAGAGTGGCTTTTATTTCCTACTCTTCAAGATTAGCTTAGACTTGGGAGGGTGATCCCAAGGATATACCTTAGTAAGTATTAGAATCAAACATTATAGACAACCAAAAATATTGGCATCCAAACCCAACTTGTTGAGTTGACCCAAAAGCTTGTCACTGATCAAAGAATAACTAGTTGTCTCAAAATCCCTATATATCTAATAAAAATGTGCAAGCATAAGCCTCATAAAATAGATTCATTTCATAACTCTCTTGATGATAAATCCCTAGTTATATTATGAGGTCATGAATGGATAAAAAATGTTCCTATCTCTAAACTATTAAATTTTTTTAAAGGTGTGGGATTGGTCAAGTGGGTCCAAGACTAGTTCCTATCTAATTAAATAATAGAGTCACAACTCCCTAGTAGGAATACAAACCAAAATCATAAGAGTAATGAGATTTTCATTTTATTTACACCAAGGATTCAAAATTTATAGTAAAGTATACTTAATAATCCAAAATATAGTTGCATACATCCATACATAACAAGAGTAAGATCACCACAAAACTTGTGATGTTTTCAAAATACTATCACATTCATCTAACTCAACATTAATTTATGCCAACAAATATGGCAAAGGAAATCCCTAAATGCGACTAAAAGACTTTCCTAGAGATATACATAATGCCACAAAGACAATTCTATTACAAAAATTATTTAAAATATTTATCTCCTTTTCAATTCTATAGGCTTGTACCCCACCAAAAGAATTGTAGTATTTCTAGTTATCCTTCATCACATTGGCAACCTTTAGATGTCTCTAGACCACATCAAAGAACAAACCTCTTCTAGAAAATGACCCAAAAATGCTCTTATTCAATAGTGGCAAGGCAAAACCATAATTTACAACATTGTAAAAGTATCAAATCAATGATATAGAATCAATCCTACCCAAAATTGGTACCTCATATGAAAGTCAACCATGCAAGATATGCAATGTAGCTAGGAGAGGTTCCTTACTTTAATGGTGGGCATGTGAGATTGTACACACAATGCTATTATATTTGACACTCAAAAATCCTTTTAAAATGCCTTCAAAAATAGAAATGGACTTCTTTTTGTATTAATATTTTCTTATAAACTAGGCATATCACCAACCTCTTTGCTTAGATATCCACCTCTAAAAAATTTCAATATTATGGGAAAAAATTAGAACCATATCAAGCCTTGGAGGTAGTTTGTGAACCTCCATAAACCTCTGACAACATTGGTTTCCCCATTTATCACTTATCAGATGTATACTGAGAACTCAAAAACTAGGTAGAGGTTCTTGGTTCCCAGTTCCTTAAAATGCTTTGATGACTTCAAAATTTTCTTGTGTCTACATGTCAACCATATCACCAGTTCCCATAACTTACCAATCACTCTATCAACAACTTATTAGTTGTTGGAAAATCATCTTCCTATTGGAACTCTTTGAAAAGCTTCATAATATATATATATATAAACTATTGATTTGTTTTTAAAGGTGTGGGATTGGTCAAGTGGGTCCAAGACTAGTGTCTACCTAATTAAATAATAGAGTCACAACTCACTAGTAGGAATACATACCGAAATCATAAGAGTAATGAGATTTGCATTTTATTTAAACCAAGGATTCAAAATTTATAATAAAGTATACTTAATAATCCAAAATATAGTTGCATACATCCGTACATAACAAGAGAAAGATCACCACAAAACTTGTAATGTTTTCAAAATGCTATCACATTCTTCTAATTCGACATTAATTTGTGCCAACAAATATGGAAAAGGAAATCCCTAATTGCAACTAAAATACTTTCCTAGAGATATACATAATGCCACAAAGACAATTCTATTACAAAAATCACTTAAAATTTCTATCTCCTTTGATTCTATAGGCTTGTACCCCACCAAAAGAATTGTAGTATTTCTAGTTATCCTTTACCACATTGGCAACCTTTAGATGTCTCTAGACCACATCAAAGAACAAACCTCTTCTAGAAAATGAACCAAAAATGCTCTTATTCAATAGTGGCAAGGTAAAACCCTAATTTACAACATTGTAAATGTATCAAATCAATGATATAGAATCAATCCTACCAAAAATGGGTACCTCATATGAAATACAACCATGCAAGATATGCAATGTAGTTAGGAAAGGTTCCTCACTTTACTGGTGGGCATGTGAGATTGTATACATAATGCTATTATATTTGGCACTCAAAAATCCTTTTAAAATGCATTTAAAATAGAAATGGACTTCTTTTTGTATTAATTTTTTTTTATAGACTAGACATATCACCAACCTCTTTGCTTAGATATCCACCTCTAAAATTTGTCAATATTATGGGAAAAAATTAGAACCGTATCAAGCCTTGGAGGTAGTTTGTGAACCTCCACAAACCTCTGACAACATTGCCTTCCCCATTTATCACTTGTCAAATGTATACTGAGAACTCAAAAATTAGGTAGAGGTTCTTGGTTCCCAGTTCCTTAGAACACTTTGATGACTTCAAAATCTTCTTGTGTCTACAAGTCAACTATATCACCAAGACCCTATCTTTTCCTTGGGGGTTCATATTTTGGGAGAAACTTTTAGTTTTTGAATTTACATATAAGATTGGTGGGCATCAAGTATTGGATGAAATGAGGACTTGGAACCTAAGGTTCCAAATTGTAATCAAAGTTTGAAGCTCGTGTGTTACTATGAAGGTTATGAGTAGAGATAAATGTAACTGAAACCTAAGGTTCCAAGTTCATGTCGAGACCTGGGGTCCAAAAGAAAGATGATAAAAGGAAGCTTCTATGAGGGGAAGGAAAAGTGAAGAAAACACAAACTTGGAACCTAAGGTCCCAAGTTCACAAAGAGACTTGAGGTTCACGAGGAAATGAAAGGACGGGTCATGCAAGGAATAAAGGGATTAAAGAAATGGAAAAAAAGGGGCCATAAACTCAAGTCTAGAATTCCCATAGGGACTCGAGGTCTAAAAGGGAAGTGGGAAGTATTTGGCAGGGGCAAAGAGAAAAAATTGAAAGTGAACTTGGAGGAGCCAAGGAACCATGGATAAATTCTAATATCCTTGAAACTTAAAAAAAAAGGTAAACCCCCTAACACTTAGATATAGGAATTTATTTGGGGTTTTCAATAATGAAGGCCTTCATAAGACAAAAAAGTATGCAAATACATACACAAAGACAAAATTAGACTTGAACATAAAGGGCTTTTCAATTTTTTTATAAAGGCCAATAGTTCCAACAATTGATGGCTTGAAGTTGCTTATGACAAGAACTAATGTTAGCATCGATGCACTAAGCAATGGAGATTTTGATATTAGTATTCATTTATTTTTCACAAATGATAATATCCATAATCATAACAAAAAAATATATACATCAAACCACCTTGTTGCATGTAGCATTGCAACAAAAGTGGAAAGTGGGTAAAAGCACAATCATGTGTCACACTTTATAAAGGAATCGGCCAACAACAAAAACAAATTTGAACTTTGACCACATAAAAGTGGTCTTTATGTTTTGAATTTCAAAATGATGTAAACTAATAAAATGTAGAAATTTTGATGAAGTTTATTCTTGTAATTTTTCAGATTTTAAAAAAATTGTTTTCATTACTTTTTTATCAATTTAAGAACAAATTTTGGAATGCTAATTTTTTTTTTAAAAATGACTTCACGGGCCGTCGATAAATAAATTGAAAAATACTTCATTTCTCCCTAATTTTTTTTCTCCAAATAGGTAACTTCAATATCTTGTGCATGGGAAAAAAAAATCAAATTTTGGTGTATATTTTTCTCGTAATAATGTTTTAAAGTCAAACTTGTCAAAATTCGACAGTTTTCACTGACCGTCAACTATTGTCTATTTTTTTAATCATTTTCAAAAAACAAATTATACCCTTTTGAAGAGACTCTCTCCTCTTGTGTCCTATATAATGTTTTAAAAAAATTAATATGTTTTACTATTTTTTTTAAATTTCTAATCAACCTCTTTTTTAATTTTAACAACCTACTTGCATTATTTTAAAAATAAAATGTATAAAAACTAATCAAAATATTAAAAAAATTGCATTTTCAAATTCACCACTTCGAGCTCTACAAAAGGGTATTTTTCTTTCTTTTTAAACATCATTCTGACTAAAGAAATACTTAGCTAAAGTTGAAAGATTTAGAAAATTCTGAAAAAAGTTGAGTTGGCTGCCAACTAGGATGCCACATAGATAGTTTTGGTAGAAACAATTTCTATAGAAACCTTGCACATTAAAAAAGCCAATTTCAAAGCAGGAAAAGGAAAATTTTAATTTTTTGGGATTCAGGTGAAACTTATTTGGCCGAAACCTATGTGCCACGTAATATACCATGTGGTTTCAATCGAAAACTATTCGGCCAAAACCTTTCCAGCCAAAAATATTTTGCTTGGAACTATTTATTTGGCTGAAAGTATGACACAACTTTGTGCTTTTAGCCAAGTGTTAATGTAGCAAAAGGAGGTTCAAATAATTAACTTGATGTGAAATTATTAATTAGAAAGAATGCAAGGGTGATGTTAACTTCAAATATTTGGATACAATTTAAGTCTTTTAAATAGAGCTCTAAGATATATTTGAAAGATTATATATAAACTTGGAAGTGTGCCACAAGAACCACCAATATCTATAATGATTGAGTTTGACAATCACTCAAAAATACCATTTGAAGATCTAATCCATATGAATTATAATTACAAAATTATAAAGGGGATACACAATCCAAATACTATTAATATTGGTTTAGGCATTGCCAATACACAAATCACAAGTTTGACCCTTTCAAAAGACACTATTGGTATATGACTAAAAGAAAGAACATGATTGGCATTTATGTCTCTATATCTTGTGTAAAGTCTTTAGAAGACTTAATAATAATGCCACCATTCACATATGACTATTATAAAAAAATAAAAAAGGGAAGACAACTTGCCAAGTGGAAAGCTGAAGAAAATATACTACAAATTTTAGAAGATAATTGATGTAACATATTTTATTAAAATTTGCTTCAATGACTATCAAATTTTATAATATAATATATACAATAGTCTATTCAAATTATTGTACATAAGAAATTCAAAATACATAGTATGTAAAGCACATCAAGGCATAATGAGTAGACTATAACATACATAGTAAAGTAAAACAAAGTATATCAAATCATACTATAGAAAAATAAAGAAAAAAATAATTGAACATAACATAATATGTGTTGTATATTTCTCATCTTGTTTCTATATAGAATAAATACTCGGTGTTCAATTTTGGTGGTGGAGTTTTCAATCCAATGCTATTGTAGTTAAGTAATTTTATTGCTTATTTGTTGATTCAAGTATCTACACATAATTTATATGCTACTATTGTAAACACAATTTATATTATTTACATGTTTAAATATTTCATATATAATTACTTTCAATATTCATGTTAAGAAAATATTATAGTTATTATCACAATTATACGTACAATTAGGGTTATAGGTATACTTACAATTATTGTTATAATTAATTAATTACATTAATAGTGGTTAGTATTAGAATTAAAGTTATGATTATAAATTGGGTTGGGATTAGCTTTACATTTATAATTAAGGCTGGGTTTAGGTTACAATAATTACAATTATAGTTAAAATTAACATTAAGAGTAGAATTGACATGCCTTTTACTACTGATCTGTTTTTCCCCTCTAAGCCCCTTTTTGGCGTTTCAAAATTTCTCATCTTGACATGCTTGTTAGAATCATCATCCATGATATGTCTTTCCCTCCAAGTTAGGTATTCCCTTCTAATCCTAACCGTTATCCTAATTCTAACCTTGATTCTAACCCTAACCCTTACTATTACCCTAATCCTAATTCTAACACTAATTGCAATTCTAACTATAATCCTAATTCTAACTATAACCCTAACCCTAACCATAATCTAAACCTAAAATAACCCTAATTCTAAACCTAACCATAATTGTAATTCTAACTCTAATTCTAACTCTACTGCTAACTCCAATTCTAACCCTAAGCTTTATCCTAACCCTAATTCAACTCTAGTGATAGCCTTCATCCTAATACTAACCCTAACCTTAACCATAATTATATTCTTAATACTAATTTAATTCTAATGTTAACCCTTCTACTAACCCTATTTTTAATTGTAATGTTAACGCTAATATTGTCATGCCTAGTTTTTTAACCTTTGGAAAAAACCCAAGCAACATTTTTTTTATTATTTTTTTTTCATAACCCACAAACATATCTACCATGCTTGACAATGTAATGAACACCCTTATTTTTTTTTTAGAATCTTGTTAGCTCAACAAAATAGAAATCACTAAACAACTTTCCTTTCCACTTTCTGATCACCAAGTTCCTAGAGGTGAGAGCATATAGTGTACAAAATTACAATAATACTTACAAATGAATCAACTAAAAGTAATCCACTTATCTAGTGGGGTTAGCTTGGCACTTCCACTTTTTTAGTGGGAAATCTTATATAATAAAGGAAATGTAAAGTCAAATCTTCCACTTTTAAGTGGTGAGTGAAACGGGAAATAAGCAACTCTTCCACTTTTTAGTGGTCAATGAGTAACAAATCCACTTGTGCAGTGGGGTGAGTAACAAGAGCCGCTTATGCAATGAGGTAAGTAACAAGAGCTAGATCACTGATGGTACTACCACCTAGTGTTACAATATTAACTCTTACAATTCATTCCAAACCAAATACATTTTTTTTTTACAAATATGATCATGAAAGAATTTGATAGAACACTCCCCACATATATCACAACATCAAAGAACTAACCACCCATCGTGGATATGTCAAATATACCTTAAAGATTGGAATTTAGTTGGTTGGTGTAGGTATGAAAGAGGTCTAAGACCCTATTGTTATAGTTGCAACAATGAGTCAATAAGTCTAAAAACTTCACTAGATCACTCCCATATGCATCCCCAATGAATGCAAGCTAAAAGATTGGCAAATAGATGGTTGGTGCAGGTTTGAAAGAGGTTTGAAACCCTATTGTTACAGTTAGAATAACGAGTCAATCAATCTGAAAACTTTACCAAATCACTCCCATATGCATCCCCAACAAATGTAATATCAAATATTGGAAAATCGATGGTTGGTGTAGGTCTGAAAGAGGTTTGAAACCCTGTTGTTACAATTTGGACAATGAGATATAAACTCAAGAAACTTCTCCCAAACATAAATCCCAAAATTTGTAATCAAATACTTTGAAATTATCTTCTTTTTGAAACCCTAGAACTAGAATTTTTTTGAAGCATAATGTGATTCTTGAATAGAACTACTCCACTAGCTCGAGATTATCTTTCAAATCTGAAACTAGGAATCAAATGAGGGTTTTCATCCTCAAATGATTTTTGGAAGAAATCGTAGGTTCAATCCGGCAACATAATAATATGTGTAATCTTCAGCATGTACAAATGAGCCCCAACACCTCCTTTTATAGTTTTTTTGTTGATTTTTTAAAAAAAGTGCTTTTTTGCTTTTTTATTATTTTCTCATAAAGTATTTTTTGCTTTTTCATTGCTTTTTCGGAAAAAACTTTTTTTTTGTTTTTCCTAAAAAGATGTTTTTTGCTTTTTCACTGTTTTTTCCAAAAACACTTTTTGCTTTAAATTAAATAATACATTATGTGCAAACATTTAATCACCTATCCAATGAGCTATTGCACTAATTTTTCCTTTAATTATTTCTCAACATTAGACAATATTAGTGAAATATTAATTAAATAACTTAATAACTCACCCAAGTTGCGAAAAGTACTGCAACGCCATTAGAATCCAATTATGACCACACCATGATGAAACTAAAGAAGTAGGAAGATGATTGAAATCAACTTGGTGACATTTTAAAAATAGTTTGCTCCTCCAAGAAGTTTGGAGAGCACCCAAAAGGTCAAAAATCAATTTTAAAAGCATTCAAGGGCTCCAACTAACCAATTGAAGTCAAACCCAAGAACACTTGTTATGCAAGACTGATCATATGCTTCTCTAAGAATGTTGGAGTTCTCCCTAACTAACTAGTTTTCCTTTGGAATACTTGGAAATTGTCTAAATATGCATGAATTGGCTAAGCACCAAAAGGGGACATTACAGTCCTCCCTCCCCAAGATTTCTTGTCCTCAAGCAATCACAACTAAATCTTGATTAATATTAGATAGACCCAAAGAAATTATAGGATCCTAAATAAGTCTGAAGAATTATTCCCAGTGATTTGCTACTCTACATTGATGCAACTAAAGATTTCCAAACTAGCATTCTTGGTTTCCCTGTGAAGCAATCTAGAAATATCACAAAAAAATTGGATCCCCAATCATTATATCATCAAATAATCTGGAGGTAAGAGAATTAGCATACCTCAACAAGTCATCCACATAAGTCATCCATCTCAAAATTAACTTTGTGGGCAAAAATCTAAATTGTTCCTTCATGAAAGAACACAAATCATCTTGTATGCAAGCTGAAAATAAATTATTACAATCATATGTCACTTGATTTTCTACCCCAAACACACTTATGATGACATTGGTATTCATTTTTTCTAATTGAAACCACTTTCCAACATACTCCAATAGTTTAGTGGTCCCAAAACACTCAATTTTGCAGCTGATCAAACATGGAAATAGCAACTCATAATCTAATTTTATCAAAATTATCAACCTTGAAGCGGGACAACAAATACATAAATGTAATACCCTTGCAAGGACATAAATAGTGAGCATTGAAATGCTCAAAATCACCTTGGATGAGGTTGAAAAAGGCTCCCAAATAACCTCTAATTGATAGTTTCTCCATCCCTTGACTGTAAATTTTTACCATCCTACACGAATGTGAGTAACCCAAAGTATGAGGTGGTTGATCCACAACAATAGAGAAAATTCAAAATTAAATTTAACTTGAATTATTTTTTTCCAAGGAGCATCTCTTGGGTCATTGTAACCTTCCAACATACTTTGTTGGTGACCTCTATCACAAATTTGAAGGAATGAAGCAACTCCACCATGCTTATGTTGTGTAACTCTACTATTAATGTGTGCCTCATTAAAAGACCTCTTTCCAAAGCTAAAGGTTTCTCCTTCAAAAAGAATGCCTCTCAAGCAAATCATCCAAGTGTCATTAGACAATCACACCTCCAAGGCACTAGGATCTTTATAACCATCATATAAATTATGACTCCATCTTGAACTCATCCTCTTGCTTCCCATAGAGGATTGTGATATCATTGAATTCTTCTTGCAACTCAACCATGAAAGCATCACCAACTAAGGGTCTAGAAGAAATTTATATCCCCATATTCCATTTCAGAGAAGGATCAGCATATGTGAATTCAGCTTCCAATCCAAAAGTTGGATTATCAAATAAGTGTAAATCATGTTTATACCCTTGTATTACCATTTCTTTACACAAAACAAGTTTTGAACTTGCATTATCTATTATTGTTTTGAAAAATCCAACAAGCTCAAAATCACTTTTTGGAAACTCCTCAAGGTTAGGCATGATGTAGTCTCCATATTTCAACACATCCCATGTGGGAACTTCAACTTCAACCTCACTTACACATTCTTTATCAAGCGGTCTTCTTGGAGGATTACCAATCATAAATTTTGGCACATACTCATGATATAATCTCAAATCAATTTGAAATCTGCACTCTATCTCATGCTTGGGAACTTTGCTAGGATCTCATATCTTGATATTGTCACTAGATGTTTCATCTTCCATTGCAAATAGTGGATTATCATAAGTTGACTCAACGGCCATTTCAAAGACAGGGTTATAAATATTTTGAAATTCATTCCTTTCTTCTTACTCAAACCCATCTTGTTGATCTAAATCTTCACATACAACATTTGATTTCTTTAGGAAACCTTCTAAATCAAACTCCTCTTTAAGACTATTAAGCTCATCAATTACCTGCTTTATTTCTTTAGCTCTTTGTTCATTTTCTTGCTCCCTAAATTGTTTAGCCATATAAATTTGATCTTCTCCTTCTAGAAGTGTCTTTTGGACACTCTCTAATGAAAGCTTCATGTAATTAAGCTCAATGGTGAGCTCACTAACCTCCTTCTCATTTCTTCCCAACTCATCGAGAGCCTTTGAACAACAAAAAAAGATATGATCCTTGCCTAAAAGTAAGTGCAAATAATCTAACTTCATTGTTTTTGAAGACTTTTTACCTATTTACAACTCTGTAAGAGTGGCTCCTCCTTCAATATCTCCCTCTCTCTCCTTAACTTGGGCCTTCCAAATGAGGTCTTCAATAAATCTATGTGTGTCATAAACTCTAGACAAAACTTGAACCACATCCTCTTTTATCACTGGAAATTGATTCTTGATTCCTTGGAATTCTTTAGGTTGTGGATCCAAATCAACAAAGTCACTTGGTTCTTCACACAATAATAGATCATGTGTTTCATCTTCAATCTCTGAATAGACTTCAATTTCACATTTTTTTGAATCAAATAAACTTGAGCTAGAACCAAAACCAACTCTCTCATCATTAAGGAGATGTATGTGATCATTACTAGTTGTTGATTTAAAAGCAACAACATCCTCAAAATCAACATTATCATTTAAAACCATCCTTATTTTAGCTTCCCCTTTTGTAAAAGGTGTTTCATATGATCCTTCATCAATTACCTTTCCAATGGTGTCATCATGGGAGTCAAGCCCTTCAAAGAGATCATTCTAGAGATTAGTAATGCATACCTCTTGAAATACCCCTTCAACCTCTTCAGAAGAAATTTTTGAGGGTTCTTCATCTTCAAGCTCTTCCTTTGTGTCATGCTCTATAGTCACAAGTTCTTTCTCAACCTCAATAAGAAAATAAGGCTTCAATTTTTCTTCACATTGGTTGACAACCTTTTTAACCAAATTATGTGTAGCTACAAAAGTATTTGGTTCTTGCCTCAATCCAACAAACAAGGTAGATAAGAGTGATTGGGAGATTTCATCACTCTCATTCACATTAAAAGTCATGATGTCCTACATGGAAGATATGAATTTTCTTGCATGATTCTCATTAACAGTGCCCATGAAAAGATGAACATTTCAAGAATAAAATCCTCACAACCAAGATCCAACATGATAACACAAGATCTGATTTTTGCAACAATTTCCAAGATTTTTACCCTCTTAGCGAAAAAAGGACTCTTTGTATCACCTAAACTTCAAAACTTCCCCCAATTGAAATACTTACATGATACTACTATCATAAGGGTCTTGAGGAGTTGTTACTCTTATAATTTAATTGACATAGGAAGAAACTACAAGTCTTAACTCCTCTTCTAGATAGCTTAAGAGCTTTGACTTAACCAAATTATTCATTGTAGGAACAACAACAATCTTTATCTTTGTGGAATCAAATTGGTCTATCTATGCAAAGCAACTCTCAACTGTATCTAGGATGCGTAGTAGTTCATCCTTAGGTAGAGGCAAGTGCTTAAGTCTCTTTCCTACACAATAAAGTTTTTTCACCAATTCTTCTTCATTACATGAGGACATGATTCACAATTGTTGACAATGCCTTGAATTATGAATCCCTTGTTGAGACTCAAAGCCACATTAATCTACTATAAAACTACTGAACCAAAAATAAGCACTTGAATAATCTAACAACAAGGGTTAGTTTCCAACAAGTTAGCAAGAAAACCAACTTTGATACCACTACAATGAACACCCTTAAGAAAAAATTTGAAAATCTTCTTAGCTCGACAAAATGGAAATTGCTAAACAACATTCCTTTCTACTTTTTGATCACCAAGTTCCTAGTGTGGGCAAGGTGAGAGCATACAATTTATGGGATTACAATAACACTTGCAAATGAAGCAACTAAAATTAATCCATTTATCTAGTGGGGTTAGCTTGTAACTTCCACTTTTTAGTGGGAAAGCTTATACAATAAAGGAAATGTAAAGCCAACTCTTCCACTTTTCAGTGGCGAGTGAATACAAGAAATAAGCAACTCTTCTACTTTTTAGTGGTGAGTGAGTAACAAAGCCACTTATGTAGTGGGGTGAGTAACAAGAGCCACTTAAGCAGTGGGGTAAGTAAAATGTAACAAGAGCTAGACCATTGATGGTACTACCACCTAGTGTTACTGTCGTAGGGGAATAATGGTGCAATGGTTAGAAAGCATAATCAAAGCATTTAGGGTTATAAAAAACAAAAACTTAAAGAAGAAAGATCAATTACACCCATACTCAATGAAATTAGAAAACATGATTCAAAGATTCAAACTAAAAGCTATGAAACTCAATTCAAACACAATTAAACAATTGAAACATGCAAACCTTACAATCCCATCATGGAATTATGACAATTTATGATGTGGATTGCTCAAATTGTGCATATCCCACGTTGCAAAAGCTTTGATGATGAATGTGACTCAATTGATGCTCAAATTGCCCTCAAAAAGGTCATTAGTTCTTTACGACAATTGTGAATGATTTTGATGAAGGTTATGGCTTCTTTTAAAGAGATGTAGTTATTTGATCAATGGTGGAGATTGAAGATGAAGATCAATGGTTGAGAGTAAATCAAGGAGATCAAGGGTGGAGAATTCAAGAGAGCCCAAAATATCCTTAAATTCATGGAAAATTAGTTAAAGATATTTTGGAGAGAAAGATATATGTTCAAATTTGAATTATAATTATGGAATATTACTTTTGGAAGGAATATACCATTTAGATATTTTGGAGGGAAGAAGATATTTTGAAAAGGGGAATATTCCTTCTTGGAGGGAATATGCTTTGTTCAAGTTGGAGAAAAATTAGTGAATTAAATAATTAAAAAAATATATTTAATTGTGAGGATGAGATGAAATTAGGATTTTAATTAAATAATTGAATATTATTTAATCAAGTGGGATTGAAGAAAATTAGAATTTAATTAAATAATTGGAATTATTTAATCATGGTGGAAAGAGGGAAAATTGAATTTTAATTAAATAGTCTAAAATTATTTAACTAAGGGAAATTAGTAAGAAATGATGATTTTTGGTGAATTAATCAAATAAAATCAATTATTCAGTTAATAGAGGAGATTAGGGTTTTTAATCAAACAATTGGAAATTATTTAATTAAAATGAGAAATTAGGTGATAATGAGGAAAATGATGTTAAAAGGAAAATTTGAATGTGTAATGTGCTTAGAAAATTTTAGGCGTTTACATTTTTCCCCTCTTTGAGACAATGTACCTATTAGATTGTTTTAAAGACATGTTGATTGGAAAAAAAATTAAAAAAATTGATGCCCCATTGTTCCCTAGCAAACAAAGGAAGGATGGAAGTACGCTAGGCTACCCCCTCAAGAGATCAACCAAAAAAATTAACTTTCAGGTTGAGATTGTGACAAGATGACGAAACTAGTTTCGTAGAGAAGAAGACAAAATAACAAGTCTTAGGAATCCCAGAAATTGATCAAGATAGATAGCGAAGGATGAAAAATAAGTTAAAGGGTGATAGAGGACAAAAACCTAGGGTTTGGGTGTCATTTATATTCATTTAGGTTCATTTCGAACTCATTCGCACCCTTTGAGTTTGAAACTCTTAGAACTCGGAGTGATTTTCTTCCTAAAGACCTTGTAGAGACTTGATTGCTATGGCACCTGTAGTTCACACCCCACATCACACAAACGTGGTCCATCAGTTCCAATGACCCATCGGAGTAGACCCCTTGGTATGTGTCTAACTCATTTTACTTTGCATGTAGTTTTAGGTGTCAAAATTAATAGCCAAAGGTAGGGAAACAAATGCGTCACTCCAAGTGTAACACTTATGAAACCTGATGTGATGCGTATGAACACCAATATGATTCTTTTTCCAAAAGTGTCACACTTTTACAAAAGTGTTGAGGATGACAATATTGCAGTGCTTATGCCTGTGGTCATGCAATGCTTTTGAAAAAACACTCACTTTTGTAAATGGTAAAGCGACGCTTTTGAAAAAGTGATTGCTTATGACTGTGATAAAGCGACACTTTTGAAAAAATCTCACTTTTGCTATAGGGCTAATCAAACTTATATTTTTTGTAATTTTTTAAAAATTAACATCATGGGCGCTATAATTGCAAGCTATAATAGAGTCTATTCTATCACGGGAGCGATGTCCATAGGTTTTGGATAGGATGGAATACTTCACAAAGATTGAGGTAGATTTCCTTAGGGCTATAGGGTTGCACTACATCACGTACATGTCAAAGATTAGGGCTCGTTGAGCCTTCATGACTGCCTTGGTTGAGAGATGGTGTTTGGATACATCTTCTTTCCTGTTTCTGACTAGGGAGGACATCGTCACCCTTGAGGATGTATGGCATATATCGCGAGTTCCAATTCATGGAGATCAAGTATTATATGACGTAGATCACAATGTAGAGGCTCTTGATAGGGTGATAGGAGATGATGACCTGGATATAGATGATGGTCAGATTGACCTATGCGACTATATTGGCAGAGTCAGCGATACCATCATTATTGTAGCCAAGTTGATATGTAGGTAGATTATTCCTGATAGGAGATCTAGGAGATTTGACGTTGGATGGGGCTGAGTCTTGGATTTAATCATGGAGGAGGGTCACCTTTTTTCTTGGGGACGATGCATCTTAGCACATTTATACCATGATATGCATCAAGTGGTTTATTGGTTCACCGCCAATTTGTTGACATGAATTACCCTATTACATATTTGGGCTTGGGAGCACAACGATATGCTTAGGTTGATTAGAGAGGAAGTTCGAGAGCTAGGCTATCCAATGGCATACTGGTATGAGACCATGCTCACTCATTGCAAGTTGGTGATCTAGATTACTGGAGATGACTGGTTGATGAGATTCCAGAGTTTAGGTGGAGGTTGTGTCTTAGGATAGAGGCTTGGGATGACAGGGGATCATTTACCTTTCTATAGACAGATGAGATGGCTTATCAATTGGACATAATACATCTTGTAGCATTATATCTCCTTGATAGGGTTTTGAGATAGTTCAGTGAGTAGCAGGATGTCCCGATTGATGATTACCATGTAGTTTTTGCTTGGACCACATGAGAGATTGGAGAGAGGGGTCTTATTCCCTCCCCACAAGAAACTATTACAGAGTTTGGGCAACTTAGGAAACTTCAATGGATCTGGGTTGACGATCGAGATGATTCTAGGATCACAACTTTTTATGATGCATGGTGGATTCCTAAGAGATCACTAAGATTCACCCACCTTGATGGTGGGTCAGTTGGAGGCCGACAATACAAAGATGCTGAGATAGGGAGAGATTGGAGGTAGAGACAACATGTTGAGGATGAGATTCATGTGGTCGAGAATAGAGTGCAAGGTCAAGCACCTATTAGTGGAGTTGTTGTAGCTATAGCACCCACAAAGTGCGAGAGAGGATAGGAAGATCCCAATGATCAGAAACTCAAGGTTTCTCTACAAGAGCGTGATTAGGCACATTAGGATCATGATAGATATAGAGCCAAGTGAGATGGTCTTAATACACAACTCATACTGTAGACAACTGAGCGAGATTTTGAGATTGCTTGCTAACAACAAGTGGAGGTGCAACTAGTGCATGCCTTAGCAGAGAGAGATATCAAGAGGGGCGGGTGACAATAGCTTGAGGTTGTTGGATAGTGTCAGGTGATTCCATTGTCACAACACATCTATGAGATCTATGAATTCTATAGAATGAGGCCACATATTACAAGACCTTATATGATATAGTTGTTCCAACTCATAGGCGTTAGCCTAAATTCTACTCGAGGAGTGTAGTTGGCCTGAGGGGTCAAATGGAGGGTCAATAGGTAGGCCATCACATGCCCGATCGCAAGGATCATTTGGATAGGAACCCTAGCCACAAGGTTCACAAGAGGCTCAATAATAGTTGATTCCTCCTACATAGCAGATGGCTCATCCTCCTCAACCTCCTCTTGATTGAGAGGAGAGGGGGAGTTTGATGTAGATTACATTGTAAAAATATTCTTGATGTAGACATATATTTTGATGTATATACCTTCATCAACTTTTTGATAGCCTCATATATATATATATATATATATATGATGTATCACACATTTTGATGAGATGAGTGTATCATGGCATACCTTTTTTTGATGATATATATGAGATGAGCCTTTTCGACGCTTTGATTATGGTGTAATGCAATGCATTGATGATTATGGATGCATATGATATTGTGATGGATGCTTTTGATATTTCATGGTGTGATGGTATATGATGATAAATGCTTATGATGCTACTAATGATATGTGGATGTAGGATGTATGATATGATATAATTATGTATGGACATGATATTATTTTTGTATTTTGTTGATGCTACATTTTGAAGACTATGTAGGATGGATGATATGTGATGCTATTGACAGTTTGTGGATGTAGGATGTGATGGATTTTTTTGTGTCATGATACTTGGTTAGAAATGTTAGTATGATGAGCAGAATAGAAGAATGGATGATGAGATAGATAGAATATAATGAAATGGATGATGAATGATGTTGATCAAGTACCAATAAATCTATGATTATTAGATGGATTCGATATTTTATTGGATATGTGATGAGATAGGATAAATGATTTTGGTTTTGCTTTAGGTTATGCTAAATAATGTAGAGAAATCCTTATTTTGATATAGCAAGTAGATACTATGCACCAAGGTATAAATAACTAGGGTAGCATTATATTTATTACATGGAATTTGACTTTGCAAACAAATAGAAGTATCCTTTTCATACTTAACATACAAAAACCTTGTTTTATCATGTGAGAGAATGAAGCCATCAAAGCAAGTAGACCAATACTCAAAAGGTATAAATAACCTAATATGAAAAATCCATTATATTACTTAAGACTATCCCTACACACAAGGCAAGTATTTTCCAAGGTCGTATTACAAGAATATCCCACAAACACAACAAATAAAAGCAACGACTATGCCCCATTACATACCCCTCTAGACACACCAAGATATTGAAGATCAAGGTGGCTTTGAGAAAGTGATGGACTAAGACAAAAGATAAAACCAAAAGAAAAGATCGATTGACAAAACATATCAATTCCATCTTATCTCTTGTCAGAGAGAGTAGTTGTTTTAGTTGATATCTGAAATGATGTCTATCGTGGGAAAGATAGATCTATTAAGACATTCATTGGATGCTGATTTTGATGCTTCAGGCTATTAAATGAAAATAGTTGGTGTGTTTTGGCAATGATCGATGCTTGCAGTTTTTCATGAATGTTTGTGTTTCGATAATTGCCACATTTGCTTTTGTTAACTTTGTCAAAGATGAGTGTGATATGTTTATTATGGATGACACTGTTGTTGCAGATGAATGATGGGTGATGTTTTTTTTTTTTGGATTTTTTTTTAATGTTTTTTAGTTTTTCGAAATATTTTGAGGTTGTTTTGTTCTTTTGAAATATTTGAATTTATTTTTTAGGTTTTTAAAATGTTTTAAGGTTGTTTTTAGATTTTTAAACTATTTGAATGTTGTAGATTTTTAAACTATTTGAATGTTTTTGGATTTTTGAACTTATTTGGATCTTTGGATTTTCTGGAAGATGTCTAGATCACGACATGAGCTAGAAGACATATATCGGGATTGTATCCCAAAGCAAGATGTTAGTACCTGCCCATAGTGTCTAGAAATGTATGGAATGCTATGAATGGATGAATGGATAAGCATGACAAATGGATATGCGAAGGATGCCATGAACTATCCCATGATAGGATATCATGTTCAGATTGAGCATGATTGCTTGGATAGTGGTAGGTGTAAATGACATTATTTCATGAGATAGGATGTGATCATAAATAAATGACCATGTCAAGATGTTTTTCCAAGGAAATTTTGAAGTATATACCCCTATTCTTTGTCAAGATCAAGTGTACATGGAAGAGGGATGAAAATGGATTGGATGAAAATATAGATTTATTATGGACGAAATGGATAAAAATATGGATTTATTATAGATGAGATAAGATAATTCCAACTGGAATGACACACTTAGATGCTCAATTTTACACATGCCGCCTATTTTCCAAGTTTTCATCATGTTACTTTCCCAAAGCACCACCGAAGTGATTTTCACTAGAGGATGATTTTTTTTATCTTTATTATTTTTATGATTTTTTTGCTGATTTGTGGCACCTGTAGATGGTGTTGATGTAGATATTGCTATCATGATGTGCCAACAATATCCCGTTTGAAGGAGTTTCTTTGCCAAGATACATGCACTTGTATGTAACTCTTGAATGTTATTGTGATCTTTGTTGATACCAGAATTGGCATTATCTAATTATGCAGATTGCAATAAAGTGTCATTAGAGCCCTTATGATAAAGAGTTTCTACCAAGACATGATTAATGTGGGGTTTGGATATTCTAGATTTTAAGTTGGATGGTGATCTTTGATGGAAGATATGAGAAATGGATGACTTATGTAATAGTTTGGATTATGGATCTTTTATTCTCCAAACTTGGGATGATGAGTGATGGAAGGTGGATATGGAATTTTGAGTGGATTTAGAAACAAAATTTTCATACACTTTATGTATCGATGTTGAAGACTTATTTTGAATTGGTGGACACCTTTGATGGATGGAAGTCCCTTTTTTTATTTTTCCCTATAATTTCTTTGACTAATGGAGTTGTATATGGATTATTTGATTTATTTTGATTTGGAATCCATTTTAACTTCATGTGTCCACTTTGAATTTTTTATTTGTTAGCTTCAACGACTTGACCTTTTTCTTTGTAAGGTTTTTTCTCTTGTTGGCCCCAATTAGTGGGTGGAAAGATATGAGGATGATGATTTATGACATCATGGCTAGTTGGAGTGTTGGCAACAATTTCATTATAAGGAATCTTCATGACTCCCATGTTGATGTTTGCATTAGATAAAGTTGCCCTCGGTATCATGGAGGTACCGTTAGCATGTTTAGATTCCTTGATCCCTAAATAACCAATACCTTGATGTTAGGATTGCCAATAAACTACACTGGTTCTAGAATATCCTATTCATGTAGGCCTCATCCTTTGCCTTGATACTGCATTCATTAACAAATTTTGTTAGCAAATGAATATGATTTGTCTTGGAAACAAGGTGGTAATCCTTCTCTGCACTACTGGGAACCTTCAAAGGTGATAGTCTTCTCATTAGTAGGATAACTCGCTTTGAGAAAGGTAAGTGATCCATGTTTATAGGTTATAGGAATTTATTAATATGTGGGATAGCTTCCCAATCAATATCTCCAACCATGTTTGAGACACATTAGATTCTAATTGTGCTTTAAAAGATGATGATGTTTTAAAATTGATGTAAAAGCCTTCTTCATGGTCATTTATTGGAATGAATTCAACCATAGCTTCATCATTTGAAAATATGTCTAGAGTAGACGACCCTTATTCTAAAGGAATAGGGGAGAGATCATTTATTTGTCCAATGGAAGAAGGTATCTCATTTTTGGAAGTGGAAGTTATTGGTGTATGTAAACAATCTATTTTGTTGTGAAATCCTATATGGATTGGAATATACTAATTAGATCATTGTAGAATTTTGGAGAGATAAACTCATGATCTTGACTTATTTCAAAATTTTCTTCATTACACTTTGGATTGTTTTCTTGACGTGGACCTGGGGTTGATGATGAAACATGGATGTGAGACTCTTGGATGGTCTCAATGGATTTGGATGATGAGATAGAGGCTTTCATGGTGGAGCTTCTTCAATGTTCCCTATCATGAAGTCAAATGAGGGATGTACGTTATGATTTGAGATGTACTTCATACAATTATTTTGACAAGGGACATTGCTAGACAATGGTGGATGGTATTTATCGCACTTTAGGAAAGTATCTTGATAAATATGTAATTTCTCATCATGTGAGGAATGAACATAGTTGATGTAGTAATCAAATCCTTGGATGTGTCCTACTACATTTTCATAAGAATTATTGACTTTGTTATAATTCCCTATTTTACTAGAATCCTTTCCTTTTCTATGGTCTGGCATTGGATTTTTGTAAATTCCTAGATCTTGGTTTCCAAAATTACCAAGAGGTTGATCTATACTTACCAAGCTCTTTGGTCGATAAGGTCTTGTATAAGATGTTTGAGTTTCACACAATTTTGTGTCTTGTGATCTTTTGTTCTATGGTATTTGCAATAATCATTGCCATTGTACCAAGAGGGTTTGATTTGCAGTTTGGGATAATTTTGAAGCTTTGGAAGCTAGATGTGGTTTGAATGAATCAATTTGTTTAGGACTATTTCTATGGGTTCCCCTAATGGAGTGAATTAGCATGAAGGAGCATTGTTAGGTCTTAGTGGTGGTGGTCCTTGTGGAGAATTAGCATTTTGGATGTTTTGTTGTTTGTTCAATTGAGTTTGTGTGTTTTGCACAAACTTTCCATCTACCACACCATCATTAGTAACATTTTTATTTTTGGCCCATAGTAAGGTTTGTCATTTGAGTTTGAAGGGTAATCTTTTTTGTCCTTGTTGATTTTTACTAACCTTTAACTACAATGGTCTTTTTAGTCGTGAGACCTTTTGATATTAGTTCCTCAAACATGTTAGCACATTGTATGCACAAGTGAAACCCTATTTTGTGTTTAAATTGTGAACAAATATGTCCACTTGTTTCCCAGGAAGAGGCCATTTTCATTTGATCACTTAAATGTGTCTCCATCTTTGGAGGAAAGAGGTAAGCATTTCTCTTTGATTATGTTTGACAAGGTATGTGTCATTTAAAGTGACTTCTTGTTCGATTTTATAGGAGAAATGAGCGATAAATTGGTCTACAATTTCTTAAAAAGTCTTAATTCCTGGGGGGGAGGTGAGAGAACCATTCTATTGCTTGCCCACCTAGACTCCATGGAAAAAGTCGCATGAGATAGGTATCATTGTAGGACACATATAGACAAGCCACATAAAATTCTTGAATGTGCTCTGCTGGATCACCACATCCCCTATATTTGTCAAATTTTGGCATTTCAAAATTATGTGGGAATTTGGTATCATTGTTATGTTTTTGTCAAATGGGTATGGATATAGATCTTGAAGGGCATACAATTTCTTTATGATGCCCATTTATATATTGTTGATTTTTTGTGTTAAGCTTTATATTTGTGATGTCAAATCTTGAGGGGGATTGTTTGGTGCTAGGTTATATGTGTTGTATTGTGGTGTGATAGATGGTTGTGGGTTTGTTTGATATTGAGGATTTTGTTGTGGTGGATTTGTATCATATGGACCGTATTGGTGTTGTGGTATGTTATGTTTTTGTGGAACTTGTGGTTGGTAATGGATGTATTGCTGATATTGGGGGTTTTGTTATGATGTTTATTATTGTTGTGAGGTGATATATTGATGGTGTTGAGGGGGTTATTGTAGTGTTGGAGTTAGTTGGGAGATGTATTGATGTTGTTGAGGTATAGGAGTTTGTTGTGATATGCATTAATGTTGTTGAGGGTGTTGTTGAGGTGTAGGTTGGTATTTTTGAGATGTAGGTTGAGGTGTAGGTTGATGTTGTGGAATATTAGGAACATTTGGGTGTATTTTATATGTAAATGGGTAGGTGTAGTGAATGGGTTAATTCCATTATTGATGATGTTAGGATTTTATGAATTTGGAAATGCTTGTACTGATTTGGTTTGATGGGTTTGGTAGGATGTTTGTACTTGGGATACTTGAGTTTATCTGATTTCTCATGCCTTAGTAAAAAAATAATAGATTTACATAAAGTGATGAATTTGTGTCGAATGGAGTTATGGTTGATTGAATTGGCGTGTTTGGTAGTGGAGGTTGTGGTATTTGTTGTATGACATGATGCGCCAAAGGTTCCTTTTCATAGACAAGATTGTTAGATGTTAGTGCACATGGAAGGTTTCATCCTCTAAGTGTATTAACGTCAAAGTTAGCAGGTATTTTAGCACCTACTTGTGCAAGTTTCAACAAGTAGGTATTAGGATCAATGACTAACAAGGCATCAAGTTCCATAACCAAAGATGGATCTTGTGCCATCTCTAGAAGTTGGTTGCGAGTATATTTTGTGAACCCCTTGTTTTTGTGAGAGATGTCTTCAATGATGACTCTTTTTTCTTGGGATGTTTGGGGTGGTCTTTGAGGAGTACTATATTCTCTAGGGTTGAATTTAACACTAGGCATTCCCATGGTTATTTTGATAGTACTTGTGGGTGTAAGTCCACAAGAACTACTAAGATTAGATTCCATGTTTTTCTTATGTTCAGACCTTGTTGTAGGCATAAAAACTTGTAGTGATCTTATGAGATATGGATTGAGAATGATGTGATGTTTAGATGGTTGTTTTGATTCAAAATGAATTTTTAATAACACCTAAGTAAGCTTGGACCAATGTTTTGATGAGGTTTGGATGTGTGGAAGATATGAAACCTCTAATTTAGACAAAGTTTTTTACTAGATCTCATGTTGATGGGTGTTTGACAATAATCCTTGTTTGCCCTAGACTGATGATTCCAAGTGAAGTAAAATGATAATGAGGTTATAAACTTAGGAGTAAACAATGGCTACTAAGAAAGCTAGCTCACAAAGATTTGATGCCAATTTTAACTAGGTACTTGAAAAGGACTGTTTTCAAAGAAAAAAGCTAAACTAGAGGAGAAGATATGAGATCTAAGTCAAATGACCAATGTCAAATGTAGGTTGTTATTTGGATGAGTTGTTTTCTTGGTTTGTTGACATTGATGTTTGGTCAAAGACACTAAGATATGATCTTAAGAAGTTCATTATGAAGGGTGAAATATGCTGAATATAAAACATTGTATGTTGTTCTTTTTGATGGTGGCGATGACTACAAGTTTGTTTTGAACAAGTCTCTAGTCCTATACTAACTATAGGTTGAAATTAGGAATCTGAGTTTTTTGAGAATTCTAGAAATTTGTGATTAACAATCAAACATGTCGCCCTGTAAAACTGTCATTTTAATTGACAGAAGCAGTGCACCGACCCTTACAAAAGTGACTAGGGTTTTTAAAAGCGTTGGTTCACTAGAAAAAGCATGAATATATGACAATCAAACATATCGCTGTGCAGTTTTTAAGTTTTGACAGAGATTTGTTTTAAGATAGAAGCATCAAATTACGAATAAGTGTCAATTTACATAATCAAAAGTGTCGATATGAATAATTAGATTCATTGACATACAAAAAAAAAGTGGCACAAACTACGAAAGCACTATGGGATGATAGTCAAACGTGTCATTGTGACTCAAAGATAGAGTTTTGCAAGTTTGAACCTAAATTAATCTAGGGTTTTGATTTTTTTTGTTTTAAGACTGATTTTAGTTTGCCTGATATGACAAGTAATAAAATATAGTAGAGAGTAGCATAAAATACTGACTCCAAGGGTTTTTTATGGTTGATTTCACAAACCTTCTTCAACAAGAGCTCACTAATTGGTATCAAAAGTATTTGAACGATGAAGGCACACCAAAAATACACAACCTAGCTAGTAGTAGATTAGGTACATTAACTTGGGATAAGCCCATTTATTAGAGCAAATACCTCCACAATGAATGGGTGACTAGAGTGTACGAAGGTCATGTACCACCTTCATACCTCTCACCTTAGAAAGGACAAGGTCCTAATCAAGGAATGTCGATCACCTCAATAAGGGGAAGTACATGATGAGTTACTTGACACATGATATTATACTTTACATAATCCCAAGCTAATGACTAAAAAGTCTTAAAGGCTACTAATCAACAAGGTTTGTAGTGGGGGATCGACGAACAATGAACCCATCCATGGATACTCAAGTCAAGGGTAGTGTCCCCTTTTCTCATCACCTATGCATGTCTCAACATACTAAGGGTCATGAGGCTTGGCTTGAAGGACGCTGACTAGACTTTGGGGTACAATTTTCATGTTCCCCCCTTTATATACCCCACCCAAAAACATGGTTGAGGTCACCCTTGGGATGATGAAATCCCCAAGTAGGCCTCCTACTTGAATTAAATGGTAATGATGCCACTTTTAATTCCCAAGATCATTCTTTGGAGTCACAATGGAAGAGCATACATAGATTGTCAAACCTCGGGTGTATAAAAAAAATTACAAACTAATGATGCTTTTGATTTCCAAGATCACATGTAGCATAAGGAAAGAGCATACACACCACTAGCTTAACTTACACGACATAAAATTAATTATAGTGAACCAAATTCAAATATGAAAGTTGTTGGTTCAAATTTTGAAATCAAATATGTAAATTGTTCATTTTAAAGCACCAAATTGAAAGATGATAGTTGTCTTGTTCAATTTTAAGCACCAAATTGAAATATGCAAGTTGTGGGTTAATTTTAGAGCACCAAAACTAAATGCAAAAGTTATTCATTTTAGAGCCCCAAAACCAAATATGATAGTTGTGGATTAATTTTAGGATCACCAAAAATAACTGTGAAATTTGTTGTTCATTTTAGAGCACTAAAACCAAATACGATAGTTGTGAGTTAATTTTAGGAGCACCAAATCTAGATGTGAAATTTATTGTTCATTTTAGGAGCACCAAAATCAAATGTGAATACTAGATTAAATAGAAGCCTACAAAAAAAATCATTAGAAGTCTTGTAATTTAGCCTTCTCCCAACGTAAACCACAAGTTATGTAAATGTTAGCTCAAAAAAATCAAGAAACAAGTTCATATTGAGTTAGATAAATGAAACACTCACAAAGATTTTAAAAACCCTAACAAAACAAAATCATCGAGCTACACCAAACAAAAGTGTCACTTGTTTGCAAATGCATCACTATAAAAAATAGAAGCGTCAATCCTAAACATGTAAGCATTGGTCTAACCCACAAGAACAAATAAAAATGTGTTAGAACAAAAATGTTGAAATATGGCAAATGTGTCACTTTATTTCTACAAAAGTGTCAAGTCGTAACATAAGTGCCACGTTGCAACTAAAGCGTCAATATAACCTACACAAAGAAGAAAAAAAAATGTTAATCAGAAGCATCAGACTAAAGCAAAATCATCGTTGTGTTTATACAGA
Organism: Sequoia sempervirens; assembly: GCA_007258455.2. Taxonomy (NCBI): domain Eukaryota; kingdom Viridiplantae; phylum Streptophyta; class Pinopsida; order Cupressales; family Cupressaceae; genus Sequoia; species Sequoia sempervirens. The sequence goes on along the minus strand of VDFB02000012.1, from coordinate 9,542,989 downwards.
AGCATTGAATCTTGACAAACATGTCACTACGAGGAAACAAAAGCGTTGTGTTGTTGCAAAAGTGTCTCTATAACTTATCAGTCAACAAAAACTCAAAAAGATGTCAATCTAGGGATGTGGCTCCCACCTCATAGGGGAATAATCGTGCAATGGTTAGAAAGCATAATCAAAGCATTTAGGGTTAGAAAACACTAAAAAATTAAACATGAAAGATCAATTACACCCATATTCAATGAAACTAGAAAACATGATTCAAAGATTCAAACTAAAAGCTATAAAACCCAATTCAAACATAATTAACAAATTAAAACATGCAAACCTTACAATCCCATTGTGGAATTATGACAATTTATGATGCTCAAATTGTGAATATCCCGTGTTGCAAAAGCTTTGATGATGAATGCAACTCACAATTGATGCTCAAATTGCTCTTAAAATGTTATTAGTTCTTTATGAGACTTGTGAATGATTTTGATGAAGGTTATGGCTTCTTTTATAGAAATGCATATATCTGATCAACAATGGAGATTGAAGATGAAGATCAATGATTAAGAGTAAATCAAGGAGATCAAGGGTGGAGAATTCATGAGAGCCCAAAATATCCCTAATTTCATGGATAATTAGTTAAAGATATTTTTGAGGGAAAGATATCTATTCAAATTTGAATTATGGAATATTCCTTTTGGAGGGAATATGCCATTTAAATAATTTGGAGGGAAGAAGATATTTTGAAAAAGGGAATATTCTTTCTTGGAGGGAATATGCTTTGTGCAAGTTGGAGGAAAATTAGTGAATTAAATTGGAATTATTTAATCATGGTGGAAAGAGGGAAAATTGAATTTTAATTAAATAATCCAAAATTATTTAATTAAGGGAAACTAGTAAGAAATGATGATTTTTGGTGAATTAATCAAATAAAATCTATTATTTAATTAATAGAGAAAATTAGGGTTTTTAATCAAATAATTGGAAATTATTTAATTAAAATGAGGAATTAGATGATAATAAGGAAGATGATGTTAAAAGGTGAATTTGAATGTGCAATATGCTTAGACAATTTTAGGTGTCTACAATTACAATGTTAGCTCTTACAATTCATTCCAAACCAAATACATATATTTTGTTACAAATATGATCATGAAAGAATTTGGTAGAACACCCCCACATCACAACATTAAAGAGCTAAACACCCATCATGGATACGTCAAATATACCTCAAAGGTTGGTATTTAGATGGTTGGTGCAGGTCTAAAAGAGGTCTGAAACCCTTTTGTTACAGTAAGAACAATGAGTCAATAAGTCTGAAAACTTCACCAAATCACTCCCATATGCACCCCAAATGAATGCAAGCTCAAAGATTGGAAAATAGATGGCTAGTGTAGGTTTGAAAGAGGTCTAAAAATTTGTTGTTATAGTCGGAACAATGAGTCAATAAGTCTTAAAAATTCACCATATCACTCTCATATGCATCCCCAATGAATGCAAGCTCAAATATTGGCAAATAGATGGCTAGTGCAAGTTTGAAAGAGGTCTAAAACCTTGTTGTTACAGTTTGGACAATGAGATATAAACTCATAAAACTTCTCCAAAACATAAATCCCAAAATCTACAATCAAAATACTTTGAAATTATCTTCTTTTTGAAACCTTGGAATTGGAACCCCATTGGAGCATAATACGATTCTTGAATAGAACTACTCCACTAGCTAGGGATTATCTTCCAAATCTGAAACTAGGAATCAAATGAGGGTTTTCATCCTCAAACGATCTTTGGAAGAACTCGTAGGTTCATTCGACAACATAACAATATGTGTAATCTTTAACATGTCCAAATGAGCCCCCAACACCTCCTTTTATAGATTTTTTGGTCCTTTTTCAAAAAAGTGTTTTCTCTTTCGCTGCTTTTTCGAAAAGCATTTTTTGCTTTTTTACTGCTTTTTTAAAAAAAAACTCTTTTTCTTAAAATTAAATAATTCATTTTGTATAAACATTTAATCACCTTTCGAACAAGCTATTACACTAAGTTGTCCTTTAATTATTTCTCAACATTAGACATTAGTGAAATATTAATTAAATAACTTAATAACTCACCCAAGTTGTGGAAAGTACCGCAACATCATCGGGATCCAACTTTGACCACACCATGATGAAATTGAAGTAGTAGAAAGATTATTGAAATCAACATGGTGACATTTTAAAAATAGCCTGCTCCTCCAAGAAGTTTGGAGAGCACCCAAAAGGTCGAAAATCAATTTCAAAAATATCAAAGAGTTCAAATTAACCTAATGAAGTCAAACTCAAGAATAATTGCTTTGCAAGATTAATCAAATGCTTCTCCAAGGATGTTGGAGTTCTCCCTAACTAACTAGTAACCTCTAGAAGACTTGGAAATTGGCTAAATGTGCAAAAATTGGCTAAGCGCCAAAAGGGGACATTATAGACGTGATAGCATTACTATGCTCTTCAAATGATGTTGCACATGCAATTCCATCACTGGCATACCACCCAAGGTAGATAAAAGGAATGTGTGTAGGTGTGTAATATCTTTCTCACACACCCTTGAACAATGAATGGTTTTCCTAGGATGGTTTAGGTGTCTACTCAAGAGACACCTTGATGAGAAATCCACACATTGGCCAACCCCTACGAGGGTCTCTATATGGAAGTGAGGCAGTTATGCAATGATGATTGGATCAAGCACCCTAAGCTACTATTCCTTAGATAAGTTGAATTGCTATCATATTATCATCATCATCATTATTATTACATAAAGGAACTAATGTTAGCATTCAATTAATGGTGGTACTTAAATCAACCCACATAAGGAATGTCAAAAGCTTGACATTTACCATTGTTAAAATAATTGCTTGAAACACTTTATATTATATCATAAAGAAGTCATTTTATAAACTTAAGGTATTTGTGAAGTAAGTGGTAGAGATATGTACAAATGATATGATGTTAAATAATTCCTTTGAAGAATGATCAATGTGGAGTAAAATTTCTTTTAAAGATTCTTTTAGTTAAAAATTTATCATTTATATGATAACTATCGACGAATGAGATTGTTGAATTATAAAATATTAATGTGATTCTATATACTTTTGTATGACCTTACTTTGGATGATCATGATATTAATTCAAGAGATTGTGTGGATGGTGTTAACATTTTGTGGTGTGATTTGAATGGGTAAAATAGTCTATGGTATAACATTTTCTTCTAAAACGTGGTTGGTCACATTGTGGGAGAAACTATTTAATTTATACTCATTACTTATGGTATGCTCATTTTCACCAATATAAAAAATAATACTTGACATATTCAATAATTTATGTGGATTATCATATTGCATTACATTTCCAAACTTTAGTGACTTCTAGATGAAAGTCTAATCTAAGGGGAGGGGAATGTAAGGCCAACCATTAAGTGACTATCATCACTCTTTGCTTTCCTTGACATGTGTGTGCTAATATAGTTTAAATCAAAATGATGCATGATGCAATTTTGTTTGGATGTTGTGTCATCAATCATGTTGGTAAACCATGACAAATACTAACACTAGCCTCTAGTCCTAATTGTAACCCTAATGTCATTTCAAACACTAACCTTAGTGCTAACACTAACCCTAATTTTCCAATTCTAATGTAAATCCTAATACTAACCTTAACCTAATTCTAATTCTAGTCCTATTTTTAATTTTAATTGTAATCCTAACCCCAATCCTAATTCTAACCCTAATATTAATTGTTAATAATAAATTAATGATAAATATATTTATTAATTATTATTGTAAAATTATATTATTTAAATTACATTTATATAATATTAACTATAACCTTAAATTGAAGAAAATTAAGTAATTAAGAATTAAGTTTACATTAACTTTATCATATAAATTTAAAATAATTTATATAACATTATATATATATAACATTATATATATATATATATACAACAGGGGTGTCTCTGCAACCCAGTCTAGCGGTCCAACAACCCATATCCCGTATCTTGCCCAACAATCCGTATCCTGTATTTTGGGTATCTGGGGTGAGTTGGGGCGAGATTAGTCCCTGCGGATGCGATCCATTGCTCGCAAGAAGTCCCACCTCTTAAACTCGGGAGTGAAGTCGAATCCAAGACCAATGGGGAGCAAACCCATTGCCCAAGCCAACTCTGCTACCCGTACAGTCAGCGGAGTAAGAATTAACACAATATTACTGACCCTTGCCTTTCCACTAGGAAACAGAGTCGAACCTGTGACCTCGAAGGATGCAAACCCCAAACCCCAACCAACTCTAGAGATGCAAACCCCAAACCCCAGCCAACTCCACTACAAATAATAGCTATATATAACATTATTTTTATTTTCATAAATTTATGTTTTATCACATAAATCACATTTTAACTATATTAAAATAATAACATTTTACTTATAATTATAATGGAAATTTAATGAATGTCTTTTAAAATTCAGATATCCTTCTAGAAATACCTTTTTTAATCATCAATATTTCGCATATACATAATAGACATCTTGAAAAAGATAGATGGATATATGCAAACCTACATCACTCTAGAAAAGGGAGAATTAGGCCTATTAGAAAACAATACGCGTAGGGACGTGACACGAAACTCGGGATTTGACTAAAACCACGGATGGAAAATGCTATTACACATCAGAATTTTGGGATTGACTAGAATAACGGAGAGGCAGCAGAGCAGGAATGAATGGAGGCGTCGTCTTCTTCTTCTTCTCTAGTTTCCAAAGCCAAGACAGGTAATATTTTATCCTTCTTTAATTTCTGTCATGTTTTTAAATATTCTAACCAAGAGTATATGCGTACTTTGAACAGCGCTCCATTCTGCAGCCGCCAAGGCCGAGCGGGTAATCGCCGATTTTGGCAGGAACACAGGTAGCTATCCTTTTCATTCATTGTGAATTATGAATTATGAATTATGAAATACGAAAGATCGATGTGATGTGTCAGATGCAGAAAGTGAAACAAAAGCAGAGGTGCTGGGGACCACGGGTATTAATGCAACACGAGACTCGCAAAATCACTTTGTTGAGGTAACTTTCGTGTGCTATACTTTAAGCTTTCCTGGAAAACCCAAAAAATTATGATTTAAATGCTTTCACTTCAACTGGTAAAGCTTTAAAATGCACGGGAATTTCCACTCCTTCCACTAAAACAAATAAATACGACGGGGAATTCCATTTAAATTGATTTAACATACCTAAAAAGCTAGCGACTTCCGTGGATTCAAAGGAGCCTTCCTTGATAACTGTGCTTAGAGAACTTTTAAACCATTGAATTCGTCCAACTGACCATGCGCAGGATGCGCAAGTCTCTGACTTAATCTGTTCTGCTCATCCTTAGATTTCTGACAGCATTATTCAATGATGAATGAAATGAAATGAAATATTTTAATAACAAGGCCAAAGAAGCCTATGGACCCAAGGTCAGCACAGGGGCCACCAACAGAAAAGCCCTAAACTGTTTGTAAACTTCATTCGAGATCACTCTTCTGCAGTGGATTTTGCCTCCTCAAACAAGGTATTTAAATTATCAACTTGTAAGGTGTCTTCATAGCCAATTTGTGGAAACTCAATTGAACAACATAAACAAATGATCTTTCATTAATTAGACAATGGCAACATTACATTTGACTGATTACAAACTTCATATTTCTGATTACCCAGATCACACAAAATGCACGATAAGAGCATGCCTTTGAGACTCCTAAGACTCTAATGGACTCCAAATCCGAATTTCCAACAATGAGGTGTCCCTGACAATTTATAGAAGTGGCAGAGCTTGTAATCTCAATGAAAGAATAATCTAATTTGAAATCCAACCACAAGGAAAATGACACATGCACAACACTAAATGAGGAGATAGTTGTAAAGACAGTCTATCATGAGCACTAAACTTAGTGGGAGACTGCAAGAATCACTTTTTGAAAACCGTATAGCCGGAACAACCCACTTAATACCCGTAAGTGGATACGAGGATCTTGATTTTTTGACAAGGTTGTGTCTTGTTGTCAGATCATAACGTGACTAACATCATGGCATTGACAAACCCAAGTGTTAGTTAAAATTCATCTTGAATATATGACAAAGGTGGTAATAGAGTATTTGGTAATGGTTTGAATACATTATTCCAGTCAGATGGGTAAGCATAAAAAGTATAGACAATTCTTTGCTGCTCATGACCTCTGTTAGTGTCCATTTCTGTTCGCACAACTAATTTGGCAGGAAATAATGTTGGAGCCATATCATCAATTAAAACTTTGGAAAACCATGGATAACATAAAGGGTAAAATTCAATTTTGGGAATTCCATATGCATAGGGCTGGACTAAATAGTCACACATTACTTCAAATATTGCATGAAATAGATCTCCATTGATATGATTAAAGAATTCTCTCATATCAGGAGGAAAATTTGGAGTAAAAATATCAACATAATCTTCAAACTCCGTTTGTAAAAATGTGATGCTGTTGATAAATCCGAACTTGCAACATTTTAAGAAATTCATTTTTGTTTTCATAGACCAACACATAGATTGAAACCTTGTTATTTGAATATCCATTGCACAGTGATTGCGACAGATATATGTGTTTGGAGCATCCCATAATCCAAAATGTTGAAGAAACCTTTCTTCTTCTTCTTCTTCTTCTGAATATATCCGTGCTTCATAATGGAGCATATTTTCTCTCCTCAAATTCCTTGGCCACCTATCAAGCAAATAAACTTCACAAAACAAGTTAATCATTGGTAAAGGAAGATTAGGATACTCTCTAATTGTCCCTCGTTTCATCTTTATAATATCTAGTATCTTGTTGTTTTATGATAATTGCTGTTGCAAATTCTTTGGTTAAACAATCTGCAAGAGGATTGTTTTCTCCTTTAATCTCTTCTTCAGCTAGTTCAGTTGGTATTTGGATTTTGGGCCTTTGGATGCATTTTCTGGAGAGATAAGTTGAGTTGATTTAAATAATGATATATTTTAATATATCATTGTTTTGGGCCTTTGGATGCATTTAAATAATGATATATTTTAATATTATGTTTTAATGTTAACCCCTTGGCCTAGCCTAATGACTTAAAGTTGTTCTGAAAGGGGGACTTCATGGGTGGACGCCTCATTTGGAGGTAATTTAATATTTCTAAAGGTCTTAAATCATGCTTGAAGTGGGATGCCAACTTTGATGAGGAGATTATTTTAAATAAAGTCTTTCGTTGCCTTCTTGTTTTGGACGCCACTTTGGAGGGAATTGAGTCAACTCAAATTTGAATAATGCTTTGACTAGTTTGGGCGCCCTTGTAGATGCTTCTGGAAGATGCTTGGCAAGTCTACATAAGGAGACCTCTTCTCTTCATTTTCTCATCTCATATTTTCAGTAAAGTTATGTTGCCGAAATGGCGACAGAGTTGCTTCGAGGAAAGCACACCTCCTAGCTTGGCTCAGCTTCTTGCTTGAAAGATAGCAACTAGTTGAGAGGGGCGACCTTGAGTGCTAAGTTTCAGATTTTATTTTCATGTATTGGATTTTATGGAGCAAAATCACCCCTCCTTGAGGGCCGTACCTTTCTAGAGATGTCTTGAATTTCGTGCAAAATAAATGCACTCTAATTCATTGTAAGTTGAACAGTAGTACTGTCAGCATTCTCACTTCTTCTCTTTTACTTACTTGTAATTCCTGCTGAATAAGTGGAAGAGGCTGGCTTGTCGCCTATTTACTTTCAGTTAGTAGCCTTAGGGACCCTCTAACCATATGCTCGCCATCTCTCGGCGCCATCTTGGTTAGAGTTACTTTTAGCTCAGCTTGCATAAGATCCTCTGACCATATGCTCGTCTATCCTAGACGCATTCTTGGTTAGAGTTCCTTTCCAGTTCTGCATTGCATCTGATCCTCTGACCATATGCTCACGCCTTGCCCAATATTGGGATCCTGGTGTACATCCTTGGTTAGAGTTGCTTTCCGCATCGTTTTGGTTTTAGAGCTAACCTTAACGGGTGCGTGTTGCATTGCCTATTGTATTAAAAATAAAATAAAAATTGGTCCGGTTCATTACACAACTTGTTACTGTACTGGCACACCTCATCTTAATTAACAAGGAAATAACAATACACACAGAGCGGGATTTCGTCCCATTTGTCATTCTGCTGGTTGAGATTTTCATCCCAATCAGCAATCTATCATTTAAATGGCAGAGGATTCATTACTAAGCGCATGCCCCAAATTGAATTCCTACCTCACATAAATACTTGTACACCTAGGTCAGAACAAACCAAGTCGACCTCCTACACAAAATTCTTCTAGTTGGCGCCCAAAATTTGAGTGTCCAGGTGTTACATCCCACCCTAGATACTTAAAAAACAATTTTACTTTTTGTAATTATGACAAATGAATGATGCAGATTTTGTTTGAATATTGCAAGAAATGTTGAGATCTTCTGTGATTGAGTTCTATTAGAGTAATAAGGAATTATGATATGAGCTATGATTTATTTCAGTAGGAATAAATTGTGTTTATGATGCCCTAGAAATAGAAGAGCTGGTAAAAGAAAAGTTTATTTTTCATTAAATGCATAGATAGAGAATATGCAATCGTGATTATATGATATTTAGATGTTAGACTAACCTCCATTTGTTTGGAGTTTTGATGCAAGGTAGCACGTACCACAACCTCCAAAGGAGGGAAAGCATCATCTGAGTAGAGAGGTAGTGTTGGAATGACTTGAAAATTGCCATCTGAGTTGGGACTAGGTCAGAAAGATCTAGGAACCCTAGAAGAGTGTACTAGGAGTCTTAAGTTGAGGTAAGTCTTCTGTGTGATCTTTTTGGACGTGTGTTTTGTCATAAGAGGAATTAGGGTTTCTATACCAGTTTTCTACTTACTGTCAAAAATTAAGCTAAGCAAGCGTATATGCACACGCAGGAAGAACTTGCATACATCACTGCGGGTATAGGCATATGGACGCAGGTGCATGATGACAGGTGAATTTACGTCCCTGTGATCGTGCATATGCATACATATGCGCATACGCGTATTGACGCATACAGGCCTATACACATGTATGAATGACTGCTCAGTTTAATTTATTTCCTTTTCTGACGGTAAAACCTATTTTAACACCTTGGACTCATCAGTAAGGTATTACTGCCTTTTTGAGTCTGATATCTGTGCTAGATGGCCATATTAAATATATATTGCCATTATTTATACTTCTACAAGCAAAGTATAATAATGATTCATGATTGCTTATAAATTAATAAATATTGCCTGGGGGCATTTCATTAAATACTTGAATACTCACTAAAGGTCTGAAAGACCGATATTTTAAATAAATATCTAAAAGGCTTTATATTTTTAAAGAGGATACTTTATAAAAATCAAAGAGAAGAAGTTTATATCAAGCTTGCCGACAAATGTGAAAGTGATAAAGGATTTAAATATCTAAAAAAATAAAACCCACACATTTGAAATAATAAGGTGGGGCCACCTTGAGTTGGCAAAAATGTGTTATTTCATTAAGAAAGTTGATAAAACTAAGTCCCCACTTTTCTAGGGCATATGGCTTCAATCATGGCTTCAATCATGCAAGTAGTTCCTTTTTAATAGCCACAAAGGTGGCACAATTGTTAGGATGGAGCTAGCTGGCTTTATCTACCTCATGAGAATGCATCTTTTGGACATATCTTTATAACCAGATTGACCTCAGTAAGGTGTGGGGAGTTGGAGAAAATCTAGGAGGTGGCTACCATAACTTCCTAGTAACCAATCGATCTCAAGGGTTGTCTCATTCTTTTGGAAAAAGGAGATTTTATGGTTTTTTTGGAAAAAAAAAGTAAGAGATTCGAAGAAGGGGGAGAGCTATCTTGAGCCACGAATTGTTCTTTTAAAGAGGAAGAAGGCAGGTGATTGCAACAAAGTTGAAGGTTGAGCTGAAAAAACTTGAAGTTTCTTGCATCCACATTTGCTCATATTCAGATTATTCAGTTTCAAAACTTCATTGCAGGCACGCTCTACTCTTATTGAGTATAATTTCTATGAGTATAAATGCTTTCTAGCATAGAGATATACCAAGAGTTTATTGCAGCAGAATATTTCGTTTTTCAGGAAACAGTATAGCTGTTCTTTGTTTATAAACTGTTCTGTATGGCAAGGTTAAAGTGTGCTTGATGTATCAAGATTGATAACTATGCCATTGATAGACTGAATCATTAGCTACTGCTTTCTAGTCCCCAAACCAACTTTATGGTCATTCTGAGAGAATCTTCTGGAGGCTAAACCTGTAGCTGTATTTTGTTTAGCCACTGCTTCACCTAGCATGAAACGATAGGAAGTCAGGAAGGTTTAGTGTTGAACTTAACCAAAGCTAAATATTTACAAAAAAAGGTTGGCAAGAATTAAATCTAAAGAAAGAATATGCAGATTTTAAGACTGTAAATGAAAGAATTTTTCAGATAGAGAAAAACATACTGATTTGCTTCAAGAAGAAAGAAATAACAATTGGTTTTGTTTGCTTATTGCTAAGTACCTAACCATGCATGCCAATATGATGGCCAATTTTGCAATAGTGCAATTTGAGCACAAAAATGTCTAGAGGATTTAGTAGATTACTACTTTTGTTTTTACTTGATGTGAAAACCTTGATGTTTGCTGTATTAGAAGTGTTTAATCCAAGCTGAACTGTCAGCCATAGGAGCCATAATGGGTTTCGTAAAAACACTAGATTCATATATTGGACACATGTGGCAGGTAGCCAGGTATGAGTGTGGATTATTGAAAAACCTAAGATAGGTTAAGGGAAGTTTACCATAGAACAGGTGTCCTTTGTAAGAGTAAAGGGTGGAGAGAAAATCTCTTGAATGCCCTAGGTTAGAAGAGTTTTCTAAGTTGAGCAGGGTGGGTGAGTTTGTACGGAATTACAAAACTATGGCCATAGTAGGTGCAGGTGCCACTGACTGCATTTTAGTACTCACAACAACCCAGATACCTAACTAACCAGAGTTGCCAGCTTAGTAGGACGGTACCCTTAGTAGCATGGCAGAGTTAGATAGGTAGGGTTTACCACTAGAGTTCAAATGGCAATTCTAGAGGGTTTTCAACATTACCTTTCATAAGAAGGGAAGGGCCCTTTCCAGTTAGGAAGGTGTGTGGGGGACTGCACTAGTCTGTGGTTGGCGGAAAAACACTCGGATGATGCTTTCCCTCTCATGTAGATGGCGAGCCGAGTCTTGGAAGATGCAGTATCCAGATGAGGACTTCTAATCTTTTACTTATGTAACTCTTGTTATAATACTTGAATAGATGAATTCAGCATTTGCTCATGTTCTTTTAAGATGTCCAGTAGAATGCTATCTTAATTGTTACTACAGCAGTTAAATGGTTAGCACCTTACTATGTTTCTTTTCAGAAAAAAAAAAAAAACTCTATAGATAAAATGAGTCATCTTATTTGAATTTAAGTTGTTCAATGAAAACTGGATGCTACACCAGGTTGGCCAACAAGGAAGATTATTATTAATTATTATTATTATTAGAAGTTAGTGTCTAAAAATACTTTTGGGGTGTTGCTGGTTGGCCTCAGGGGGTTAGGGGCATGACACTTTCTTGAAATATAAACATGCAAGTTCATAGTATGATAATCATTATCGGTTCTGGACTTGCATGGACATCTAATAACTTTCCACTGGAAAACAAGATGTAATTACAGATTATGATAAAATTGAAGACTTGAACAAAGATCTTGCAAATGTAATTCCTATATCTGGCATCTTTCTCGTAGATTAAGGAAGAAGGTAGTTAATTGAGAATCGAGATATCCGCAGGTTTTAAGAAGTGATAATCTGCAGAAGTAAGTGTCAACATTAATGTTGAACTAGTGCTTTGCAGTTTCAGAAATCTGTATTTTCTTGAAATTCAGCTAGAGCAGTTTGTAAACATTTGTTACTGAATAGTATTATTGCTTTTCATCTTTAATCTGACATCTATCAAATATAAATTGGCATAACTGAGATTTTGATGTATTTCCATTTCATATAACATCATATTTGTTGAGCTGCACAATTGAAAATAGTTTCTCTTAAACATCTTTTTGTCTTTTTATGGAGTTCTTATGAGCCTTTTCTCATGGCAAGCTGTGGTAATATAAACGTGTAACTCCATCAGCTCACCCTTCTTATTTTTATAAATTCTACAATTTGGGTTCATCCCCATTGACAACAAGATTCTAGTTACATGCTATCATAAATGTGTTAATTCACAAAAAGTGTATATCGGACCTTATCAGGAATGAGCCTACGTATAATAAGAGTTATGTGGAGCTACTATTGCTTTTGCGAATTTTTATTAGAGAAAAAACTCTTTATTTTCTTAACAGGGATTTCCAATGCACAGAATCTGCTAATATATAGTTTTTGACTTATGATTGACGCTTCTAATTATAGCTTGCAAATCTGCAGGTGATAAAGTGGCATAACACAATCTACTAAATAAACATTGTTTCATTAATATTTATTATTTGTGGTTTTTTTGTGCATTTGGTTTAATACTGTGATGACTCTAGATTTAGCTTGTGCATAATCCCTTTGTGAAACATATTTTATCATTAAAGTTGTACACTGCATAGCCGCACCCATGCAAGATTTATGAATTTTGATGTAAATGGTAGCAACACAAGTTCTTTATGAGAAAACAGTAGTTTGATACAATAAACCATTTATATTTAGTGGCAATTGACATTTTTTAATGTTCTGCAAGATAGTATTTGTGAACGTAACCATCAAACCTTGTATTTACACTCCTGCAGTATGATGAAAGTTTGCAAAATGTGAGATTTAGGAGTATACCAAAGAAGGTGAGAGAGCAGGAGTTCTGGAGACGCTGCTTTGCAAGAGATGGGAAGCAGACAGTCTTAGAGAAGGATAAGAATCAAGATATTTTTCTTGCACCACAATTTCCAAATGAAATATCTCTTCAAAATGAATCAGTGCCTTATTTGGAGATGGAGGTAATTTTTTTATTAGTATCTTGTATGTGCCAGTCAAGTAGTAAAGGATGCATAATATAGTATTTCAATATACATAGACTGATGCAACTATTACTGGTATCATCAAGTGCTCCATTTCCTTATTTAGGATTAGCCATATAAATACAACTGATATTTTATATCCCATATTCATTACTTAGCCCTTCACTTTAAAAATTCATTGGATACATAAGATGCTACTGAACCAATTTTGTGCAGTGAAAAACTGATGGCTAGTTTACTCTTATGTTTTAATATCCATCATGGTTGTCTTTGTAGTTCCCCCCAACTTTTAGATTAGGACATTAGTGGACAAAACACAGATGAACAAATTTGAAAATTTTCATATTACAACTGCAACAAACAATGTCATAACCTTAGGAATGCGCACATGATGTCAAAACTGAACAACATCGTGACCAACACACATGACGACACCATGAAGAGTATGATAACACAAGATGAATGCACACCAACATAGAAACATTAGTGGACAATTTACACAAACATCTTGGAACAATGTCAACACGATGAGAAAAGCAGATTGAACCTCCTAACAACTGATGATGAAGTGCTCAACTCTACATCATCTACACCAACGATGGGAAATAATGGAAAGAATTAAAGCCCATACTGGAATTCATCACCAACACATTCAAGCCCTGAAACAAACACCCAAGGATGGAGTCACAACACTCAAACATCTTTACAAATAAGCCATGGACAAGACATAAATCCCCAAAATAAGTGAAAGGCTAGGCCTAGGCAAGCCTAAAACAATTTATGCAATACATGGCATGAATTTCTTGATTTACGAGCTGCTGAAGAAAGGTTTGAAACAACCAACTTAAAAGAGATTAAACCATATTATGACATCCTTAATAGTTAAAACTTACAAAATATCCATATTCATATTACCAAAAATGCATTGTTTACATGCAAGCATTCATCATTCACCCAAAACGTGACAATAGGACATGCAATCATGTGCAACTTACAAACACAAGCATTGGGGACATATGCACAATCATGATATTTGATTCCAAAACAAGATTCAATTTCAGCATAAATCACAATTCTTACACAGTTACAAAGGAGAGATCCCACCCCAAACATGGATTGATCACATTCCAATACAAATATAAGGTACATATACAAATACCACTTTTCCATGCCATGGCAAAAGTTCGCCAATTACCATATATTACAACTTTCACAAATATGCAAATTACATGTAATGTCCCACTCCATAACTAAAGATGGGCCTGACTTAAAGAAGGAAGCAACACTCATATGTACCAATCAAGTTATCTATCTTAGAATTAAGGCAAGGATATTTTTCCTCAAGGAAGAGAGATTCATCAACATTTACATTTGCATTAGAAAGTTATTTTAGACTCTAAGAAGCGTACCAATCCTTGTTAAGAATAATGAAGCCAATGTTGTTGTTGGCAGGAGGTATACTAATAGAGGGACCATCCCTAAGAGAATGGATGGCTCTTTGCCAATATCAAGGGAAGATCCTAGTCTTTTGAATCTTGACTGAAGAGAGCTAGGAATTCATGGAGAGTCTTGCTTCACTGATGGTATTTTCCAGAGGATAGAATTCCTTGGGATTCCAAGAGGGATTGGGAACTTTAAAGAAAGGGATTTGATCATCACCATCATTAGAAAGCTGAGAAGAAATGCCACTAGGTTGAGAACCACTTAAGCTTAAGACGATGAACACAAACATTAAATTCAAAAGGCATGGAAAGTGGATTTAGAATAAACTTGAGATTGAGACCCAACAATTCCTTTTCCACAATGGAAAGAGATCTATTGGAAAGATTATGAATAGTTGAGTTTGTGATGCAACTAACTTGCTAGTGGAATAACAATTGAATTGCAAAAGACACCAATTGTTAGGAGCAAGGAGACCAACCCACTCACTAATTTTTGGGTGATGGCTGGTGGATCTCCAAGGGATCAAGTCTACCCTGGTCAATTTTGAATAGATAGGGAAGATTCCTTTTTCTGCTCAACCCTTGGTTCAATAATTAACCAATTAATGATTAATTATAAATTTATAACAAGTAAATTCTGACTGCAGTTGGACTATCATGATACTGGTTGAGTGGTTTCCATTAATGCCTAAGCTTGTAAGCGTCATATCTGTTTTGATTATAAGGTCTCTTCTCAATCTTAGTAGCTTTTTTGATTTTTCTATCATTACACCATCCTTATTAGGCCAATATTTTTTCATGACTAATGGAAATTGGGTGATTAGCATTTGTTCATTTTCTATTGATGTTGATAATTTAGTATTACCATGTTGTAAGTCATGAGTTGTCCTTTGATTCGTGCTTGAAATTGATTGCTAGTCTCACCATTGTATGGATTGCTGCATTGCACAGTATTTCATACATGCCTTTTCTAAGATGGGGATTGATGGTCTTCAACATTTCCAAATAAGTTTCTAATGGTGTCAACTTGTTTGAAGCATGTTTTTATTCACTTCCTTCCCATGATCCTAGTGAGTTTATTTGTGGTAGCTTGGATGTATGATAAGTAAACTATCTTAACCTCCTTGTTTGAGTTTTCCCATGTACCTCACTTGGCTTTATTATACACCCTGCTTATTTGCTAATCTTGGTACCCATTCCTATTGAGAGATTTGCTGAGATTTTTTCATTCCTCAAGTGGTTTCAATTCAGTAGGTGTTTAATTTGCACCTTTTACACAAAACAAAACATTTAAGGGGAAACCTTTCTTCAAATTGTGAGGGAAGCTCCCTTTAGAGAAGAGTGAAGGAAATGATATGTTTAATGATGTTTCCCTACTCGGCGATTTATAAAAACCTAGAACTAGTGGGGATTTAAGTGTGCAATACTAATAAACTTGAAAAAGAACTAGTCTTTGTGATATGAGGCTAGGGAAAAAGGCAATTCAACACTTCTGCACTAAATAAGTTTTTATGTTTTATTGCTATTGCAAAAAAATACCTAAAACAGTTAATTAACACTTGTATTTTTCAGCTAAATATGGTGACTGAAAATTACAAGTGAAACGCGATTGGATTGAATTAAAACATTGATATGTGATGCACAGTAGGGAGGAAATCATTAACCAACCACAAATCAATCAGCTTTGGACAATCCTTTAACCTTGAAAATCCCAACTTGGTACTTTCTCACAGTTTCATCAACTTTGCTTGTAGCATTCCAAACAATGAAAATTCAACATAACATTCAAAAGAAATTGAAAACCCACAAACCAATTACCATTCTAGATACCTTTTTTCCAAGTTTCAAAACATATCAAAAATGCAGGGGTGGTTTCTTTGTAACAAACCCTTCAAATACTTGTTGCTACGCTTGACAATAGGCTTAAAAGAGCAAAAATTCACCGTAATTTGACCATAACTTTCAAAAAATAAGTCCTACCCACAAACCAAAACCATTTTTAGATACCCATTACGCCCTTTTGAAACATATCTCAAAAGCTCCTTAGGTTTCTTTGGAATAGGACTCTCAAATCTCCGCCGCTACATTTGCACATAGGCCTAATTAAGCTTATTTCACCAAGGGTTTATTGGTTCTAAGACTCCCAAGCCTCAACTCACTTCGCCAACACCTTGACCATGTCTAATAAGGTTTGCACAAACTCTTCAAACCAATTTCCAACCTTTTCCAATGATCTTTCATCAAACCCTACCTTCTAGGTATCAATCTTGCCCAAAACAGTGAGGTTTTCCAACTAGGGCATCATCAAAACTTCACCAAAACTTGCACCCTGCTCCTACAAACATCATACACTCAAAATTATACCCTATCTACCTTCATTCCACCAAGTTTGACTAGTTTTCATCGGTGGAATGGAGAGTTCTACATTTTTCTTCCTTTCAACCTTGTTGAACTAGGGTTTCAAACCTGTCTTGAGTAAAATGGCGATAAAACTCTCGAAATTCAATGAATTTCAATGAGACCAAAACCAACAGAAAACTAATTCAATTCTCCATCTAGTACAATCAACTAGAAATCATAAAATTTCTGTACAGAAACATACAATGCTCTGAAACAGCAAAAAACATTGGAATTTTCAGGAAAACAAGGGTTTTGTATTGAGTTCTCTTCAAAATAGAAGCCACCAACTTTGGTCTCGCCTTTTCAAGGCCAATTTAAACATATGACATCAATTTCCCAACTGCCCTTTGTGTTTCAACGACCAAATAACTTCTTTTCCCACAATGACCCTTCATATTCCTCATTTTTGCAATTTTGCAATTTGACAATTTTTTCAATGTTGACAACATTTTGCAAGATTTTACAACTTGACCCCACAAACCTCCTAGCAACCTAAAAATTACTCAAAAACATGTGAAATGGTCAACAAAGACCTTATTACAAAGAAACACAATATGGATAACTATGAATTAAATATGAAGAGTTGCATACAAAGCTACAAAACTTTCTCTAATAAAAACTGCAATAGAAGGCTTGCATTAAGTATCAGATTTTACTTAACTCACAAGACAATTGAACAATTAAAGCAGGGGAATTTGTGAATAATAATTTTAGTAACAAGTAGGCATAAAAATTATTGTTGAAAATCTAATTGCAAATGACACTTTTACAAAACATTGCATGAAAAAAAAAGCTAATTAGAATTTCTAATCTAATAATAATTTTCAAATTTTGTCCAATAAAATATGATATAAAATCAGAAATAGCTTTTTGATAAGATGACTATTTGTAATAAGAGATTTAAAAATAGGACTCTAAAAATAGAAATATTCTCAAAAAACACATATGGCCAAAAGTAGAGGCAGCTAAAAATAGTTGTTTGGCAACTGCACACAATGACTTTGGTGTAGAAGCAACATCCTAGTTACTTTGAAGAAACTCATTAGCTCTAGATTCATTAGGTACAACCATTGAATCCATCTGCAGAATCTGCATGCATTTGAAGTGCATATCTAGCTTTTTCTCTAATTTTACTATTAGATTGATATTTATGGTGATTTTGTTTAGGATATGCATGATCTGTGGTATTCTAAACTTAATACTTGGTATAATGTTGCAATTTAGTATATATTTTTGATTTTTATATGTTTTTTGTGCAAATGTACCGAGAATGTACCCCGTCCCCAATTTTTTTGTATTGGCACACTGTACCCACATATTTGATTCCGATTTGGCAACTTCACCTAAATATCTATCTGACATCAAAAAGTCTGAAGTCCTATATGACGTACAAATTTGTTAGACATCACCTTGTTTAGAGTTGGGAATTGAAAGAAGTTGAATTTAATGATCAAAAACCGTGTCTATTATGTATGGATTGCTGTGAAGTATATTTAATATATTTTGTAAAAATTTGTTTTGAATTAAAAAGTTTCAAAAACTCTACCTGTCCATTGATTAAATAGTCAAGTCAAGAGTTACAGACGTGTTATAGTTTGTCTTTTTTAAAGGTTGTCATTTATTATTTTAGATATGAGTGCTTTAATCCACTAATGGAAATTCTGTTGGAAGAATTTTTCTTTAACTAAAGAGTGACATGAAGGTGTTTAATAAATTTTAATTGGATGGGTATTGATTATATATATCAATGCTGTTATTCATCTTTCAGCAGAGTGGCAGCATTGACAGCTTATGTGAGCATATTTCTGTCACTGTAGCATGATATACCTCTTAGTATACATGCATTATCTAAAACGAGGTCTATTATGTGTTTACACTAGTCTTATTCTCAACGTTTTCCTTGCTACACATTGTTTCCATTTCACAACTGTATTAAACATGCATTTAGCTTTTATGACATAGTACTTATCCTTTTTGAAATTTAAGAATCATTTTCATATCAATAGCGTAACAATTCACACTATTGAGGTATA
The DNA here is from genome assembly GCA_007258455.2 of Sequoia sempervirens. NCBI lineage: Eukaryota > Viridiplantae > Streptophyta > Pinopsida > Cupressales > Cupressaceae > Sequoia > Sequoia sempervirens. Next base: position 9,524,065 of record VDFB02000012.1, on the reverse strand, counting down.
TAAACATGTAAACTTATGACTGCAGTTTTGTTGGTTAATTTTTAGAGCCCAAAAAAGGACCCTGCAGAAGAAGATGCTTATGTTAAGGCTTTTGCTATGGTTTCCATTCCTCCAACATTAGTTGTGAGACAATTGGCATCAGCTACTGAGTAAGATTTTCCTTGTATATCACATATATTTCATAGATTACTATAATGTATGACTATAAATCGTATTTAATAAATTTTCATTTATGCAGTAGGCTTCATCTCTGTTCTTTTGAAAGTCATTTGTTTGAGTTGTTGATTTCATATGCCTTTCTAGAAAGTAGGAACAATAGATACGTTTGGTTATTATTTGTATCAAGCACTGTTTTTTAATAATTATAGTTCTTACTTTTCCTATTTTACATTTAGTATCCTCAATACATGGTTTATTTTTTAGTGTTTGTACGCCCATGATATATAATTCTATCATCATGTAATGGGGTATGTGTTTGATTAGTCATATATAACAAGGGAGGAAGGAAAGAGTTCGATTTTTCTGTTCGCTGCTTGGTTTTCTTTTGTTAACATGTAAAAATAATTAAAATCTTCTTAGGACTATTGAAGACTGGGAGATATGGTTCTTGCCTCTTTGAGGGTAACATGACACTTAGATATGTCCATAAGATCTCCTAAGGCATGTTCATTAGAGGTTGAAAGATTAGAATCACAAGACCAGCATGCTCTCGGGCAAGAGTAAAATAATCTGTTGAAGCACATGATAAAAGTATGTAATGATGTATAATAACCATAATATGAATCAAACCATTGTCTTTCTCTACAAATCAATGTATCTTCATATGCATTCATTAATGTACCATCATCAGGTATACACAAAAAATAACATTGCATCCTCATTTCCATTAATTGCCTCATCATAGGTGCTCTATAAGGATGTGCATTAGAATTGTCATGAACCAAATCATTATGGAACAAGGGGCCATCAACAACATCATGTGAGGGAGAGGATAAAGGATGTCCATCATTTAAGAAATTATCACTAAGTTCCTTACTGAACATGTCATCAATGGGCCATGAATCAATGGATATAGAGGAAGTGCTATCATGTGCCACATAAGTGATATCATCATCATTAGGTCCAACAACATGGTTTGGAGTATAATCATCACTACAAGCATCATTATAGTAGAGGTATGTGCTTAGAGCCATATTACTATCATACGCCATAAAAGAAATATTATCATCATGAATCATGGTGAGAAAGGTAGTGAGTTTGTTTAGCATGAAGTGTAAGGTGTCCATGACTATGATCTAGCAACATGAAGCGCACAAGCGGGGATTGACAATATGGCACCATTAAAGGGACAAACCCTAGGTAATAAGATAAATAACTGCACAAGGGGAAATCAGGTCTGAAAAAAGAATATGAAAATCAGATGTAATTAGAAAAAATGAGTGTTGAGTGTTCCTTGTAGACTTGTCCCCAAGGTTTTAACAAGGTTTTGGGGATAGGAGATGGGGGCATGATATCACCTCTCAATCCCCTTTTGTAGGTTTTGGGATCATCCTCAAGACGTCTTCCTAGTTTGGGGGACATTCCCCATCTATGGGGATTTGAGTGGGATGGCCTATCATCCCAATGCCCCTATGACATCTTGGGGTTGTTTGGATCTCCTTTGTGAGTGTCAAATTTAACACATAAAAAAGTGGCTATAAAATTATAAAAACATTAGAAACTAGAAATATCCTATAGCATTAAAACTATTGTGTAACTAAATGGGCTACAAATCCCTCTTTTTTGACATCATTCTAATAGCCATTGACCTCTCTTCATAGCAATCCAATATCGTTTTGTGCCCCAATGTTATTTAAAAAACTCAAAAGCACCCAAGTATGTACACTAGATCATGAAATCTTCACTTTGGCGAAGACATGTATCTATTCAAATTTCATTGAACACCCTGCCCATTTTTATGTTATTTAAACTTTAGTGACAATATGTGATAGAAGGGCTGATAAAAATGAGTTTATGGCTTGTTATCTTGTTAGGGTTTTTGAATGAACTGAATTTATTGAAATTGTTGCTTTTTTGCAATGGTTTTTTCTATGAAATAGTGTAGGGAAGGCCCCACTTGGGTTTATGATTTGACAAGTGTGTAATGTCCCATTTTTGTAAGGGAATGATAATTATTTGACTCTCAATAGTTAAAATATTGAAAAGGGAGAAGTAAATAATAATTAATTAATATTATTACCTAAAGGATTGGCTGACACAATATTCTAAATCGATCATTCGTACTTGCTGACCACTCCTGCTATCTTTTGGCTGACCATGTAAGTAAATTAAGCACTAAGCACTAGGAGAGAAGATGAAGAGAATAGGTGACGTGGAGATTTTGACGACAGTTTTCAAACCGCTTGTAAGATTGGAGTCGTGATCGGGTATTTTGATGGTTACTTCCAGCCGCCTATAGTCATGTCAGAGTATTGTGACCATTTTGGAGAAATCATAAGAATTAAAATTATTGTCTGAAGCCTACATGGAAGATTCATCAACAGTCAAAATGACATTCAACTCTTCCTTGCGTGAGCCGTCACTCTACATAAGGATCAAATCGTGGCTATTTCTAGAGCCATTGCCTCCTTGTAATGTTGAAAGCAATTAATAAATCGCAAATATATTCCAATCAACCGCAACAATGAAATGGAATATTTTAATAACGCCCACGAGGCCACAACAGCCTATGGGACCCAGGAACAACACAAGACCACCACTGAAAAGAGAAGACCCTAAACAGCCTGAGATCTTCGCTCGAGGTCAGCTCTACGACAGTGAATTTTGATGATGTAATTTGCCGATTTGACCAACCTTTCCTCCTTAAACAAGGTATTTAAGTTGTCAACTTGTAAGGTGTCCCCATAACTGACCCGAATATCTTTATACGCTGAGCACTCCATAACAAGGTGCCACTCTGTCTCCACCAATCCCATGTCACAAAAACGACATATTCTTTTTTCCCACTCTTCTTTAGGAAAAATCCATCTACCCGTTTCACATCTAAGACGATGTGAGCTAGTTCGGAGTTGAGCTACCAACATCTTTGCTCTCCATTTAATATTCGCTCCTATATAGGCCTTTTCTTCATGGTCCCCCTTGGGATTAAATTCTTTGATATAGTAATCTTTTTTTCGCCCTGATTGTTTTGTCCATATAGCATTTTTGAATTTTTGTTGCACATATTTTTTTATTTCTTCATTTGTACTTGGACAATCTTGCATATTCATACCCCACTTTTCCATCCATTTTTTGTTTTGTTTCATCCATGTATTCTTTCTTCTATCCAACTTTTCATTGACAATTAGCTTAGGCCATCGATGGTTCTCCATATTCTGAACCTTTTGTAGGTAACTTAGTAACCGAATCATCGTAGATGCCTCCAATGGGAAGGTGCCTCCACTAGAGAAAGGATAAATGTATTAAGACGACTCATAAGAGTATATTTGTCGCAGACTGTAGACATATCAAGTGGAAGATATTAATGTCAATGGCCGTGACAAAAGAAGACAAGTGTTATTTCTTCTACACCACAATGAGTTGACACCCTGTTTCAAGTAGGCGAGCACTATTTGCTAAGGAAACGACAAAGAATACAAGTCTAAGTTGAAGCGTAGCAAATTCTACGTTTGGTTATGAAAGGGAAAGGGAAAGGGAAAGATGTTGTCAATGGGTGTCAGGGAATACAACGCTCGTAAATGACAAGAACCCGCATATATAAGAATGAACATCCTTCATCTAACCTTAGTACAATGCTATAACTATAATTCTGGATTTGTGCGTGAACTGCAATTATTGACAGCTTCGTCATGTTCATCACTTGTCCATCAATGCATTTCTTCTTCGTTCACATTTGAGGATATTACCTATCCGCCACTACAGTTATTGATGACCATTCAAATTTAGGTATCACATATATCCTTTCTGTGGCAATTAAGCCCATCTGATGCGCCTCTTAAGAGAAGGACGAATTGAAGCTTATACGGGAATATATGTCTAAGTTGCCAAGTTGAAATACAAAGATAATTATGGGATGCTTATAGTAAAAGGCAGCACTTAATACATGCAGCAATTATTAATTCTACAAGCATAACTAAGATGGATCGATTAACTAAGAGGCATGTCTATTTGGATGGACATATCTATTTAAAGAGACACATCACCCTATAAGGTATAAATCATAATGAGAGATGAGGAGGGAAGTATCGACCATATATATATATATATATATGTATACGTATACATATATGTACATATACATATACATACATACATACATATATATATACACTGAGGTTTTGAGTGCTCCTAAGGAGCCCATATTCAGACATTCAAGGGGATGCATGATTAATCAATAAATTCAGATACAACACCCACTTACAAACTTGCATGAATATAAAGATAAAGATTAGAAACAACAATTTGATAAGAGGTCTAAACCTCTTGCATAAGCAACGCATGATTCCAACTGGACATATCAGAAACAAAATAATATTTATGTGGCATATTGTCATTATAAAAATAATATTTATTTTAGGTTTCTTAATTCATATCTTAAGTATATCAATATACTATTGTCTCTTAAATAAACCAAAGTGCATCATCTTTTACTATCTTTAAGGTTATTGGCATAATTTGACATCTTTACATAAATATTGGATGACAACCTTTGTCAATCCAATAAGGAACAAATCAAAATTCTATTGATTCGGAGCACGGATCATTACAAAGTGACATTGTTATCAATTATGTATTTATTATTTGATTTTGTCTATTGTGTAAATTATGGTTATTTTAGATAAATGAATAAAGAACACACACATAACCATCCCGAAAATTTAGGAATATTTTTTGTTGTCAAAATTCCATCTTCATGCCCCTTAATACTTTTGTCCAAGAAACTTGGAGAAACATTAGAAAAAAATAGAATTTGTCCTTGAATGATAGGTGGGAAAGTATGGGTTTCTCCCAAAATGTGAACCAACAAAAGTAATCAAAAGGAGAGCATAGATTAGAAATCAACAATTGAAAGGAGGTCAAAATTGTATGGCGACTCTAGGTGGTGTAAGATCATTTGGGTTTACCAAAATGTAGGTTTAAAAATAGACCCTACAAATAGGCTAAGAATGAACAAAATTAATTATGTTTAGTAAAAACCCAGATAATTTATTGAGTAGAGTATGATAAATCAACTAAGGTAAATTAGACATGTGTTGAAATGAAATTGAGAAAGATAAGGGCTTAATAATTTTGATAGTGGATAGAGAGTTGTTCACTATTTTGATCATAAATTTTCAGCGCTCCTTGAAGACGCATCCATTGCTTGAAATTATCCAAAAAAAAGGAAACATCCTGGAGATGCCAAAATTGACACAAGGAATGCTAGGGGATGGCTAGCCATCCTTGGGATTGCCAAGCGACGTTTAGGTGTCTCCCAACTATCTCATGGATAGTTAGCCATCCCCAATAGGCCAACAAATTTTCAAAATTATTTAGAAAAAACACATTTTTTATTAAAAAAAGGGAAAGGTGGGCCCACAAGGACCCCCACCCCTTTAAACCACACCTAAACCTAATAGAACCCTCAAAAGAACTAAAAACTAAAAGAATTCTCATTTAAACATTTCCAAACTTGTGTAGAAGAACATCAAGAGAAGGAGCAACAGTGAAAAGACAAGAGATAATGGAAAGAAGGCACTAGGGCATCAATTCCACTACATTTGAGGTAAGTTTAGCATCTACCATTTGTTTGTTTAATTTCCTTTGCATTTTTTAAAGTTTTTTTGTAATTTCCAAACACATAGGGAGGGCATTTTCTTTATTTTTTTTCTTCTAATTGAGCTTGTAGCTGTGTTATAAATTCTTAGCAAAAACAACTAATGAGCGGTAGTGGGAGTAGTGAGAGTGAAGAGATTGAAGTTCAAATCCAACAAAGAACTACAACTAAAGTTCATAGAGATATGACTGCGAATGGGGTTTCTTTTGGGAGTGGGAGTGTAGCAGGGCCAGCAAGGTCAACCAACCCATTTGAATGCCTTTATTAACTGCTGAAAAACTATGCAAAAGGCCCATGTAACCCAAAAAATCTCTCTTACAATTTGCATCATGAATAGACAAAGCTAAGATTTTTTTTTTAGGGTGGAGTAGATTATGTTTGTTGTTGGTGTAACAATTAGCACCTCTGGAGTGCTAGTTGGTACAGACAGCTATGCACATTGTGTGATGAGTGCTCTTCAAATTAGGAGGGAAAGCTCCCTCGTTGTGTGGACAAATGCTTGAAAAAAGTAAACTAAACTAATTCCTATCTTTTTGTCCCAGCTAAAAGAGGCACAAGGTTAAGAAAAACCATGAATGTTGCAGCCAAGGATTTTCTGGTTTCGTAGATCTTAACTACAACTCAAAACTAACTAGCTTATACTATCCAATCTCCTCAAGAAATCAGAGCATGAGGAAACGGAGCGGGAATGATTTATATGATAACCTCTAAGACAAGATTTCCAAGGAGGTGACAACACCTATCCGAGGCATCGGCTGAAAGAAAGGTTATTGGCAACGACATCAAATGATGAACTCTACTTCTGAATTCCCAAGGAGGTGACGATACCTATCCAAGGTGTAGACATGAAAAAAAGCTCATTAACACAATAACAACAAATGATAAGCCTTAATTCTAAATTCCCAAGGAGGTGACGACACCTATCCGAGGTGTAGATAGGAAACAAAGCTTATAAACACAAGAACATGAAACAATGATCATCCAACCAAAGTGAACAGATACAGAATAGCAATATTATAGGCAAATCTGGCTCAGCATATATTACTATCGTGTGCAAAAGTTATTTACAAATGAGCTGAAAACTCTTATTTATAGACATTGAAAGGTGTAGGGAACCCTAAAATTACCTTGAGTCAACCATAGTCTTGCAATGCGTGCAAGATTTTATTGTAAACCCTAATAAAACAAACTATACAGTTAACTGGAAAGCTACCATCAGTTAATCGGTACATCTAATCTAAATGTACAATGTGCAAGCATGCATGTCCTTATTGAAAGCAAGTTAACTGGAACACTACCATCAGTTAACGAAAACCCTAAATGAAATTCCAAGTGTACAAAGATGTCTCCCAAAATAGACATGCATGAGATGTGGAACAACGAGTTAACTCAGAAAGAAGCATCGAGTTAACTACTGTGTCTGATGTCTATCCTGAAAGGTGGGAACTGGAGTTCACTGGTCGTGATCTTGAGCAACTAGCCCGTCCACGAGGTTGTTGATTGCACGACTGTTTGGAGCACTGATACTTTGCCGAAGTATACTATGTTTGTGCAGCATGTCCTCACCACCTGTGATTTGGCACTGAAGTTCACCTCTGCTCCTAACTGCCTCATCGAACAACGCTGACATGACTGTAAGTTGATTCATCTTCCAACCAACGGTCTCCCCACTGAAAATACCATGAACGAGTGCCTGGAGTTCTGACTGAACGTTAGCAAGCTCAACATACGCACCACCCTCAGGCTGATATTGGCACGGTATGCGAGACATGAAGGTTCTCATGTACCAGAGTGCACTAGTGACGTGCTCTCTGCTCTCAACCAACTTTGATGCCATTGTCTCCTCTATCTTCGCCTTGAAGATCAACTGTGTCCTCCAAGTGTAGATAGGCTCTTTGTCTTTTGCATCTGTGACTGATTCATATGCCACTCTCAGGTGAGCAATCATGATCTCATCTCTGGGTCTGTCCATCGCCAAGTCTCGCTCCTCATCCTAGAGACGTAAACAGAGTTCACATGCATTGTACCGCAACTGATATAACTCTGCAAGCACAAAGCGGCCTCTAGTGACGAACTCCTCCCAATCCTGCAAACGCTTGCCGTATGCAATCAGGTGATTAAGCTGGCCTTGTTCTATTGGTGGCTCTAGCATTGGTGGGAGTGAAGCGGTGACATTTTCCGTCTTGTGTACAAGGCTAGAGATGTATTGACGAAGTTGATGAATTTCAGCCTTGAGAGCTGGCTTGTCTTCTTTGTCTTTCAATATTCTATCCCTTGCGCTATCCGTTGCAACTTGTAGGAGATCAACCTCTGTCTGGCGAGTGCTCCTACCAAGGTTGACTGTGATCACTTCGAAGTCTTGAACTTCAATCTCATTCAGACTCTTACCCTCTGGAGGCGCAACAGTCTCTACGACAATCTCCTTATCTGCATTCCTCTCAACATGGACCTGTTTCTTGATCCTCTTGTCTGGCGCATCCTGGTAGACATGATCAAAATCTGAATGATCAAGTACGTAAGATGGCTGCCTCCTCTTCCTACCCAGTTGATTCTCAACCCAAGATGAGTCTCGATTAATCCCACTGGAAGGGTTTGTGCTAGTCATGAGAGGTTCTGATGAATGTGAATGTGTAGAGGCATTACTGCGAGGTGGTGAGTCTAGGTCCAAGTCAATGTGAATTGGAAACGAAGATTGCTCTGGAGTAGGTGATGGTATGCGAGGTTGAACCTCGGGCTCTGGAAAACTCTGAACTGGCACTCTGACTGGCTCCATATGTGTTTTAGTGGTAGGTGGCTTCCCTTTTGAATTGTTAGGGAGTTGATTCTTCTTAGGAGGGTTACTCCTCTTCTTTTGTTTAGGTTTAGACGAGGATGGTAGTGAAGCATCCACTGGTGGCGGCTCTGTTCTAGGCACGACTACCCTCCTGGTCTTCTTGCTTTCGAGGTAGAGTATGTGTTTTGAATAACTCTACTTGACCTCTTCTTCACTGATGAGTATTCTTTGGCGAACCAATCAACAGACAGTAGTGGTTGTGTATCAACCCGCTCTTTGAAAAATTGAGGAAGTGTATCTCCCTCATCATCTGACAAACCTCCCACATCTTCAGCCAAGAAGACAAAAATCTGTGAGAGAGAGAACCTGCTGTAGCTACATCTGCGCACCTCAAAGTCATCCTCGCAGTTCACCCAATAATCTTCCATTGTAGGCTTATGGTAAGGGCGACCGCCAAGGCGTGTTGAATAATGACCCCAAGGATCATAGGTGCGTGCATCGACAAGGTACTTGAGATGAAACTTTTCTAACTCTTGTCCTGTAGCTTTAGCATCAACTGCTGTCCTGCACTAGTAGATTCCAAATCGTACAATTGCCTCAGGAACTCCATGAAGACTGTCCTATCCGAAGGATAGTGTGGAAGCATGGTTGGATTTCCTGTGTATCCGTAGACGCGGATGTAGGTATATGTAGGGAACTGAATGACCCAGTCCGCCCAATCTACCATCATTGCTTTGGCAACCGCTGAGATACGAACATGCAACTCCCGGTCTAGGTTCCTCACTGTGTATGTCAAGAAAGCCTCATGCACACGCTTGAAATGTTGTTCAACCTTTGTGAACTCAAGTTGGTCATAGTAGTGGTAGACTTTCTGTACACTGAGTATGCCCAATGTGTTCAATCCTCTAAACTGACCTTGATAGGCGATCAAGTATATGAGATAAGAACACATGTGAAATTGGTGGGCAACTAGAAAATCGGTGATTTGCTCGTGGAGAACGTCGCTAATGAAGGATGCCCAGTCATAATGCTCTTGCTCGGAGATGATCTGACCAATGATATAATACATCCAGGGCTAGAATCTGTTTGCATTTGCATGACCTGAGACGCGATTGAGAAGTGTGATAAAAATCGCATACTCATCCTTGCATTCACCACGACCCACATTGCTCGACAACTTGTTCTTCTTCTGTTTTAACCATCTTTCTGCCATCTTACTTTGACACTTGTCCATATCAGCATTGAATGCTCTCTCGCATTGGTCCATGGAAATGACTAGACTGTTCGGATGTTGAGGAATACCAAAACATCTCTTGATGTCCAAGGGCTTGAGACTACACATCACCCGTCCATCTACTGACTGTATTTTGCGAGTAGCAGAATTGTAATGCTTAACACAAGACATTACAAACTCTATGCAAGGTACTGAGATAGGGATAGAGGCAGCCTCACGCAACTCGGATTGCTGAATGTTTTGAAGTATCGAATCCTTTATCTTGAATGGATCCAAGATTGCTTCTGGAAGCATCTTATGTAGATTCGTGTCAACTGTTTTGATGAAGTCATGAGTCAAGACTGACTTAGTCTTGAATTCGAGCTGTGTGTACTGCATTCTGAAAAACTCGCCTGTTGACTGTGAACACGATTATATTTTGACAATTTTTTTGGAAAGCTAAAAATACCCTGCTGAGGCTAAAAATAGCCTATCGGAGGGCAATTTTCATGAAAAATTCTGAGATATGGGTTTTGTCTAGAAAAAGATTCTAAGACAACCCAAAATGTCAGATTTGCGAAAATTTGACTTCTACGCCACCATGCAAAGGAATTTCAGTTAAGAAAATCAGAGCCTCGAGAACTGATGCTCTGGAGTAAATTTTCTTGAAAAATTCTAGCACATGGGTTTTGTCGAGGAAGCTATTCTGAATCAACCCAGATGATTTGTTTTGTCAAAAGTTGCCAGTTTCTTGAACATGCGAAAGAAAATAAGACGAGAAATGGAAGAATTTGAGACAGAAGATTGAGGTTTTGATGCTTTTTCTTCTGCTAAAATCGTCACTTTGTCTTGAATTCTGTTGATGAATTTGGACTTGTACTTGCAAAAGAATGTTTTTGATGTCTTCACCACTGACTGTTGATGAAAATTCGCCCAACTCAGGAAGAAATTCGCCTTTGCTCAAGCTGGATAAATGAAATATGACTCCATGTTAAATAGAGCAAATTCGTACCATAATGGCACCATTGCAAGCTTTAGACCTTGACTTAAAAAGAAAAATCATGATTGGACCCCCTTCAGTTCGAACTGGCATTGACTCGAAGTCCTGGAAAATAAATAATATTAAAATATTTAGTTACCCTTACATGTAAATTTGTAATTTTAATATTACAAAAGGCACCAATATTGAAATATTGAAGAAAATCGCCATTTTAATGTCTGCATGCAAAAAGTTGAAATTTAATATTATTTTAATAAAAATCTCAACATTTGGATGCACTAAAAAAAACTCACTGATTCCGAAAAGTCTAAATTTGACTCTCCAGGGGTCCATTTGCAAAAGTTATGAGATTTTTTGGCAATTGCCTACTTTATAGCTCACTGAAAGTTATAGTTGCCTATGTTCAGCTCTGATTTTTGGATGCCTGGCTGAGGCTGCGACTGAGCTGAGATATCCACCGCGAAGCCTCCAGAGCAAAGATGAAATGTCTGCTGGGAGCTGCAACTACTAAAAACAACGTTTGACACCTCAAAAAATTAGGTGCCTTTGATTAAATTGATGCAAGGTCTCTAGACTGCCATTTCTCCGTTTTGCCATCTGATGCTTCAAACTGCCGCTACCGGTGAACAATGAACCCTACTGATTGGATGATAGGTTCATTGCGTGACTGGAAGAATTCCGCAACCAACGACTGTAAGGCATCTGAAAGCTGCATTAGGAACCCCAAAAGCAAGGGCGCCCCTAGCCTGTGAAGGCGCAATCACTAATTTGACAAAAGTGTAACTTTCATCCGGACGCCATACTTTGACCCCTGACACTGGGAGCTGGAGTGCTCCGATTCATGCGCCGACAATCTCTCTACATAGCTAGAAGTATTGAGAAGAGATGTCTCTGGAGGTGACGAAGCGAGAAAACTGCTTCTAAGACCTCAAAAAGAAGGGCGCCTTTTCCAAGGGAGTGTGTATTTTCCACACTTGGCCATTTTTTTGGTTGTCTGATTTCTTCAACACTCTACACTAACCCCTCACGTACGGGCGTATGACAAATCCTAGGGGCTGATGGTTGGACTCGCTGGATAGCTGGGAGAATTCCGCACAAGTCTCATGAAGACTGTGACTGCTAAAAACCCCATCTGGTAGGCCTAAAGGCTAGGCGCCCCTAGCCTACAGAGGTACAGGTGTATTTCTACATTTTTCCACCCTCTGTTTTACATGCTCAGTAGAACCTTTGTCACGATTACTCAGTATGTCGGATTATCTCATGAACTGGTGCGTTGCGGAGCTAAACTGAATTAGAAAAGATCCTCCAGAAACAGATTTTGCAGATTCATCCATCTGATGGGTCAAATTCAAGGGTGCCCTTGGGCTACAGGGGCGCAAAAACTGAAAATTTGACAGCCTCTGTGACATGCACTCTCCTCGTACCTTCAGCTTCTGACTTCGATTGCCGGAGTTCTGCACTTCGGATGACTTCGCTTGATAGCTCATTAGAAAGCTGGACTAATTATGAAGAGATTGAACATATTTGCAAGCACTTGCAACTAAATTTGAGCCTTTAAAAAGAAGGGCGCCCTTGGGCTATAGGGGCACAAATTTACTTTCTGCAAAATGTCTTCATCTGTTTTTGCCTCCGTAAACACTGTTCTGGCCACTGAATTGACCTAGTAGGAGTATAATTTTGTCATGAAGCACTTCTCCATCATAATATGTCCTGCTTTGAGTCCCAGGTTCAGGTTTTGACCTCCAGGTATTGACCAATTGCTGCTGATGATTGACATGACACTGACCAAAGTCCATACTTGACTTGCCCAAAAAATTGTATTTTGACATCATTTTAGCAAAATACCTTAATGAAGCAAAAAATTTGGTTTGGGTACAACATCTGTCATTTGTGTGACAAAGACTATAGGGGTATTTATAATAGAGTTTATTTAGAAAGGGATAAAAGGTTGTGAGACTATAATATTACAAAGACAACACACATAAAGTTAACCAAGCTTGCATAAAAATCTATTAAGAAATAAGGAGCAAAAACATCCTTATATAGGATTAAAAATATCTTATCCACAGAGGATAACGATGGCAAATATCTTATCCACAAAGGATAAGGATGACAACTCATAGAATAAGATTGACAACTCATAAGGTAGAAAGGTAAATCTTATCCATAGAGGATAAGGATGACAAATATCTAATCCACAAAGGAAAAATATCTAAAGTCAACATAACTTTATTAAAGAAGATTCCTAAAGTCTATCCTAAAAGCTAATTGACCATTACAATATAAAACATTACTTTAATACCCTCCCTCAATTGTCATTCTACTAACTACACCAAGCTTATCCCGAAATTTTACAAATTTTTCAAAGACTCAAGGACTTGGTAAGAATGTTTGCAGTCTGGTCCTTAGTTGGACAATACTGCAACATCACTGATCCATCTTCTACAAGTTGCCTGATGAAATAACAATGAAGCTCCACATGTTTGGTACACTCGTGGAAGATAGGATTCTTGACAAGCTTTAACACCCCTTGATTGTCACAAAACAAGGTTGAAGGCCCTACTTGAGACATTTGCATGTTTGAAAGCATCCTCTTAAGCCATACTGACTCACATGCTGCTTTGGTTGTTCCCTAAAGCTTTGCTTTTGTCAAGGAAAGAGCTATCGCCTGTTACTTCTTACTGGTCCATATGACTACACCCATACAAGACTAAAAACATATCCGAAAGTGGACTTCCTGTCATCAACAAAACCTGTAATGTCCCCATGTTAAACTTATCCTAAAAACATAAAAGCACAAGATAGGACATATAATTTATTTTATCAGTACATCAATTTATTAATGCAAAATTATCTTGAAGACCTACTTACAATGTTTATTATCAATTAAGCACATGATACATGATTAGATCACTTCAGATTGCACGCGTTAAGAATAAATCAATCAAATGCATTATCATCAAACATGATTTCTACTCCTGGTTGGAACAGAATCTTGCCTTGTCTCCTCTTTCCTAGCCTCATGGGACGGCGATTTACTGTGTAAAGGGCGCGTGAACGCATCTCAAAGTGGACTCCCTCAAGGTGTTCCACCCATCTTGGGACCCTCCATCAATGGAGCGATTTACCAACTTTTCCCTCCACAAACGGACAGTCCTTATTGAGTGCTAGCAAGGAGGAGTTGGAGCCTGAATTCCATTCTTCGGGGGTAGAGTCATTCTCAGACAAATAACATACATTGGAAAGTGTTATTTAATCTCTATGCATTAGCTATCGTATTATATTTAATCGAATTCACCCATCATCACAGATTATTACAGCCACTAATATTTTAGTCTAACAAGAAATGGGTTAGTTATTACACCTTAACCCACTTAAATTCAATTATATCATCCTTAATGCTCTTTAGTCGTCGAGAGTACTTACCTTTGAATACTTACTCTTACTTGGATTTGACCTGCTGAGGCTCTCCTTCACCATCTGAAATGATCCCTTCCTATCGGAGGTACTTAATCCTGAATCTGACACTCAACGTGTTTCTTAAAGAAACATTAGAAGCATTGGAGGTCAACAAGTTTCAGTGATAATATCAAAGAAGATCAAAGTTGATATAATTATTTTCATTCTTACTTACTGAGTATCTTCCTAACTAGTTATTCATATGGACGTTAACTATATCATGAGAACGCATGTAATGTCCCCTTCTAGTTGACATTGACATATCAGCAGGATTAGCCTATTAATGGCTCTCGTAGGCTAATGAGGCATGGTGAGAGAGTCATCTGGGAGTCATTTGGTGATTACTTGGCTCAGTATTTGATTGGAGTAAGGTTTTCCATCATATATCATTATTATTTCTATTTATGGAAACCTTATTTTATAATTTGATGTTGAGATGCACTTTATTAATAATATTATATTTTTATATTTTATAAAGTGCAAATAATTTAAAAATTTATTGGAATCTTCTAGAAGTCAAAAAATAATATTATCTTGTTGAGGCCGACCTCTAGAGGAAATGCATAAATAGACCTTGAGGTCTCACTCTTGGGCATCCAGATTTGATGTTGATGATTGATGATTTCTTCTTGAGCGTTTGTGGAGCCAAGTGGTCTGCAGATAATCAATGTCTTTGGGAACGAAAACTCCCATTGATTGCATAACTGAGGGAGTGAAATATCTCTTGAAGGGTTGCAGATTGGAGGTGATATTTCAGTCACTTCATTGGGCAAAATTTGTGGCCAAGGACCAATTTTGAAGACTAAGATTGTAGGGTCGATTTGCTTTGAAGGATTGTGTTCTTGCCATCGATTATTTGAAGGAGAATGCTGTTGCTAATTCATGAAATTCTGAAGCTTAATCTGAAGCAAATTGGGACGCCATTGGAAGGACATTTTTATTCACTATAGCTCATATTCACATCGATTCCTCTTGGAGGTTGGAGCGCTTCATTCCTAGGGCATTGCTGATCGTGTTAGAAGTTATTGGAGGCTTGGAAGCTTTGTGGATTATTTTATTTCATCATTCCAATCAGAACAGGGGCGACTTCTTCAGAAAATTATATTGGCTGCATATGGTCTCCATCTTCCAAAATATTGATTGCTTCTTCATTAGAGATACAAGGCGACTTCAAGAACCGGGTTCCTTTGTTTAATTCATGCATATTACATGTCATTTAGTTGCATATTAGGAGGTACGGCTGTAGGTGAAGTTTGCATCAGATTTAAGTTCATGTATATGAGCCAAGAGTCTTGGCCTCTCATCTCATTGGCATTGTAAAGATTGCATTATCAATAATATATCTGAAGTTGGGAATTCTCTATTGAGTTATTGTCTATTTGAAAGTTTAAAAAGGATGTATGCCAACTGTTTGACATAATGACTATAGGCTGTAGCTGCACATTTAGGTCATGACACCTCATCTATTGCATTTGAAAATACAAAAAGAAATCTGCATTGCATCTAGGACCTTGTCTAAACATCACAGAAGTCTTTTGCAAGTAGTATATACATTGGATATCATTGTAAAAACATTTATGCACTCAGACCAGTAAGCTACAAGGTTGCACATGAATTGTTTGACAAAATTACAAGCAGCAAATTAGGGCAAATTGTGATCAGTTTGAGCAAGGCTCATTACAACGCATATAGGAACATGAAACCGTTTCCCAATAGATCAATAGATCACATTGACTTGATAAGCATCTTAGTGTAATTTGCATTCAGTACTTTATTTACCAAATACATGAGTTACTATATGTATATCAGCCATACTTATATTTAACATATATATTTAACTATTCTTACTGGAATCAGTCATGAATATATTTAAATATAATTTGTCTTGACTCTTATAATATGTTTGGCAGATTTACAGTCCATGGATTTACACTTATACAGCCATTGAACTTAGGATGCTATAAACTCTGAATTCCTTATCATGAGGTTTTGAATTACTTCCTGAACTTAATAAATTGGTGGATATATATTTGTTGAGTTCAAACACATCAAGAATTATCGTAATGTATTCCTATTTCTATACTGGTTGAAATTAGTTTACAGATCAAAGTGATTGCAGCTACTTGGAGATTGTTTCTAATCTTTATAATGATTACTACACAGTATCCACTGTAGAAGATTCGAATTATAACAGAGTCTGCAATTTAACATACTGGTAAGGATACTTACCTCAGGTGGCTTACTCAATCCTGTATCTCCAATTTTGTCCTGCATCAAATATCTTCATGCTACAGAGGTCTCAACTTCCAAGAGGTTGTGCTACTTCCTAAACCCTAGGCGCTGAGTTACATTTACTTCCTGGGAAGAGGCGTGGTCCCTTTGGAGAGCTATGTGTTTCTTAGAAGTGGACGTGTTTATCAAGAGGGAGGTGACTCTTGTATACAGCTCCTGTGTACTTCGTATCAGCACTAAATCCCTTATTTGGAGGTGTAGTAGCCATCCAAACTTGTACGTGGCTTCCTGAGGTAGAGTGCCGCCCATTCTCTGGCATAGGGTACTCGCATAGTGGCGGTGTAGGAGTTTACATAAGGCATATGCCTGAAAGAGAGACGTGCCAGTCATAATTGAAGGAAGATGTGATGCTGTTATGGAGTTCAGAGCAGTTTTCAAGCAACCACCCATCTGAATCTCTCTGTTTCCCTTTAGACTTGCGTTGATCCTCCATTTGAAATCTTTGCTGGAGACGTGACTTTCCAAGACTTGGTGTTGGTGCCGATTCACCACCAAAGGTTGGCTCTTATGACCCAACGAATTGCTTATGTGTCGTTTGGAAAAATATGTCTTTATTTTGATGTTTAGTTATATTTCATAGTTTGTATTTTATCTTATATACTCTCCTCTATAATACGATATATTTTTTATATTAGATGGTAATTACTCGTACTTTTATCTTTGACATCTATCTTATTTGTTAATATTCTAATATTCTAATATTTGTTTAAAATTGTTGTATTGTTTCTTCTATGATAATCATAATTTCTATTTGTATTAGATTTTTTTATGAATATCATACTACCAACGATCTTTGAAATCGATATTACAATATTGTTTTATGTTTATATTTTGTATTAATTTTATACCCTTTAATATCTATTATATCATAACCATGTTTATGACGTTATTAATAATATTCATGATTATAATATTGTCTTGGACAATTATAATTATGTAATATCAAATGAATAACTTACTATCTAGAATGTCACAATTTCGGGGACATGACAAAACCTGCCCAATCTGAATCTATGAACCCAACCAACCTAGGACCTTTGCTTCTGCTATACAAAATGCCAAGGTCAAGTGTCCCTTTCACATATCTCAGTACCCACTTTGCTGCAACCCAATGTTCTGCCTTTGGGGCTGTCATAAAACAGGAAATGTAACTCACAACATAACTCGGATCAGGTTTAGTGGCTGTAAGATAGATAAGGCTGCCCACTAGTTGTCTGAATGCTCATTGATTACTTTTGAGTCAGTTTTGGCTGAAAGCTTCAGCCTTTTCTCCATAGGTGTAGACAAGATTTTGCAATCCGTCATTCTAAACTTGTCTAGCAAACTCCAGGCATATTTAGATTGAGAAATAAAAATACCACCATCTATCTACCAAACCTCTACACCTAGGCAATAGTGTAGGAGGTCTAAGTCTGTCATGTCAAAAGCTTTACACAAATTACATTTGTTTTCTTTGATCAAATGTGCCTCACTCCCTGTAATGATGATATCATCCACACAAATGACTAGAAGGATGATTTCATTGCCTATGCTTTTGACATATAAATTTGGATCTGAAGGACTTCGCTGGAATCCCCGTTGATCCAAATACCTATCAATGTTTATGTACCATGCCATGGGTACTTGCTTTAAGCCATAAAGAGCCTTTGTTAGTCTGCATACCTGATGCTCCTTTCCTACAATTTGAGAGCCTTAAGGCTGAGTCATGTACACTTCTTCCTTTAAGTCACCATTGAGGAAGGCACTCTTCATGTCCATTTGATGGAATTTCCAGCCAAATTGTGCTACCATGGCTAGAACTAACTAGATGGTGCTCATCTTTGCTGTAGGAGGAAAGGTTTCCTCATAATCAATGCTAGAACTAACCATGCCTTGTACTTGTCAAGTGTACCATCAGCTTTGAACTTGAGTTTGTACACCCATTTGCAGCTAGTGGGTTTCTTCCTTGGTGGAAGTTTTGAAAGAACACAAGTCTTATTTTTCATAAGACTTTGATGTTCGGTTTCCATGGCCTTTTCCCATTCATGTTTATCTTTTTCCTCAACAAACACTTGTGGCTCATACACTCCCTGAATATTGGCCATAAGAGCAAAGTTAACTATGTTCTGCAGGCTCTTGCCTCTGGATGATTGACCCTCGACCATTTCTTCATCTCGAACATCACTAATGAGCTTTTCCCATCTCTTAGGTCTCTTTGTAGAAACTTCTTCATCCAAATCAGTGTAGTCATCATGACTTGGGCTTACTATTTCTGTGTCATTTGGATGCTAATCCAGGTTATCATCAATAAAAATTGGGTCTATTTCTTCATGCTTTGAATCCCCCCCTTCATGTGGAGCTACCTGAAGTTGAATACCTAAATCCTTACCAAGAAGAGGCTGGTTATTGATAATCTAGATCTCAGAAGATGTTGGAAAAGGCCTTGCTTCATCATCAATCACAACATCTCTACTAAAAGTCAAATGATCAGTGTCAACATCAATCAACTTGTAGGCCTTATGATTGTCATTGTACCCTGTAAGCATCAATTTCTTACTCTCAGGATCTGGTTTGGTTCATTTTGCATTTGGAATCCAGACATATGCAATAGAACCAAAAACCTTAAGATGACTAATTGTTGGTATTCTCCCAAACCATGCTTCCTTTGGTGTTTGATGCTTCACCGCCTATGTGGGAGACTTATTGAGCAAATAAACTGCAGTATATACTGCCTCAGCCCAAAATTTCTTGGGAACATTCTTGTTCTCCATCATACATCGAGCCATCTTTGTGATTGTACAATTTCATCTCTCAACTACTCCATTTTGTTGTGGAGTGTAGGGTGTGGTTAATACAAATGCAAAGCTTATGGATTTCAAAATAATCGAATGAGTATTATTTACATCAACAAATTACATATAGATTTACAAAGGAATGTTTCTGTAATCATAGGACGTGATTAGGGACATGACAGAAACAGGAAAAAGCAATCAAGAGCTAATTTATAGGAGGTAATTGAGCATTACCAAAAATCACGATTGAGCATTAAATAATAACTAACTAAATAATTTTAATACCCTCCTTTAATGCTCAATCTATTAACTACACCAAGATGCCCCCTAAATCTAACAAACTTATCCAGGCTCAGAGACTTGGTGAGAATATCCGCAGTTTGATCCTTTGTCGGAACATATTGCAATGCTATGGATCCGTCCTCGACAAGCTGGTGGATGAAGTGACAATGAAGATCAACATGCAAGACTGGATTCTTGGTGAGTTTCATCACCCCTTGATTGTTGCAATATAAGGGGGAAGGTCCTACTTGGGACATTTGTATGTCTGAGAGCATCCTTCGAAGCCAAACTGCCTCACAAGCTGATTTAATAGCTCCTCGATATTCTGCTTCGGTTGAGGAGAGAGCCACTGCCTGCTGCTTCTTACTGGTCCATGTAACGGCACCTGTACCCAAACCGAATACATACCCTGAAGTAGACTTTTTGTCATCAACAAAACGTGCCCAATCTAAGTCTGTATAACCAATCAGCTTTGGAGCTTTGCACCTCCCATATAAAATGCCAAGGTCAGAAGTGCCTTTCACATATCTCAGCACACGCTTCGCTGCAACCCAATGTTCAACTTTAAGGGGCTGACATGAAGCGAGAGATGTAGTTCATTGCAAAGCTAAGGTCAGGTTGAGTGGCAGCGAGATAGATGAGGCTGCCCACAAGTTGCCTGAATTTTGATTCGTTCTCCACAGGTGAATCCAACTGAGCTAATAACTTCAGCCCTTTCTCCATAGGTGTAGATGTTGGTTTGCAATTTGTCATCCAGAACTTGTTCAACAAGCTCTTGGCATACTTCGATTGTGAAATGAAGGTACTGGCAATAGACTGCCAAACCTCTATACCGAGGCAATAATGGAGGAGTCCCAAATCTGTCATGTCGAATGATTGACTGAGATCATGTTTGATCTCCTCAATCAGATGATCTGAACTGCCAATAAAAGTCATCAACATAGACAACTAGGAACAAGATATCATTACCAGTCCGATTGACATACAAATTAGAGTTAGAATGACTTCTTTGAAGGCCATGATCAATAAGGTATTGATCAATCTTCATATACCAAGCCTGTGGTGCTTGCTTAAGGCCGTTGTTACAACCCGATTGTATAGCTACTATTGCATAGGGAAATGCGTTGTAATGTTTGAATCTTTTAGATGAATAAAACAATCATGTTCTTGCTATCAATAATGGTGTTCTGTTTAAATGATGGTTTCATTTGATTGTTACTTCTATTGATTTAATTCTTGATTAAATGTTGCATACAATTATGGAATAATGTTATTCTAACTTGTGAGATGTTTTTACCTTGTTATGAGCATATGACTGCCGATGTCATGTCATGATGTGCAGGTATGAAGACTGTTCCTCCGGACAGAGGAGAGACATCATTCGGGGAGGAGCTTGGTCGGGTAAACAGTAACGATTACCAATTGAGCATACACACACATCAGTATAGGCTCTAAGAAACCAAGTCAGTTATGTTGGTCTAGATAAGTCATCCTTAGGCTTTAGGAGTTATGTTTACTTCTTTATGCTTTGAAAGTGATGATTACTCATTTGTTTGACTTACTGTGCTTTGACCTTAATGTGGAAAACGTGAATGGATATATGTTAATAGGTCGAGTGAGTATGTGTATACATGTATATAATGTACACGTATCCATATGTATATACATGTCAATACATACGTATGCTCGGCAGATGGATATGCCCATACGTACGTGTCGACATGGTATACATACATTTACGTGTACACTGCGTACAGTGATAAACATATATATACATACCCACGTTACCTATTGCCTGTGAATAATGATGTTAATAATAATATTTTATTGGAATTTACATATATTCATATTTACACGAATACGTAAGTATGTATATTGAAAGTATGCTGACTAGCTCGCAATATACATATTTAACAATTAATACATATAAGTGTAAATATTTAAATATGTAAATGTTTATATATTTAATAATATATAAGTATATATTATATTATAGTTTTACTTAAATACATATATGTATATATTTAAATATATTTAAATAGTAATATTTAAATATATATATACACATATATATCGGAGTAAATAAATCTATAATAGAAATATATAAATATATATATATTAAATATATAAGAATAATTGAATTTAATATTATTACCATAAGTAATTTGGGAAATCAATTTTATATTACTTTAGGTAATTTTGGAAATTGAATTTTAAAATACATATATTATAGAATATATAAATATATAATATTGAATATTTAAAATGAAAACATTTATAAACTTCAAATGGAAATATTTGCAAATATTTAAAAGATTAAACATTGAACTCCAATTAATAAAGTTAAAAGAATTATATCTTTTAACTTTTAACATATGCAGTATATATTGGAGAGGAAATATTTGAAAAGTAGCCGCTAGTCTTAAGGAAATATTGCAAAGTATCGAACTTCTCTAAAAAGAGAAATATTTGAATACAAACTTTTGAAAAAAATTAAATACAATACATCCATGAGCTTTCCCGTGAAAATGAGGAAGTTTTCAGCGCAGCAAATATGGAGGAAGAAGCTTTCAAACTGGAAAATAGGAAATGCCAACAAGATTTCTGTGCTGTAACATGCTAAACCTTGACCTAAAACGCAGCAAGAGAGTCATTCAATTCCAGCCGACTGTCAAAAAAACGTGTTACCTGTAGGTGGCGTTTTTGGAGGTTTGAGTTGAAAATTTCTTCAATTGCTGGCTCTATGGAGGTCGAATCACTCTTTTGAAAGATGACTTAGGGTTTAAACACTTGACAAGTAACGTTTGACTGAGTTTTTATGCCTGGTTGTCATTTTACATGCCCAAAATGGAGGAATGAGTTGCTAATATGGGCTTATAAATACTTGCCCAGCCATCCATTGAAATATATCTTGTGCAATTCATCTTTGGCGAATTGGAGAGTGTAAAGAGCCTTGCAGATTTTAATCTAAATTTTTAGTGTGTTCTCCCCCAAATATCTTTGTCAAATACTTCTGTGTGAGTACTAACTGCTGGTAGAAGCTCTTGTTTGATTTTCGGTATGGTTTATTTTGGTGTGACTTGTTTTGCACTAATTCTAATGATCACGAGATAGAATCATTCCATATAAATGTAACCCGTCCAATAAACAGCAAACATGAAGTAAACAGAATTCATCATTTCTCGATCTCAAATGTACTCCAAATCAGTGAACCTAACTTCTTTGATGGGAGACAGTACAGATTTTCACTTTAGACTTGATAATGTTTTCTATGCATGAGTGGTTATGTGACAAGGCTGATGTAAAGGAAATTAATGAGATATCACCCAGAATAAGAAAGCAGACGCAATACGTGGATTATAACAGCAGATTTTATCAGACATTTGACCCAGCTGAGCACAACAATAGTCTGAACAATTATCTTCTTGAACTCTAACCTTGAACATGTGTTTTCAGACTTTTATTTGCAGACTTATACTGAATAGCAGCTTTAGATACCAAGTCACAATACTTAGGTTGCATAAATCACTGTCTTGAAACATTTTTGCTAAGAGGTTTATAACAGATCAGCAAGAAGGGGTTTATTTCATTTCCAATGCTCAGTTAGGTGAGCTGTTTGTTGATTCAGAATATACAACATGACTGTAACAACGCCTTAGTATATCACCTTTGGGATAACACAAACAAGCATGTATAAGATCCGACCAGACCTGGAAAAGAAGCTTCCTGGTATTAATATGGCGTCCAGCTTACTGCAGAAACCCACATGCAGCTCCCTGAGCTCATGCTTTGCTTCCAGCCAGCTAAATAAACTCCTCAAAACCACGTTCTTGGCTCCTATCTGATTCGTGATTTCTTAGGGCTGACGTTTTCACTAAAACCTTCTGTAAGCTGCGGTTTGCCTGAGAAACACGTCTTTATTCTGGCCCAAAAATCGCGTCCTTCATATTTTGTTTCATCTTCTAAGCGCCCACGACCTGGCTGTGTCTTCTTTCTGTAAATGCAACGCCCTACAGGAATCCCCCAAAATACGTCTTCAAAAAGCCACAAAGTCTTCCCAAACCGTCTCAATGCAGCGCCCCAATGGATGATGCGAAAATTAGAGATTATCTTGTTTCTGTAACTTCAAAAGATTACAACGAATCCAACTAGGGATGATGGTTGCACATCCGAAATTGGAGCTGGTAAATTCTTCAAAACCCTAAACCAAGAGGGCCGACCAAAATGCTGAGAGGAAATATGCTCATTCAAAAGTGTCGAATGATTCTCTTTGTCTTCCTTTTGTATTTTTCTCATTCCAAAATAAAATGACTTTTGTATATAGTTCACTTATTGAAATAATTCCTTTAGTCATTTTTATAACACTAAATAAGTGACTTTATAATATTTCACTTGATTTAATTAAATTAATCGATTAAAGTCATCCTTTAGAAATATAATTAATTTTTGGGACAATTTAATCAATTAAATTAATTTAAGTCACTTAACCTTAAATTTGGGGACATTACAGAGAGTTGTCTTGTTAGTTTCTAAGCTGCTGCTGTGAAGTTGTTAATGCTGCATTGCATCATATTATTTAGAGTGTGAGAACTAGAGTTTGTATCAGCTGCAATTTTTATTTTGTGCTAAATTATCTTTTAGGAAGAAGTGTAATAGCAACTTTCAGTAAAGATATATTGTTAGGGAGAGTGTTGTGGGAAGAGTCTCTATATTTGAGAGAAAGATAAACTACATTTTGTCATTTTCAATTGGAAGCTGCTGCCATAACAGTGCTGGGGAGAAGCTCTTTCACAGGCATGTTATCTAGTTTGTGATTTTTGTTTAAATGATCTTCTCTTTTAATCTTGAATTTGCTGGTTGCAATTAGCATGCTATTAGCAAATTAATATTGTTTGATAAGCTTCTTTAAAGAGTAAAAGCTTAAGGGTTTTCATTGTGAATGAAGGGTAAAAGAATAAGGAATATCAATACAATTAAGGGTAAATGCTTGAGCAAGTCAATATATTTTATTAATAGATTAAAAGAAGTTTTTATGGAAAATGGGGTTTAAAGAAGGGAATCAGTTGTTTTAAGGCTTAAGGATAGCTTAGCTTAATATGCATTATGCTTTGAAGGAATTCTATGTGCATTTGCTTGAGTTTACAATTTTGTATGATCTCTGTATATGGAGAATACGTAGGGTAATTAATATCTACTAGGAACGAAATGACGTCAAACCAAGTATGATCCTTAGCTTATGTTAATAAGTTAACTCTGACAAGCTTCACTCCTATGATAAAGATTTCCGGAATCAGGAGTTAGGATATAAGACGCTTGTTGATTGGCTCATTTCTTAGTAGACTTTTTGAGGTAGGAAGTCTGGGATAAACTAAATCCATTGAAGGACATAGCCTACGCGTAGAGTAAGATAGCCCAAAGTCAAATCGACCCTGAGTAGTGTTTATGATAGATGACCATCATTCGAAGTACTGAATGAGAATACTTTGGCCAAAGTAGTGAAAGGTACGACATCCACTTAGGTGTGAGATAGTTGAGACTACACTATCTGTTCATTGTGATCCGAGTACTAGTTCAAAATTGTGAAATAGCAAGGTTCTAGTTGTGTAGGACACAACACTATGCTTAGTTGGTAATCGTTAAAGGATACTCTACCAATCTCTTCTTCGAAGGGAGGGCCATCTGTCTAATGATAGGTGTGCGGGGGACCGCATTATAAGTCCATGGTTGGCGGAAAAGCGCCCAAGTGATGTTTCTCCTCCACAGCAAGCGGCCGATGTACCAAGATTTGAAAGGATGGACTCCTAGACCTTCTTACTTTTATTTGTGCAAAAGCTTATGAGCTATGTATGTAACTATAATACTTTTGAAACTTTGATTTATATTTGCAATGAAAATGAAATTCATGTGGAAATATATTGTAACTTGTACATATTTATCAATAAAGAAAGGGAAAATCTTATCGTATTGTCTTTGTTACTTGTTACCTTTACATGTTTAAAGTGAGAATTGGAAAATTTTATTTTACGCAAGGATTAGGTCGTTACAGCCGTAGAGTGCTTTCACCAGTTTGCATACTTGGTGTTCTTTACCAGCAACCTTGAAACCAGGAGGTTGCATCATGTAAACTTCTTCCTGCAAATTACCATTGAGGAAGGCACTCTTTACGTACATTTGATGGGCTTTTCATCCAAACTGAGCTACTATCGAGAGGACAAGCCGAATGGTACTCATCTTGGCTAGAGGAGCAAAAGTCTCCTCATAGTCAATGCCCTCTTGCTGCGAAAGGCCTTTGGCTACCTATTGTGACCTTATCACACATCGCCCCATTACAAATGGGGACCCTAGTAGTTTGCTTTTTAGGGCTTTGCCGTTGCATCTCTGTTTGGGAGTTTAGAGTTTGAGTTTTTGAAGGGTCACCCGAGCCAAGTAAAGAATGTGAGCCCGAATCAGTGCACAAACATCATTAGAATGCTTAGAAGGCTTGTAGGACGAGGATCGCCTGTCGTTTGAGTCAATTCTGACACCTACTTTTTTGGGATTTTCACTCTGGCCCCCTATTTTTTAGGGACTTTATTTTTGGCACTTTTAGCCTATTTTGGACTTCCTATTTTTTAGGGATTTATTTTTGGAAAGTTGCTATTTTTGGAAAGTGCCTGGGTCATGGTTTCAACATTGTCATCTTCAGGAAACCCCCGGAAGTAGAAATAAGTGAGAAATTTTAGATGAACCAGATGAAGGCCAAAAAATGGCCTAAGTGTTAGTCATGGTATGAACTTGAGACAAGTCTGCCCACCAAGGATGAATCATGGCATGAACAGTGGTAAAGTCCGCCCAAGCTTGAATAGGGAATGGCGCGAGTATGTGGCAAGTCTGCCCAAGAGGAATGGCATGAACATGGGCAAAGTTCGCCATAGGAAGAAGAGAAGTGGCTTGACACCTTGCCAAGTCCGCCCAAGCTGGAATGTGATATGGCTTGATCATAAGCAAAGTCCGCCCCATCCATATGGCATAACATTAAGCTAAGTCCGCCCAACTCAAGAAAGACATGGCACAAAGCAATGACAAGTCCGCCCAACTCAAGAAAACGTGGCATAACACCTTGCCAAGTCCGCCTAGCATATGTGAGATGGAAAAAACAATAATGAAGTCCGCCTAGTCCATAAAGAGCATGCCTGACACCTTGATAAGTTCGCCTGACTTAGAGAAAATGTAGAAAATAAAGAATTTTTTTTTTGCCTAAGTCTAACATTGACATGCCTAGATACTGAGGAAATTCGCCAAAAGAAATTATGGCAAATACATGGCAAAATTCACAAGAGAAAAGAATTCGCCTTAGGCAGAGAAAAGGAATGACTTGGAAAATTTAATCAAACTCTCCTTAGGATAAAAATAAAATGCCATAATTAAAATAATTAAAATGAGAGGGTTGGAAAATAACACATGAAATGTTATTTTAATTTTAATTTTCCAACACCTAGGAGAAGAAATTCGAATTTTGGAAAAAGACAAAAAGACTTCATTGAAGTGGCACCAAATTTAGAAAGTTTCTCTGAAATTGGTGCTAGAGATCAAAATTGCCATTCAAGAGAGGAGTGCAAGCCATGTTCGAACTAGATTAAATGGAAATAAGTAGATTTTGCTAAATGGGTCGAACTTTTCATCTTTATAATTGGCTTTACTTCTCATTTCTTAATCATTCCTCTTTCAAGAACAAAGCTGTGAGAAGTAATTTTGTCTAAGGCAAGAAAAGTTTTGAAGAAAGTAACAAAGTTGAAGCAAAAGGAAGAAAGGCGAACTTATCCAAGCAGCACAGTAATCTTTTCCATTTAATTTTTTCTAGAATATCAAGCAGATTTACATTCTCTACCTTATTCTGGCAAAAACTTCATTTATCTATTGGATAAATATTTCCAGCATGATCATTCTCAAAATTTAATTTATCAGTTGGCTGGAATATATTTTTCGAAACAATGGCTCAAGTAATCTGAATTTAAATTCAGAATTTTAATATTCTCTTTGTGCATTTTTGCAGATTTATGACAAACAAGGGAGAACCTTCAAGGAAAACACAAATGAAGTTTGCTAGCAAGGGTTCGCAGCCAGAGTCCAAGATCAACTCTAAATGGAAAAACATCGTGAACACCAATCTCGGTCACGTAGATTTGGATGATTTTAAAAAGAGGATGTATGGAAGTGATGGATTCTTGCTTACGCCAATTGCACGACGGATGATGCGGAATGGCATTGTCTAGGCAGCCGGATTTCCGCCAGCAGTAGAATGTCCTGAACTTATGGTAGAATGTGCATTGCACTATAATGCACAAGAAAGACAGATTGAAGCACCTGACGGAAGGGTACTGACATACTTAGGAGAGCTGGCTATACAGGAAGCGTTTGGAATCCCAACCTACCACAAAACATCTTACCAAAACAAGGATGATGCACAAAAACTTTATGAAGATCAACAAGACCTCTGTGCATCAAACATAAACAAGTCATGGTTGGTGAAGCCTAGACCCGCTGCCAAAAAGATGCCCAAGAAGTTGTTCAAAACTAATTTTAAGGAAGAGTACGGAGATATGGTTTTGTTGCTAAACAGAATAGTGGGCAATCCTCAGGGTGCGCCCTTTGAAACCTGGATGTATTATTTCATTGATGAAATAACTTCCGGAGTAAAAATGTTCAACTGGTCAAGGATGATCAGTGATAGTCTCCACGAGCAACTGATCAACCTTGAGAGGACCAAAACCTTCCACATGAGTTCCTATGTTGTATATTTGCTTGCTAGAACCTACAAATATGCTGGCCTAATTTGCAAGGGTGTAGTTGGTAATGGTGAAGGAGAATTCAAGGTTTACAATTGCTATCCTCAGTTGCAGTTGACCGAGAAATCACACTTTAGACGGGCGCATGATCCCTTTCTCATGTATATCACCAGAATACTCCAAGGAGGAATGCATCAGAGGCTCACTTGTGAAGCCAAAAGTTTAATCAGCAGATATGGATACTGGTTTATCCAGTTTCCTAGATTCACATACATTAGAAGTCAAGGATTCACAGGTCACCCTTACAGGCTGCCAATTTATCCCACCAATAGAATGGTTCTTCTGGAGGTTCTGAGGCAACTAGAGACATATCAAAATATTCAAAGGCCAAAGCAGAAAGCAATCGTCACTTTTCCACTCTTTATTGGAAACATGTTAGAATCCTATCCATCGACGCAAGCAGCAGAAAGTGCCCGATTGGAAATACAATGGGACCCATT
This sequence comes from Sequoia sempervirens, assembly GCA_007258455.2. Taxonomy (NCBI): domain Eukaryota; kingdom Viridiplantae; phylum Streptophyta; class Pinopsida; order Cupressales; family Cupressaceae; genus Sequoia; species Sequoia sempervirens. The sequence continues at coordinate 9,495,195 of VDFB02000012.1, read as the reverse complement.
CACTTCCTACAAGTCCAGGTCTAACTTTTTGATCCACTTCATCATATTGGAATTGTGGACGGGAGGAAATATAAACACAGAGTTGACCTAGAAGACTTCTGGGCAAATGTTGCTGATGAATATGACGTGAGGAAAAGGCTATGGTCGAGACTGCCGTTGGATATGATCAGGACAATAGAGCTCTTCTGTGTACCTGATCAACTTGAAGATGATGGAGTGTATGTGCAGCCAGGCTTTGATGAAAGGAAACCGCTTCCTCTTGTGAGATGGTCTGAGCCTGAGCTTGGTGACTTAACAACTTTCATGAGGCCTGTGTTCAAGTATTTGCGATGGTGGATAAACCAGCAAGTGCAAATTTTATGGCAAAGGAATGTGCCATTTACATATGACTTGATGGGTGAGGCAGAGTCTTGTTCTTCAAATGCCGGTGCATCTTAGGGAGGTGAACTAACCGAGATTGCCAACCCAAAGAAGAGAAAAGAAATAATCGATGACTCTGCAAGGCAGAACAAAAAGAAGGCAACAAATGAGGGACCTGCCCAGAAGATGCAGAAATCCAAGGCCCTTCATTCAGCCACATCCAAAAATATGGATGAGATATTGATCATGGAGGAAGAGTCATGGGGACAAGTTAGATTTCCTTCACCGGTTCTAGAAAAGGATATGGAGCCAATACAACTAGAAGATGATGATCATCACTCCCCTACAGGCACGGAGATTCTTGAGTCAGATGATGACATGGATATCATGGAAGGAGAATTCCAAGAGGGAATGATTTCCACCCTCAAGGGAATTCAAGAAATCCCATCTGTGCAGGAAATTCAGGATATGCAAGACATTCAGGATAATCAGGAAGATGGAATTGAACAGCTGACAATCCCAGATTGGCTAAAAGAAAGATTGAAAATTAAGGTGCCAGCAGAGATACCAGAAGATGATACTGGAGATTTCTTGGCGAGGCTAGAACAAGCTACTACAAAGAAGCCAGCCAAGAAATTTTCTACAATACAGAGAGATGAAACTGGTAACCGTACAATGCAGATTGCAGTACCAATGGTTGAGAAATCATGAGATGAAATTGCCCCAAATGAATATGCCGTTACAACCATTGATATTGGTGCAACAACAAAAGGGCAGGAAGTTGAGGACCTGGATAACTCTGTTGCCACCATTAAATCTAGGTTGGAAAAAGAAGTGGCAAAGAAAATAAAATATAAAAGGGAGATTGAGCGCCTAAAGGAATACATCCAACATTTAACCAGGCCGCTCAATCAAGGTGACCAATCAGCCCCTCCACTTCTAAACTCTTCACAGGAGCCAGTAAGAAATTTTGAAGAAGAGTTGACTACCGCCAAGGAAACCAAGGAATGGATGGCAGGAAAGAAAGAAGAAGCAATGGCATTCACATAAAAGTTGGCATATGTTTATGGGAAAACTTCCTCTTTGCTCTCACGAGTTGTAAACCTAGCAGAAGCATGGGACAGTCTCCAAGACATTCAAAGCAAAATTATGCCATGTCTTCGAGAAATAAAGGAAATTCCGAAGCAAAGATTGATTGATGAGGAGTTCATTGCAGCAGGAGCAGCATATGATTTCAACAACTGGTATTATGCACTAATTTCATGAGGAGAAGTCTTGGAAAGAGTGAAAGTAGATGGCGCCAAAATCGAAGAACAAGTAAGAGGAATCCAGAATAAAATTTTCCACATGGTTGCGGATGTGCTTGAGAAGGACATTGTCTGAGAAAATGACTTATAGTCAGAAAATCTGAAGGATAAAGTTCAAAGGATTTTCTCTACCACTGCTGGGCCAATCCTGAAAGAAAAATTGACTAAGGCATTTAATTTCCTGACCGTCCGAAACACCTTCCTGTTGCATGAATCAGAATGGGTGATCGCCTTTGCAGAGTGTGCAGACAATTTGGACTTGTTGGAATACAAAGTTAACAGGCTGCCGAACATCACCATTGAGGAAGTTAGCGCGATCGTGTCCAGGTTCATTGAACGTAGTGCTATAAAAGTGGATAAGGACGCAACTCCCAGTGGATGACTTTTCTGTTGTTAACTGATTGTTATTTGGGCAACCCTAATTAGGGTTGTGTTATTTTAAATCTAGGCCGTTAATCTTGAATTGATCTTGGCCATTCATTGTATTCTTGAAACTCTATAAATACCCTCCCCCCCCCTTCCCACTCTCTCATTATATAGATGATATAGAGGAGAAAGAGGTTGTAGAGATTGTAGAGCAGAGATTAGAGAGCATAGATAATAGAGAATAAGGAGAGTTTTATGAAATTGTTGCTAAAGACTACTTTGATAATAAAGTTCCTAATGCATGAGATGCTTTGAATCCTTTCATTGTCAAATGGTTGCATGGTTGCATATTTCTCTTCCTCATAGAGTAGATTTAAATTAGAATTTCATTTGAATATATGTTAAGGGAATGATAGATTGATAGTAAAGATTAGTGAAACTTAGCTCATACTTTCTTTGAATGGATGCTTTTCATTCAATGCGTAAAGTTAGACTGAGCTTTTGATGTGGATGCTTCAATGTTTAATTCAAATAATGTTGTTCTATTGATGGTGTTGTTCGTAGTAAAGAAATGTTAAGCACAAATCCCAAAAGATTGCACTTGCTTTGTGTAGTTGTCGTTTAGCGTGGCAAAACAAAGTATTGTTTTTTTTAGTTTCACTCAATCCTTACCGTCTCTTGATTTTGTAGGAATAGTATAGGATTTCTAAACCCTTACTCCTTTTTCACTCTTTTTTATCTAAAATCAGAAAATTTCAAAAATAATACAGCATTCAAGTCCTTGCTTTTTGAGTAACTTACTAGAGTAAATCCCTTTGTGTTACTGGCAAATCACAACGACCACAGAGCTTATCCACACCCAACTTACGAAACATTGGAATTGCCGTATGATCTTTCTTGCAATCTTAGCATACGAGGTAGTTTTCAAGAGAGGATAGAGCGTCTTTGGACACTTTATTCTAGAGTGTTTGGTGTGTCATAAAACACGCATCAACACTACCAACCTAGCCTTGTATTTATCAAGGGTTCCATCAGCCTTATACTTAACCTTATAAACCCATTTGCAGCTTATGGGTTTCTTCCCATGCGGAAGATCTAAAATCTCCCAAGTGTGATTTTGCATGAGACTATGATGTTCAACTATCATAGCCTGTTCCCACTCAAGTGCTCCTTTAGCCCTGTATATGTTTGAGGCTCCGAAACGCTATGAAGGTTGGCCATAAGAGCAAAGTTTACTGTATTTTGCTGTTTGCTCTTATTCTGAGTAGATCTACCCTCTAGTAACTCATCATCCTGAAGAGCACCAATCGTCGAAGCCCACCATTTAGGCCGAAGAGTAGATGAACCAATATCAGGTTCAGGAGGAACAAGCTCTACTGGATCAGCTGGAACTGACATATTTGGAAGAACATCCAAATCTTGCTAAATAGGGCCCGGTGGTGGAAGTGGCTGCACCTCTGTGGAATCCCTCCCATAAAGTGGACCAATTGGAAGATAAATACCCAAATCAGAATCTTTCTGAGGCTGAACCTCAAAACAAATAGGAGAAGATTGATGGAAGAGCCCACAATTCTCATCAACCACGACATCACGACTGAACATTAGACGATCAGTGTCTACATCTGTTAGTTTGTATGCCTTATGGTTCTCACTATAACCTGTAAACATGAGTTTCTGGCTCTTGGAATCCAACTTAGTGCGTTGAGCATCAGGAATCCAAACATGAGCAGTGGATCCAAAAACCTTTAGGTGACTAATGTTCGGCTTACGTCCAGGCCAGGCTTCTTTAGGAGTCATCTTCTTCACAGCATGAGTAGGAGATCTATTCAGAAGATAAATAGTAGTATACACTGCTTCAGCCCAAAACTTCTTAGGAACATGTCTATGCTCCAACATAGAATGTGCCATTTCTGTAATGGTGCGATTGCGACGCTCGACTACACCATTCTGCTGAGGTGTGTAAGGTGTGGTGAATTGGCGCTTTATGCCATGTGCAACACAAAATGTGGAGAAATCTTTGGAACAAAATTCCCCCCCCCCCATTATCAGACCTGAGAGTAATAATAGAAGAACCAAACTCTTTTTCCACCAAGGCCTTAAACTTCTGAAATATGCTAAACACCTCTGATTTAAGTTTCAAAAAATACACCCACATCTTTCTGCTGAAATCATCAACAAAAAACAAAAAATACCTGGATCCAGTAACAGAAGGCGTGTGCATTGGAGCACATACATCAGCGTGGACCAATTGTAAAAGCTTGGAAGCCCGCCATGAGTCGCCATCGGAGAAAGGAGTTCGATGTTTCTTTCCAGCCTGACAAGCCTAGCAAACTCCATGAGTTTGAGTTTGAATCGCAAGTAGACCACCAGCGAGATCATCTTGTGATAACTTAGAGAGATAGTGCATGTTCAGGTGCCCATAATGCTGATGCCAGAGACTACTAATAGAAGTGCTCCTTGGTACCATATCGTGCTCTTGAGAATCACTAGAATCAACAAGTCTATAAAGACCATGATCCTCAAGTCCTTGAATGACTGTAGTCTGTGTCTCTCGGTCAACAATACTGCGTGTATGCATACTGAAGACGATGTCCAACTGAGGAGAGTGAGTCATACTCTGACTTACAGAAAGTAAGTTCAACTCCATGCTAGGTACAAAGTATACATCGAGAAATATCAAATTTCTCCCACTAGATTGAATCTGAACGTTGCCCTTGCCGTCAACAGTATACTCTTCACCTCCTCGAAAGATAACTGAATCTCTGAAAGGCGTGTACGGAATGAACCAATCCCGACAATGCGTGAAATGGCGTGAAGCACCAGAGTAAATGTACGAAGCAAAAGTGTTTATAGAATCTGTTGGAGTTTTGCCATGAATGCAAAGAAGGCATACTCCTTCTGCTCAGTGTGATTCGCCACATGTGCTTTCGGTCTAGACTCTCCTTGCTTCCCTTGTTCAGAGGCCAAGCGTTTTTCGGCAATCCTTCTTCATGTGGCCAAACTTGTGACAATAATTGCACTGAATATTCTTTGACTTCGAAGAATCTGAAGATTGCCCCTAATTGTGCTGCTGAAAGGACGAAGGCTTGCCCTTATTCTTCTGAAATGTCTTTGCAAGGAATGCCTGCACTGAAGAGGATGAAGTGGCACTAGTTCCAAACTGTTGTTTCCAACGATCCTGCTGTAGAAGTTTGTTGCAGAGATTTGGAAACGTCAAGTCAACATTAGTCGCTATGATGTTGAGCACTTTATTGAGAGGTGTATTCTCATCCATGATGATGGAAAACATGTTCTTTAAAAAAAAACGCATGACTCTTGTCGGAAGTCTCATGAAGATCTTTCAGAAGATCCCAAATCTCCTTCGTTGATTTACCTGAAGGAACCTAAGGTAATTGGTCATTAGTGACTAATAACTTTATGAGCATAACAACTTCCTGATTTTGCTCATCAAACTTCACCTAATCCTTATCAACAATGAGAGGTCGTGTTGTACTGCCCAAAACAATCTGGTCAAGACATCGATACTCAAATATCGTCATCATATGTTGCTTCCATGTGTTGTAGTTGTGACCGTTGAACTTCTGACTGTTGTCCAACATGATGTTGGTCAAAGAGGCCATGCTTTATGCTTTTTGAGGCATGAAAAACGGAGATGACGCAAGCAGATAGACGGCACAAAATTCGAGACAACACACCCTAAGGCACAAAAAAGAATTTTTGCAAATTGAAAACACGAATTCCTAGGTACAAAAAAAACTTGAAAGGTTGAATGCACGAAACCCAAGACACAAATTCCAATGCACTGAAATTTGAGGCAGTTTCTGGCAGAAAAATCAAGACAAATCTATTGGCACAAATTTCAAGGCACGGATTATGAGGCACCCAAAATAAAACAAAAGCCAACCCAAAAATCCACACGAAAAATCTGCTATCAGAAAAAAAATTGACTTTAGACAAAGGATTTATTTTAGAAACCCTAGTCAATTTTTATTTCAAAGTTCTGGAAAAATTGCAAAGAACCCATGCAAACTTGGAGTTTTGAAAAACGCGCTAGGGATTGTGTAGAAAATGTGTCTCAAAAGCCAGGTCGCGCCCAGAGAAAAAACAGAAAGACAGGATTAGAAAAGAGGAAGAGACGCGACCAGAGTAATGAAGAAATCACGTGCCCATAAAACTTCAAAACGCGAGTAGGAGAGTAGATCAAATCATGTTGCGCGGGTTGGAAGAAAACCCTCGTAAAAAACGCGTCCAGAAAAAGACAACTAGATCGTGACCTAAAAAACGTGGGTTTTTTTTTAAAATTTTTAGAAAGAGGTCGCACGCAGCAGAAACCTCTAAAAAAGACACGATTTAAAAATGCGAAATCGCGTGCAGGGACAAAATGCGATTTCCGCTACAGACCAGCACAAAAAAAAAAGCTCAGAAACTCAGGTCCCATGAACACTGCAATCCGACGCATAGACTTCTCACAAAAAAAAACAATGACAGAGAACACGATCACTACAATCACGGGAGAAGCCAACAAATTTCCGAACACACACGGAAGCAGTCGACAGAAAAAGGATGCATGCATGATTGATCACAAAGAATTTTCTAGTGAGAGCAACCACCGGTCGTGAACTCGAACACATAGCAATCTCATGCGATTACAAAAGTCAGAATCGTTTTGCTCTGATACCATAATACAAATGCAGAGCATATGGATTTTAGAATAATCGAATGAGTATTATTTAAATCATCAGATTACATATAGATTTACAAAGGAATGTTTCTGTAATCGTAGGACGTGATTAGAGACATGATGGAAACATGAAAAGGCAATCGAGAGCTAATTTATAGGAGGTAGCTGAGCGTTACCAAAAATCACGATTGAGCATTAAATAATAAATAACTAAATAATTTTAATAGTGATAAATTGTCTTTTGATGCCGTGTTTAGCACAAAAGTTGGAATTCTTTAGAATAGAATTCGCCTCCATTATTAGATCTAAGAGTGGTTATGGTAGAATCAGACTCTTTTTCTACTAAGGCCTTGAACTTTAGAAACTCATTAAACACCTTGGATTTTAAATTTAGTAAATATACTCACATTTGCCTATTAAAATCATCCACAAACAAAAGAAAATACCTACACCCAGTGATTGATACCGTGTTCATTAGTCCACAAAGATCTGCATGAACCAGTTGTAGGACTCTCTTGGTTGTCCAAGCTTGTCCATCATCAAAGGATGTTCTATGTTGTTTCCTAGCTTGGCAAGTCCCACACACCCTGTATCTATTGTTGAATGTTAGGAATGCCATCAACCGAGTTCTCTTGAGCCAATTGAGAGATGTAGGACAAATTGAGGTGTCCATACTGTTGATGCCAAATATTAGTAAGGGTTGATGCACTCTTGGCTGCCAATGCATGTTCCCTGACCTATGCATTTTCAGCTAATCTATACGGTCCATGATCTTCTATACCAAAAGCAATAGTCTTCTTGGTATCCTTGTCAATGATACTACATTTTTGTTTGCTAAAAATGACATCTAAATTAGGACTATGTCGCATAATCTGACTTAATGAAAGTAGATTGAGCTGCATTCCAGGTATGTAGCACACATTGAGAAAATGTAACTTTTTCCCTCCAGAGGTTAGCTGCACAATCCCTTTGCCTTCAATCGTATACTTCTGACCACCACCAAAGATCACAAAATCAGAGCAAGTAGTGTACTCTATGAACTAGTCTCGCCTATTGGTGAAGTGACATGATGCTCTTGAATCGATGTGCCATGTAGATGATTCTCATTGATGATTTAGTCTTCGGGTCATAAAGGCATAGAAAATTGATGCTTTCTCTTTTGAATGTTTTGTGACATGAACATTTTGCTAGGGCCTAAGTTATTGGTACATAGCTAGGAGGCCTCTGGTACGATACGAGTACGAAATTGGTACGGGGTACAATACAAGTACGGTATAAAAACACCTAGGAAACGAAAAACAGCCTGTGGAAATGACCAGGAAATTGAGAGCAGTCTATGGGTACGAAATTTTGTACCCGGTTCAAACCTGGACTGAATTTTTGCGTTGAAATGCCTAAGTCACGCTTTTTCCAATGTTTTTGACAATTTTTTATTATTTTTTTGACTTTTTGTTGACTTCTAAACAATTAAATATTCTTTCTAACCCTAATCTTTGCCTCCAAACACATCAAATAGGTAAAAACATACTCATTTAACAATTTGTGAATGAAAAACAAGTTTTTTTGCTTCCATTGCTGAACTTTCTCTCTTGCTTGCACAAGTTTGAATAGACTTGAGGCTGATTGTTGATTGTTCGAAGTTGATTGTTGTGATATTCCTAAGCACTTGCAAGTGTCCGTTTGTTGCCAAGAAGATCGTAGAGCATGATTTCTTCAAAAGAGGTAGATTTTTTTGAAGTTTTTTGATTTTTCTTTTACATTTTTTTACAACAAATGAACTATTTTGTTTTGTTTATAAGTTTTTGTTTTGTTTTCATTCTTCTAAGTGTCTATAACACGTTCAATTTTTTCAGTTTTTTGAAATTAATTAAGTCTTCTAGTTTCAATACCAAAATTATTTCAATGTGTTGTGCCTTAGGTATTACAATGGCAACCGCTTGTAACTCCTTAGGCTCACACCAATCTTGATTCAAAATAAACAGAACCTCTCGCCTTTTGAAATATGTAGAAATGGTTCAACAAGTTCTAGGTGGTGGAGTATATGTTTGGATTTGTAGTCGTTGCCATGTTCAATATACGAGCTCATACAGTCGAGTGAAAGGGCACTTGTTTTGGATCCTTGAACTAGGCATCAAAGCTTGTCTAGGTGAAGATGACAATGGCATTGCAAATCATATAGTGTTGGGATATATTGTTGAGCAAGAAAAAGCATAACAAAAGGCAACCAATCTTAAAACAAGCCATCCTTTGAAGAAAGGATCTCGATTGATGAAGCTCCCTACACCGTCTTCTCATTTTCCACCTACAAATAGCCATACATTTATGTCCATCCCTCAAGAGAAAACCATGCCTAAATAAAAGTTCTATGGGACTGTTGGAAACTTCATTTTAGAATGAGGCAAGAGAGATTGCTGATCAAGACATAGCAAGATGTGTCTATGCGAATGGATTGGCATTCAACGTTGTTCGTTCACCATATTGGCAAAAAATGGTGAAGTCTATTAATGAGGCTCCAAAGGGGTATAAGGGCCCATGTTTCAAGAAGGTGCGTAGCACCTTATTGGAGAAAGAGGTGAAACATGTAGCAGACTCTTTGAAGCCCATAAGGGATTCGTGGATTGAAACAGGGGTGACCATTTCTGATGGATGGAAAGATGCAAAAAATCGCCCATTGATCAATGTTATTGCCATGTCCCCTAAAGGGGCAATGTTTTTGAGAGCAATGGATTGAGAAGGACAAGTGAAGGATGGTCCATTTATTGCTAACATCCTTTGTCAAGCTATTGAAGAAGTGGGCCATCAAAATGTTGTGCAAGTTGTAACTGACAATGCCAAAAATTGTAGGGCTGCTGGGTTATTGATTGAAGAGAAGTATCCACACATTTTCTAGACACCTTGTGCTTACCACTCCCTCAATCTAATGCTAAAAAAAATTGGAACCAAAATTGAGTGGATCAAATAGGTGTATGCTGAGGCCGAAGACATCGAAATGTTTGTCACAAACCACCATATGACACAATGCATCTTTAGACAATTCTCAAAATTGGAGTTGTTGAAGGTAAGTTAATTCTCAATATTTTTAACTTTCTTTTAATTTTAAATTTTGATTTTATAAATTTAAATTATATTTTAATTTTAATTTTGATTTGAAAGAGGTTGCTGAGACCCGTTTTGCCTCCAACACAATTGTGTTGAGACGACTTATGAAGGTTCGTGAGGCACTCTATAATATGGTCATTAGTCCCAATTGGTCCGTATGGAGGCAATCTAGCACTGAAAGGGAAAATAGGGTTAAGGAAAGGATCCTAGATGATGGTTGCTGGGATCGTGTTGAGTATCTCACCAATTTCATTGAGCCCATATTGAGCATGATCTGTTACACTGACATGGATAGACCTTGTTTGGGCGAAGTATATGATGGTATTGACTTAATGATTGAGAAGATGAAAACCATCATCAATGCAAAAGAGGAAGATCCTGAAGAAAAGTTCTTCAAAGAGCTACATGAAATCATTGTAGATAGATGGAACAAAATGACCACTCCGTTGCATCTTCTCGCTTTTTCATCGAGTCCCAAATATTATAGTGCTGAGATACTTGCTGCTTCATCAAGAGTTGCTCCATATAGAGATGCTGAAGTGGCTCAAAGGTACAAGGCAGCACTTCGTAGACTCTTCACTAATCGTGACCAATGTGATCGAGTGAGGGTTGAGTTCATGGGTTTTGCATGCTCTAGTGGTTGTGGTCTTGATTCTCTTTGAGACAAGTACAGGGTAGATGCTCATAGTTGGTGGTACTTCCATGGCCAAGAATACACACACCTCCAACCTCTTGCAATAATTTTTTTATCCCAAGTAAGTTTTATAGTCAAACTCTTTTGTCTTTTAAATTTAAGTTTCATATTTTGTAATTTTAATTTTAATTTATATTTTATAATTTTATAATTTTATTTAGTTAAATTTTGTAACTCTTAACTATTTAATTTGGTCTTAATAGGTTGCTAGTTCATCTTCTTTTGAGAGGAATTGGAGCACAAACTCCATCCATTCAATAAAGCGCAATAGGCTACATTCAAAAAAGGTAGAGGACTTGGTGTATGTGCATTCAAACTTGCACCTACTTACACACAAACAAAGTTCCTACACAGGAGACTCAAGGAGGTGGGATATTGAGCCGGACTATCTTGACTTGGATGCTTCCACAAGTCACTTAGCTGCACTTGATATTGATGATGACTATGAACCTGAGGCTCAGGCAGCTAATGAGCATGAGAGTGGTAGTGCCAGTGCTAGTGGCAGTGCTTGTGCGAGTGCCATTGATGCTGTTTGTGGTTCTACACAAAATGTAGCATCTAATGATGCTGATGATGCTTTTTTTGATGACCCATATGATTCAGATTGATCAATGATCAATAATAGCTGATTGTAAACACTTGATATTTTTATGTTTGAACTTTAATTTATAATTTTATATCGTGACATTTGAGTATCACTAATATTTTAATATTTGACTATGGAAGTGGTGGTGTATTTTTGCTATGTTATTTGACTATTAATATGGTGGTGTATTATGAACTTAATAACTTCTGCAAATATGTATATATTTCTGATTTTGATATGTTTTTGTATTAACACACCCAAAACATACCCAAACCCCAAATTTTTTATGACCGAATCCGCGTACTGGAATCTCGTACTCGTACCCATACCCAAAAAAGAACCGGTAACTTAGGTTGAGGCCTTCCTTGGTTGGATTTCTGTTCAGCCAGCCTCTTTTTGCAATGCTTCTTCATATGACCCAACTTACCACAATTATGACATGTGACATTTTTCAAATTCTTTCTTGCATCTTCATTTTGACCTTGTCCTATCTTGTGTGACCATTTGCCTGTGCCTTTGTCGTTGGTTGCAACTGCTTGTTCCACACTTGTTTCACTATTGCTACCAAACTGTTTCTTCCATCTGTCTTGCTGTAAGAGCTTATTGCATAGCTCTTCAAACTTCATGTCAACATCCATAGCGGTGATATTGAGCATCTAAATGAAATGCTCATAAGCATGTGGTCAAATGAAAGTGGAAAAGTGCACATTATGCAAATTTATCCTCTCTCTCTGTATGTGTGTGTGTATATATATATAATTGTAATTTGCACAAAATTTAAAGAAGTGGATAAGTTTTAGTGTTCATCACGGGTGTGTCCTTGGGGTTTGCTTGATGTCCCCAATCAATGGGGAGTTGGGGAGTTGGAGAGGATGTTGTTTGAAATGTTATCATCATTGGGGAGTTGGAGAGGCCAAATAAATGGATGGGAAGTTATCTAATTTATCTTTAAATTCTTCTACAAAAAGAGGATTTATGATTCCAAGAGGACCATGTTTGAAAAGATAGACAGCTTATATGTACATGTGTCAAATATTGAATACTAGGCCAGTTGCTTGGATGAGTTTGATTTTAGGAGGTGTGACGATAGGTGTATGACACAAACAATTAGCCTATTACAGTACATAGGAGTTGCCATATGATATGCTAGATTCTGAGACAAATTTGCAATCTCTTAGGTATGTGTCCATGAAGATGGAACATCAACCATTGCCATTGATAAATTGAACTCTGAAAGAAAGTAAATTAGTTGAGGATAGAACTAAAGTGGTAAGGGATCAAACTGTTAATTATCTTTGATGGAAAATAACATGATGAGGTTTAGGGGAAGCCTAAGGACAAGGGCAGAAGACTTCTAGGTCATAGCAATGTCAAGCTGCAACTACCACAAAGGCATCTTGAGCACAAATAACATCAAATTTAGGAGCTGCTGGGGGAAGTGGTGGAGGTGATGAGGAAGATAAGATGAAATAATTGAAAATAGTTTGTTAAACAACTCGTAGAAAGAGAAGGATAAAATTGGTCACACAGAAAAAAATGATATTTCCTTCAATTATGCAGGTAAATCCAGGTTCTACCCAACAGGCTTCACAGAAATCTGTTACCTCTTCACCTCCTCCTTCACCACCTTAAGCATCACATAATTTGTTTCCTGCTTCTCATAGAAGCTATCCTTCTCACCCATTGTCCCAACTGCCTTCAGGACATTCTCTTTGTCATGTTCTTGATCCTCCTCTATCAATCCATTTTCCCCCTATTTGTCCAAATGGCCCCCTTCTAACAGTATTCCTGTGAAACAAGTGATAGTGGAAGGAACTCTTGAGTGGGTTAAGACAATTGTGGCAAAGAATAAGAAAGATTATATCAGCAACTGAAATATCCCTATCACGAAATTTTGTTACCAGCTTGCAAAATTTCTGATTTAGTTTGCTGACATTCTGTCAAACACTTGGCATGCAATACTTTGTAATGTGTTCTTGACTTGTTTTTGGTTGGAATATGTTTCAAAATGAGGGATTTGGATAAATGTATTAATGTTTGACAGTTTTTCCATAGCAATATTGACTCATAATAATGTGCAAACTCAATAAGGGACACAAATAAACTATCATATGAATTCCTGCAATAGATTTCTTTCTGATACAAAATTACTAATATTCCATCAACATTAATGCAAAATGCAAATGTGAATACAATTGTTACACCTGACCTGGTACACAGGATTCTTCACCCATATTCATGCACAATAATTTGTAGGGGCGATTGGTTACACTCCAAGCAGCAACCACACTGCCCACTGTTTACATCTTTCTCTTTAAGCTCCTGAAGACAGAGCCAAGAACCCTGGTGCAGCTTCTACCAACGAATGGAATATGGGCAGCAAACACAAATATGCTGGTTCAGACTTGGTGCGATCCATAGGAGTCCTCATGCCATACATATGATGGTAATTACTAGGGTGACCTCTTAATAATTTTTCATGGCATCAACACTGCAAATCGCGCCTGGTAACTTCATCTCATCATGCCTTCCTGTATGCTGCGGTTCCTCAGTTATCTCCCCGTGTGAACCTTCATTGCTAAGCACAGGGAATGGTGGACTTCAAAGACAACATTTGTGATAAAAAAGAATAGCGGCAACAGAGGAATAATCTCCATAAAATGTTGTGACCTCCTTATGTGACCTCTTTTAGATGCTCGGCATGGTAACAGGCATTCAAAATGACCTCCAAGTTCACGTCTTACCTTTCTCTTGACTTGGTTTGATGAATTTAGACCCTTAGAGGAAATAAACTCTGCGACACCTTATAAAAATATGACGTGATGGGTATTTTGATAGGAATATGGGTGAATGTTTGTCTTAGTGCCCTTTGTTAATATGAACCCACAAACTCCCTTATATTACTAAGCTATAATGTATAATGAACTGGATTTTGCCTAGGTCTATAGATTGGCATTCTAGAAATTGTCTCAATAGTGGCAGCCCACAAGGGTTAAATTAGAATTCATTGACACCCTTTATTCTTATTTGCCATGACATACTTGGAAGTTCTCTTCAACAAATTTTCAATCTAGAATACCCAAAAATCTCCCAAAATTGAAATTTGCAATTACAATTGAAAAATCTTTCAGCACAATGGCGACTCCTGAATGAAATCGCTCAATCGATTAGGTGGCTTTTCATCCACAAAATTGATTACTACAAGGATTTTTGTCCTCTGGCTATAAAATCCAGGTTCTCTGAAAAGCTAGGGTTTGAAGAAGCTTTCACAATAAAATATTTTCACTAGAATACTCTTTCTTTCCCCAAAATGCCTTTATATTATTTCTTGCACTTTTAAGTTTCCCATTCAAAGTGACTTGATATTTTATCTTTATATTTTGGGCTTTGACAAAAGTCACTTAAAAATTAATTAAATATCAGTCGTTCAAAAATTAATTTTATTTTGATGACTTTATTTAATTAAATAATTATTCCTTTATTATTAACTTCCCATATAGCCGACGGGAACAAAATAGGCTAAAGGCCTTTGTTAACGCTCAGGCAACCAAAGGGGACATTACTACAAACCCCTTGAATTTCAGTGCTCTTTGTTCACTCTTGCAAGAGTCAGTTGAGAAACAAGCCAAAAAGCAAGCAAGATTGAGGAAAGATTCTAGAGGGAATGCAATTCCATAAGCATCAATTCCACCAAAGGGAAAGCACATGTAAGGGGTTATATCATTTGAATTTTAGATTATGCAAACATATTTGGGTTCACAAAGCAAACAAAGCAACTTAAATATTTTATAGTTAGACAACATTTGCAACAAGGTAGTTGTGAGTGAGCTCTTTCTTAGGGTTTTTCAATTTCCGTATTTTGGTGGGAGCCATGGAGGACAATCCGGGGGACCTGTTGATGTGATTTTTGCGACCGCACCAACACAGAATAAAGTTTCCCAACGGATACTCTATCCTCTCTTGAACAAAGTTTCCTGCATGCTAAGATTGCGAGATAGGTCATACATTTAACTCCAAGGTTCCTTCAATGCGAATAGTCTCAGTTGGCTTGATGTGATTTTGCTGGTATTTCAAGGGGACTTACACAATTGTTCGACAGTTGACAGCAGACAACGGACTAAGGGATTTCATGTAATTTGGATGATTTGGCAAGTGAGCACAAGTTTCCTAATCCTAACCAGAAATGAACTGAATTTAAAATGAGTGTAGGGCCCTATAAGTTTATGTTGTACTCTAAGGCGTGGGACATGGCGATCAATTCTTGCAGACTTCAACCGGGCCTTGTTTTGCCTCGCTTTGGACAGCTTCCACAAAACCGGTGCAATCTTCAGAGGAGTGGTGAAAGATGTTCAAATTATAACTCAACATGCAAGCACCATCAAGACGATGCATACGAACACGTGAGTCACAATCAAAGTTAAGTTTGAAAAGTAATCCAGTTGACCAGGCAGGGCGAACCCACCGTTAGCGAGCCTGCTAGTGGTATGGACGAACGAAGCCTTGTTCAAATCGAGCACCACATTCCACAATTACTAAGTACTTGCATGAAATGAAATCTACTTTACTTTAAGCTACTTCAAGTTGCTACGTGAATTGGAAGGACGAAGAAGCCTCGACAACTACTCATAACAAAGAAGAAATCACCATCAATGGAAAATTCTTTTATTATGAAAGCATTCACGACAACTTCTTACAAAGTATTCAAAGGGAAGACTTTCCTTCCTTTTCAATCTAAACTATACTATTAAACTATTCTACTATCTACTCTATTAATTTCTCTCTACTCCTCTGCTATCCTAACTCTGATCTAAATAGATACAAATAAGGGGGGATGCCCCTTTTATAGCTGGCCAAGTCCAACGGACGGCTCAGATTACAATCGGCTGGATGGCCCAGATTGTGCCACCTCAGCCCTAAACAAGATTCACCCTAAAAACTGCCACCAAGAGGGGTGGGGTAATAAATGAGCCATTAATGTCCATCATCCTTCTAGAAGATTCCCGTTTGAAACGCGTTCACACTGCTCTTGATCTTCTTCTTGACGTTGTTCTTCAATTCCTTCTTTGTCACTTGAGCTGGGCACATACTAAGTCTCAACACTTAGCCACTTTTTGCAACTTTTCTTCCTTCGAGGTTGAAATGTATTCGTGGAGTACTTGCTTCATCTTCTTGAGTTACCATTGTTTGGTCTCGACGTTTCTCTTGCAAAACAAGCAAGGAGAAGAGCATTAGGACACTTCATAATATAAACTCAACCTACTTACCAGGATTTTCATGTTTTGATCTCCAAGGGTTCATCGTTTTTCTCTATCCAACTTTGCTTTCTTCATGATTTTTCAACATCTATAGGCTGGGGCATATAACATCTGCGCAACAAATTTCATCATCAAAGGGAGAATTTAAGAGATGCATTTTAAAATCATCTTTCGAGAGTGTTAACTTTAACTGCATCATCTTCAAGGAATACAACACCGAAGTTAAAGCTTCGAGCTTGCAGCACTTCAATCTCAACAGTCTCCCAAAAGAAAAAATCGATCATAGCTCCTTCATTTCAGATTTTACTTCAGCAACTTCAGAAATTTATCTTCAGCAACTCGAACTTCTTCAACTTCAGAGATTCTTCAGCAATATTCTTTTTCAAATCGAAATTTCTTCAACAACCTTCGGCTTGCACTGCAACTTCAAATCCCTCAGAGCAAAATCGAACTTCAACAACTCCAGACTTAGATTTTTAACTTCAGCTCCAGCCACTTACTTTAAGTCGTACCTCTTCAGCAATCTTCAGCTTCAGCAATGTGGTCCTTCAAAATTTCAAACTTCTTCAACAGTTGCAGCCTCAGCAACTCACTGCAATATCAAACTCAGAGCAAATCGATCTTCTCCAGCTGGTGAAGAGAAATGAATAAACACTCAGCTCTTATAGAAAAATCGAATTCTAGAAAGAGGCTAAGTTTAGCCAGTACATTAAAGCTCCACTACTTCTCAGCAAGAATTCGAATTTTCCCTCCTTGCCAATTTTAACACTTGTCACCCGACGCCTGGAATCTTGGCCTTCTAGAAGTTCAACTTTGACTGGCGTACTTTAATTCACTTTCGAAAATGTTTATTTTAAATTCATCTTTTAACCAATTTTATTCACCAGCCGGAGCTCTGTCATTTGAATTTTAAATTCCACTCACCTCTGACTCTGGAAATTCATTGAAGAATCCAATCAAAAATATCTAGGCAATTCACTTCAAATTCATTGTCCGAAAAATTTTATTTGGAAAACACATTTTATTCAATTTGCCTTAGGAAATTTTAAATTTTCCCCTTAGGAAAATTCATAATTCGAGCACCGATTAAATTCTTCATCCGAAAGGCGTTGGCGAAGTGCAGAAGACTTGGAAATCAACTTATCATTGAAGAATTTCAATACCCAGAAGAAAATTTTCTTCAGAACTTGTCGAATTCATGGGTATACAACGAATGGGTTCATTTAATTTTCTTGAATTTTGAACCTTAGAAAAATAATTTTTCATGAAATTTAATCCTGTTCTTCACATCTGTGAACATCTCGTGTTGCTCTGACTTGGAAAATTTTAAATCCATCTTGCAATGCTAGCACTCTCTGACTTCATCTCTGGCAATTCATTCGTGCTTCAGGAAAATTTTATCACCTCAAAGTCTATGCGTATTTTCTTAAGGAAGAAAATATTTTGTGCCTTAGAAAATTTTTGAATCACTTTGCATTTTTGAAAATTTTGCCTCAATCACCTTGCCTGTGAGGAATTTTTTTTTCTTTTAATTAATCAACTCCCTTGGAAAATTTTCACCCGTCATGCTTTATCACTTTGGGCGCATTTAGCTTGTCATGAAGGATATACTTCTCTTAAATTCCACGCCTAGCGTATTATTCATCACTTGGCAATTTCCAACGCCTTAGTTATTTTACTTCACACTTCCATCACCTTGGGTGCATTTCACTAGTTAGGAAGGATAGAATATTCAACGCCTAGCACATTCTTTTCACCTTCAATGCCTTAGGCAATTCTTTATTTTCACCATCTTCATTCACCCTTTTACTTTCTTTCCCTTAGGCGCATATCACACCTCATGAAGGATATAATTCCTTTTAGATTCCAATGCCTAGTATTTTGTCTTTGCATGCCTTGGTTTGGGCGCATTTTGCACTTGATGAAGGATGAAACTTTTGACTATGACTTTCTCCTTGCTTGCTTTTTTGTCTTCACATGCCCTCACTTGGGCGCATTTAAGCATGAGAAGGGGATAACATTTCTAACGCCTCTTCCTTTTGACTTGTTGACTTCTTAACTTCTCAAACATGGGCGCACATAGCATGTAGAGGAGAATAAAGCATCTTACTTAGAAACTTTTTTGCTTGCATGTGAGGGCGCATTTGGGGGTGAGAGAAGGATGAAACACTTTCAACGCCTAGCCTTGACTTCTTAGACCCCTTATGAACTTGGGCGTATTCTGCCATAGGTGAAGGATGAACACTTTATGACGCCATGACTTGTCTTTGACTCCTCCTAGACTTGGCGCATTCTCCATGGTGAAGTGGGTTAAAATTTGTCTTCTTCTAGGCTGAGTTGGGCGCATTTTGATGGGTGAGGAGGATATTCCCTATACTTAGAAACTTTTTCATACACCTTGAATGCAAGCTGGGCGCATTTTGCCTAGGCAGGAGGACGAAGCTCGACACTTAGAGATTTTTCAAATCATCTACTTGAAGAGGGTGCAAATGGAGGCATGAGGTGAATGAACTTATGCCTTAGAATATTTTTCCCAAGGTCTCCAGCTTCTCCATGCCTTACTATAAATAGTAAGTCCTTTGATTTTCATGTCTCAGAGGCTCAGATTGCTTTGAAATTTTGAACACTGCATCTTCATGACCTTGTTAGCCCGTTGACACTGCTATTCTGAGTTGGCCTGCTAAAAATAGCATATTTCTGAAGGTAGTTTGCTATTTATAGTAACTGCTCGTTTCTGATACCTCCACAACTCCGTTTGATTTGAAATTCGAATGACGCGCTCCTCACCACGTGACCTGCCTGCTGACATCAGCACCTGCTGTTGACTTGCTATTTTTAGCCTGCTTCTGAAATGACTTACTATAAATAGTAAGTGCTCCGTTCGCCTTCAAATTTTACTAGCGGATAGCTTAAAAGATGCTGATTGCAGTGGTATACACCGGTTTTCGAAAATTCTGACTTTTTACCCCTCTTTTCGGGTCCCGAAGCTGGAAACCCTAATTTGTCTTGCATGCATATTAAATGGTCTCCGTTTGTTCTCGTTTCTGTTGCATTGCGATCAGTTCGTGATTCTGAAGTGCTGGGAGGCGGTTGCCGGGATGCATCTGCTAAAAATAGTAAGTTCCTGAATGAGTGATCATCTCTGTTTGCATGTCACATCACTGCGAAGCTCTCGAAAAACCCATAAGGAATATGCAGACATGCAAAGAAAACCCTGACATGCAAACCCTAAAAATAGCCTCGGAAGACTGAATTCTGAAATTCATTATCTCACTTTGCATGTTATACCATCGCGAAGGTCTCAGAAAACCCAAAAGGAATCCTCAAACATGCACTGAAAAACTCTGCATATAAACCCTGAAATTTGCTCCAGAAGCTGGACTGCTAAAAATAGCAAGTTGTCTGTTTCAACTCAAATTTTGCCAGTGAGCAGCTTGGTATGCTCTGAATGCGGCGTAACTGTCGAAACTTCAAGAACGTTGATGGAATGCCCTGAATTACACACTTACTAAAAATAGTAAGTAGTTAGAATCTGATGAAATTTAGCTGAGAACCTGCTGGAGGCATGTTGACATCAATGTTAATCTATGTTTTCAATATATTCACCTTGTTTGACCTCGGACTAACCAGAAAGATGGAAACCCTAATTCTCAGACTTGGCCAAAATTTCACGTTTAAGCTCGATGACGGACACAATCCTCGAAAGGCAGACAACAGAAGAGAGAGACAGAGAGAGGGAGAGAGACAAAACCAAAGCCAAAAGAAGAGGAACGGAGCAAAAATTAGGGGGTCCCCATTTTGAATGGGGTGATGTGTGAAAAGGTCACAACATCTGGCATCGCCACGGGAAAGTGTTGAAACACACTTTAAGAATTGCACCCTGGTTAAATCTTCTTCGAACCATCATACAGAAAGGACACTTACTCAAAAAGGGAGAAGAATCCGATATTGGATCAGAACACTTTCATCCAAGACCCTGTGAGTGTGTGCATTCGTTCCATCTCTAAACCATCTCGATTTCCGGAATCGACCACAGCAGGTTATATAAATATCTTAACTTCAAAAGCATCTTGGACATTGCCTCGCTGCCAGTCAGGCGTCCATAGCCTCGACGAGGTTGTCGCTACAATTCTCACGAATATTGCTCCACTGCCGGCCGGGCGTCCATAGCCCCGGTGGAGTTACTCGTATGTTCCCAAAGCCAATATATCATAATATTTCTTTCATTTTTTTTTATTTTCTCATTTCTGTTTTTCAGCACATTTTCTCTTTTCTTTTCTTTTGATTTCTCCGTCAATTCCTTGATTGGCTGGCAGGCAATGAAGCCTCCAATGGGTTTGAGAATTGTAGTGGTGCTGAAGCAAGATGTAAGATTTTCACCTGCCAAGACCTTTCCCAAGAAAGCAAAATGACTCAAAATGGAGATAGGTAAGGTATTTAAGGCCTTTAGACTCATGTGTTGAGACACAATAACGGGTTAACCTCCCGAAACGAGTTTAATCCTAAACTGGATGATGACAAGAGGAAAACAGCCTTAGCTTTCTTCAAAATTTATGCAAATTCTAGTGGAAGGAAACCACGTTGTGAAAGTAAGACCATCATCACCCCCTTCGCAATAGGAAAACCCTAAAATCCTTGCTCATTCCAAACCAAAACCACCTGAGTGGACAACTCAAGGGAAGAACGCCGAACCAAAAACCCAAAGGGCAACAAACCAAAACCAAAACGAAACAAACCAAAAGCAAACAGAAAAGCGGACCTAAATCTAACTATGTTACAAAGTAGGTTCTCAGAGAGAACCTAGGACTGGAAATAATGCTTGAGGAACTGTCCGTTGACGGGCAACGGGACATCCCATCTTGTTTGTGTCCATAACTTAAATGCATTATCTCCCAGGATCTCAGAAGCTCGACCAGGGTCCAACCATGATTTGTCGATCCATCTGTTCATAACTCTTTGATGCTTAGTCAAACTTTCCAAAGCTTCATCTCTTTTCTCCTCCAATTGCATCAATTGAGACAGCCTTGTCTGAACCCGGTCTTCTCTCTCATTGACTTCTCCACA
This sequence comes from Sequoia sempervirens, assembly GCA_007258455.2. Classification (NCBI taxonomy): domain Eukaryota; kingdom Viridiplantae; phylum Streptophyta; class Pinopsida; order Cupressales; family Cupressaceae; genus Sequoia; species Sequoia sempervirens. The sequence continues at coordinate 9,473,783 of VDFB02000012.1, read as the reverse complement.
TTCTTCTTTTAAAGTGGCTTGTTGAATCATCTTTGGGACTTGCTCTGAGGAGATCTTACTCATGGCACCTTTGTTCTCTGAATGGAAAGCTTTGTGAATTCTACATGGATTGGGTAATGACAAGTCTTTGATTGAGGCATCTTCTGCTTCTTGCCTTGCACCTTTCAATACAAAATCTCTGAACATCCTTTCACTCTTATTCCCATTTGAATCGTTTTCAGTTAATACTTCGGTGGAGGCAGGCGTATCTCCTAAAAGCTTTCCTCCCTTCGAGCTCTGCAACATGAGGACCTGTTTCTTAATGGGCTTATATGAACCCAAATCAGTTTCCACGAACAAAACATAACTATTTTCACCACATTCTGTGATCATTAATCTGAGCCGTGGTGTACTTTCAATTTTTATCTGATTTGGACTCCTCTCCAAGGCAACCACATGTGGGAGAAGTTAGTCGCAATGTACCCATTCAATTTTCTGGACCAATCTCTGCTCAATAGCATGCCATAACCATTTGGTATGTCCACAACTACTATGTGAATGCGACTCTGAATTTTGGGATCCGCTGCTAGCTGCATATGGATATTACTCAGTTCTCCTACAACTGGAACTTCAGTCTTGTCCAACTGAGTCACCTTCTTGTTGGTCTGAAGTGGAATTATACCCAACACCTGACATACTTTCAAAGGCATGACATTACTTGATGCACCGGAATCAATCAAACAATTATGCAATAACTTTCCAAAAATTCTAACTGAAACAAGAAATGGGGCTGGCTCATCTTTTCCCTGATAGAAGACGACTGGCGTTTTCCTTTCATCTACTAAAGCATTCTTCTTTTCATCTTTTCTGTCCACTGAAGCTTGATTGTCTTGGGTAACCTCCTTCAGATTCTGCGTTTGCTCTTGCTTTTGCTCTGCAGGAATATTGAACCGAACTCTCCTTTTATCTCCAGTCTTTGATTTCTCGGGAGTGTTTGAAGAACCTTGTACCATACCTACGAAGTTTTGAGGTTGCTGCGGAGCCTCCCAAGCATCAAATGGCGCGTGAGGCACCTCTTCTACTATATTCGTATTTTGTGCAGGACAAGACTGTGTGACAACAGGAGGATTTCTTGGTGCACTGGTTGCTTCTTGGGACGTACTCCTCACAACGGGCGTTTCATACAAACTTCCCAGAATTGTATCTCTGACCTCTGAAATCTTCATTAGCTCATGTAGGGGGAGACTAACCTTCATCCTTTTGAATTCTTCTAGTACATAAGAGCCAAGTCTTTTCACGTCCTCTCTAGGAAGACTCTCTTTCTGTCTTTGCCCAACTTGATGAACTGGTTGCTGAATAGCTTGTTGCCCACCTTCGCCTTGCGCTATATTCTGTCGCCTGTACTCTGGAGAATCTCTTGGTAAACTTGGGTTATTGCTCGCGTTGGGGTGCGGCGGAGTTGTAAAATTATTTGGAGGTACCGATGATGTCAGAGGTTCACGTTGTTGGTGGTAATTCCTCTGATATACTTTAGGAGCTTCACCTCTAGTAGTGCCTTTCTCCTTCATATATGAAATAATGTGGGCCTCTCATCCTAATTTCAGGAAATAGTTGGCAGATTGGTGGAATTTTTATGTCGAAGACACTGCTATCTTTCGCCTAGCACAAAGATCAAAGTATGTCAAAGAAAAAGTCAAGGGATGGAATAAGTTAACTTTTGGAAATTTGTTCAGCCAGAAGGTTAATATTTCAAGAAGGTTGAGAGAGGTTCAAGACAAAATGGGCCAGGGAATGCATGAATGGGAAATTTTTCATAGGAGAAAAACCTTAGAGAAGAATGGCACAGGCTCTTGATAAAAGAAGAGATCTTTTGGAAGCAAAAATCAAAGGTCCAATGGCTTACAAAAGGTTACAAGAATAGTAGATTTTTCCACCAATCTACTTTGAAGCATAGGAAAAGGAATACTATTGTCAGATTGGAGGATGAGGATGGTAATGCCTTCGCCTTGGATTATCAACTTGGTTCTGTAGCTACTAACTATTTCAAACTTCCCCTTGATGAATACCAACATAACCCTAGTCTTCTCTCCAATATGTTAGAGGCCATTCCCCTTATTCTCTCAAATTTTGACAATGAGGATATGATTAAAGAAATCATTGAAGATGAAATTATCTTCCTTCTCATTTGGAGTCTACAAGTCTCCAAGCTCGAATGGGTTTCCCTCCTTTTTCCAAGAGTTTTGGGATATTGTGGGAGTTGATATCACTGTTGCTGCTAGAGACTTCTTCAAGTCAGCTAGATTTCTGAAATAACTCAACAACACTTTCTTTGTTCTAGTTCCAAAAAAAGGTGAATTTGTTAAGATGGATGATTTTAGGCCAATCAGCCTTTGTAATACCATTTATAAGATCTTCTCAAAGTTGGCAGTGAATAGAATTAAACGCCTTCATAAGTTGATATCCCAACATCAAAAAGTTTTCGTTCCTAGTTGCCAAATTTAGGATGTTGCTCAGGCAACTCGTGAAATGCTCCATCTATGGATAATAACAAGAAAGTCAGAATGACTCTTAAATCAGATGTCTCAAAGGCTAATGATCTTGGGCTCTTTTTTTAGCTGTTCTAAAAAAAATTGGATTCCAAGGTAGAGTTCTCTAGATTATTCAAGAGTGTCTATCAACTCCTCAATTCTCGGTGCTAGTTAATGGCATCGCAAGGGGTTTCTTTCGTAGTGGTTGGGGTTTGAGATAGGGGGACCCTCTTTCTCCTTATATTTTCATTTTGATGGTGAAGTCTTAGGTAGAAACATCTCCAAGTTTATGAGAAGAGTGTCCTCTATTTTTTCAACACTCGTAATAATCTTTAGGATAAGATTACTAAGATCATTGGGTGTTCTATAGCTGCTCTTCTAGCTACTTATCTTGGCCTCCTCATTATTAAGAAAATCACCAACAACCTTCAGAACACCATCGTTGAAAGAATACAGAAAAAACTTGCTGGTTGGAAAAGCAAGCTCTTGAGCCTTGCAGGGAAATATCAACCCTTGAAGGTTTCTCTACAAAATATTCCAATTTACTATTTATCCTTGTTCAAAGTTCCTAGATACATGGCTGAAACAATGGAGCAGATTCGAAAAAGGTTCCTCTGGATAGGCACTGAGGATAATAAAAGGTTGGCCTTTGTTGTTTGGGATGAGGTGTGTAGAAGCAAAAGGAATGGGAGTTTAGGCATTAGAAGTATCCAACAATTTAATAAAGCTCTTGTGGCCAAGTCTTGATGGAACTCGATGAAAGATAACAAGGACTGGATTACAATGATCAAAGCATCTACAAAATACTGACCCTACCAAATTCGTTTAGGAGCCGAACCTCTCTGCTGGTTCCATAATATGGAATAATATGTTGAAGACCAAAGGTGTTCTAAAAGAAGGCATTTATTGGAAGGTTGGGAATGGTAGAATAATTAATTTTTGGGAAGACACATGGTTGACTAGCTCCCCTCTCACTACTCATCATCAATTTTCAAGACTCAAGCAAGCTATGATAAGAAGATTAGGCTCTAGGCTCTATAATTACGTGACTTTAAGGTGATCTTTGCTCAGCTGATAATGGTCCAAAACATAATTGCTGACTTCCAATATCACCTTGAGATCTTCAACTTCTTCAACTGTAGAAGGTGTGACGAAGTCATCTAGGCACCTCACTCATTAGGCAAGTATTTTGTGGCCTTTGTGTATTCAGTGGTGTCCAATGGTCTAAATGACCCCTTCAACTATGGATTTTTTGGAATTGTAGACTCATTTCTAAAATCAATATCTTTTAGTGGACAAGGAATCGCATCAAAATCCTTCCTCAAGATAACCTCATTATAAGGGGATTCCAAATTCATAATAGATGTCATTTATGTTTGGACAATGAGGAAACTGTCAATCACTTGTTTCTCCTTTGCAGATTCGCTAGGGAAGTTTGTGAAACTATTTTCTCCAAATTTGAGGTTAATTGGATTATGCCTGAAGATTGCTGGCGTTACAATTCGCATCTCTAGAGTGTGTATTGGCAACGGATAGCTATGCACAGTGCGTAATGATTGCTCTTCAAATTAGGAGGGGAAGCTCCCTCTTTTGTTGATATGCATGAAAAAGTAAATGATCTAAATCCTATCTTTTTGACTCAGCTGGAAGAGGCACAAGGTTAAGAACACCAATACATTGCAGCTAAGGTTTTTCTCTGGTTTTGCAGATCTTAACTACAACTAACTTAATGCTTTAATCTATCCTAATCCTCAAGAGAAACAAAGCATGAGGGCTTAGGAGTAGGGAATTGATATATGATAATCTTTAAGTCAGGATTCCCAAGGAGGAGACAGCTCCTATTCGAGTTGTAGGCTGAAAGAAAGGTTATTGGCAACAACATCAAACGACAATCTTCACTTCTAAATTCCCAAGGAGGAGATTGCTCCTATCCAAGGTGTAGATATGAAACAAATATTATTAATCACAACATCACACGATAGACCTTACTTCTAAATTCCCAAGGAGGAGACGACTCATATCCGAGGTGTAGATATGAAACATGCTTATTGGAAACAAATATAACCTAGGATAGCAAACTGTATGAAGGACCTATCACACAAATAAACGATCAACCAGCATTATATTGAACAAAGATGAACCATTACAAGTAACATTCCATGGCAAGGCAGCTCAATAATTTTTAATTACTAATAAAAGCTCAAAGTACAAAGTAAACCAATACTGAGAATAGGAATATTGCTGGCAACACAACAACTCTCTATCACAATCAAAAGTTCGTGAATAGATACAAATTAGCAATACTACAGGCAAATTGGGCTCAGGATGTATTCTACCATGAGTAAAAGTTAATTACAAATGAGCAAGAGTGCTCTTATTTATAGAACTTCAAGGAGTAGGGAACCCTAAAATCTCCTTGAGTTTACAACTAGTCTTGCAAGCATGCAAGAGTTTATTGCTAAACCTAAATAAATGAAACTATATAGTTAACTGGAAAGCTACCATCAGTTAACTGAAACAAAACTAAACTAAATGGACATGTGCAACATGCAAGTCCTTATTGAAATGAAAGTTAACTGATAACTAACATTAGTTAACTAATCCTAACTGAAAATCCGACCTCCTCCAAACACATCTCCGAGGATGAGATGAGCATGCATAAAATCAACAATTAGAACTCAAGACCGATGTCGAGTTAATTGCTGCTTCTGATTCTATCCTCGAGAATAATTGCAGGATCTAACTGTCTACTCCAAGACATCATGGGCTATCACCTCGTCGAGGAATTGGTTGACCATCTCATCTTCTGGCGCTTTGACGCTATCCACGATGATAACTTGCCTGTTCAATTCCTTATCACCATCTTTGATCACCTTCCGGCATTCTCTGACCTCCTCAATTGCCTTGTTGAAACTAGCTTTCATCACTGAGAAGTGATCCAACTTGGACGCCACAAAATCTCCATCGAGATTATCATGAACAAGCTTCTCAAAATCGGCTTATACTACATCAAGCTCAACATATGTGCCATCCTCACGAAGATAGTGGCACGAGATCTAAGTGATAAACCCACTAATGAGTTTGAGAGCTCCAACAACATCCTCTTTGAGCACATCCAACCTTGTAGAGATTCTCTCATACATTTCCACTTTGAAGAGGTGTTGTTCTCTCCAAGCGAAAACCTTCAAATCCTCCTTTGCTACAATGGCGTCATATGCAACTGCCAACTGAGATATGAGTATCAAGTCCTTAGGCTTGCCAACTACTATAGACAATTCAAGCTGCTAAATCCCTTGACGAAGCTCATGCGCCCTGTACCTCAATTGATATAACTCTGTGAGAAGGTATCGGCCTGCAACAATGAAATCCTCAACCTAGTTGTCCAAATGCTTGCCACGATTGACTAATCGATCCAACTTCTGTTGTTCTATAGGTGTCCCTTGAAGGTGTGGAAGACTAGGTGGTTTGCTTGAGTTTTCATGAATGACATCTGAAATGTACTGCCGGAGTTGCTTGATTTCAGCCTTGAGGGCTGCCTTATCTTTCTGTCCTTCATGACACGCTCTTCAAGATTACTTGCAACAACCTTAAAGAGGGTCACGTCCACGTACCGAGTGCTCCTGCCAAGATTAGCTTTTATGAAGGTAAAATCACCAACATCAACTTCATCCAGGCTCTTGCCCTCTGGTGGTGTAGCAACTTCAACGACAATCTTTGCTTCAGGATATGTGCACCCGCTTTTTTATCTTCTTGTTTGACTTATCCTGATAAGGATCGCCAAACTTAGACAAATCAAGCTGATATGAAGGATTTCGACTCCGTCTTCCCAAAGACCTCTCGAGGCAACACAAATGATCAATGTTATCCTCTTGAGGAGAGATTGTTGCTGCTGTATCAACCTCTGATGGATCAACTGGCGCTGAGGCTTCTCGAACCGGTGATTCTGGCTTTGAGTTAATATCAATGGGAGGTGATTGTGGTGAAAATGGCGAACGAGGAGATGAAGAAGTGACTTCAACCTATATCATTGACTCTATTGGAATTTTTGGCTCCTTCTCGATCTGCTTTTGCTTCTGCTTGCCTGCGCTTCTTCCCTTCATGTTCCCACTAACTCTGACACCTTCAGGCGGCTTCAAGATAACCTTAACTCGAGGCCTCGACCTTGAGGTAGAAGGTAGTGAAGAAAACCCTAATGGTGGCTTTGTAACTGGAACTGTCCTTCGCCTTCTCTTGCTGTCCAAGAAGTACATGCTAGTTTTGATAACTCCTCTTGACAAGTCCTCAATTGAAGTACTCTCCTTGGCGTACCAATTTGGTTGGCGAAGTGGCCGGTGAGCAACTTGATCCTCGACGAATGAACTAAGTAACACCTCTTCGTCATCATCTGAATAACCCTCAACATCTTCCGATAGGAAATCAGCAAGTTGAGGAAGAGTAAGTCTTCAGTAATGACGTCGACGCACTTCAAATTCATCTTTGTAGTTGACCCAAAAGTCCTCAAGTGCTGGCCTGTGTGAATTACTTCCCTCTAACCGTGCTGAGTAATGACCCAAAGGATCATAGGAATGCCTCTCGATGAGATACGTGAGGTGGAGTTTTTCTAACTCATTCGTCATTAACTTGCAATCAGTGGTAGTTTTCCATTTGTATATACCTAGTCCAAATGGAAAGGTGAATGCTGTCTTATGGCGATTGCGAAGAAAAGAGTGAACTTCTTGAGCTTGTCTCAGAAAGTTCATGAAGAGGACCTTGTCTAATGGGTACCTCGGTAGCATCAAAAGTTCTCCGGTGTAACCATACACTCGAATATATGTGAAAGTGGGGAATTGAATGAACGAATCCGCCCAACTCTCCATTGCTGATTTTGCTTCAGGTGAAATCCTGATGTGCGTCTCATTATCGAGGTCTCTTACTGTCTTCATGAGGAAGTGATCATTCACTACTTTAAAATCCCGTTCAGTCTTTGAGAACTCCAATTGTGAGTAATATTCGTGAACACGCTGAACGCAAAGAGTTCCATTGGTCTTCAAAGTTCTAAAAGTTCCTTGAGATGCAATTAAGTAGACCAGATAGGAAACCATGTGAAACTCGTGGATTTTGAGGAATCCTGTGATTTGTTGGTGAAGACACACACTGATCAACATGGCCCAGTGAAAGTGTTCCTTATTGTCGATAATTTGGGAAATGACATAGAACATCCACGATCAGAAAATATTAGCTTTCTCCTAACCTGTAACCTTGTTGAGCAAAGTTATCAAGATAGCAATTTCATCCTTGAACTCCCCACACCCAACCTTCTTTGCAATGTTGGTCTTCTGTACTTTCAGTGACCTTTGAGCAACCTTTCTCTGAGATCTTTCTTGGTCTCCTTCCCATACTTTGACGCAATCCTCCATGATTATGGTAATATTGTCTGAGCGAGGTGGAATGGCAAAGCACTTCTCAATGTCCCTCGGCTTGAGGCTGTAAATGACTCTCCCATCGGCTAATCTGATTTGTCTTTTGGATGAATTGTAGTGCCTAATGCAAGCAATGACGAACTCGAGATCAAAAACCGTGACAGGAATAGATGCTGCTGCCAGCAACTCGGAACGCTCAAGATTCTTGACTGTCGTGTTGCTAATGCCTTCCAACGTGCTCAGCTTGACCATTGGATATACGTGACCCAAGTCTGTACCGAAGGTTTTCAAAAAGTCATGCACTAAGACCGATTTGGCCTTGTATTCTATTGGGTTGAATTGCATTTTGAAAATATGGATTTTTGACTATAAAGTTAGATATGTTCAGACAACTTTTAGAAAAAGTTGAAAAAGGCTTTATATGAGGCTAAAACTACGCAGTTGTGGGAAAATTTTACGGAATTTTTCTGAGATGTGGGTTTTGTAGAGAATTAAATTCTAAGGCAACCTCGATTGTCAGAAACTCGAAAAAATGAGTTTTAGGCTTTTAGCAAGGCATGCAAAGGATTTTCCGTCGAGAACTGTAGGGGTTTTAAGGGTTCTAGGGGCAATTTTTCTTGAGAAAAATTGAAACATGGGTTTTGTAGGCAATGGAATTCTAAGCCAACCCAGATGATTCGATTTTGGAAAAATTGAGTTTTTGACCCACATGCAAAGGAATCTTTAGAAAAAAACACAGTGCTTCAGAAATGGAAGCAACAGGGCAATTTTCTCGAAAAAATATAAGACATGGGTTTTGTTGCTGACGATGAAATATGTGAACCCAAATGATCAGATTCTGAAAATTCTGCCGTTTACTTTTACATGTGAGAGAAAACCTAAGACAAGGATAGAAGAATTTTAGAGATAGAAAATAGGAATTATTTTTCCTCTGAAAAAGTCGCCTATGCTTGAATTGGATTTTGATGAAGTCTGCATGCACTTGAAAAATGAAGTCTGCAAAATGAATCCTCTGAACTATCTAGACCTGGCACTGCGAAGAACACTGAAATCTATCACCTGTAGTGCATTCAGATCTTTGTTTGCTCAAGAAAAGACGTTTTTTCTCACCTGTGATGAAAAATAATAGATGCCTTGCTTTAATAAATAAATTTTTTGAGCCAAGGTGTCATAAATGCATGCAATTTCCTAAAAATGGGCATCACCTTCTGATTGGACCTCAAATTCAGTTAATTGACGGAGAAATAAGCCCTAAATTGTTCGCCACCTCCACACACTTCAGTTAACTTTACATGCAAAAACAAGTCGCCCCTTTGCAAGCAAATATTAAGACCAGTTGGAGTCGACTAGCTGAAGATTAAATATTATTTAAATTCAGTTAACAACCTCCACCTTTATAGGGCTTCACTTTGCTCAAGTTCAAAAGTCAAACTTTGACTTTGGCGGCACCTTTCCAGACATAACTTTTCTTGAAAATCTCAATTTGCAAATGTCATCGGAGCCCATGTTTTTGATCACTAATTTTGATTGACTGATGTATCCAGAAGACCGGCTGACAGTTTCATTGAAGAGTAGGATTAAAACTGACAAAAAACTCCTTGAGGCTGCAAACCCTAATTCTGACATCCGAGGCTTCAAAATTTAGGGCACCCCTGGCCTCCAAGGGCGCTTTTAGCTTCAAACTTAGTCAATTTTCCATGCGTTTTCATCATTTTGAAGGTGATTTTGACCTTACTTCATCTCGCGTTTCCTGATACTTGGCAAAATTTTAGGACTAAATGACAGGTTCACTGCAGAGCTGGCTCCATTCTGATCATGAGCTCTTGGAGAGCACTTTTCCCAAAAGCATCATCTGCTAGGTGAAAATCATGGGTGCCCCTGGCCTCCAGGGGCACTTTTGTTCCCAGAGATAGCTATTTTTCAAATTGGCTGAATTCAAGCTTAATCCCTGGATGCAGGCTGTTGAGAAACCCTTTGACCTGGCTGAGGTATGCAACGGAAAGCTAGAAGCATCACAGACAGGATGAGTATCTGAGATGACCAAAAAGACTGCATTTGAGGCTTCAAAACCTTGTTGTTTCTTGACATTTTTGACCATGATTAAACCTTATGTTTGATTCCTGATTTCGGTAGTTCAGCAACTTAGATTAACTCGTTGACGGATTCGTTGCGAAGCCTGATCAAGTTTGAGACAAACATTCTAGGTATCATTTGGTCAGAAACCTTCATCTGGTACCTTGAAAAGATGGGCGGCCCTAGACTCCAGGGGCGCTTTTCTGCCCAGTGTCGGTCATTTTTTTTATCTCCCTCATTTGTCGATCAATCTTCCATTTCAAGTGCTAGACAGATCTTTCAGGCTAGCTGGTAGGCTCATCGCGAAGCTGACAGTATTCTGAAGAAGTCTTCTTGGAAGTGACAAATCTCAAAAATGAAATCTGGGTCTCTGAAATCTAGGGTGCCCTTGGCCAGTAGGGGCTCTTTTGCTCTAGAGTATGAAAAATTTCGATGATTTTCACCTTGATGAAAATCCCCTTCGAGACGAAGCATCATTTTGAACATATCTTGCCATAGATTCTTCATTTGTGTGTTTTAGGCTTAGATTTCGACATCTGGTATCTGGCCATCTGCCATTGACGACCTTAGAGGTCCTAACTTTTCTCCTGAAAGAGTGAAAACTACCCACCAGGCTTAAACTGACTTTTAACTGATTCTGACTTCACCATTGTGATCGTGAAGTGAAATAATCCAATCAAAATAATTTTCAACCAATTCTGACAAGTTTCAATTTTTAGGGTTTTTGACCTAAAAATAGGGGTCTAGAAACCCTAATTTTTAAAATTTTAAAATTTTGCTAGTATCTTATAGACATCACACTAACCAAAAGCCCATTCTTGATTTGCCACAAAACTGAGTTTTGACATCATTTTTACAAGGTTTAAACCATTTTAAGCAAAATGCCTTAATGAAGCGAAAAATTTGGTTTGGGTACAACAAAGATCTCAACACATTTGTGCTAAATTTGAATCATAACTTTCCTTTTAAAAACTCCTATTATAAATGAAGTTTGGAATACTACCCCTCGTCATGTTTCTTGGATTGTTTGGAAAGAAAGAAACAATAGGATTTTTAGGGATTCTAGTAGAGAAGGTAAGATTGTGCCTATGATAGCATGTAATGCTCTTCCATGAAAATGTGAATTCTGCTGTCATAGATAAACCTGAAAAGATCCCCATTACTTAGGAGATAAGAGTTCACAAAAATTGGGACATCACTAAACCCTTGAATAACATTGATTGCAATAAGGCTCTAGCTAGAAAGAAAACTAAATGGAAATGTCCAAGCTCAGGCTGGTTTAAGTTAAACTTTGATGGATGTGCTAAAGGTAATCCAGGTATTGTTGCCTTTGGAGGACTCATTTGAGATGATAAAGGAAACCTAGTAGAGAGATATGCAAAATAGATTCGTTGTAAAACCAATAATGAAGCATGGATTATTGCACTATGGTGGGGTGTTAAATGGGTCTTACACTTGGGCCTACAAAATATTGAAATTGAAGGAGACTCTAAGGTCATCCTTGACTTGGTGAAAGGTGCTCTAAGCTCCCTTTGGAGGTTGTCAAATTATATTGAGGATATAAGGAACTCATTAAAACTCCTTAAACATTATAGTCTTAACCATATTTATCGAGAGGGGAATAAAGTTGCTGATTAGATGGCTAACCTTGGAATTGCGAATGAAGATTAGAAGTATTGGCATGATCTAAAAGACCTCCATATTATAACGGGTGTAACTAGTAATAATGAAGCAAAGGGACAATTGTAATAATGTCAAGAGAAGGTTTATTAATTGGGAGGCCTTAATACTGCCTAACATTGCTTGTGTTATGAAGGAAATTAATATGAAGTATTGCAAAATTGCGTTGGCTTGTGTTAAGTAACTTGTCTTTGCTGATGATAAGCAATCATTGTATGTACATTGGCGGCCATAGAATGGCTTCTTTAAAGATTATGTGTGGGAAGTATTGCAACGCCACTAAATTCGACATCACAATCCTTTTTGATTATCTATTTAGCATTTGCAAAGGCAATGCCAGAATTCTCAGCTGGTTTTTGTTAACATTGCTAAGCTCAAAACTCACAAGTACTAGGAGAAAATGGGTAGACAAAGGATGAGGATCGAGCCAGTACTTATGTTAATCTATAGAATATTGAGGAGATATGGAGCATTTTCAAGCGGGGAGGGTCAACCTCTTACTTCCAAGCCATGTAGGGGCATGGCAAAAATTTGTATGCTCAATTTGCTAACTCTTGGTCCAATAGAAAGGTTGTTGTTGGAGGGGTTAGTTTCACTATCATAGAGGAAATGACTAGGAAAGCCACTGGCCTAAGCTGGGATGGGAGGGGTCTCGAGGTTTGGAAAATCAAAAGAGACAGTTTATTGAGGCTTTTCTGGAGGATGGGGAAGCTATTGTGCAACAGTAGAATGACTATGATAGATTGAAGCTTCCTTCACCATGGGCCCTAGTAAGTTTCCGCATTATAAAGCATTTTACTCTTGAGGGTAGATCTTTAGCTGTTCATGGGTATCATTTTGTTTGGAGCACCTAAGGCATGGCAATCTGGTTGGCTTCCCATTCTTTCTGCTATGCTCCATGGAAAAGTGTCTTAAGGAAGGTGCCTTGCGGGGCTCCACTAGGGTTTGATCTACTCTCTTTCCAGTAATCTCTGCCTTACCCCTTCTCTACCGATGGGCTACCTGTCTACTAAAACCCAAAAACAAGGAAAGGGCAAAAATAAAAAGGGGCCTAGTACTGAGGATACCCATATTTTGAAATCCTATGAAATCTCACAAGATTCTAAATTGGTGACTGTGTATGAAAAAGGAAAAAGGAAAATTACTTATGCCAATAAGTAGTTGGAGAATGAAGACCATATTTCCTAGCCCCCTTCTTCCTTTAAGAAAGCCCTAAGGATAAAGACAAAAATGCCCCTTAGAGAAAATTCTCCTCTCCCTTAAATAAAGGGCACAAGCTTGGGTTTGTATCTAACACTCCCAAAAAAGTGGGGAAAGGTAAAAATAGGGAAGATGACCTTGAAGAGGACATTGATTATGAACCCCAAACCCAAAGGTGATTGAACTTTGAAAAGAAGTTTGTATAAATTTAGCTAGTAGTGGAAGAAGACCGGCTAGGCTTGCCAAGGATGATGCGTATGATAAAGAGGCCTAAGGTTGTGACACTAGGGCCATGGGTAGGGTTAGTAAGAATATTGTGCAAGATATTACCTCAAACTCTCATAATCAATAGTCTGAGAAAGGTCAACAAAATGAATGAGGAAACCAAAGTTTTTACCAACCCCATGTAGAACGAGGAAGAAGAGAAAGAGGAGATGGAGGTGGCATTCGAGAATTTTGATAAATATTTGATGGGGGATGACATGGAACCTACTGTTTTTGATAATGCAATTGATTATAACAATGGAGGTGGCGTTCGAGAATTTTGATAAATCTATGTTGCTATGGAGGATTTCAAAGTCAGAGTGTGTTACCTTGAACAAGGGCAAGACAAAGATAGATTTTGTGACAGTTGCAACAAAAGATGGGACATGTACGCCACAATGAAGTTGTAATGTCTCCTTTTTTAGCCCTACGCTTTTCAGTAGTCGTTAGCCTATTTCTGGAGTTCCGTAGGCTAGTCGGAGGCAAAATTAGGGTTTCCTATTTTCTGGGAGGTATCTTTTTGAGTTTTCAAGGGATGGTTGTAGGAGTTTGGCAATTTGTTTTCTAGGTCTTTCTAGGTTTTCAGAGAACTTCAGAGGGGTATGACATGCATTTTCATCAGAGGCTATTTTTGGACTTGCTATTTTTAGTAAGTTACAATGGTTGCCCGATTTGTGCTCAAATGGTGTTTGGAGTCACTAATTTTAGTAGTATGCTATTTTTAGTAAGTGCTATTTTTGGCATGTGGTTTGGCAGTAGTGCAACACGTGGTTTCTATTTTTGGCAGTGCAATTTTGGTTGAGGCTTCTCCAACTTTTTTGGAGACAGAAAAAGAAAATTGATAACTTAAGTTATATTATTTGATATTTCTAATGTGCTTTTTTGGCCCCCACGCCTAGACTCATTAACTTAAGTTGTTTTAAAAAGTGGGCCTCTTTTGGACGCCAATATTGGAGAAATACTTGCAATTTTTAAGGGTTTATTTGTGCAAGTGAAGTTGGACACCCAAGTATGAGGGATAAAGTTATTTTTATTAAATATAATATTGCTCCAAATGTGGCATCCCTTTTGGAGGGAAAAGCAAATTCAAACTTTTGGGTTTTCAGCTTATAAATAAGCCTCTCTCCCTCTCATTTGGTTATCTCATTTTCATTATAACGAAGTGTTGTTCAAATCATTTCAAACTCTTGCTTCGAGGTTGGTACATGTCCTAGTTCTTCTTCAGTTTCGAGTTTGAAAGATAACTCCTAGCTGAACATTTAGGTGCTTCTTCATTTGGAGGTTGTAGGTGAGCTTCAATGGTGATGGCTACTTTCAAGTTTTCTGATCTTGTGGGTTTTGATGTTTTTTGATGTTTTGGTGTGGGTGTGAGTTAGATTATCAATTTGATATCATTTTGGAATGTTATTATCAGTTTTCTAGTTGCTAGTTTGTGAAGGGCTGAATCACGTTTATGTTCACATTGATCTGAGAAGTTGATTGAATTTTGTGGGCATTGGTTCATTCTCTCCCTCTCTCCTGGGTGCCCCTTTCCCTAAGATTTCATATTTTTTGAAGGAGAATTGGATTTTTGCTATTGGTTGCCCTTCTTGGGGGCCGTACTACCTTGGCTGTGCATGCATAGGGTTGCGTGCCAGGCATTTGCAGACTTGTTGGTGGGTTTCGCTACCTAAGATTGGACGCGTAGCTCATTGGCACCATTTGCAACAAGTTTGAGATGATTCAGAGGTGTGGTTGAAGAGATACGTGCATTTGAAGGATTGCTGGTTGGTTTTCGTGCACGCTGTTCTGTTATATCGGATTGCTGCTCCTTTGTATCAGACCTGATATTTCAATGTTTTATCATACTCTTATGTTGCCTAATCATTTGTAATGTCACAAAGATGCATATTTAACACTTGGGCTTCATATTGTTTGATTCTCTCATGTTATTCTGAATCTAACGATATATTGTAATGATGATTTAGTAGTACTAATCAGCTTCTTATTTCAGTACTTTGTATTTCACTCCCGTTGAAGAAGTGGTTGAGTTTTCCTTACTTTCTGTTGCTTGTTGAAAAGTGGAAGTGGCTGGTTATGCCGCTAAGTTCTTTGCTTTCATTTACTTATGAGTAGCCCGCTAAAAAGTGGAAGAGGCTGGCTTGCTGCCTAGTATTTACATTTTCTCTATTGGATGGCTTGCTGCCAATAGCTTTGTACTTCCAATTTTCTAATATTGTAATTAGACCCCCTTACATAGTATGCTCTCACCTTGCCCACTTTGGGAATTGGGTGATTTGAAAGTGAAGGGTTACATTCCACTTTGCTTATTTTTAATTGGGCTAATGCTAATGGGTGAAGTTCATGTGAAAAAATTTGGGAAAAAACTAAGGGGGATATTTCAAAAGTTGTACCAAAATAGATTGGTTAAAGTGGAGAAAGTCATGAACAACTTAGTGAAGGTGACTAATGATTTGATGAAAGAATTTCCTCCAACATCACCATCTTGCAAGAAGAAATAAAAAAGCAAAAGAATGAGGAGGAAAAGGAAGGAAAAAAGAAAAAGATGAAGCTGGAGGAACAAAAGGCTTCGAGTGCTATGGATTGGGATGACAATTTGAATTCCTCGATCATTGATTGGGCGAACTTGGTTGCCAGTCAGTTGTTCTAGGATTTGTTCCTTGCCTTGGTTAAGCTGCGTTAGTGCTGTTTCTTCATTGTTTTTGCCTGTGTTCTTTTCTCTAGGTGTTTGTGTTAGCTTGTCTTTTGTTTTCTTTGTGTTGTTTAGCTGTTTTTGGTTTCTTTAATTTTTTAATGTTTTAATGGACTCTTACGCTTTGTAAGGGATTGGAACCCTTTCCCAACTTTTTTAATCAAAAACATTTGCAACTAGGTGTTTCAAGATGGAGAAGACAAAGTAGCTTTGGAAGCTCACATCAAAGAACTTTAGGAATATATTGCTCACCTGGTAAAGCCTTTGTTTGAAAATATTTTAGCTCAAATTTTGACCAAGGAGTTAGATAATGATATGCTTAGAAGAAGCAACAAGATCAGCTAGTTGCATATGGAAGAGTGATGAGGAGTTTGGGGATGATTAGAGGCCTCCTTTCACTACATTTTTGCACTTTGTACTTATTTTGATTATGATAACAATGTATCATGCTACTCATTGTAATCATTTTTATGATATGATATCATGATGTGACATGTCATATTTTCGATATTCATATAATAAAAATCTCAAATTCGACAATTTCATTTGTCAAATTTTAATAATTTATTTGATTACTAATAGTATTCAAGTATTCAAAATGTTAGTATTTGCAATTTTACTAATTTGTCAAAGTTTAATTTGACATGTTATTCTGAAACATCTTTTTTATAACTAGTTATTCAAGTACCATACGTATATCAGTGCCGCCCCCCTGCTGCCCACCCGCTGTCCCCAAACTTAGACCCCTTGTCCCCCCGTCCCTGAGACACGTCCCCGACAAGGGACGCGTCCCCTTTAGGAAACTCCGTGGAACACTGCATACCCTTGTGTTTGATACTAAGATTATTTTGATATCTTGGGGAAGAACTATTTTATTTCTCCTGATTCATTTAGACAATATCAATTTATTATTATTTTTAATTTTTTCAAAGTTTTGAGAGGTGAGAATGATCTTGGGATTTGTGGGTTATGGGCCCACAATGTAACTTAACATAGGCATATGTAACAAATTTGGGTGTAACTTGATTTGTATCAAATTTATTTAAGGTACCTGTATGCCTAATATTGATGTCCTTGATCATGAATGTAGAGCTACTTTGATCAAGAAAAGGACATAGGAGAAGAAGAATCCTAGATGAAATGATCTACTAGATATTAAATATGGAAGTGAATTTGTCCAAGAGACAGAGTTCACTAGGTCAATTTTTTCGGTTACAAGGTGGATGCATACATTGCCCTTGTTTCAATGAATGTGGGATAGATCATATGTGGTATGGTCTGGAGTGTACATTGTGGTCATGTTCAAAATGAACAAATTACTCTTCATTGGAACAAGTGTGTTCCCCTTAATTAAGCTTGATAAATATATCCTGTGATAAATCTCAAAACATAAACCTCAAATTATTAAAATTTCTCTTAAGATCTCTCTAAGAGTCAAAATCTGTTATTTGATTTACAACAAAATGTGTATGTTCTTGAAGATTAGAGTTGTCTTCATTACATTCTCTCAAAAAATATTGTTTTGGCATATCAAAATTTGGTTGAATTTGACTTGGATTTCTATTATTATTTCTAATTCCAACTTGACATGCTGATAATGATTCACTCTATGATGTTTCAAATGAGGTGTTATGGATAAGACCAACATTCTAGATAAATCATTTTGGAATATTCTTGTAGACTTTAATGTTATTAGTTGGCTTCTAAGAGACTGCCAATCCTAGGTCAAGATGATATCTCTGTGCACTTACATCTCGAAATTTGAAATTAAGATAATCTTAATCCATCTTTGTATCTTTAGTTATGCCTAAGTTTCTGTGACAACTAGTGATGACAATATGTGGATTTCCATTTGAGAATTGGAAGTCAAGTTATATTGTTAGATCTTATCATTAGCTATGTTAAGTTGTTATGATTGATTGTTACTTCATTGGGAATCTTATGAGAAGCCTTGTAAGATCACCTCTTGGCCATTGTGTTGAAAACAAAGCTCCATCTTTTGGAAGTCTTGGTAGTATCTTCCTAAGGAGTGCAAACATTGGATGACTAAGACAACATTCGTGTCTCCTATATTTACAACATAGAAGTCTTCTTTAATTGGATGCCTTCCCAAGGTGATGCTTAGTTGTGGCACCCTTGTGTATGAGGTAGTAAACCCATCAACCATGGCTACCTTAAAGTCCTCAAAATTTTCAGCTTCCAAATTCATTCTTGTAACTAATCCTTCGTCAATAAAGTTGTGTGTGGCCCCGCTATCCACTAGTACGGTCACCTTTTGTCCCTTAAGAACACTACGAATTTGAAAAGGGTGGTACCTGGATGCTTTTGCGATTGCAGCTGGGGTTCCATAGTCTTCTTCCTCAAACCTTCCTTTCTTGCTTGGAGTTTCACTTTCTTCTTCCCATAGTTCTTTGTCGGATAATGCCTCTAGATTATGTGCTTGTCTTGGGCACTTATGTCCTATCTCCCATTTTCCCTTGCATTTAAAACACAATCCTTGCCTTCAGAGCTTTATTGTGTCTTCCCAAGTTGGTTGCATTTGAGAAAGTGTAATGTCCCCTTTTCCTAAGCATTGGTTAGTCTACCAACTGGTCCCCGTAGGCTAATAGGGTGTTCAAGGGACCCCTTTGAGGGTGATCTTTGGCTCTTCTGCAAAACCTTTGGTGCTTATTTCAGTATTCTTCAGCTCAGTGCCCCAGTTTATTTGTGGTATGCCTTCCGGAGGCCATTTTGGACACTTTGACCCACACTTACTTTTTTCAGTAAGTCACTTGGATGTGTCGCTCATACTTACTATTTATAGTAAGTCACTGGTATGGTTAGCTGGCAGAGTTTCTATATTTGGCATGGTAGCATGATTATATCTTGGAGTTATATTGGTTAATATTGGTCCTATGCATTTAATATTAATAACATCAAATAATAAAGTTAAATTTAATAATTTAACTTTATGCGTTATTAAAATATTTTAAAAAGGGACTTTATTATAAATTGGATATAAGTGATTTTATAGTATACTTTATAATATAAGTTAAAGTGTCGTTTTAAAAGGGGAGATATAAGTGACTTTTAAAGTATACTTTATATTATAAAGTTGTGCACCAAAATTAAAAAGCAAATTGAATTAAATGAAATTTAAATATGAATTTGAGGTGAAGATGAGAATTATAAAAGGGCATTTGAAGTTCATTTTATTCATTCATGAATATCATTCTTGTGTTGGAGAAAATTGGTGAAGAGCTTCAACAAGGGTTTTTTGGTTGAAAGCCATAGACTTTTTGAGGATGAAAACCCTTAGGAAGAATAGCTCAGTACAGGAGTGAAAGATCTCCTGAGCCCTTTGTAGACAATTCCATTGCAGGGATTGTGCTTGTGTTTCATTGAATCTGCAGGAGAGCTTCATATTCAAGAGTTTGAAGGGTTATCAAAATATTCCAGGATATATTTTTCATTACTTTAGTACAGAGATGTTCACAAGAATTTATGAAGAGTTATTGGAGTTATATTGCTGGTGGTGTTTAGGAAGGAGGTGGGTTTGTGCAAACCCTAGGCGTTGGCTGTGGAAGGGGTTTTGGCAAAGGTCGTGGAAGTTAACAGGCCCAGTTACTGCCCAGATTGCATATTCTGTATTTACATTTGCCATATGTGCTAGCTTGTGCCTAGAAATTGCTACTATGAGGGTCAACTCAGGTGGTATTAACAGGACGTTTGAAGCTGGGCTCATTTCATGCTAAATTGGAGGTCATAGGAAGTTGAAAAGGTTTGGATGTGGTCACATTTGATGATCTCGAACCCCTAATGGCTGCTGCTAACATTTACAAGGTCTGCGCCAAGTTTTCCAGGTCTAAGATAACTTGCATTTGTTGTCAAACTTGTATCTGGCATTTTCCTAGTCACTGTTGGACATAAATCTTCATATCTGTTGTTAGGTTTCAGTTTGTGTGAATTTGTAATGGTGGAAATAACGTTTCAGAGAAAACTTGTTGAAAATTGAGGTGTTTATGTAGCTTAATACTTTGTAAAACTATTATACTTGCCAATCTAAATATGTATTCTTTGTTACAAATTCTTTGTGGGTGATTAATTTGATTAATTCATTTGATCATTTGTAGAATGAAGATACAAGGTTGTAGAAGAATTAGACAGAAGAATAGAAGATACACAACATATACCGTGGAAAAACCCTTTAGGGAAAAAACTCCACCAAGAATCAATGTATTATTTAATCTCAGAATAAGATTACAATAATTCCAATCCTTGCTTGAGATGCTTTTTTTGCCTTCAACAAATCTTCTTCACAACCTGCAATAAAAACTGATACTAACTCTCTTCAACTTGCCTGAGATAAATAGGCAATAATCAACCTTGTAAACTTCAAAGAGTTACAATTACAAAGCTCAAAGATTATCTCACAAAAGGTACGCCTATCTCTTGCAAGTAGAGTTCTACTGTGAAGAACAATGCCAAAACATGTGCTTCATCCATTTGGGTGTCCCAAACTGAAGTCACAACTGAACCTTGATTCCGTAGATATCTCCAAAGCTTATCCTCAAAGTAGGCACCCAAGAGTGGGCCCACTTAACTCAGCCTTCTGAAATATCTTAGTATGCAAAAGAGTTAACCCCAAGAAGCCAACTTGGGTGCCCAAGGTGGGTCCAAGTCATTCCTTGTTAACTGAAACATATCTCTCCACCATTCATGCAAGAATGGTCATCCCCTGTTAACTGAAGGTAGTCACCTGTTATCTCTCATGCAACTCAAGTCATTAGTCATGCATTCCAAGTTAATTAAAGTCAACTAGCATTCAACTAAAACTAATTGAAGATAACTGAACCGTAACTGAACTGAACTGAACTGAACTGAACTGATTCTGAACTGAACTGAATTGAATTGAACTGAACTAAACTGATCTGAATTGAACTGAATTGAACTTTATGCATGTAAACATTAATCCCTAACTCCTAGGATCTTTACATGCATTCAAAAGTGTTATCTTTTACTCCAAACAGTTAACTTAACTGAAGGTGAGTTCCACCTTCCATGTGGGTGCCCCATGTGCTCCTATTATTTAGGAACTCATCTTGGACGCCCTCACATGCTCCTATTATTTAGAATTAATTACAAATGACAATTAACATGATTATTTCATTCAAAATTAATCTCTTTCTAATCCTAGTGTTTGAGAACACTTTCCAAGGACTTAGGAGATACATGAAATAAATAATGTTTTGGATTGCAATTAAATGGCATCCTATTTCCAACATTCTCCCACTTGACATTATACATTGCAATTATTCTAAACAAGGAACCATTATTATAAATCAAGTACAAGAGTCAAGGCCAATGTCCTTCCTGCACCAACTAATCAATCCATGCCAACTTCAAATGCAACCTGCATAATCATGAAGCTCCAAGCAAATGATTAAAACCAATAGAACTTATCTGTAGGAACTGGTTTCATAAGATAATCTACAACATTAGTCAACTTTCTCAATTAATTCCTTCACACTCTCAACCATTTCTCACACAAAGTGATACTTAACATCAACATGCTTAGTACGAGCATGATACATAGGATTTTTTGGCTAAACACATAGCACTCTGACTATCACATTCAAGTTTAACTTACTTGCAATTAAAACCAATACCTTTCCCAAGTCTCTGTTAACTAAACTATCTCTTTGGAGGCATTAGAAACTGCCAAATGTGTTTTTACTCACGTGCAACCAAGGTTTAGGCTCCTCGGTCTTTTCTGTTGAAAACAATTTTTCTTACAAGTAACCATTCCAACAAATATCTCTTACCTTAAGGGAACTTAAGCCTCACCTATTTCTCCAAGTATCCATAAGGACCGGTAACCAACCAATCCATGCCAAACTCCAAATGCAACATAGCACTATCATGAAGTAATTAAGCAAATGATTAATATATCCAATACATAAGAGAATTACACAAGATCAATGTCAAAGCTCCAATCTTGAACGTAAACATGACATCCATGATCTAACCATCTCCTCCTAGGAGATCACATGCACCATAACATATATATACATCCTAGTCTCAAGAGAACATGTAATATGCCAAACTTTAAACCAAGAAACCATATCTCCAATCACATGGAGATAACCTTACCAATGATGCATCCATGTCGCTGCCAACAACTCCCACTAAACCGTGGTACCGAGTCACACATGGCATTGTGACTACCATCCTCTCTATGAAGATCGCTCTGAAACATGAAGCAAAGAGTTATCACAAACAATATTAGCTGAAATAACCAATGCATCATTACTGTCATTCGAGGATTCCTCTGTAGAAGAATCAAAACTCTCTTTCTTGTTCTTACAATCCTTCTTCACATGTCCCGGTTTCCCATAGTTCCAACACTTTACCTTACTCTGTCCTTCTGACTTACCCTTCCCTTCCTTGTCTCCCTTAGGTTCCTTTTTCTCAGGCCTACCTTTTACAAACAAGGCATCTTGGATTTCCGTTTTAGACTTCCTCCTCATCTCCTCTGATAGGAGAGTAGGAATTATATTGTCCATATTCGGATCTGCACCACTACCATTGATAGCAACAATTAGATTTTCCCAAGACTCTGGTAAAGAACAAATTAACAAAATGCATTTATCTTCATCTTCTAGCTTTACATCTATAGATGCTAACTGACTTAGAATCAAATTAAAAGCATTCAAATGATTTGCAACAGAATCACCTTCTTTCATCTTTAAAGAATACAATTGTCTTTTCAGATACAACTTATTAGTAAGAGTTTTAGTTTGATAAATATCACCTATTCTATTCCACAACTTATATGCAGTAGTTTCTTTTGAAACATTCAAGAGAACAACATCAACAAGACATAATCTTATGGTCCCTCTTGCCTTCTTATCAAGCTTAGCCCAATCCTCATTTGACATCGTTGTAGGTGACTTTGTCTCATTACCAACAGCTAACCACTGATCTCTCTCTTCAAGGAGATCCTCCATTTTTAATTTCCATATCTCATAATTAGATATTGAACCTTTCGGTATCTAAACGAGAATTCATTGTAACAAACTTATTTTCCAAAATCAGCAATTAGTAAAAGCTCCCACTATAGCGATCCAATCTTTTAAGAGAAAGGCGTCCCAATACTCTACTCAGCTCTGATACCACTGTTTAAGCTTAATACTTTGTAAAACTAGCCGATCTAAATATGTATTCTTTGTGATTAATTAATTCATTTTATCATTTGAGAATGAAGATGGGTTGTAGAAGAATTATCAGCTTAGAAGATACACAACATATACTTGTAGAGATTTAACCATTGATAAGGAGATCCTCCAAAATATCTCATAATTAGATCCATTGAACCTTTCGGTATCTAAACAAGAATTCATTGTAACAAACTTATTTTCCAAAATCAGCAATAACAAAAAATAGTAAAAGCTCCCACTTCCAATCTTTTAAGAGAAAGGCGTCCCAATACTCTACCCAACCTCAGCTCTGATACCAAATGTTGAAAATTGAGCTGTTTATGTAGCTTAATACTTTGTAAAACTATTATACTTGCTGATCTAAATATGTATTCTTTGTGGGTGATTAATCTGATTAATTCATTTTATCATTTGTAGAATGAAGACAAAAGGTTGTAGAAGAATTAGACAGAAGAATAGAAGATACACAACATATACCATGGAGAAACCCTTTAGAGAAAAAACTCCACCAAGAATCAATGTATTATTTAATCTCATAATAAGATTACAATAATTCCAATCCTTGCTTGAGATGCTTTTTTTGCCTTCAACAAATTTTCTTCACAACCTGCAATAAAAAATGATACTAACTCTCTTCAACTTTCTTGAGATAAATAGGCAATAATCAACCTTGTAAACTCCAAAGAGTTACAAATAGAAAGCTCAAAAGCTTATCTCACAAAAGGTATGCCTATCTCTTGCAAGTAGAGTTCTACCGTGAAGAACAATGCCAAAACATGTGCTTCATCAGTTTGGGTGTCCCAAATTGAAGTCACAACTGATCCTTGATCTCGTAGATATCTCCAAAGCTTATCCTCAAAGTAGGCGCCCAAGAATGGGCCCATTTAATTCAACCTTTTGAAATATCTTAGTATGCAAAATAATTAACTCCAAGAAGCCAACTTGGGCGCCCAAGGTGGGTCCAAGTCATTCTTTGTTAACTAAAACATATCTCTCCACCATTCATGCAAGAATGGTCATCCCCTGTTAACTGAAGGTAGTCACTTGTTATCTCTCATGCAACTCAAGTCATTAGTCATGCATTCCAAGTTAACTGAAGTCAACTAGCATTCAACTAAAACTAACTGAAGATAACTGAACTGAACTGATTCTGAACTGAACTGAACTGATTCTGAACTGAACTGAACTGAATTGAACTGAACTAAACTGATCTGAATTGAACTGAATTGAACTTTATGCATGTAAACATTAATCCCTAACTCCTAGGATCTTTACATGCATTCAGAAGTGTTAGCTTTTACTCCAAACAGTTAACTTAACTCAAGGTGAGTTCCACCTTCCATGTGGGTGCCCCATGTGCTCCTATTATTTAGGAACTCATCTTGGATGCCCTCACATGCTCCCATTATTTAGAATTAATTGCAAATGTCAATTAACATGATTATTTCATTCAAAATTAATCTCTTTCTAATCCTAGTGTTTGAGAACACTTTCCAAGGACTTAGGAGATACATGAAATAAATAATGTTTAGGATTGCAATTAAATGGCATCCTATTTCCAACAAAACTAAGTATCTCCTCCTGTAACTGTTTATTTGTGAGTATTAAATGCTTTATGACAGCACTAAACTGAGCATAGTGCGACCTTGTATTAAGTTTGAAATATACTATTTGAGCTTGTCCTTACTGTTGTAGACATATCTTTTCAAGTTCATAGTCATTGTAATTTCTGAGTTGATTTCTGAGCATCAAAATGTTGTAAAATCGGACTTTTGAATTGCTGATAATGTTATCACTCAGATTTGTGATGTCTGAGTTTATTGCTGCTTCATTGACATTGATGTATGACCATAAAATTTGAATAATGCAAAGCTGGATGTTATTCCTTTATGAGTTTATCATTTCTATTTCATCAAAGGAGCTGTGAATATCAAAGCATTAAACCGTTCAACCCGTTGGCAAGTACTTGTTTGACAAAATGTCCTATGTGACAAACTGAAATTAATCGAGCAAAATCGCAATAGAGATTGTTCCATTTGGGGTGGGACATTATAGAAGGTAATGGCTTGTGTTGCGAACTTCTTTTATAAGGAGTTCGGTTATGTGATTTGGATGACATATTCTTGGGTTGGCTCTTCTCTTTTGTTGATGTGGTTTCCAATCATAGGGCCTTTTGAATAGCATCTCAGAGGGTTGTGGCATCAAAAACACTCACCGAACATTGAATTGTCTCCAATATCCCTTCAATAAATAGGTACATTAGTCTTTTCTCCGAAATCCCCAGTACCATGATGGAGATCCTTTGGAATTCGGTAACATAGTCCTCTACAGACCCTTGTTGTAATTGGGTTAATTCCTTGAAGTACCTCTCGGGGTGTTTTTGGTCAAATTGGTCCATGAGCTTTTGTGTGAATTCATCATATGTTGTTATATTTTGGTGTCCTTGTGTAATAATGCCATGGTGCCACCAATGATGTGCAACCCCTTCTAAATGTAATATGGCAAACTTGATAGCAT
Organism: Sequoia sempervirens; assembly: GCA_007258455.2. Taxonomy (NCBI): domain Eukaryota; kingdom Viridiplantae; phylum Streptophyta; class Pinopsida; order Cupressales; family Cupressaceae; genus Sequoia; species Sequoia sempervirens. The sequence goes on along the minus strand of VDFB02000012.1, from coordinate 9,448,252 downwards.
CTTCTTTTGTCATGGGACTAAGGGAAAAGCAGGTATCAAATTTTTTGACACATGAATGTGCCATGACCTTTCTTGACCCATCAAAGTTGGGAAGTGTCATTTTACTCACCCTTTGATGTAAGTCTTTATTTGTCTTTTCCTGTTTCTCTTTCTACTGGTAGTTCGTGATCTTGTATCTTAATATGCCTTAGATGGGATATCTGTATTCATAGTTGAAAAAATCGCAAAAAACTCGCCTAAATCGCGAGTAATTGGCTTGCCTTCATGGAGGCGAGTTAATCGCCAGAAAACTCGTGTTCGAGTAAACAGAAAAAGTCGCAGCAATTTAACATACAAAAATCGTGAAAAATCGCGCTTAATAACTATAAAAACCGGTGAAAAAAAAAAATTAGCCGCATGCCCTAAGTTTTTCTTTTTATATGGACGTCGTTTACATTTTGATTCATTTATTCATGCGCTGAAAAGAGCGGCGACATCTGAGAGCACAGGAAAAAACGACATTGAGAGCACAAAAAAAAGGGCGACGTTTGAACAAAAAAATACTGACGGGAGCAAGAGATCCGAGTAGGGCACGTAGTTTCATTGTTTTACTGGTTTTTCTTGCGTTTTTTTGAGTTTTTTTTTCTGCGTTTCTTTCCCTAGATTTTTCTAGGGTTTGTTAAAACTTTAAAAAAATTGAAAGTTCTACTTTTTAAAAATAAAATAAATTAAAAATTTCTAATATTATTATGTGTATCTACTATTTCTAATATTTTTAAAAATAATTTTTTATCATAATATTTCTAAATATTATTTATTTTGTATCACAAATATTACTTTCTTTAATTTTTATAATAATATTTCTAATTAATTTTTTAAAAAAATAAATTAAATTAAAAAATTCTAATTTTTCAAATACTAATATAGTTATATAATTATAATTCTAATTTTTCAAATACTAATATAGTTATATAATTATAAATATAATATTAAGTAATAAATATATTTAAAAGCTTAAATTTAAATATATTTATTACTTAAGACTTTAAATTTATAATATTATACTTGAAGTTAATTCTTTTAAATTTGATTGATATGTAGTAAAGTTTTAAACTCTAATTTTGGTTTATATATGATGAAATCAGTTGATACATTAATGATTGATATGTATTAAACTTTAATTTCGATTTATATATGATGAAATCAGTAATATGTTCTATAATAATTCAGTTTATATGTGTGTTTTTGAAGAATATTTTAAAAAATCATGTATTTTCAAATGTTCGATAAATTCGCCGAGTTATTGCCGAGTTTTTCTCCAAGTTTTTGCCGAGTCCCGAGTTTTTAAAATTTTTGGGTCTGCTGAGTTATTGCCGAGTCCGAGTTTTTCAACTATGTCTGTATTAATTTCAGGGTCTAACCTTGAGTAGGCTGCAGCAATTTCATCAAAGTCATTAATTTGTGGATTAGTTTCTTCTTCCCTAGCTAGCCCTTCCCTAGGTAGGAAAGAGGGTCTTGTTGCCCTAGGTGTTGATCTTAATCGTGATATGTTGTTATTTTCCGAGTGGTTTGAGTTTACATCTCTCCCATTTGTTTGGTTGGGCTTAAGGGCATTGATGGTATTATTCATGTTTTGTAAGGTTTGGAGGAGCACTGGAGTTGTCCTTTCATTTTGCTCCATGAAGGCTCGGGTTGTTCTTTCATTCTATTCCATGAAGGCTATTAATTCGTTTCCTAGTTGTTCACTCATTTTGTTGTTTTGGTTAGGGTTGCCTTTTTTTGTAAGTTTCCTTCTTTCCCTTTCTAAAGCCCTTTGAGCCCTTTGGCTTAATTGCATTAACTACCCTTCTTGATCCCCAGGATGGTAGGTCCGGCTTTGATACCACTGTAATGTCCTCTATTTGGGATATTCCTAGATTTGACTAAAACCAGAATTTGAATCCGAGAGAAATTTAAACGGGCGAATTGAAATGCCCTTTATGGAATGGTTTAGGTCTCACTCAATATTAGTCACTAGACCCTCATAAGCCATGGGACTAAGGGATCACTATTGGAAACTAATTTCAATCCATTCCAACGGATGGCGTTTTAGGAATTTGTGAGGCTTGCAAACTGGGGTTGGTCGCCCTTCCCGGGAACATGGAAGGTGGGCCGAATCCCAGGGGGGTGCTAAATCCTCCCTTGATCAAGCCCGGGCACTCAGCCTCCATAGCCCATGAGCCTCCATCTTGGCCACTTGCTCATGAAGACTGCCTCCCTTCCACCAAGCTAAAGGAGCACACATTTCCTAATCCCACGAGTAAGGGGGTGGTTTGATAGAGGTCGGACCTCTCAGCTCGATAGCGCTATTTGTCACTATTTCAAAATAAAATTAAAGACTAATCTATTTAAACTAATATGCTTAGGCAATAATTTGGCATCAGTGTAAGTAGATAACAATAGAGACATTGGGACTGCTAGGTTGACTAATCCCCCCCCAATACGCGTCTGCCTCTTACAAAATTTGACCCCTCATTGTCCTTCTTGATTACTAAGATCACAACCAGCCTAGAAAAAGTTGAAAAAGGTATCCATTGGCTTGATTCACTTATTGTTCCTGGGTTCATTGGGGCCTTCCTTTGCATTAATTATTTTAAGGAGATTATTAATGCCTATAATGAAGACTGCCTCTTTTTTGGGCGAGTACATCACTTCGGAAAGAAAGATCAGATTACTATTAATATTCATAATTACTTATAAGGATCAATAATTATTATTGCATAATCGTCATATATATATATATACCTGCTAGTCAATAAGGTTCCAATCCTCCTTTTTCAATTGGCCTTATGATTTTGGTTGAGTTGGATGAAAAATTCTTGTTATCCCTTCAAAAGCAGCTACTAATCTTAGCACTCCTTTTATTCATTAATATTAATTGAAGGAGATTAGCCTACTTCTGTTTTTAACAAAGCTTTAAGGAGTCAAATACATATCTGTTTTTCAAATGTTGTAAGGCAAGGACATGACAAGCTAGTTGTAATGTCCCCTTCTCATCAGTAATCTGTTCTGTCACTCATCAGCCTATTCCGGAAGCCTGTAGGCTTGTTTGAGGTAAAATTAGGGTTTCCAGTTCTGAGGTTCTTTGGCATTTCTGAGAGTTTACTATTTATAGTAAATTCTATTTTAAGCAGTATGGAGTTTGTCAGCTTTCAGTACATCATTTCCAATTGGAGCAATTATTTGCAATTCATGTCTGACTTCTTAAGGCATTTTTATGATGAATAAAGGCATTGAGGTTATAATTTGCAGTTGACCCCCTTGGCCTAGGAGAACAACTTTAAGTTGTGTTTAAAAGAGGGTCTTGGAAGGGTGACGCCTTCATGAGGTGATTTATTATTTATTGATAAAAACATAATGCCTTGGAATAAGTGGACGCCTCTTTTAAAAGAGATACTTTAAAAATAAAGTGAAATTCATAATATGCAAAAAGGGACGCCATCTTGAGGAGTTAATTGTTTTTTTTGGAAATTTGAAAAGACTCCTATGTCTTTTGGTGTGCTTTCTCAGGAATTTGAAGAGTTTTGTGAGCTTCTATTTAATGAAGGATTTTGCTCCAGCTTTGTATCCATTCATGTTATCATACTGTTATGCTGTCGGAATGACAATTGAAACCTTGCTTCGAGGATGCTACCTCCTAGCCATTAACCAATTTCGTGTTTGAAATACAACACCTAGTTGGACTTTGCTGCTTCTCATCCAGACTAGCAGATTTGTGCTCAACAGTTGAAGTTTGATGAAATTTCCAGATTTTGAAGTTGCTGATGCATCTACAGCTGAAAGTGAATTTTGTTAGCAGCTCTTGGAATAATTTTCATTTGGTTCTGGGTACTTTTGCAATGCATTTGTTTGCCAAGGGCGCCCCCTTCCACTAAGTTTGAGATTTTATTTTGAAGTCTCTAATTTTTAAAGTCAAAATCGCCCTTGAAGAGGGCCGTACCATTCTTGGAGGCTTTGGAATTCGTGCCAGAAATATATGTGCAGTTTTGTTGCTGTTTGATGATCAGAATATGTTCGCCTACCTTCTAAAAGAACACAGCAAAAGACGACATTCGATTTGGAGGTGAATTGAGTGAGTTATGAATATTTCATTGGTTTTCATAGTTGCTGATTAAGAATTCCAGAACTCTATTTTTATATCAGATTCATATATTTTCTGTTTGATCATAATTCTATCATTGGAAAGGAAAAGGAACATCAAAGAATTCATTCTTCTCTTCTAGTCTTATTTCTCTATCATTGTAATACATGTTTTTGCAGTCTTTTGAATTGTAAGGTTTTGATTAGTAGTACTAATCCAACCTATGTTATTGCTGCAACTACTTGTTTATTTTCCTATTAATTACCCCTGGATGGTGCCAGAAAGAACTTGTTATATCATTGTACCCACTCTCAAGTGGTGAATCCCCACTATTCTGTGGATGCCCGCCGCAGCGGATGAATTAGATTGCTGTAGCTTCATGGCTGGTTATCCGCCTACTAGTTTCAATTTTAAGTAATCACTCCGTCATATGTTAGCATCTTGCCCTCAGTGGGATCTTGAGTGCACATTCTTGACGTTGAGTAGTTTCTTTCAAGTACTGTTCTTTTATTTCTCCGCCATATGACAACACCTTTCCATCATTTGGATTGAGTGTGCATTCTTGTCGTCGAGTTCCTTTAAGCTTGGTTTTCAGTTTGATGCTAACGCTAATCCAGTTGGCTATTGCTGGTTATGTTGTGTAATTCCTTCGAAAAAATTGGTTAGCATATTTCACTAGTGGATGTCTCAGACTAACAATTTTAGCTTTTGATATTTTTAGATAATTGCTATTGATAGACATGTTTTTAGAAGGTTTTATGTTGAGAAAATTTATGATTAGCAATTTTGGAGACAATTTGTTTTAGATGTATGATATTTAGAGATTGTTTAGTTTACAAGTAATTTATTTTCAGCATAAACCTCAGTTGATCTATTTTTGTCTTTATTTTTAATAAATTATATTACCATGCAAATTATTAAAAATAATTATTTGAATTAATATGCAAATCCTTGTAAACACTTATAAATAAGTGCTTTTAGCACTCAACTTTTCTAATAGTAATTTAATGTTGGAATTTCTGCTGAAGTTATTATTTCCTTATGTCCTGATGAGTTTGTTATGATAAATGCAGTTATGTCATGCTTTTGTATTGGCTGAAAGATTCAGTAAATTAAATATAAACTGGTAATCATTATAAGCTTTGTATTGTGATTATTATTTATTTGAGTACTTGTAGTTTGTATGCAATTCTCAGGCATTAGGTTTATAAAATCTTGTCTTGTCTTTCCAATTCAGTTCTTGTGTGTACACACTTTTTAGTGTCTTCTCTTTAGCCAGGAAATTGTGTGATTGTGTATTCATAGATTTAGTTGCTAGTAGTGATCATATGTAATGTCCCATTTTGATGGCAAGGAGAAAATAATAATATTTAATCTTCAAAAGTTAAAAATATTAAAAGAAGATTTAAATAATAGTTGTTTATTACCTAAGTTAAGGTAATAATTAAACCAAGTAAATTAATCTTCAAATTATGATCGGAGGATATTATATCATAGACTACTGCAATACAATCTACAGGGATATTGCGACTGTCGGTTATCTGGAAATTGTGGTTGTTCTCTAAACGATGTTTATTCACATATTTGCTACCAAGCCTCTATCATGTAATACATTGCCTCCATCATGTAATATATGAAATCACGGGAGCTGCTATAACCAGAAAGGTTCGGAATAATTACTCTTAATATTGCCATCAATCCTTTGAATATGCGGGGAGATTTGTATCATTATATTATTAAGACCAAGTCTTGCTATGCTAGCATTATTGCGATGGCAATACATGAGGTGCACCCGATAATTATCTTGGCATTGACTCAGACTCAGGAAGGAATCAAAATTTAAGATGTAACATAGCGACATCGAGCCACTAATCAATCAAAGACTACATGGAAGAATATTGAGCCGATTCCTCCGACTGCCACCAAGTGGGAAGAAGCCGATGATTATAGAAAATCGAGGCTACCATTAAATCGTCGAGGAAGCATAGGAGAAATCGAAGATTTTAAAAGATAGAAGCTGTGCTTTGCATGGCATCAGGTATATGAGTTTAACAGTGACTAGGAGAACTAAGGTGATTAACATCTAAGGAATAATATTAATAAATTAATTATTCCTAAACAACGTTTGATAATGGAGGTGCAGCGATAGCAACAGTATCAGAGGTTAGAATAAGTCTCATGAAGTGATGAGTTGTGTCTAAAGGTGGTGACTTGTAAAGAAAGGGATGTATCCCTTATCTAGCAATCAGGTGAAAGGGTGTCTCCTTTCATGAAGATTTATCATATAAATAAGATAAGAAACATTAGGGATCAACATCATATGGAATAGTTATGAATTAGTTTTGCAGAATAATATCTCTTTATCAGCAGATCTAAGTGCTCCTAGGGAGCCTATGACCATTCAATACAGGCTGCATGAACACTTAGTGAATATCAGAGACAACACCTCATACGAATTGCACATACATAATGTTATATTCAGAAACAGCATTCAATTAAAGGCATCAGCCTATTATATTAACCCATCACATGTATTTAAAGTATTAAATCAGAAACAGTGACTTTCTTATTAATTCAGCTTCAAAATTCATAATGATAATCAGTCACCATTATTATCATATTATTAGCCATTAAACAAGCTAGTATTAACCACTCTTAAAGTAGTGCTTGACTTCTTTGATATCTTAATTTATAAAAGTAAAAGCAGATTTAAAGTAATGTTACAAGGGACTCTTCTGTGATTGGTTGACAACATGTTTACATTGTCAACCCTTAACGGTTAAATCGAAAAATTGAATGATCCGGAGCTCAGGTCATTACATCATAAAAGATAAAGTTCTCTTGTTTGTGTGTGGAAGAGTTATTTTAGTCTTATGCTTATACCCCAGAACAAAAAAATAGGGTTATTTTAATTTGTTTACATTGCATGCCAAAACCTGAGAAAATCTTGTGCATATCGGGAAAAGCTGTAAATCTTATCCATAGTTTTGTGTTCTAGGGTTTCAGTTAAGTTTTCTGTTACAAGGGAGTTTCCCTTTCCAATTTGAAGAAAGGTTCTATCTTACACGCTGTTACATTTTGTATTGCCTTAAAAGAACACATTAAAACAGTAGCAATACTCAATAATTATTCTTAAAAGATTTCTCTAGTGAATTGTGCTTATTCAAAGAATGGCCAATTAGAAATCAACACGTTACCCTTACATTATCTACATTAATCTTTTTAGAGTCTTCCTAAGGGACTGTAATAACCCTTGCCAAGGGTTGGCAGTTTTTACGATTTAATCCGTTTGGGTTAACAATGTAAACACATCAAATAATAACAAATCACAGAATTGTACTTAATGTCCATGACTGAAAATAGTTTGTTGCAATTTGAAGATTCTACAATATTTTACTATTGTCAATATACTGAAATAAGATATTCTTTATGCCCATTCTGCAAACACCATTCATTCATCTACGAATGCAATATGCATGCAGATTGAAATATTACATAAGTTAATTGACTGTAATGTCCCCAACTTTGAGTCAGGATAGATTAAATAATTAATTTAATGTTGTCATGAAAAAGTTAAAATATTAAGACAACTTAAATTAATTATTGGTGCACAAAAGTAACTTATGTTTGGAAAGCTAAATAAAGAAATAAGTTACTTTTAAAAGTGAATTCTCAAAAAAGACAAAATTGGGTGAAAGGCAAAAAAGAAGGAATTCAAGAAGTCACCAGCAGGAGTTACAAGAGGAAAAGAATAAAAAGATTGCTAGAGCTCATTTTTGGAGGCTGGTTTTGGAAACTTGGATTGGAACAGGTTTGTAGTTGGTGGATGGTGTTCACAGCAAACTTTGTGAGGACAGGATTCTCTTCTCATAGGGAATATCATCTTCGGTGTTGGAAGATACACCCGGGATGGTGGTTAACACTCTCACTTCAGGGGCTGTGCTAGTGCTTAACAGGATGATTTAATGAAGTTTTGAAGTGTTGAAGAGCAACATTTGAAGGATTGATTATATTGGTAATTGGTAGCTGAGCATTCAATATATGTGTTGATTCAAAAATACTTGATGCTGGGCTATTATTTCAGGTCAGAATTAGTAATTAATTTCTACCAGTTATTGTGTTTGTACAAGAAAGATGTAGACTGTTTTATTTTGAAAATAAAATTATATCATTAGCAATTCTAGTTTTATGTATTTATGCCTGAGCAGTTGAGTAGGAAAAATCAGAAAAAAATTTGTATAGAAAAGGGTAGGTTATTTCATTGGTATCAAAGCTTAGCTCTTCCTGCCATCTTAGTGGGTTGTGCGAATGATTAGTTGACAGTTTGAAGCTGTGGTATATGTAGAAAAAATTTGAGGGATCACTGAATAAATTGTTCTACCTGTTCGTCGATGGTTGTGTTTGAGAATTAACGAAGATGATATCGTATCTTGTATATATTCTTGAAAAAGCTTCTGTTCATAGTCTTTAACCTCATTGCTATATGTTGTCTGGACACTTCATTCTTTAAAGCCAAGACTATTGAGAATTGGAATTGTATCTGGAGTTAACAGTTTGAATGAAAATCACAAATCTTATCAATGTGTACACTCCTTTATGTTGTTAGAATTGTTATATTCATGAAGGAATCAATAATTTTATAGAAGCCACAAAAGAAATGGAAAGTATTGAAGAGTCGGGCTTTGTTCAGGAAACAAATTACCACCAGTGACAAAACAAAAAAAGCCTTTTAGATGCATTTGGGTAGGGATTTGATTTTGGAAAAAAGAGGATATAAGGAGAGAATTCGATAAGCCTCTTGGCTTCTTATGAGACGTTTTGAAGTCTTTATCGGTAGATTAATGGTATATTTGAGAGAAGTTGGTCTTTAAACTTAATAGACTGGATGTCCTTTCTTGTAGCGAACCTTTGGCAAAAAAAGAAAAGATGGGAGCTAGTTCCATGAAACCATTTGTTAATTGTAGTTGGAGAAGTGCCATTATTTTTGAGGAATGTGGTGGAATTTGGCTTTATATATTGCTGTTTGAAATTATCTCTTCGAGTCTCTATTGAAATAGAGCCATAAGCTGTGATTCTTTAATGGACTGTGTTGACCATCGAGTCATTTGAATATAGTTGGGAATCTTTGGAAGAATAACAGAGAGGTGCAAATGGGAATCAATGAGATATTTGGGAGGCCTTGAAAAAACATAAAGAGGCGTTAGCAGTATTAAGAGGACGACAATAAACAAAAAAGATATCGAACTTGTTTTGCCTGAGCGCCTATCACTCTTAACCTGCCGTTACATCCTTTGAAATGTGAAATTAATTCTATGAAGCTGTGTTATTGTCTTTTTTGAGCACGAGTTGAAGTGGAAATTGCGGCTTGGAAATAAGGGTAATGTATTCCTCAGAACACAACAGGAATGCAACTCCCGTGTCTTGGTAATAGAAACGTGGCATGGAGAATTAGCCTACAACCATAACATCTTCGAAACATAGCTGTCTCACCTTAATATGGCATTCAAGGGATTTCGTGGCACTTGAATTCTACGAAGGGGAGTGACGTGGAGTATGAGTAAATTATGAGGGAATAATTAAATCTATATTGGTACCGCTTTATGATTTTAGAGGGAACAAAATTATTCGTATTAGGAGCTGTTATGGTCTATGGATATTGAATGAAGGTAACGGCTAAGAATGGAGAGACGCGATGTAATATCGGTAGTAGCTTATAAGAGTAATTGGGGAATTCAAGACTTCCAGGATTTGCAATTTGGTGGCGACATGGCTAGCAAAAGAGACGTCTTCATTCAAGAGCCGATTATTTAAAAGAACCAATATAACTTTCCTCCAAAGGAGCAAGTTATAGAATTATATATGAGCTACCGTAGTTGTAAGGGGGGAACTGAAAAAGAATTGTGCCAAGTGGAGTGTTTTCTGAGACTGACGTGGAGAGTAAGGGGATCTGGAAAAAACATATCTGGGAATTGAGATATTCTTAACTGGACGAGAATTTTAAGGAAGATCGAATCTTTGTAAGAGAATTGGTGACAAGTAATTTTATAACTGCCGCTTTCTTTGGAGTCGGGTATATTGTGTCATTTGGGTAAATATACATAGGTAGAGAAGTGTAAAAGGAATAAAATATATTCATTATCAATGCCGTGTAAGACTAAAGGGGTCGATAATTTCCACAAATTAATCACCACTTCAAAATCTACCGTTTGTTTGTTTGTGAAAAACTTCTTATGAGCTGCCGACAAAGTTAAGGAGTATACTATATTCTTTATTTGAAGCCGCTCAGGTACTAGGGGTTCTCATATGAGAATGGAATGCAAACGGTGAGAACTAAGAAGAGAAATCGAGGGCCGATAATTTGTATTTTAGTAAACCTCAGTATTCCAAATCGATTCATTGTTGAAGGAGCCATTGTATTATTCAATGTTCCATTGGACTCATTATACATTAGTTTCAATAATAGTACGGCTAGAAAGAAAGGTTAGTTGGATCCCACGGGAGGTGATGTTGGAATAGGGAGTCACAGAGAGATTATGGGAAGCATTGAACAGGTCAGAACCATTTAGTTTGAATGAGAAGTTTGGCTTTCAGCTGCAAATACTTTCAGAGCATTGAACAGGTCAAACTATTTGTTTCCTAGCGACTGTGAGTTTCTTACGTAAGGGAAAGTTTAAATTCTGTGTTTGATAGAAAATTATCTGATTGTATATCTCTAGTTGTTTGGACTTGAGTTTTCTAAATTTTGGAATATTTGTAAAATTTAATCTTTGCAATGCTCTGTGTGTATTGATGTTAATGCATATAAATCTGTATTGGAGATGTTTACTTAAGACAATCATTCATTGTGGAGAACAAAGTAAAATACACCTTGAACACTAGAGTATTGAAACTGTTTGACGAAATGCTTGGGATTGATTAAGTGGTGAAAATTTGAAAAAAAAAATTTAATACAGAACTGGGTAGTTTAGAGTTTTAACTTTTAGTTTGAGCATGGCAAGCAAAGATAGAAAATGGTTGGCCGGATTACTCCATGAATCTGGTAGTAAACTCAGTAACCCATCTTAGTCAAAGAAAGATGATTTAGCTACATTGAAAGGTGTAGAAGAATGTTTGATCAATGTTGAATAGTCACCTTCTAGCATATTGCGGATTGCTCTTGTTCCTGCAGTGACTTCTTTGGGTCAGCACAGTTGGTTGAGAAATGCTGATGAAGAGGTAAGGTTGCTGGTTACTTCTTGTTTGAATGAAGTTTTGAGAATATTGAATCCAAAAGTTCCTTATGATGATAACATAATGAAAGAGGTGATTCAATTAATGGTGGATAGCTTCCAAGGCTTGGGTGATGTCAAAAATAGTCACTTTTCTACAAGGGTTGCAATACTCAAAACTTTTGCAAATATCAGATTGAGTAATCTTATGATAGATTTTGGATTGCATGATTTGATTCACCAAATATTTCTCCATTTCTTTGCTATAATCAGAGAAAGACATGATGATATTATTGCAGCTATGCAAACTATTATGGTTCAAACCATTGATGAAAGTGTTGTTATTTTTCAGCCTATTGTAACTTTGTTATTGGCTGTTATGAAGCAAGAACAGGTCACTTCTTCAGCTGCTTATGAGTTGGCCAAATATGTGTTCAAACAATGTGAGGCAAAGTTGAAACCTTTCATGGTTAATGAGGAACAAATGGTTGAAAAGAAGATTACAACTGTGGAAGAAAATCCTTCTGAGTTTAGTGTTATTCAAACTTCAGAATATGAGTGTTGCCATGAGGACGTAGCTGATATTGAGAGCCATAATATTGAAGAGAAATTAGAAATATTGTTGCATGAAGTCGAGAATGATCCCTTGCCCAATGAGTCATGTGATTTGAAGGAAAAGATTAAAGTTACTGAAGATATGATTGTTGCAGCCCTATCACGTTTTGATCATACACATAAAGTCATTGAAGAACTCATTTGGGAAGTTCAAATTGAGGAGGGGAAAAAATGAGTTCCAAGTGGAGTCTCTCATACTCGTACTCTATCAAAAAAGCTTTGGAAATAGTGAAAACGGATTATTTGAAATTGCTTATGGATAGGGATCTAGTTGTGAAGTATGCTGAAGAAAAAGAAAGAGAAGCTGATGATCTTTGATTGTAGGTAAGTATGACTCACTTTTCATTATACAAAGCAAAATATTCTATTTCTATTGTAGCCATTTCCGATGAACAAGAAAGTGATGCAAGGATGATGGAGACTAAGAAAGTAGTTGAAGGGATTGAGGAACTTCATATATGTGAAACAATGCATAATGATTCCAACAATCTTCATAATAAGGGAATTCAGTATGATGATAGAGATTGGACTCATTATCCTAAAAATGAATTTTTGAATTTTGAGGATCAATTTTCATATCAAGGTGTAGATTGCAGCCATGATATAGTAGATAAAATAGGTATTGAAGGCAGTTTTCAGTATGCTACTCTTGAAGAATTAGCATGTATTGGTGAGCATTTGGAATTGGAAGAAGGCATGTAGAGACACACAAAGACACCATTAAAAATGATGGAGAAATTTTGCATTCTATGAGAGTTAGCGACAGTCAATCGACTTTGTTTGAGTGTGATTTACTCCATAAATATGATGTTAATGTTGAAAATCTTGAATTGGATGAAACTCAACCCAATTCTAATGCTATGTTTGATGAAAAATACAAGATTTGGGATCTAGGTGGCTTGGTTAGAATATTCAGACAATAAGGGGCTCATGTATCAATGGGATTTCAGTTTAGAGCCAAAGGTTGCTTGTTCTGTAGGATCATAGGTGTGCCGAGTTTAGAATTGGTATGTTGAGTTGGTTATTTTAATTAGAGTGGCGCAGTGGCAACTTGGTGATCACTTTTAGAGATTAGTTTGGGATCCTAGAATAACAGATGGATTCAGGTTGTCTCAAACAAGTGGTTCATGGTTAGGCTGACATTGCTTAAGGACAAGCAATATTTGAGAAGGGCGGACTGTAATGTCCCCAACTTTGAGTCAGCATAGATTAAATAATTAATTTAATGTTATGAAAAAGTTAAAATATTAAGACAACTTAAATTAATTATTGGTGCACAAAAGTAACTTATATTTGGAAAGCTAAATAAATAAATAAGTTACTTTTAAAAGTGAATTCTCAAAAAAGACAAAATTGGGTGAAAGGAAAAAAAGAAGGAATTGAAGAAGTCACCAACAGGAGTTACAAGAGGAAAAGAATAAAAAGATTGCTGGAGCTCATTTTTGGAGATTGGTTTGGAAACTTGGATTGGAATAGGTTTGTAGTTGGTGGACGGTGTTCACAACAAACTTTGTGAGGACAAGATTCTCTTCTCACAGGGAATATCATCTTTTTGGTGTTGGAAGATACACTCGGGATGGTGGCTGATAGTCTCACTTGAGGGGCTGTGCTGGTGCTTAATAGGATGATTTAATGAAGTTTTGAAGTGTTGAAGAGCAACATTTGAAGGATTGATTATATTAGTAATTGGTAGCCGAGCATTCAATATATATGTGCTGATTCAAAAATACTTGATGCTGGGCTATTATTTTAGGTCAGAATTAGTAATAAATTTCTACCAGTTATTGTGTTTGTGCAAGAAAGATGTAGACTGTTATATTCTGAAAATAAAGTTTTATCATTAGCAATTCTGGTTCTATGTATTTATGCCTGAGCAGTTGAGTAGGAAAAATCAGAAAAAATTTTGTATAGAAAAGGGTAGGTTATTTCATTGACATATGGCAAACTTCACCTAACCTTAACTGATGTGATGTCCCGTTATAGATTTATCTTAAATTTGTCTTTTAGTCTCAAAAACAATGTCAAAAATCACTATCTTTTAATGATATACCGTAGTCTATTAAGAATAACTTCAATGTTTAATGCTGAAGGGGTTAAATGACTTATATATTGATGATAATGGATAATATGCTGATATGAATTCTGAGATGTAATCTAAAACAATAATCGATTTAAAAATGAAAGATAGATATCACAATATATTCACTGTTTCTGATTTCCTTATCTAATTGTATGCACCTGAATATGAGATAAATAGATGTTTATATCAATTGCTGTTTCTGATTTGAATCCTTCTCCTTATGTGACTTGATTCCTTGGCTGGGTGTCTGAAATCTTTCCATTATTTATGCAGCCAAGAATATGTGGTCATTGGCTCCCTAGGAGCGCCTTGATCTGCTAATAGAAGTGTATTAAATCTTCAAACCTGATCCATGGTTTTTGCCTTTGAAATATCTTCCTTTCTATACCCACGATATAGCTGAGGGTCATAACTTTTCATGGTATGCATTCGCCAAAGGACACAACTCTTGGTTATAGGTTAATTGCCATAACTAATTAATGTCTCCCTTAATCACAGCTAGGAATAATTAATTTTCTTAATACTATTCCTTGATAAAATCTCTGATCTGCCTTGAGAATGTTCGCTGCTCTTAACATTATGTTGATTGCTATATTTAAGGAAATCATCCTTCTTTCAGATCCACGATTCTGTTATGAAGTTGACCAGCCTTTAACTATAATCTATATCTGCCTATAAAAGATAAATTGCTTCAATTTTGAGTGGGATATCACAATTGATTAACACTATTACTCATATATTTATAGGAGAAGGTATTATGATGCCAATTTCTGATATGAATTCTGAATAATGAAGTCTAATTCGATTATTAGTTCAATAATGGAGAATTGACAAGGAAGTATAATCGCCGTTTCTGATTGATTACATTAAGATCATGTGTTTGAGATGTGTAAGAGGCTCAGTCCTCTATCTGATCGCTGTCCTTGATTTGATCTTTGTACTGCTGTGATTTGTTTCCTGGAGCGTTGTTTGAATAATAGTCGTTTGCTTATGCGTCCATTGCTGTGTAAGAGGTGCTCGATAAGCCACCTTCACTTGGCTAGTTGTAGGCTCTAGAGAGCACTCGATTTGAGTTGGTGAATATGAATTTACAAATCTTCTCATGCCTCTTGGATGATCTACGACCCTCCTTATATAGCATTCGAGTGGGCATGATGTGAGGGGTTGTATCTCTTCACACATGCCTCTTAATTAATTATACCTTTAATCTCATTAAATGGTTGGGGCTTCAATTATTGATGTGGCTGAATAAGATGTGGCATGACAAATACACTGTGGGCCGTCAAACATAAGAAAAGTTCGATAAGAAGCCTTTGACTGTCGACATATCCCCAGATAAACCCAATGCTGATTTAGTAATAATGCCAGAGGGCGGTTGAGTATTATTAACGACCCCTAAGAGAAAATGATCCACGATCTCTTTATTTCGAATAGCCTCGATCATAATATTGAATACATTGAATAATCCTCCAGGCAGTTATGCCAATGCCTTTACTGCTGTGATGGAAATATGCCAATTTCATCCTCCTACGTGCCGCAATCATGTGAAGGTACTTCGTATGCTTAACAAATCATGGTGTCGGCTTAGTATGGGGCTCAACGTCAGATTTGACTGACCATGGCTAGCCTGAAGCACACGTAATATGAAATTGCGATAAGGATGTTGGGTTGCTCGAAGATATATGCTACTAATAGTTCCGCAAATGGAACTCGAGTAGACAGAAATAACTGGTGTCTTCCTTTCTTACGGTAAGAACTCCCCTTCGAACATTGGCATTCGATACAAGCAATAGAATGGCGGCCTCAATGATTTAGACGTCTTCCCTTATTCTCGTCGTAAACTCAAAGCGTCATCATACTAAAGCGACAATGGTGGCTTGTTAATTTATTGTTGAAGCAGGAATAAATAATCATTGTATGAATAGTTTCCAACCCTTTCAATTCTGCACAATAGGATATATGTGAGCCAATCGGAATCCCAATAGCAATTATGGAATGCTGATGATATGAATTGACCAATTCAGATGATAACCATGATTATATTATGCAGCGATACAATCATCCTTCTAGACAATGTAAATATATATAAGCTCTGCAATATATATATCGATCAATATAATACCTTCCGATCAGTGTAGGTTAACCAATTGCTAATAATCAGAACTGTGTGCCTGAGCAATAATAATCAATATAATATGGCAAACCAAATATATTCGATCAGCACAAGAAAATCTCACGAACACCAATACCAATCAATGGGAAAATCGAACTCCATAAAAAATGAGACATTATAGGGACCACCTAGCTAACTTCCTAAACTATATTTTTATTAGACTATTTCCATATCAGGCCATGTCAGTTTTTCCACTTGCCACATAACATAATTAATATATTTTAAAGTCACTAATGGATATAAGAAACAATTTGTAATCCTGGAACTCTTAACATAAACCCATGTCGGAAAAAATATATCATCAGTTCGGAGTCCAATTGAATAGAAAAACTAAATGGTTATAACATGGGTAGTTAAATAGTGAAGATAGTTTGTATCAAAAGAAAATTCAAGATGAGTTTCATTGCCAAACTGGAAAAACAGGAACGCAAAAATGTTTGCTTGAAAGTGGCAAAGTGTAAAATAGAGTCAATTAGAATATGAGTAATATGCCTACCAAAATTTCCAGCATTTCAAGATGTTTGAAGCAATTTTTAATTTTTAAAGTACCACATTGGTCAACAATCAATGGTGGAAAATTTCAATATGTTCTGTTATTGGAGATCCTTAACCACAGTTCTAAGTTACAATGTAACTTCTAAAGGAACAAATTTTGAATTAGCATTAGTGTCAAAAAATGATGGAAGTAATTGTTTGAAAAATGAAACTCATTCTGTTTACTTCTTATTGTCTGTTTAACTTGCTTTAATCTCTCTTGTTACTAGTTGCCTCTTAGTTCATTGCATTTTTTGGTCACTTGTGTTTCGTCTTGACTTAATTGCCTTTACTAGAGACATTCAACTTTGTAATGAGTTATTTTTTTATGCTTTTTACAGAATGGGACGCAGCTTTAAATCAATGAAGGATTTAGCAGCACCAAGTAAAGATTCCTTGCAAGGAAATGACTGGTCTGGTTTTGTGCCCAGTTTTTCTTCTATCAAAATACTATCCCTCCAAGACAAGGATGAAAGGCTGAGGTCACAACATGGTGCAGATGGAGCAAATCATTCCTTGCTTTGGTCTTTATTTGAGACAGGTAGAATTTTGAATTAAATAGACGTTCTTTCTTCAAAAAATCCCAAGTCTTATCCCCTAGAACGTAACATTCTTTGTTATAAATTTTATTTTTTTGCCGATTGTAATCATCTGAGATAGACTTGCAGATAGGCAATATTCAAAGAAAAAGTGTAATGATGCCTCTCTTCTGTCTTCAAAGACACACTTCCTTTCAGATAACCATGGGGCTCCTCCTGGCAGCTTTCTTGTTCAACTTGCTGAAATTATAGCAGGGATCAAATCTGTCCAAAAGATGGCACTGTTTTGGTTACAAGTAGTTGGTGAGGTGTGTTATTTGTTTGTTGAAAAAATAATTGGTATGGTAGTGATTTAATACTTTATATCATTTTATCATTATAATTAAATATCCATGTTAAATGTATGCTTCTGGCCATCAACTAAATTCCAATTACTGGAATATTCAATTTTTGTATGCCCATTGACAAATGTTGTATATTTTATCCACCAGACAAAAATAATCACAAAATGACCATAGCTATGGTATTTGTTAGGGATGTTATTTTCTGAATAGTGTCCCTATGTTCAAAGCTTTAACAAAATGCATCTAATTTGCAGCAGAGGGGACAGAGAAATAAATTTAGTATCGATCCATAAATGCCCAAATGGTTTTCAATATGCCTTAAGAATGTACATAAATTTTTAAGTAAGTAATAGACAATTGGTGAGAAATTTCCAATTAAAACTCTAGTATTTACCCATTAAGATGCTTGCCAAATAAAGTACAAAGTCTGTAAGTAATATCCAGTTTATTGTTATAACTTTGCAGCAAGAATTAAATGAGTGATATTTTTTAGTATAATTACCACTCTGTACTATTTTTTTAGAACATTTCTTGTCTGGGTAAGGACTTTTAGTAAACTCCATGGAGGCTATTACATACCTAATTAATCTTTGTCAGTCTTTGCTACTAGGAGACTTGACCTATCACGTTGATGGGGTGTGTCATATAGAATGTTCCCCTTAATCCATATTGAAATGACTTGTTACCCTATTCATTTCCTTTTTTTTTTCTCTATATTCTGATTCCTATTTACATGTATATGTGATTCTTTACATATTTATTTTAGATATTTACTTGATATATAACTAGTAATTTAGGTTAAAGGGTCGCCATTGACTCTTAGAATGGTAGTAATATGAATTTATTGGATGTTTGCGATGTGAGTTTCTTTTGGTTACCTATAAAAGTATGTCCCATTATCCTAGGAGTTTAATTGTATTAGACATAAGGTATCGTTTTTCCCATACAAATTTTCTTGTATGAAATCATCCTTTGGGTCAAAGGAAAGTCATATCTTGTCTAGTGAGCTGTGGTTAACATTTCAGACCATTTGAGTATGCTAAAGTAAGGCAGGGCTGAGCAGTTGTGAGAATGCTAAAATGACCTCCTGAGTGTATCAGAACCAACTTCTGAATTTGGTTGTCAAGGTTTGAGATTTTGGAAAAAGGTTATCTAGATCCTTGGCATGCATTGTTGCTGATGACTGTCAAAAGATTACAACACAAAGAAGTGGTAGAAGGACCACCCCACTTTAAAGGTTTGTCAATGAGTATTAATCAGCAAAAAGAGCACTATTCATGTCTGAACGTGAACCACACATTGCTGGAAGCAAAATCAGAAAAGAGGCCATTTAGAATGCTGATGTGCACCATAATAAAGGAAAAACCATCAGAAAGTGACAACAGACTGCTAGGAACGTGCTGATGCAAGGAGTTGCCTTGTTTCTGCAAATTCAGTAAACTGTTGCATGTTTCCAAATATCTACTTCAGTTGTTACAGCAGGGTCTAGCAGTCCATCACTTGTCTCCATTCCTAAGTGTTGCCATTACAAACACTTTCGGTAATAGTTTACAACAGATCTTCAGTCATTAGAGAATGATAAACAAATAGATGGCAAAGCAGTCAAAAGGATCCTCCAATATTCTGTGTGCAACTATGTAAAGACTGTCCAAAAATGGCAGACATGCTAAATACACCTTGTAGAACAGCATCATAAAACTCGCAGGTTGGAAGATTGACAAAGAGAAAAATGACACTTAGTGCAGAAATGTGTGCCAAAGGAAAGGCAGTGCCTAAAAGTTATCTTTTTTAAAGAAGTGGCTGGTAACCTGCAGGAGCTTACGTACATACAAGTTTGACAAAAAACTTGAAACATCAAATAAAATGTCCAAATCAGTTCTGTTGTG
Source organism: Sequoia sempervirens (assembly GCA_007258455.2). Lineage (NCBI taxonomy): Eukaryota > Viridiplantae > Streptophyta > Pinopsida > Cupressales > Cupressaceae > Sequoia > Sequoia sempervirens. The sequence continues at coordinate 9,428,774 of VDFB02000012.1, read as the reverse complement.
CACTATAACCTGATTTGTTGAAAAAAATTCAAAGAGAAAATCATGACCGAAATTTCCAAGAGGAAACTCCATAAACATTTTTGACCTGAAGTTTGAAACCAAGTTGCCGGTTCAGGTACTGGTTTGGGTTCGGGTTCGCCGGTTCAGCTAATATTTTTTTTTTTTTTTGGGGGTGGAGGGGTTCGGTTTGTTTTGGGTTCGTTAGTACAAAAAACATGTAAAAATTATATATATATTAGGATTAGAATATCACATAACATCATATAAACAACAAAACCACCATAAACTTACGAACCCATAAACTTGAATACCATTTAAAACATTGTCCTTTTAGGGGACACCGCTTGATTAAAGGCCGATTTTTTGAGTCCTTCCAACCATTCGAAACAATGGACACACCTATCTCAACCCTTGAATCTCTTATAGGCTTTAATGAATCTTCAACCAACGAAACCTCCTTTTCCAATAAGGTGCCACACACCTTCTCATAACCCGAGCCCTTGTACCCTTTTGGAGCTTCATTAACCGTTCTCAACATCTCTTTCCAATATGGAGAACGAACAACATTAAAAGCTATTCCATTGCAATAATATGCATCTTGCTACATTTTGGTCAGCAATGGCTCTACTCTCATTTTGAAATGCAAGTTCCAAATGCCCCTTTGTTCTCTTGTTTGCAATAGGTTGTGCACTGTGAGCTTGAGAATCCAGAGTGGCCATAAGTGGGTGGTCTTCTACCACAATAGAGGGATTAGATGGGGACTGCATTCCCTTTGATTTCTTTTTTAATAAAGGGTGATTTCCTTTTTGGGCTTCTCGTTCATCTGCTGTGTTGTACCCCAAATTTTTTGCTTCATTAAGGCATTTTGCTAAAAATGGTCTAAACCTTGTAAAAATGATGTTAAAACGTAGTTTTTGGGAAAATCAAGTATGGGCTTTGAGTCAGTTTGATGTTAGGAAGATCATGGAAAAATTTGAAAAAATTGAAAATTAGGGTTTCTGGACCCCTATTTTTAGGTCAGAAACCCTAAAAATTGAAACTTGTAAGAATTGATTGAAAATTGTTTTGATTGGCTTATTTCACTTCACGATCACAATGGTGAAGTCAAATTCAATTAAAAGTCAGTTTAAGTCTGGTGGATAGTTTTCGCTTTTTCAGATGAAAAGTTAGAACCTTCAAGATCATCAATGGCAGATGGCCAGAGACCAGGTGTCGAAATCTAAGCCTAAAACGTTCAAATGAAGAATCTATGGCGAGATCTGTGCAAAATGATGCTTTGTCTCTAAGGGGATTTTTTCGCTGAGGTGAAAATCATCGAAATGTTTCTAACTCTGGAGCAAAAGAGCCCCTTGAGGCTAGGGGGGCCCTTGATTTTAGAAGCCTAGATTTCATTTTTGAGATTTGTCACTTCCAAGAAGACTTCTTTGGAATACTGTCAGCTTCGCAATGGACCTACTAGCCAACTTGAAAAGATCTACCTAGCACCTAAAACAGGAGATTGAACGAGAAACGAGGGAGTTGAAAAAATGTTTTAACACTGTAGTAAAAAGTGCGCCTGGTAGCCAAGGGTGCCCATCTTTCTGAGGGACCAGATGAAGGTTTTCGACCAAATGATACCCAGGATGTTTGTCTTAGACTTGATTAGGCTTTGCAACGAATCTATTAGCAGGTTAATCTGAGTTCTTGAACTGCCAGAATCAGGAGTCAAACATAAGGTCTAATCATGGTAAAAAATGTCAAGAAACAGCAAAAGCGCCCCTGAAGGCCAGGGGCACCCAAGGTTTTGGAGCCTCAAATATAGTCTTTTTGGTCATCTCAGGTATTCATCCTGTCTGTGACGCTTCCAACTTTCCGTTGCATACCTCAGCCGGGTCAAAGAATTTCTCAGTAGCTTGCAGCTGGGGATTAAGTGTGGATTCAACTTGTTTGAAAATGGCTATCTCTGGGAATAAAAGCACCCTTGGAGGCTAGGGGCGCCCATGATTTTCACCTCGTAGATGATGTTTTTGGGAAAAGTGCTCTCCAAGAGCTCTCATTCAGAATGGGGCCAGCTCCGCAGTGAGCCTGTTAGCCAGTTTTGAAGTTTTGCCAGTCGACAAAGGTCGCGAGATGAAGTAAGGTCAAAATCACCTTCAAAATGATGAAAATGCATGAAAATTTGACTAAGTGGGGCGACCTGAATTTTGGAGCTTCACATCTCAGAATTAGGGTTTGCAACCTGAAGGAATTTCTTGTCAGTTTTGATCCTGCTCTTCAATGAAACTATTAGCCAGTCTTTTGGAGACATCAGTCAATCAGAATCAGTGATCGAACATGGGCTCCAGTGACGTTTGCAAATTCAAATTTTCAAGAAATTGGCTAAGTTTGGAAAGTGACGCCTAAAGTTAAAGTTTGGCTTTTGAACTCGAGCAAAATGGTGCCCTAGAAAGGTGGAGGTTGTTAACTGAATTTAAATAATATTAAATCTTTAGTTAAACTTCTCAAGTCGACTTCAACTAGACTTGATTTTTGCTTGCAATTGGTCAATTTATTTTTGCATGTAAAGTTAACTGAAGAATTTAGAGGTGGCACCCTAGTTAGGGTTTATTTCTTAGTCAGTTAACTATGATGGAGGTCCAATCAGAAGCTAGCGTCAATTTTAAGCCAATTGCATGCATTTATGATGCCTTGCTTGATAAATTTTATTTATTAAGGCATAGGTGTCCATTATTTTTCATCACAGGTGAGAGCAAACAAGTATTTTCTCGAGCAGAGAAAGATCTGAAGGTGCTATAGGTGACAGATTCCAGTGTTCTGTGTAGTGCCAGGTCTAGATTGTTCAGAAGATGTATTTTTTAAACTTCATTTTTTGAGTGCATGCAGACTTCGTCGAATCTAATTCAAGCATAGGCGACTCTTTCAGAGACAAAATAATAAACTTCTATTTCTATCTCTGAAATTCTTCTATTCTTGTCTTAGGTTTTCTCTCGCATGTCAAAGTAAACGGCAAAACTTTCAGAATCTGATCATCTGGGTTCACATATTTCAGTGACAGTAGCAAAACCCATGTCTTAGATTTTTTCGAGAAAATTGCCCCACTGCTTCCATTTTTGTAGCACTGTGCTTTTTTTTTTCGAAGATTCCTTTGCATGTGGGCCAAGAACTCATTTTTTCCAAAATCGAATCATTTGGGTTGGCTTAGAATTCCATTGCCTACAAAGCCCATGTGCCAGTTTTTTTCAGGAAAAATTGCCCAGAAAACTGAAAACCACTACAGTTCTCGACTGAAAAGCCTTTGCATGCCTTGCTAAAATTCATTTTTTCGAATTTCCGACAATCTAGGTTTGCTTAGAATTTAATTCTCTACAAATCCCACGTTTCAAAAAAATTCTGGAAGATTTTCCCACAACTGCCTATTTTTAGCCTCATCTAGAGCCTTTTTTCAACTTTTTCTAAAGTTTTCTTGAACATACCCGACTTTACAGTCAAAATTCTAGATTTTCAAATTGCAATTCAATCCTATAGAATACAAGGACAAATCGGTCTTGGTACATGACTTTTTGAAATCTTTTGATACGGACTTGGGTGACGTATATCCAGTGGTCAAGCTGAGCACGTTGGAAGGTATTAGCAACACAACAGTCAAAAATCTTGAGCGTTCTGGGTTGCTGGCAACAACGTCTATTCCTATCACGGTTTTCGATCTCAAGTTCATGATTGCTTGCATTAAGCACTACGACTCATCCACAAGACAAATCAGATCAGCTGATGGGAGAGTCATCTGTAGCCTCAAGTTGACGGATGTTGAGAAGTGCTTTGCTATTCTGCCTCGCTTAGACAATTTTACGATAATTATGGAGGATTGCGTCAGAATATGGGAAGGAGACCGAGAAAGATCTCAGAGGAAGGTTGCTCAAAGATGGTTAAAAGTACAAAAGATCAACATGCCAAAGAAGGTTGGGCGTGGGGAGTTTAAAGATGAAATTGCTATCTTGATAACTTTGCTCAACTGGGTTACAGGTCAGGAGGAAGCTAATATTTTTCGACTGTGGATGTTCTATGTCATTTCCCAGATTATTGACAATAAGGAACACTTTGACTGGGCCATGTTAATCAGCGAGTGTCTTCACCAACAAATCACAGAGTTCCTCAAAATCCACGAGTTTCACATGGTGTCATATTTGGTCTATTTAATTGCTTTTCAAGGCAATTTTAGACATTTGAAGATCAATGGAACTGTGGGTGTTTAGCGTGTTCACGAATATTACTCACAATTGGAGTTCTCTAAAGCTGAACATGATTTAAAAACGGTGAATGATCACTTCCTCATGAAGACAGTCAGAGATCTTGCTAATGAAATGCACATCAGGATTTCACTAGAGGCAAAATCAGCAGTGGAGTGTTGGGTGGATTGGTTCATTCAATTCCCCACTTTCACATATATTCGAGTGTATGGTTACATTGGAAAACCTTTGATGCTACTAAGGTACTCGTCAGACAAGGTCCTATTCATGGAGTTTTTAAGACAAGCTCAAGAGGTTCACTCTTTTCTTCGCAATCAACATAAGACAACATTCACCTTTCCATTTGTACTAGGTATATACAAATGCAAGACTGCTGCTGATTGCAAGTTAATGACGAACGAGTTAGAAAAACTTCATCTCAAGTATCTCATCCAGAGGCGTTCTTATGATCCTTTGGGTCATTACTCAGCAGGGTTAGAGTGAAGTAATTCACACAGGCCAGCACTTGAGGACTTTTGGGCCAACTGTGAAGATGAATTTGAAGTGCGTTGACGTCATTACTGCAAACTTACTCTTCCTCAGCTTGTTGATTTCCTGTCAGAAGATGTTGAGGGTTTGTTGGATGATGATGGAGAGGTGTTACTTAGCTCATTCATCAAAGATCAAGTTGCTCGCTAGCCACTTCGCCAACCAGATTGGTACGCTAGGGAGATTACTTCAATTGAGGACCTGTTAAAGGGAGTTATCAAAACTAGCATGCACTTCTTGGACAACAAGAGAAGGCGAAGGACATTTCTAGTTTCAAAGCTGATAGTAGGGTTTTCTTCACTACCTTCTACCTCAAGGTTGAGGCCTCGAGTTAAGGTTATCTTGAAGCCACCTGAAGGTGTCAGAGTTAATGCGAACACAAAGGGAAGAAGCACAGGCAAGTGAAAGCAGAAGCAGATTGATAATACACCAAAAGTTCCAGTAGAGTCAGTCATACATGCTGAAGCCGGTTCTTCGTCTCCTGGTTCGCCATTTTCACCATAGTCACCTCCCATTTATATTGACTTAGAGCCAGAATCACCGGTTCGGGAAGCGTCAAGGCTAGTTGATCCACCAGTTGTTGACACAAAAGTAGCGGTTTCTCATCGAGAGAATAACATTGATCATTCGTGTTGGCTTGAGAGGTCTTTAGGAGGAGAGAGGCAAAAGCCCTCATATCAACTTGATTTATCTGAGTTTTGTGATCCTTTCAAGATAAGCCAAAGAAGAAGATCAAAAAGTAGGTGCATATAGAAAAGACTACTGAAGCGGAGATCGTCATTGAAGTTGCTACACCACCAGAGGGCAAGAGCTTGGATGAAATTGAAGTTGGTGATTTTACTTTCGTTAAGGCCAATCTTGGTAGGAGCACTCGGCACGTGGACGTGAGCCTCTTTAAGGTTGCTGCAAGTAATCTTGAAGAGCGTGTCATGAAGGACGGGGAAGACAAGGCAGCCCTCAAGGCTGAAATCAAGCAAGTCCGGCAGTACATCGTAGATCTCATTCATGGAAACTTAAGCAAAGCACCTGGTCATCCACACCTTCAAGGGACACCTGCAGAACAACAAAAGTTGGATCGATTAGTCAATGGTGGGAGGCTCTTGGACAATTGGATTGAAGATTTCATTGTTGTAGGCCAATACCTCCTCATAGGGTTATATCAGTTGAGGTATAATGCACATGGTCTTCGTCAAGAAATCCAGTGGATTGAATTATCTATAGTAGAGTGCAAGACGAAAGACTTGATACTCATATCTTAGTTGGCAGTTGCATATGATGCCATTGCAGCAGATGAGGATAAAAAGAAGGTTTTTCGCTTGGAGAGAACAACATCTTTTCAAAGTGGAAACATATGAGAGAATCTCTACAAAGATGGATGCACTGAAAGAAGATGTTGCTGGAGCTCTCAAACTCATCAATGGGTTTATCACTCAAATCCCGTGCCACTATCTTCGTGAGGATGGTACATATGTTGAACTTGATGAAGTATAGAACGAGTTTGATAAGCTGGTTCATGACAGTCTTGATGGAGATCTTGTGGCGTCCATGTTGGATCACGTCTCAGTGATGACAACTGTTTCAACAAGGCAACTGAAGAGGTTAGAGAATGTCAAAGGATGATCAGAGATGGTGAGAAGGAGTTAAACAGGCAGTCTGTCATCATGGATAGCGTTAAAGTGCTAGAAGATGAGACAGTCGATCAGTTCTTGGATGAGGTGATAGCCCGTGATGGTTTGGAGTAGACAGTCAGTTGGATCCTGTAGTTATTCCCGAGGATAGAGTCAAAAGCAACAGTTAACTCGACATCAATCTTGAGTTCTAATTGCTGATTTTAAGCATGTTTATCTCATCCTCAGAGATATCTTCGGAGAATGGTGGACTTTCAGTTAGGATCCAGTTAACTGATGTTAGTTATCAGTTAACTTTCATTTCAATAAGGACTTGCATGTTGCACATGTCCATTTAGTTTAGTTTTGTTTCGGTTAATTGATGGTAGTTTTCCAGTTAACTGTATAGTTTCATTTATTTAGGTTTAGCAATAAAATCTTGCATGCTTGCAAGACTAATTGTTAACTCAAGGTGATTTTAGGGTTCCCTACACCTTTGAGTTCTATAAATAAGAGCACCCTTGCTCATTTGTAATTAACTTTTGCATGTGATAGCATACCTGCTGAGCCCACCTTGCCTGTAGTATTGCCATTCTGTATCTGTTCACTTAGTTAAATATAATTGTTGGTTTGATCGCTTATTGTGTGCGTGTCTCGATATACAATTTGCTGTCTTGGTTATTATTCTTGTTGTGATTAATAAGCTTTGTTTCATATCTACGCCTTGGATATAGTATTTTACCTCCTTGGAAATTTAGAGATGAAGATTATCGTTTGATTTGTTTCTAGTAATCTTGTTTGCAGCCTACACCTCGGATACAGTATTTTACCTCCTCGGGAATCTTGTGACCGAGCTTTACGTTTATTGTTTGTTTCTAGTAACCTACTTTCAGCCTACACCTCGGATAGAGTATTTTACCTCCTTGGGAGTCCTGTGATAAAGTTTATCATATACCAATTCCCTACTCTTAATTCCTCTTGCTCTGTTTATCTAGAGGGAATATGATAGATTAAGTGTTATCCTAGTTGTAGTTAAAGATATGCAAAATCAAAGAAAATCCTTAGCTGCAATGTGTTTGGTTTCTTAACCTTGTGCCTCTTCCAGCTAAGTCAAAAAGATAGGATTTAGATCATTTACTTTTTCACGCATATTAGCAAAAGAGGGAGCTTCCCCGCCTAATTTGAAGAGCAGTCATTACACACTGAGCATAGCTATTCGTTGCCAATACGCACTCCAGAGGTGCGAATTGTAATGCCAACATGCTGCTTCTTGCTCCATAATGTATTTTGCAACTGTCTTAGGTGGTATAGGTACATTGTCTTTTCCAGGGCAAGGCTTGATGCCTTTTCCGGTTATGCCACACAAATGTGCTTTCACCCTAAAATATGAACTAGAATATTGAACATCACATCCATTGCATTTCCAAACATAACTACCACCATTTCAAATCGGTCTGATCATTTCAACATACTTCCATAGAGGATAATTTGGATCTATTTTGAACTTTGGTTTAGTTGTGGAGCTGGAGGTAGAACCAATTGACACTGTGATTCCTATGGCAATTTGTTTTGCAAACAACACATTCAAAATTTGAAATTTCAAAACAAAAACAAAAAACTTGAAAACAAAATATTGATTTATAAAACCTGGCTCTTTTGAATCTTGCATACATTCATAGAAGAATGGAAAAACAAAGATAAATCATAAAATGAAACAAAACAAATTTTCAGGTCTGTAAAACAAAAAAATGGATGAAAAAACTCAAAAAAAAAGAGAAAAACTTACCTCTTTGCAAAAATATCCTTCAACAATCTTTGTGGCAGCCAATGAACACTTGCAAATTTGTAGGAATGGCAATGCAATCATTTGTAGAAGCTTCAATGATCAATCTTCAATTCCTTTTGTCAATCCAACAAGAAAAAATGAAAACTCAGCCTCTTGGAATGAAAATGCTTGTTTGCGAAACAAATGAATAAGAATGAGGTAGTTTAGGTGTTTAAAGTGATTTAGAGGTCACTTTTAGGGTTTCCTTGGGTGTGGTTCAAAGTCAAATTGCATAAAACATTAAAAAACTGCTAAAAAAAACACTTTCTGTCGCCTAGCCACAAGGTTTGCCTTGGATTCACCCAGGTTCACTCTGGGTTCTGCCCGGGTTCGCTTGGGTTTTGCATGGGCGAATCCGACCAAGGAATGCCCATTCCTGGCCAAACTCATAGGTGAATCGAACCAGGATCCGGATCCGACATGAATCAGAACCCGTACCCTGCCTTCTAGAGGCGAATCCGGTAACTTAGTTTTGAAACACAAAAAGTTGGTCAGAACATCTAGAAGCACAATCCATAAACTGTTCTGCCCCAAATGCCTTAAACATAAAAAATGGTCATTGTGCCCTCTAGTGTGCATGATTAGCATCTTTAGGCAAACAGTTGGAAACAAAAAAGACAATGAAAGAGTGTTTGACCACACACTAAAGTGCACCGGATAGGGTTTTAAAAGATGAAAAATGGGCAAAAAACATCCAAGCACATGTCATTAGATGGTTTAGCAGAGTTTTGTTTTTTCGATTGGTGAGGAAACGAGTAAGGAAGATTGTGGATCGTTGTCTGCTTTTGAGTAGGCACAATCACTCTTTGCATAATTAAAAAAATCATTCTTGTATAGCAACTACTTCGTGGATACAAGATGACATAGTAAATGGTGTAGGAGTTGAAAAGGTTGAGGAAAGGATTGAAGAATCATACAATGAGGATTTTTACAACCTTGCGAAAGTTAATGTTGACGGCTTCTTTGAGCCACTTCCACCCCTACTCACTAGGGAGGCTAATGAGACATGTCATTTGGATAATAGAATGGGACTTTTGAATTTTTGGTTGTTGATTTTGGTGATAACACTTATAGTGGACCAGCCACTCATAAGTTTCCTTGGATGGGTGCTGAAGGCATCCATAACTCATCTACGGTTATGCCACCGATTTGTTAATAGTATGGCAGCTTTCTATTTGTTGATTGCTGACTTCATCCCCATTAATTCATTACGGTATAGTAGCTGTCGTACTTGGAAGCATATTCATGGGGTCAATAGGGAGTCATGGGTTTCTTTGACATGCATGATGACTCATATGACTTCACTCTCTCTTCAAACCTGAGTTACGACAACATTTTGGGGCCTAATGAGTTGTTCCATGTGCATGTGGGAGTTGATTTTCACGTCTTTTTGATGGTCTACTCTTACAAATGGATGGTATGTATTGCTTGTATTATGATGGATATATATAGCCGAATGGGTAGGACGATTTGTGATCCAGGTATTGACATGGATGGTGCATTGGTACTCAGTGATCGCGGTGAGTTGCTTCAAGAGTTATGGTTATATGGCATGGATATCAGAGTGGAGTAGTAGATTGGCATACGATTGCTTGAGGACAAGCAATCCTGGGAAGGGAGACTATAATGTCCCTTCCTTAGGTAGCTTGGACTATAGTGGAGTTGGCCTACTATAAGGGTTCCTGTAGGTCAGCAGAATGGTTAGGGGACCCAACCGAGGGTGGTGGAGCCTAGCTGGGAGCTTTACAAGCTTTTCAGTTGGAGTTCAGTTGACGAATCCAGGGATAAATTGGAAATATTAAAGTTTGATTTAATGGAATAGTAAAAAGTGAATAGTAATAGAAAATTATAAAAGGAATATTGAAAAGTGCCCCCGTCCTAGTAACTCAAAGTTGTTTTTAAAAAGTGGCCCTTTCTTTTGATGAGGAAAGACCCTCAAGGAGGATTATTTTATTGATTTTTATAAAAAAGCTCATGGAAGGTTATAAAGCAATATGTTGGGCTCATTTTTGTGCATTCTATTCTCATTTTGAGAAAAGCAAATTGCAGGTTTGAGCTCTAGAAGAGGTTTTCAACAACATTCAGGTCTTCTGAGGACGAAATCCCTTGGAGGATAGTGAATTGGACGAAAACCCAGTTCACAAAACAGGGAAATCTACCCAGGGTTTCCATTTGGGCATCATTGGTCTTCATCACAGGTTAATTTGCATTTAGAATCGATTGCAGCAGTGAGTTATCAGAATATAATTGCAGATTGGGGCTTCTTATCAGTAGATATCATCATTTCATTGCATTCATCAGCTGGCTGTACTATTTGGGTGTCATTTTCAGTCAAACCCTGGCTGGAAATTATGGTTTTCAGACCACTAAGGAGCAAATTCAGTTAGGCCATTGTTGACATGCCTGTAGCTGGTTACTAAAGTTCATATTGGTCTTATTTCAAGGTATGGATCGGCCACATTTAATGTCCCCGTTTTGGAGGTAGCATAATTTAATTAAATTAATTAATTAAGTTGTCCAAAATAATGATATTTCATGAGGATGACTAATTGATTATTTTAATTAAATTAAAAAGTGGTATTAAGTTAATTATTTGTAAGGTTATCAAATAAATCAATATTATAAGGTGACCTTATATTTAATTAATTTAATAAAGTGACTTAAATAAAATGATTATATCATAAAGTCACTAAAATAAAATTAAAGTGGGAAATATATCTTTTATCCCACATTGGCAAGAAAAGTGTGTGAGCTCCTACAAGAAAGTATAAAAGGATCTTAAAGGCTCATTGTTGAGGCATCCGGTTGTTGAATATTGTTTTGATTGATTTCATTTGGGAAGCCTATGCTTTTTGCAGTTTCTTCATTCGATCACTGAGACCAAAAGCTCTCTTTGATTAGCAACTCTGAGGCTGTGAAACTATCAGCTGATATTGTTGCATTTGTTGGAGGTGGCATTTCAGTCATTTCACTTGAGCAAAATTAGTGGCCAAGGGCCAATTTTGCATGGTACGATTTGGAGGATTGCTAGAGATAACTTGTGCTTTGAATCTACATCATTGGAGGATCGATCTACATCATCATCAGTTGATAATAAGTTCTGATATTTATTTACAGTCATTGCTACCAGCTTGTAGGAGGCATGAGTTTTCTTGGGACAGCTCCATCTTGGTTCGATTGTGCTTAGAGTTGGAGGTGCTTGGCTCTTGGGGTCTAGACAACTCTATTAAGAGTGATTGGAGGTTGTTGGGTGTTGAATACAATTTTATCTCTCCATTTACATTAGAAACAGGTGCGGCAGCTTGGAGCCATCGACTAGGGTTGTTTATAAGAGATCAATTGGAGATGATATTGCTTGCTTCTTCATATACAATCAAGGGCAACTTGTAATCAGGTTTCATCACATTAGTTTTGGTAGTTTGCATATATAGATTTGTCAATAATGATGTTGCTGTTGTAGGTAGCTACATATATCAGATTTACAAATTGTATTGGCATGACTTGTAAGCCAAGAGTCTTGGCGTCTATCTAGCTCATTGTATTGGGGATTTCATTGCAATAAGGAGATATAAGTTGCAGGTCTTATATTGTTGTTTATGAGCATGTTTATATCTCTCATGAGTATTACATTAGTATGCATGCCAATTGTATGAATAAATGTCACTTGGCTGTAGGTGATTAGTTTGCTTATAGAAATCATTTATGTGCATTGAAAAGGATCAACAATAGTCATATTTGCATTTAGATTGTAGTTTAATCATTGTGGTGTTGATTGATAAGCCATTGAAGCATTTTATCATTACTTTTCAAGCATGCCATCAGACTATAATCTCAGACCAACAAGCTAAAAGTTTACATCAAAGTGTTTGTCAAAATCCCTTGAGGCAAACTTAGGCCAGATTTGAAGGGAATTTTCTAGAGTGGTTTAAGAAGTGTGAACATTGACATTTTGGTCTATTTCTTCTCCTTTAGGTGAAAAATCCTAAAGTGTTAGAAGGTCATAGTAACCAAGATCTTTGTTTTGCATTTTGGTAACCCTTACGATATTCCTTGAGAGCTAAACTTTAGATCAGAAGTTGCAAGGGATATTACACACATCAAGTTTATTTGGAGCTGTATTGTCAAAGGAAACCATCAAACTATCATCGGGTATGTTCTTGGCATGTTGGGAATATAAATCTTTCATTTGTATGGGGTGTAATAGTGCTGTTACAGCTCTGATAACTTTATATCAGACCTCTTATTATTGTAAATCAGACCTGATATAGATTGAATGAAGACAACTCTTGAAGTGGAATTCATGTTATATGTTTATGCAATCTTTGTTTATCATTTCTATACATGTTCTCTTTTAATTTGGCAACATTAAGCACTCCAACAAGGCTTCAAACAACACATACACGATCAGAAATCAGTCTCAGACCAGATTACATGCCAACCATTTGACTAAATGTCAAATGTTCAAAACTGAGTTTTTGGGTTATATCTAGCAAGGGATATTTCATTGAAAATGGTGATGGCTAAAAATAGCACTGGCTAAAGAGAATTCAAGCTAAAAATAGTGAATCTTGATAGGTCGCTCCAAATAATGATTTTGATGAAGCTTTTCATTCTAATCATGGCAATCCTTCTGCAGGCTCTTTGACATTTTGGTATTCTGAAAACTGATGCTTTGAATATGATTCCACTTTGATTATTGATCTTTACATATAACCCTAACTGAAATGGGTAACCTTAAGTGTTCTTGAAAACATGGTGACGTGACAATACCAATGTCTTCTATTGATCAATCAACAACTTGCTAATGTAGTGATAACTCCTAACCAAAATCTGAAATGATGCAAAAATCATAGACTTGTCATAATAGAAACCTTATCAGCCCGAAATAAATTATAATATCAATAACGACAGTTTGGATGATAGCTGAAACTTATCTCTAGAAAGAATAATTCAAAACCCTGGACAGTTTTGGATAAATGTAACAATTGATTGTTTCGATGAGTTGTTTGACAAACCCTTAACTCTTAAAACACTGCTGATATATGGATGGACTATGAACAATTTGAACACAAGTTTGAATCCAGAAGATAACCAAAGCCATATTTACAGCTGATACTAATCTGATGTTTTAAGAAAAGCCCCAATGAAAAGCAAAATCCTCTTAGTAGAGGTGAAATCCTTAATGATGATCTGCTTAAATGTGTAATGTCCCCATTTTGGCCATACGCTCTTCTGTGACTGATAGCCTATTTCTGGAAATCCGTAGGCTGATTAGAAGTGCAAATTAGGGTTTCCTATTTTAGAGGAGGTTTTTGATGCATTCTTGAAGGGTTGCATGTATGAGTTTTGATGCATGTCTGGTGGAGTTTTGGGTTTTCAGAGAGCTTCGCAGTGGTATGACATGCAAAGGCATTGGACAACTTTTCAGAATTTACTATTTTTAGTATGTTCTATTTCTGGCAGTACCATCTTGGGTAGTAGCATTAGCAGTCAACTCAGTTTCCATTTCGGGCAATGCAATTTGGAGCACATTCGGCTTTCAGCATTTTGAGGTTCATTTTGGGTGAAATAAATTATTAAGTCATTAATGCTATATTTCATATTTGGGCCCCTTGGCCTAGTTTAATGATTTGAAGTTGTTTTAAAAGGTGGTCATAAAGGGTGGACGCCTCATGGAGGGAATATTTGATATTTGATATTGTTTTAATATGCCTTGGGTTTTGGACGCCATATTAAGGGAGAATTAAATATTTTGAAAAGTAAAATATTTCAAAAAGAGAATGGGTGTCCTTTCTTGGAGGGAAAAGGTGGAAGGTGAAAGGTCATCTGAGAATTCTTTTTAAGAGAGTGTTTGCTCCAGCTTTTGGTATCCATTGTTTATGCTAAAGTTATGCTGTTGAAATGACATTGTGAATTCAGCTTCGAGGAATGCTTACCTCCTAGCAATTGTCCAATTTCGTGTTTGAAAGATAACACCTAGTTGGCTTCATGGCTGCTTCTCATCCAGACAAGCAGATTGAGCTTCAAAATGGAGAATTTTGGTGATGTTTTTCAGTTTGTGTGTTGCTGGTATTACTACAGCTGAAAGTGATTTTTGTTAGCAGCGTTTTGAGCAAATTTAATCTCATTCTGGGTACAGATGTATGTGTTTCTAGACGAAGGGCAACCCTTTCCACAAGAGATGGGAATTTAATTTGAAGTATTTTATTTTCTATGGCAAAATCGCCCTTTCAGCCAGGCCGTACCATTTCAAAGGGCATTGGAGTTCGTGCCAAATAATTGATGGGGTTTTGCTGCAGTTTTGTCATAGCACATTGGGTGCCTACCCTCCAGAGAGACTTTGCAATTGGTTTCATTCAATTTGGAGGTATACTGAAGAAGTTGTGAGCTTTTCATTAGTTTACAGTTTGTTGGTTGAACATTTTCAGTTAGCTGGTTTTTGTTATCAGATTGCTTTAAGTTCAGTTCAGATTTTGGTTTGGTTTTCAATAATTGAGAAGGTTATCATTGTGAGAGATCATTTACTATCATTTGGCTTTGAAGATATTGTAATTTCCTTTGTAAAATTGCAGTTGTTTTCATTTGTAAGATTGTAAACAGTAGTACTGTTCCAGTCCTTTAGTTCACTCCAAATTGTTTATATTAATCTCTCATATTTGTAACCCTTGGATGGTTTATCGCCAGTGTGGATAAAGAACATTCTAATCTTTCTTTTTGTACCCATTGAAAAAGTGGTGAATTCCCACTCACGAGTGGATGCCTGCCGCAACATATTAATTAGTTTTGTTTTTGTAATCTTTCCCCCCATTGAATTAATGGAAGTGCGAAATCCTTCATGGCTGGTTTACCGCCTCTTTACATTCAGTTATTGATCATTTTACCTCCGCCATATGCTATCACCTCACCTCTTGTAGGAACTTGGTGAACATTCTTGGCGTTGAGAGTATTTATCTTGCTTATCTTGTTGAAGCTAACACTAAAAGATTGGCGTAGTGTTTGTTTGTGTTATGAGAATTCAAGGAAAAATTGGTAGGCATATTTCAAAATGCTTTGACAAACTTGCTGAATTTGATGAAGATTACACCTGTTGTTGATGACTGAAATTTTGCCACTGCTTTGGATTCTGCTCTTTTTGCACTCTGCTGATTACCCAGCCAAACATGCTTTGAAAAACTTGCTGAATTTGATGAAGATTACACTTGTTGTTGATGACTGAAATTTTGCCACTGCTTTGTATTCTGCTCTTTTTGTGTTTTGCTGATTTATCATTTGCCCTTTCTGCATTCTGCTGACACTGGCCTGCTTTTTAGAGTGTGTGCCTAACAATGCGATTTTGACTTATAGAACATAAGTTTGATTTGCCTTATAAGGTGCATACCTTATAATGCATTTCTTGAATTGATTCTCCTCACATAGATGCACACCTCACAATGGAAATGTGGATTTTGCAAAGAAAACTTCTTCTTTTCCAGGCATGCCTCACATAGTGCAATTCAAACTAATTTATCATTTATCATAGTTTCCATTCATAGGTGTGCCTCTAAATAGATGTTTGATGATTTTTTAAAAAGGAAGAATTTTCCCATTCACTAGTGTATACCTAAGAGAAATACAATCCTTAACCTCAAAATTTGTCTTCTCCTTCATATGGTTTCCTTCCATTCTTCAACATGAGGTGCTTTTAAAAACATTGATCACTTATTCTACAAAGATACACTCAAGAAAAGACATAAAGCATATAGATGAACAAAACCAAGCTCTTAACATCACTCATGCTTTAACAAAAAGACCAAGATTTGACTTGAAATTTGGCACGTGACAATTTTTTTGTATGGCTACAATAGTTTTGGAGCCTATGTAAGAATCTTCCTTGCCTTCATTGAATCCCCTCTAAACTTGTTATGAAAATTTTCTCCCAAAGTGAAAGAAAGTTATTTTTGTATGAAATAACCCTTTTAAATTAAAAGGAAGATAGCAAAATAAAGAATATTATGCTTCTTTGGTTAAAATGGTCATTAATAAAGAATACCTATATAAACTCTTTTAAAAAGGGGAGGAATAAATGCATTTATTAAATAATTATTAAAGACAACCATTGTGAAAGGGTGTGATAATTTTAAAATCATCCCTTAAGGCTTATATAGGGCATTTATGTGAGACTTGGAAAGGGACATGGAGATCACTCAAAAGAAAAAAGGTAGGAGGAGGCACATAAAGTGTTATCCAATTTGGGGTACATAGTACATTTGGGATTGTCTTTGCTAGGGCTTTGGTGCAAGTAGGCATAGGCTTTGGTGTGAGTAGGCACAAACTTTGGTGCGAGTAGGCGCATGCTGTGTTTTTACATAGGTTCTCCGAAATGTGCCATAGCTATGAGGGCCAAGACCATTGAAATCTTTCCAGGGTGAGAGTGACCTATTAGTATTGAGCTTATTATTATTCAAAGATATTTACAATTATAAATAAATGAGATGAAGTTGATTTAATTATATTCTCTAAAGATGTTATTTGTTCCTTTTTTATCATATTCATATTGTTGGATGCCAATTTTTATATATTAATGATGATGATTTGAAAGTGCCAAAGTCTTAAACTGATGATTATATAAATTATAGATATATTTTATAATATTTAATTTTAAATAATAACCTCAATAAATTGGCTGCCATATAAAATTAACTCTGATATATTAAATCTAACCAATTTTATACTTGGAGAAAAGTAGCATTACATTTTGGTATCAAAGCCTGTTCTAAGGACTTCATTATTACCAATGACCCATCTACTTTATAAAATCACAATCAAGTGATCAACATACTCAACATAGAGAATACAACAATAATTGATAAATAAAAGTTCACCAATAAAATACAACATGCAAATTGGATAGGAATATGACAAGGTACATATCCTAGACATATTTCGCTCGCATTAGTATCAAATACATGAGCGTTTCTCCAAGCTTCCTAGACATATGGTTATACTTGTAAGCTGTTTTTTCTTTTCTCTTTTGCTAAGGCTATGTGAGCCCTAAATAGTCATGTTCCCATGAGAGCATTCCTTTTTATGGCGTGTGGTTATGAGATCACATTTTGGCATTTTTCCTTCAATTATTTTAAGGCCTATGGCCAATTTCTCAATTGTTTGTCCTCCTTATAACTTGTAATTATGAGATTGGTTGCTAGCACTTTTACCCAATTTGTGATAAAAAATAATTAAAATCAAATCTTACACCCAGTTTTTCATAAATTTGATACATATATATTTATTGAAATCCTAAAAAATTATATATATTTATATCACCTCTAAACATTTCTTGCTCCTCATTTCTACTCTTCACGATCCCATATATTGATTTTGTGGAACTTGATTATTGTTATGGTTCATATGCTGTTCTCGATTCCTATGTTGTTGGTGTTGCTGATGTTGATGTAAGTTTTGTTGCTGAGCTGTTTGAGCTTGCTGACTTGTTTAGTTGCTTGAACCTGTTGCTTTAGTCTTCCATCTTCAGCTCTAAGTTCCTGATTTCTCTACCTGCAAGATCTAAGAAAGCCAACTCCTCTTTGAGGATTCTCTCTCTTCAGCATCAGGAGGCATCTGATTTGCATTAGGAGTTTCTGTATCATGTATATGCTCTTGTGACTTGGTAGATGAAACATGGCGTTGGGAAGCAACTCATGCTTCTGCATCTAGGTTAGGCATATTGAAAACCCTCATGTTTGCATCCCTGCTACTTCCTTTACTAATCATTCCATTATTTCTATGCACATAATAATAACCTCTCTTTATTCTTCTTCTTGTCCTCAGTAAGTTATGAGTTGAATCCTCAATAGGATATTGTCTATTGATATTGATGCAAATACATTAGCTTTGCCAGATGTACTTACTTGGTTTTGATTATTTGGCCTAGAGGATTCACTAGCATCTCTGGCTTTCTTTAGGAAGGTGTCATTCATGACTGGGAAAACATATACAAAAATTTAATCATTCTAGGGGCAAACTGTCTAATACAAGTATTTGTGATATTTTACATTTCTTTCTCCTTGTGAATGTGCATACACTAATAAAACTTGATCTTTTCAATTATTGAGAACATTTTGTTAGTTGTCTTGTCTTTAGTCAATTACTAAATAATAATAATGTATAAATGTCTTCTATAGTAGTTTGATGTTAGCTTGTATAACCATCTCTTCATATGTTATTGGCAGTAACTATATTAAGTTGTTGAATAGTTTCTTCATTTATATTTATTGGATTTGGTTTTGTAATAATATCATTCACAGGGGTGGCAACAGTGAATGATGTTGAAGACTTATGATTTACAGTATAATATAGTACAGTAATGGAAAATTTTGTATATCTGGTGTATGTCAGTCCCAAATATATGATGTAATTTTGTATATCTGATGTAATTATGATGAAGCAGTGTAAAAGGATGTAAACTGGGAAAGAAAAATGCCCGAATACCATACTGTTGATATACAGTAACACACTTGATATGTAAGCCTCTTTTTGCTGTTTCCTCTATATCTAATATAAAAAAAAAATAATATCATTAACCAAATCCAATAATTATAGATGAAGAAACTGATCAACAACTCAATATAGTTGCTGCTATTTATCATTCTGTCAAATCCAGTTTATAGATGAAGAAGCTTTTCAACAACTTAATATATTTACTGCTGACAAATAGTTACTCAGGTAATATATAAGTTCATCAGAAATATGGTGAATGAAAGCATCTAAGTTCATTCCACATTCCTCTATACATGCAACTTTCCTTCGAATTCATTTCTAGAATGATCTTATAAGTATGTTTTGTATTTAGACAGTTTGTTTTCGGGCTTCAGCTTTTGCAATAGAAGACACATGCACAAAATATAGGAAAATCTTGAAATGCAATATCACATGTGATAGTGCTTTCCAATTGAAGAGTTTCATTTTATTTCTTGATTGTGTAGCTAAGGAAGCTCTGGGAGGAAGGACAACCAATACCATTGTTGCCTGTAAATGATAATCCAGACTTACGATATTGTCTTCTACATCAACAACTACAAGTTATAAACTGCTGTATTTCTAGAAAGAAGTGGCGCATTGCTGCTCTGAAATTGGTGGACACACAAAATGTTCAAGATGATTGTAGAAATGAAGAGCTAGCCACTTGTCATGTTCAAGAAGCATGGGAACAAAAGTTGAACACAATTGCTCCTGCTTTATATGCAAAAACTAAGTCAGGGAAGCTTGTTCCTAGACTTGGAGTTCTTCATGCAGCAGAAAAATTGGTCATGTTAGAAACTAGTGAACCCGTGTTTTCCCCTGTAACTCAGGTTCAGTGCTGGGCTTAAACATTAGTTCTGTTCCTTGTTTTGTTTGAGAAATACATCACTATACACAATTTTCCTTCATGTATACCTTTTATTGATTCAAATAACGTTTGTTTCATGTGATCTGTTACAGGAGGGTCCCATATTAACTGAAGATTTGATCAGAGAAACAGAGGAGCTTATACTTCGAACTGGAAGGTTGATATATAGGACATAACACTCGTTTCCATGTGAAAATCACTAGCTGTCCTTGCTGGTTTGTTATATTTTCAGTAAAATTGCACACATGTTATCCATTGGTTAAAGGCTAAATGCTAAGTTGGGGTGCTTACTGTGAATCTCAGGCTCAAACCCAGTGGGCAGCCCTTGAATGCGATTGAATGCCATAGTTGGGCTCCTCCTGCTTGTGTTTTGTCTTTTGAATATCTCTAATGGTTCACAATAAACTATATAGTAGAATCCTAGACGTCATTTTTGTCAATATAATTAAGATTGCTAATTGTTTGTGGAAGTTATTATCTAATAAAGAATCTTGTTGCTCTAGTTTCTGAGGATTGTTTTACATTTTCAGTGTTGGCGCTGGATGTTCTCAACTCTTTTCTGATATGCAGGCATTTAAGGTATGTAAACAAAAGTCTGATGAATCGACTAGCTTTGTCCTCACCAAGTATTTTCTGATTTATTGATGTTGAGATGGACAATGTTCACCTTGGTGAAAAATTCAAATTTATGTTTGGATTCTGGTTTCATTGTTTTCAGGCTGCCAATCCTGGTTGCATTTTGGAGGATTTTATCAGATGGTATTCCCCACCAGATTGGAAAGAAGAAACTTGTAATCTCTCTGATGAGGCCAATGATAATGATAAAGGGTCTAGTAGACGTGGCTATCTAAGTAAAAGAATGCAAGCTAAAGGTAGTACACTATATATACTTTTCACATAATTCCTTATTTTGACTTTGCAATAGATCTCTAAGTTATGAAGCCTATAGAAACCAATAATAGATTTCATGCTTCATCATTATCTAGAAATGTTTTGTGCCTTAAGTCAATCTCCAATCTACTAATGTGCACAATTCTTATTAGAAAATATTTAGCAGCTCAAATCAAAACTTGGTTCAGTAGGGTGCTTAATTCTGGTTATAAATGTTTAGAGTCTCAATGAAACATTAATTTTCTTAATAACATTATTCTGCTATGAAGAAGTGTACAATCTGTTGCAGTTACTCATCATAGTTGGAAGATATTTTGGGTACAATGTGCTGCAGTTTATCTCTGTATAGCAGATTCCACTATTTCAATGCCAGATAGTGCCAAGTTTGAACGCCAACAGTTGAAAGCAGAGTCACAAGGTTTGTGTTCTATGAGGAAAAAATCTAAAACACTCTTGCCTATCAATAAAAATCAGAAATATTACCTAATAACTTTGAAAACTATATAAAATGTCAAATTATATGCACTATAATAAGTGAAAAAGACCCTGTTCATGGGGTAAGCAGTTTGAACCATCCTCCTCCTGAAAGAGATCATGCTAGATGGACTCCTCTGCTAGAGGGAGTCTTCAAGTTGAATTTCGATAGTGCTTCTTGTGTTAATCTAGGGCCTTCCCAGAGCAGGATGTGTTATTAGGGACTCCATTTGTGCCGTGGTCAAAGCTGCCTCCAAAAACCTCCAGCTAGGGACAAACAATGAAGTGGAGGCCTTATTACTCATCCTTGGGCTTCAATTGGTGAAATCCTGCAATATCAATTCAGTCATTATGGAAGGTTATTCAGTGGTGATCATCCTTTGTCTTGAAAACCTTAAATCAACAAATTAGAAAATAAATTATATCCTATTGGAAGCCTGGGAAGTTTTGAATTCACTAAAATCTTCACAATACAACATTGTTACTGAGGTGGCAACAAAGTAGCAAACTATCTTTTAACTATTGGGATAGATAGTGGCAATGATTTAATATGTGGAAATCATTTGAGCTCATGGAAGGGCTTGGAAATGATAATTCGGGTAGGGCCCTATTAGGGTCTGCTTACTGTCCTATTGAAGAAAAGGGATAGGATTGGAGGGAACTATAATAGTTATGGGGTCTATTTAATTCTTATAGTAGAGCCCATGGGGACTCTATTGCTAGTGCTTGGGTAATGTGTGGGACATCATTGCTACACCATAATTTGAGATGCAATTTTATTGATGTTTAATCCCCTCACCCTCATTGATTTCTTTTTGCCTTCTTTGGCCTCACACAAGCTAGTGGCTAATGGATGGTTGGCATTATATTGAGTTGTTGGGTGTCATTTTTGTATAAGGTTATGTTTTAAGTATGTAATCTTGTAGCGTACAAGTGTCTTACCTGTTCAAGGCTTATGTTTTAGCCATCTGTATTCCCCTCTGTTTTCATGGACGAGGGTTTCTAGAAATGTCCTCCAATACATACTTATATTGGACTTTTTCCCCAATATAAGTATGGAGAGAGAGAGAGAGAGAGAGAGAGAGAGAGAGTTGTGGGACTTTTTCCCCAAAGTGAAAAGAAAGTTATGAAACAACCCTTTAGTATTAAAGGGAGATTGAAAAATAAAAGATATTATGATCATTTGGTTAAAATGAAGATTAATAAAGAATATTCAAAAAACCTCTTTTAAAAGGGGGGAATACTTGTATTTATTAAATAATAATTAAAAGCTACATTGTGAAAGGGTGTGAAGGTTTGGAAACCACCCCTCAAAGGTTATATAAAGCAATTATGTGAGAGTTGGAAAGACATGGAGATCATTCAAGGAAGAAGGTGGTTTTGGTGGGCTATGGGCATTGGAGAAGGGGCAAACAAAGTTTGTCCAACTTAGGTTATAGAGTACACTTGGATTGTCTTGGCTAGGACTTGTGAGCAGTTGCTTTGTTGTGCATGCTTTACATGTGTTTTGAATAAGAATTGTTTCCTTCTAGTTTGTGCTATGAGGGCCATGACCACTAAAAATTTCTTAAGGTGAGAGTCACCATTCCAAGTACTTCGATTTAGATAAGTGCCAAACTTATTATTATTGAAAGATGTTTAGAATTAAATACAAATAAGTTGGATTTATTCTAATGAAAATTCTCTAAAGACGTTATTTATTTGCTCCCTTTCAATAATAGTCATATTGTTGAATGTCAATATATATATTATAATATTAGTGATGGTGATCTTAATTTGGTTAAATCTTAAGACAAAGTGGAGTATTAAATTAATTATTTAATAAAGTTATCTTAATAAAATAATATCTCAAATGTAATTTTATTATAATTAATTTAATAAAGTGACTAAAAATAAAATAATATCAAAAAGTTACTTAAGAGAATAAAATAATATTTTATTCTAGAAGCTTCTTGGTGATGTGAAAAGTATAAGAAGAAGCTTTGGCTATGCATTTGGGCATCTTGAGTTGAATACATCTTTTTTACTACGTTGGTAAGCTTGAATGCTTGGCAAGTTGGTTTCCAGTTTTTGTTTGTGAAAGACCAAACCTAGCTGGTTAAGTGCCAATTTCGGTTGTGAAAAATCAACCCTAGTTGGATATTTTAGGGAGTTACTTCAGACTTCCTATTTGGACTTCATTGCAGATTTTGGTGTTGGTGAATAAGGCGATTTGCGAGGGTTTCATAGTCGGCATCATTGGCACATTGTAGCCTTTTATATCAGACTTTCATGGTGGGCGACTTTGCATGTTGTACTCAGATTTTCACTTGTTCAACCTCATACTTGTATCGATTCTAGTTGGCACTTGAGCTTCCTTTTTAGGAAGATTTGGTGATCATTCTTGGAGGGTTTGGAGGCATATTTTGAAGACTATAAGTTCATATCAGTCTGCTGATAAGGAGGTCGACCAGCCATGGAGTTCTCAGATCTTCATTGTTGGAGGCTTATCTAGAATTCCTTTCATTCTGGGTATTGGAGGGATCACTTTCTCTTGCGAAGACAATCATTTCTACAATAATTCTGGAGGTCAATGCTGCTGCATTTATTTATATGAAAAGTTGCTAGGCAAGGGCAGGGGCGGCTTTGCTAGAGAAGGGCAATTTCGTCAAGGAAGCCACACTAAATTCAAGGAAAAATCAAGGTTGCTGTCTTCTCATCTGCTGTTCATTTCCAGCCTCAGAATCAGATTCCTTTTGATGTTTACACATATATTTGCATTGTAAGTCTGCATACTAAGTTTGAAAATTGTTGGCAGCCATTAGAGCTTTTGTATGAGCAATTTTGTAATAAGAAATCAGTCATTGGCATACATGTTGCAAACAGATTTTGTAATCAGACTTTTACATCAGCAATAAATTGAATAAAGTGAGGATGCATGCCAAGTGTTTGTAAAAATGCATAGTTTCTGTAGGTGTACATTTATCATATGTAGGTCATGTATTTGCATCTGAAAATACAAAAAGAGTTGCACTTTCATTTTAGATATTTGACTAGACATCTCAGAAGTTGTTTACAAGCATTTAAACATCATTACATCAAGGCAAAACAAAAACAAAGCAAACTGAAACACAAAACTAGTAAGTTCAAGGTTGCAAGACAAGTGTTTGACGAAACATCCAAGGCTTGAAAAGGTGAAAACAAAGTCAGATTTTGCCAGGGACATTACAAACAAGCTGCTGTGAATGTTGAGATATGCTCGTCGGGGTGTCGAGCCCCGACGCCGTAGAATCTTGGGAAATGCTTCGGCGATCCTTTGGGAAGTTCATGGTGTCCTTGTAGGGCCAATGGGCCTATGTCATTACCCCATGGCAATGTGGTTGGACATCTTCTTGCATTATGGCCATTGTTGACTAGATTGTTGTCATTGCCGTTGTTGTTACCATTGCCATTATTACGACCATTGATGTTATTGTTGTTAACGTTGTCGGCTATTGCTCAAGCTGGTGGTTCTTGTTGTTCTTCTTGAAAATTCTCTTGAACCTCTTAGAAGATTTGCTCTACATTAGATGCTTCCCTGACGTCCTCTTGAAATAGAGGATTGGTCCTCCTTATGTATACTCGGTGAGCCAGGATGCTTACTACCATGCAGGTGGTGGTAATACTGGCCTTTTGGCTGCAAGATCAACCTTTTGTTCTTCCTTGTCCAAAGTAATAGCTGTACTGAGCAGGTGATGTGTTCTTTCTGAAGATGAAGATGCGCAGACTACTGATGATGTCCGATTGCTTTCCTCCAATGAATGTAAGATTTCGTTGGAGAGTTGCCGGAGCAAGATCTAGTTGTTCAACTGGAGCCCAAGGACGCTAGATAGTCATTCCCGTGACATAAAAGCGTTAGCTTTTCTTTGAATTTTTATGCCTCATTGCCCCATGGTGGGTGCTAGAAAATTGTTGGCGTTTGAATTAGCACCTCTAGAGTGCTTATTGGAAACAGACAACTATGCACAGTGTGTGATGATTGCTCTTCAAATTATGGAGGGGAAGCTCCCTCTTGTTTGTTGTAATGTCCCCGTTTTTAGCACTTCACTTTTCAGTGATTGGTAGCCTATTCCCAGTGTGCTGTCGGCAAGTCAGTGGCAGAATTAGGGTTTCCAGCTGTTTGATGGGTTCTCTTGAAGATTCAGGGTTTTGCTTGTTGGAGTTTGGATGTTTGGATTCTGGATTCCTTATGGGTTTTCAGAGAGCTTCGCAGAGGTATGACTTGCAACTGCTTCGGGCAACCTTTCCGAACTTACTATTTTTAGTAAGTTATGACGGCTACATCTCTGAGTTTGGGATTTTGGATTGCGGACTCTTTCTGGGTTTTCAGAAAGCTTCACAATGGTGTCGCATGCAGTGCATTCTGAGCAACTTCTTGAATTTACTATTTTTAGTAAATTCTATTTTTAGCAGTGGTCCAGTCAGCATCAGCTCAGCAGGCTTTCCTCTTCTGGCAGTGCAGTTGGTAATATTGTTTTGGCCTTTCGATGCATTTTCTGGAGAGATAAGTATTTTAATTAAAATAATGTTATATTATAACGTTATAACCCCTTGGCCTAGCTGTATAACTTCATGTTGTTTTAAAAGGGGGACTTTATGGGTGAGTGCATCATCAGGTGAAAGATTAAATATTTTGAAGGTTCAAAAAATGCTCAAGAGGAAAAGGGACGCCAACTTTTGGAGAAAAGATAATTTTAAATTAAAGAAAAATTGCCTTCATGAGAAAGGACGCCATTTTGAAGGAAGAATGGGTCAAGTCAAAAACCCTAAAAACATCTTGAAGTTAGGGCGCACCTTCTGGAAGCTTCTGGAGGGTCTTCTCAAAATTATAAAAAGGGAGCCTTGGGTCTTCATTTATCATCTTTTGTCTATGCTATTGTTATGCTGCCGAAATGGTGCTGGACTGCTTCGAGGAATGAAAGCCTCCTAGCCTTGGCTCAACTTCGTGCTTGAGAGATAGCACCTAGTGGAGAAGTTTGCTTATGTTGAGTGGATTTTGTAGTGAGGTTTGCATTGTAGTGTTGTTTTGTCATTAGAAGTTCAGTTTATTGCATTTTATGTCATTTTCTGGAGTTGCTGATAACAGGGCTGAATCTGTAGTTTCACTCATAAATCAGAAAATAAAAATAATCTCATTCTGGGTATTGTGTCATTGCATCTTATTGGTAAGGGCGCCCCTTCATGAATATTTGCAGATTTTAATATGAAGTTTATGATTTTATAAAGCAAATTCGTCATTCCTTGAAGACCGTACTTTCTGGAGTGCCTAGGGATTCGTGCCAGTAATTAATAACCACTTTTATTTGCCATTTCTTATTACTAAACTAGGCGCCATCATTTTGAAGGTCTATTGCATCAAATTTGAAGTCATTTGGGTCAGTTTTGAGTGATATATGAGCATTTTAGTGAGGTTCTGTGTTGCTGGTTTAGCATTCCAAGTTGCTGGTCTGTTATATCAGTCTTGAGTAATTTGCATTTTGGTGAAGAGTTTGTGTCTGGAAGGTCATAATTAACCTTGGAATGATCATATCTATTACTGCAGCAGTGGAGAGCTTCTAATCTTGTTCATTGCAGGTATCTTCTGATATTTTGTAAGCTGAACAGTAGTACTATCAGCATTCTCTCTTCTGTTCTTTACTTTACTGTATTTCCCACTGGATAAGTGGAAGAGGCTGGCTTGCCGCCTATCTACCTTGAATTGCATTGTAACATCTTACATCTCCGCCCTATGGTAGCTCCATTCCCACTTCGGGTTTGAAAGCACATTCTGGGTGTTGAGTTTACTTTCAGCATATTAGATGGTAGGGATCCTTTGACCATATGCTCGTCGTCCTCCGGCGCATTCTTGGTTAGAGTTCTTATTTCGCATTGCATTGAGATCCTCTGACCATATGCTCGTCGTCATCCGACGCATTCTTGGTTAGAGTTGAATTCTACATTGTTTTGGTTTTAAGCACTAACCCTAACGGGTACATGTTGTAATTGCATTCAAAAATCGGAAAAATTTGGTCCGGTTCTTTACATTTGTTGATGTTTGCGTAAAAGTAAAACGGACTAAATGTTCCTATCTTTTTGACTTAGCGGGCAGGACATAAGGGTACATAAACACAATGCGTTGCAGCTAAGGTTTTCTCTGGTTTCTGCAGATCTTAACTACAACTAAACTAGCTTCAATCTATCCTATCTTCTCAAGATAAACATAACACGAGGGCATAGGAGCGAGAATGAATGGTTGGATCACTTGGGCCAACCGTCTCTCATAATGCATCTGGGGCTCTGAACTCTTAGATTTATGCTGGAATAAGGCTTTATGCAAGCAATCACTCTTACGGTGAACTGAATCTTAGGATTCCCAAGGAGGTGACGACACTTGTCTGAGGTGTAGGCTAAGACTTAGATCAATAGAAACAACAAAGGGCGATGAGCTGAATAATAGGATTCCCGAGGAGGTGATGACACTTGTCCAAAGTGTAGGGTGAAAAACAGATCATTACACAACATCAAATGACAATCATTAACATCAAAATATCCAAGGAGGTGACAACACCTGTCCAAGGGGGAGATTGAAACAATAGATTGTAAGAACAAGACGTTGATTAGAACTTGAAACTTTAAATCAAATTGCATGTGCCTTTTGATTTCCTTCTTCAAACTTTCTCAACGAATTACAAATATTTGGGACAACAAAGGTACGAAATCATACACAATTGCTTATCAGACCAAATAACTCTCATCCAAGAGTGAACAAATATAGACTTGCAAGCTTGTTGGTACAATGGTGCAACAATTTTGTGTAGTAAATAATGGTTACAAAATAATGAGCAAAGGCTCTTATTTATAGAAACTCAAAGGAGTAGGCAACCCTAAAGTCTCCTTGAGTTAATGATTAGTTCTTGCCAATTTGCAAGATTTATTCCTATGTCTAAAAGTAGGTGAGCAAGCAGTTAACTGGAAATCTACTTCAGTTAACTGAAACTAAACTAAAAGTGAACTTCAATTACTAAATGTGACTCTAGAATAGAGATCCACAATTAGTGGAAATATGAGATAGACATCCATAATTGGTGGGATCTGACATGCATGATCAGTGGGACAGTGAGTTAACTTGGAATGAGGCATCAAGTTAACTCCTGTTGTCATTAATGCTATTTTGAAGGGTAGGACATCCTAAGTGGGTGCTTTATACCTCACCACCTCTAGTCAATAGTTCCTCAATCCAGTCGTTGACTTCTTCTGCCTCTGGACAATTAATGCTCTGTAGGATGATGACGTGATGTTTCAGCATCTCTTCACCATTTGAAAGCTGCTGCTGATATTCTATACACTTTGTAGGTGCATCATCCAGCTTGGTGGACATGGCTACAACCTTACTCAACTTGCAACCAGTAGGGTCATCATAAAAAGTGCTACGGATGAGATCTTGGAACGGTTTTTGCATTGCGCCTAGTTCATTGTATGCACTTCCCTTGTGGTGGTAAAGGAAAGGGATAGATATTACCAACGTTCTTGCAAAGTTGATAACACCTACCACAATTTGTCGGTACTCGATCAATTCCACATAATTGGCATCATAGGCTTTCACCTTGTATGCCAATTGTTCTTTCCAAGTGAAAAGATGTCGCTTGTTCTCTACAGTGGTAACTAATTGGTATACCAGTTGTAAATTAGAGATCATGATCTCATCGCCAGGCCTCTTCTCTGTTGCCTTTTGCTTTGATTGCTGAATCTTTGCGCAGAGTTCATGAGCTATGTTCCTTAACTGGTATAGTTCTGCCAGTATACACCGTCCTCTGACGACAAATTCTTCCACTTGATTCCTCAAGTGTTTTCTATATAAGATCAATTGGTGATGATTTTGCTCTGCGAGGTCTAGCATCTCTCGTGGCAAAGCAGAGATGTTTGGCATACCGTGCATCAAGCTAGATATGTACATTCTCAACTGCTTGTTTTCAGCCTTTAAGGCTGATTTGTCTCCGCCGTCCTTAGCTATTCTTTCTTGAACACTCAGTAATGCAATTCCAAGGAGTTCTGCCTCCACCTGACGAGTGGTTTTACTGAGGTTGACCTTTGACAATGTGAAGTCATCAACATCTACCTCGTGTGCATTCTTGTCCTCAGGCGGCCCAGCTATCTCTATGACTTCATTTTCATCATTCCTTCCTATGTGAACCTACTTCTTCAGCTTCTTTACTGGCATGTCTTGAGGGACATGGTCAAATTCCGTGAAGTAAAGCTGGTAGGATGGCCTTTCTCTCTTCCTTCCAAGGAGGCTCTCAAGCCCAGATGAAATTTGACTAGCCTAGTTGGAAGGAGGAATGTTAGGCCCTTGAATGCCTGACGAATGAGATTGTGCTACAGTATCTCGTGGTGGAGAGTCCAAGTCAATGGGAACTAGTGACTGCTGCGATGGTGGCGAAGTAGGGGGTTCTACTTCCACCACTGGTACTTATTAGCTACAGTTGCTTCCATCATGGGCTCTGTCTCAGCTGTGATTGTCTCAATCACTGGCTCAACTGCCGCTGTTTCCATAACTATCTCAGGTATGATTGTGGCTATCTCCACATGTACTTCTTGCTGATTTGTGTCAACAATCTGTATTCTTCCCCTTGTGTGCCCTGACATGCTCATTCCTTTGGTAGGGTTACTCCATTGCTTTTGTCTGGGCTTCTTCCTTGATGTGGAAGGTAGTGAAGGATGAATCGGTGGCGGCTCTATGCAGGGAATTACTACCTTGTCTTTTTGCTGTCCAAGTAGAGTTGGCTGTTTCTTACAACCCTACTTGTCCTTTCCTCTATAGATGTACTTTCCTTGGCATAATAATGCACTTTTCCAAGTGGTTGTGAGTCCACCTAATCTATGAAGAATGTAGGGAGAATAACCTCCCCGTCATCATCAGATAGGCCTTCCACGTCCTCTGACATGAAGTTAGTAATTTGTGGAAGTCTAAACCAGCTGCAATTCCATCTTCGTACATCAAACTCATCTTTACTTTTGACCCAATAGTCCTCCATGGAAGACTCGTGTGAAGATTGTTGCTCAAGGTGTGCTGCATAGTGACCCCGAGGATCATACGACCGTCTCTCGATGAGGTACTTGAGATTAAGTTCACCGTTTCATGGTCTATGGTCTTGGCATTAGCCGTTGTCTTGCACCTGTATAGTCCCATCTCGAAAGGAAGTTCGCAACCGTTTTGTGTTTGAGGCGCAAAGGAGAATGAACTTCAGACAACTGCCGCAAAAATTAGATGAAGACCAGCCTATCTGAAAGATAGCGGGGCAACATGGCAGGATGATCGTTGTATCCATATATGCGTAATGTAGGTGAAGGTGGGGAATCGGATGAACCAATCCGCCCAGTCCACCATTGCCTCCTTGGTTGCTGCTGATATGTGTGTGTGCATCTCATGGTCGAGGTCTCTGACGGTGTGCAGTATGAAGAGATCATTCATCTGCTTGAAATGTCTTTCTGCTTGAGTGAACTCAAGTCATGGGAAATGCTCATGGACTTTCTGCACACCTAAGGTTCCCATAGTGTTTAATGCTTTGAATTGGCCTTGGAAGGCAATTACGTATACAAGATATGAGCACATGTGGAACTTGTGAGCCTCTAAGAACCCAATCATCTGCTTGTGGAGTGTATCAGTGATGAGGGCAGGCCAGTCGTAATGCTCTCTTTTGCTTACAATTTTAGCGATGATGTAGTACATCCACGATTGAAATTGGTTTCCCTCCTCCTGTCCAGTGATATGGTTGAGTAACGTGATCATCATCGCATACTCATCTCAGAACTCTCCACGCCCTACATTTTTGGGCAAGTTAACCTTTTTGCTTTTTCACCATTTTTCTGCCATTCTCTTCTGGCACTTATCTTTTGATACTTCGAATGCCTTTTCGCATTCTCTCATAGATATGACCACATTGGTTGGACATGATGGAATAGCAAAGCATTTTTCAACATCGTTAGGCTTAAGGCTGCATACCACTCGCCCATCCACTAATTGGACTTCTCATGTGGTAGGGTTGTAATGCCTAATGCAAGCAATTACAAACTCCACGCTCTGTAATGTGATGGGGGTTGATGCAGCCTCAAGCAATCCAGATTATTCGATGTTCTATAATGTGCACTGGTCTATTCCCTCCAACCCTTCTGAGTTGACCTCTGGGTTTACTTGATGTAGATCAGTGTCGATCGCTTTCACAAAATCATGAACCAAGACCGTTTTGGTCTTGTAATTGACTTGGGAGAACTACATTCTGAAAAATTTAAAGATCAACTGTGCACACGATGCTGTTCAGACAGCTTCTGAAAAACTCCTAAAAATAGCACCTGTCGAGAAGTATTTTTCCGGAAAAAATTTGACACATGGGTTTTGTTCGTGCTTCAATGCTGAACAAACCCAGTTCGTTTGATTTTCAAATCTATGAATTTTTTCGGAAAAACCCTAAAAATAGGGGCAACAAGTTTGTTGTTTCTGGAAAAATTCTAGAAGCGGGTTTTGTTGAAAAATTGTGCTAATCATACCCAGTTGGTTAGATCTGTGATTGCCTGCTGTTTTCTGGGACATGCAAGAAGGCCTAAGACAAGAAAAGAGGAAAAAGACAAGAAGAAGATTGGATGTTATCAATTGTCTCTCTGGAAAAATTATGCCTTTTGATGCAACCTCTGATAAGCTATCCTTCTGTGCAACTAATCTTCAAAAATGTGAAGAACGGTGAAAACCCCTCTGTTAGATCTTGAAAATACGTCTTGGAGAAGAAATTGTTGTTTTAACCATAGTTGAAAAACTCACCTCATTGAAAAACTCGCCAAGCCCAAAAAACACTTGTCAAAAACTCGGCAAAAGCTCGACAAAAACTCGGCAACTCAAAAAATTGCTTAAATTTCATTAAAAATGATATTTTTTGCAAAGTTCAATGATAAGATGCATCCAATGAGTCAATAAATGAGTATATAAAAGAAACAAGTTGAGTCTAGTTGTATTTGATTGATTTGAAAGCAAATTGGGTACAAAATGGCATCCTTATGTCGAATGCGCTGATACTAATAGTTTGAAACAAAATGAAAATAGCAAATTGTTTTTGTAAAACTGAAAGTAAATACTACATTAATATATTTTACAAATTTACATCTTCCTCTTCCCATGTCTAGTGAAAACTAGGGGGAGGTAGAACTAGACGATATTATAGATGAAGACTTGTAGGAAAACTTGGAAACTTGGACTTAGAGAGTACCTAGAAAATCAAATGAAATGAAAATGCCTTTTTTAGCGGCCGTAGAAGACCTTTTTTTGGATGGGTGAGTTTTTTTTTGCAAACTCGTCGAGTTTCTTGGCGAAAACTCACCAAAAACTTGACGAGTTTTTCTCCTTTATTCGGTGAGCAATTTTGGAGAGTAAATGCGGGAAAAACTCGCCGTAAAATAAAACCCGAGAGTTTTTTAAAACTCGCCAATTACTCGGAGAGTTTTTCAACTATGGTTTTAGCCTTCAACCTGCAAAGAAAGATAATGAAATATGACTCCTAGGCTTGATATATAATGATTGATGTTGAAGCAATCAAGTTTGTGCACCAACTCATGATTGAAGAGTCTTTTTGCTTGATCTGGAGTTCCCGGGAGTGATTTCTACTGATTGTGGGACGATTTAGACATGAAAGGCCTTCAAAATATCTAGCTTCAGTCAACAGATCTGGCTTTGACTTTTAGGCGTCCCTTTTGAGGAGTTGAAGTTATTTTCACTCTTTTTTCATGGTGAAGTGCCTCTATTGAGTCTTCGTTCCCAGTCGCTCCGTTGATCTTGAGCTGTTGCTGATAGATCCATTGCTGAGATGGAACAACTCTCATTAAGTATGCCTGGGAGCTGCAAAGCTCAAACCTGAAACTGATACCTTAAATTCAAGGGTTCCTTTTCCTAGTAGGGGCACTTTTTTCACTAGACTTAGTCAATTTTCTTGCTTGAGTGTTCTTCAATTCTTCCATTTTGACCATCCGTGCTCTGATCTGAGATCACCATTGACTGATGAGTTTGATGATCTCGCTGAATCATGGGATGGATAACTAGCTCGGTCCCAGAAAGGATGACTGGCTTTGTTTATTCTGAAAGTTGGTTTAGGTCCTTCGAAAGCATGGGCGCCCTTGGCTTGTAGGGGCGCTTTTGACTTTTTTTACTTATGATTTTCATGTTGCAAACTTTCACGAATGGTCCTAGTTCGATCTCTGTCATCAGATGTCTGATTTGTCCGTTGTCTTTGCTAATGGTATCATTGAGATTGATCAAAATGGAGATGGTAATCTTGGAGGTTACCGTGCTTGCAGAATGCGTCTAACTGCCCAAAAAGATGGGCGCCTTTTCCCAGCAAGGGCGCTTTACCTTGACACTTAGTCAATTTCTCCATATTCTTTATTTAGCTTCCACCTTTGGCATTTTCTGCTTGATCTCTGCCTTTGATTACTTGACAGGTGTTGTGAATGTGTAGTTGGATTGATCAGAAAGTTGAGAGAGAGCTGAACAGATGCCTTGTAGAAAGCAGTTGTTGAAAACTTCATCAGGTGGCTCAAATTCAAGGGTGCCCTTGGCTAGGAAGGTCGCTTTTGTCTTTATATGCATTGATTTACCTTCTGTTTTGCATGCTCTAACAATCAACAGTTGTTTAATGTGTCTCGCAGGCTGGCTGATAGGTTCATTGCAAGGCTGAGCTGATGCTGGAGAGATCACCTGAAGACGAGTTCATCCAAAAGTGACATCTAGATCATCTAGTTCAAGGGCATCTCTGGTTGACCAGGGGCACTTTTTCTCATGTTTAACTACATAGCCTCCTTGGTAGCAAGGCGTGCCTTTTCCAGAGTTAGTCAATTTTCCGCATTTTTCAATTTTGAAAATCCCCTACGTGAGATAGCATCTCTTTTGAGTATTTCCACCATGGATTCTTCGTTGAAGCTTTTGAGGCTGAGCTTTCAGCCCCTGGTTCTGGCCATTCTGCCATTAATGGTTGTGGGGGTCCTAGTTTTCTTCTTGAAAAATTAAAATAGACCCACCAGAGTAAAACAAACTTTTTGGTGATTTTGACTTGACCAGTGTGATCGTGAAGTCAATTCATCCTATCAAAATCATTTTCAATTAATTCCGGAAAGGTCCTATTTTTAGGGGTTTTCCTAAAAACAGGGGTTTGAAACCCTAATTTTCAAATTTTCAGAAATTTGCAGGTATCTTCCTTGACAGAAACCCACAAAAACCTTATGTTTTGTTTGACCTAAAATATACTTTTGACAACATTTTTACATGATCTAGATCATTTTAAGAAAAATGTCTGTTTGAAGTAAAAATTCATTTTGGGTACAACAGGGCAGCAATAATTAAGCTCAAAACCTTGCCAATATACTGTCAATCCCTATTCAAAGCAGCATATGGATTCAAACTCCTCCAAATATTGATGACACATCAATATGAAAGCTAGAAAACCAAGAGAATGATGCTGATTTGAAATTAAAACAATTTTCTTGGAAATATGGATTGAAATAATTGCCGTAATAAGCAGAATTGCGATCCTTGATGTAGAATCACCTCCAATTGGATATGAGAATTTTCATCCCCACAACCACAATGAATCCAAGAGATTTTTTGTTCCTAAAAATTCACAAACCAAGGGTTTCCATCCTTGAATGCTCGATTTTAAAATTTGAATATAAAATAATGATAATGGATGATCAATTTGGGTGCTTGCCTTTTCGTATATAGGTGCCTCACTTGGGCCCCCAAATATTCAACATTTTTTTGTCAAGATAAAATTCAAAAGGTATTTTTTAAGTATATAAATACATAGGCTTAATAATGTCTCATTAAGATAGCCTTTAATAACAACACTTAAATTTCCCTTATAAACAATGATTGGGCACCAAATTATACTTGATTTCCCTTACTATGTCCCTTAGCCTATAAGAAATAGAGGTAGGCTATGAGTATTCAATGAAGTTCGTCATTTTCAAGGAGATGTGTAATGTCCTCTTTTCAAGCATAATTGGTTTGTAAACAATTAGTCTATTTTCCGAGTTTTCCCGTAGGCTAATTGGTGAGCAAGGGAGAACTCCAAAGTTCTTGGAGAGTACATGATTAGTCAAGTAGTGGTGTTGTCCATGACAATGAGTCCAAATGATCTTGTTGAGCCTCATGATGCTTTTATAATGCAATTTCAGCCTTTTGGGAGCTCTCCTAACTTCTTGGAGAAGCATGCTATTTTTAGATAGTTGCCAAGTTGCTTCGGTTCATCATCCTAAGTCCTTAGTGACATATTGGTATAATCAGAATTTTATATTTGTCTCATTTCAATTCTTTTGTACAACTTGGGTGATTTGTTCAATTAATTGAATAATTATAACTTAAGTTGTCCGAAGGAGGAAATATTAAAAAGGCAAAGTATAATGATTTATTTATAAGTGTTTTAAGGCAACGATTTTCTTGAACAAATAAATATCTGATGGTGCTTCGAGCAATATTTTTCAGTGTTCTTCGTCATGGTAGGTCTAGATTGTTCAGAAGATACATTTTGCAGACTTCATCTTTCGAGTGCATGGAAAGATCATCAAATCCAGTTCAAGCATAGGCGACTTTTTCAGAGGCGGAATAATAACATCTATTTTCTATCTCTAAAATTCTTCTATTATTGTCTTAGGTTTTCTCTTGCATGTCAAAGTAAACGGCAGAATTTTCAGAATCTAATCATTTGGGTTCACATATTTCAGCATCAGCAGCAAAACCCATGTCTTAGATATTTTCGAGGAAATTGCCCCGTTGATTCCATTTTTGGAAGCACTACATTTTTTTCCAAAGATTCCTTTGCATGTGGGCCAAAAACACACTTTTTCCAAAATCGAATCATCTAGGTTGGCTTAGAAATCCATTACCTACAAAACCCATATGCCTGTTTTTCTCGAGGAAAATTTCCCCGGAAACCCTAAAACCCCTATAGTTCTCGACTGAAAAGCCTTTGCATGCCTTGGTAAAACTCATCTTTTTGAATATCTGACAATCTGGGTTTGCTTAGAATTTAATTCTCTACAAAACCCACATTTCAGAAAAATTTCAAATTTTTTTCCCGCAACTGGCTATATTTAGCCTCATCCAGGGCTTTTTTCAATTTTTTCTGAAAGTTGTCCGAACATATCCGACTTTATAGTCAAAAATCCAGATTTTCAAAATGCAATTCAATCCTATAGATTACAAGACCAAATCGGTCTTGGTACACGACTTTTTGAAAACTTCGGACACAGACTTGGTTCATGTCTATCCAGTGGTCAAACTGAGTACGTTGGAAGGTGTTAGCACCACCACAATGAAGAATCTTGAGCGTTCTGGATTGCTGGCAGCATCATCTATTCCTATTACGGTTTTCGATCTTGAGTTCGTAATTTCTTGCATTAAGCATTACGACTCATCCACAAGACAAATAAGATCAGCCAATGGGGGAGTCATTTGCAGCCTCAAGACGAGGGACGTTGAGAAGTTCTTTGCTATTCCTCCTCGCTTAGACAATTTTACCATAGTCATTGAGGCTTGCGACAAGATATGGTATGAAGACCGAAAAAGATCTCAGAGGAAAGTTGCTCAAAGATGGTTGAAAGTACAAAAGACCAACATGCCAAAGGAGGTTTGGCATGGGGAGTTCAAGGATGAATTTGCTATCTTGATAACATTGCTCAACCGGGTTACAGGTCAAGAGGAAGCTAATATTTTCTGACCGTGGATGTTCTATGTCATTTCCCGGATTATCGACAACAAGGAACACTTTGACTGGACCATGTAAATCAGTGAGTGTCTTCACCAACAAATTACAGGATTCTTTAAAATCCACGAGTTTCATATGGTGTCTTATCTGGTCTACTTAATTGCGTTCCAAGGCAATTATAGAAATTTGAAGACCAATGGAACTCCTGGTGTTCAGCATGTTCACGAATATTACTCTTAATTGGAGTTCTCAAAGGTTGAATAGGATTTCAAAGTGGTGAATGATCACTTCCTAATGAAGATAGTCAGAGACCTTGATAATGAAATGGTCATCAGGATTTCACCAGAGGCAAGATCAACAATGGAGGGTTGGGCAGATTGGTTCATTCAATTCCCCACTTTCACATATATTTGAGTGTATGGTTACACCAGAGAAGCTTTAATGCTACCGAGGTACCCATCAGACAAGGTTTTATTCATGGAGTTCCTAAGACAAGCTCAAGAGGTTCACTCTTTTTTGCACAATCGGCACAAGCAAGCATTCACCTTTCATTTTAGATGGGGTATTTACAAATGCAAGATAGCTGCAAATTGCAAGTTAATGTCGAAAGAGTTAGAAAAACTCAATCTTAGGTTTCTCATCGAGAGGCGTTCTTATGATCCATTGGGTCATTACTCAACACGGTTGGAGCGAAGTAATTCACGCAGGCCAACACTTGAGGACTTTTGGGCCAACTGTGAAGACGAATTTGAAGTGCGCTGACGTCATTACTGTAGACTTACTCTTTCTTAGCTTGCTGATTTTCTATCAGAAGATGTTGAGGGTTTGTCGAATGATGACAGAGAGGTGTTACTTAGCACATTCATCAAAGATCAAGTTGCTTGCTAGCCGTTTCGCCAACCAGATTGGTATGCCAGGGATAATACTTCAATTGAGGACCTGCCAAGAACAGTTATCAAAACCAGCATGCACTTCTTGGACAGCAAGAGAAGGCGAAGGATATTTCTAGTTATGGAGCCACCAGTAGGGTTTTCTTCACTTCCTTCTACATCTAGGTCGAGGCCTCGACTTAAGGTCATCATGCATCCACCTAATGATGTTAGAGTTAGTGGGAATACGAAAAGGAGAAGCACAAGAAAACAGAAGCAGAAGTAGATCGAGTAGGCACCGGAAGTTCCAATTGAGACAATGATACAGGCTGAAGTAGATTCTTCATCTCCTGATGCACCATTTTCAGCATAGTCACCTCCCATTGATATTGACTCAGAGCCAGAATCACCAGTTCGGCCAGCCTCAACGCCAGTTGATCCATTAGAGGTCGATATAGCAGCGGTCTCTCCTCGAGAAGATAACATTGATCATTCATGTTGGCTCGAGAGATCTTTGGGAAGACGGAGGTGAAAGGCTTCATATTAGCTTGATTTTTTGAGTTTGGTGATCCTTATCAGGATAGGTCGAACAAGAAGGTGAAGAAGCAGGTGCACATAGAGAAGACTCCTGAAGCTGAGATCGTCATTGAAGTTGCTACACTGCTAGAACGCAAGACCCTGGATGAAGTTGAAGTTGGTGATTTCAACTTTGTGAAAGCATATCTTGGCAGGAGCACTCGACAAACGGACGTGAGCCTCTTTAAGGTTGTTGCAAGTAATCTTGAAGAGCACGTCATGGAGGACAGAGAAGATAAGGCAGCTCTCAAGGATGAAATCAGGCAACTCCGGTAGTATATCTCAGATCTCGTTCATGGAAACTCAAGCAGAGCACTTGGTCTTCCACTCCTTCAAGGGACACCTGCAGAACAACAGAAGTTGGATCGATTAGTCAATCGTGGAAAGCTCTTGGACAACTGGATTGAAGATTTCATTGTTGCGGGCCGTTACCTTCTCACAGAGTTATATCAGTTGAGGCATAAGGCACATGATCTTCTTCAGGGGATTCATCAGCTTGAGTTATCTATAGTAGAGGGCAATCAGAAGGACTTGATTCTCATATCTCAATTAGCAGTTGCATATGACGCCATTGTAGAAGATAAGGATAAA
Source organism: Sequoia sempervirens (assembly GCA_007258455.2). Lineage (NCBI taxonomy): Eukaryota > Viridiplantae > Streptophyta > Pinopsida > Cupressales > Cupressaceae > Sequoia > Sequoia sempervirens. Next base: position 9,390,091 of record VDFB02000012.1, on the reverse strand, counting down.
AATAAGGTTTTCGCTTGGAGAGAACATCTCTTCAAAGTGGAAATGTATGAAAGAATCTCTACAAGGATTGTTGTGCTGAGAGAGGATGTGGGCGAAGCTCTCTAACTCATCAGTGAGTTTATCACTCAAATCCCATGCCACTATCTTCTTGAGGATGTTACATATGCTAAGATTGATGCAGTCCAAACCGAGTTCGAGAAGCTTGTTCGTGATAGTCTCGATGGAGATCCTTTGGCATCCAAGTTGGATCACTTCTCAGTGATGACAACTAGTTTCAACAAGGCAACTGAAGAGGTCAGAGAGTGTTAGAGGATGATCAAAGATGGTGAGGAGTTGAGCAGGTAGTCTGTCATCGTGGGTAGCATCAAAGTGCCAGCAGATTGGACAGTCAACTAGTTCCTGGACGAAGTGATAGCCCATGATGGCTTGGAGTAGTCAGTCACTTAGATCCTATAGTTATTTCTGAGGATAAAGTTAGAAGCAACAGTTAGCTCAACATCAGTCTTGAGTTCTAATTGCTGATTTTGTGCACACTTATCTCGTCCTTGGAGATATCTTTGAAGGAGTTTAGACTTACTTTCATTTCAATAAGGACGTGCATGTTGCACATGTCGAATTTAGTTTAGTCTTGTTTTGGTTAATTGATGGTAGTTTTCCAGTTAACTATATAGTTTCATTTATTTAGGTTTAGCAATAAACTCTTGCATACTTGCAAGACTCATGTTAACTCAAGGTGATTTTAGGGTTCCCTACACCTTGGAGTTCAATAAATAAGAGCACCCTTGCTCATTTGTAATTAAATTTTACTCGCAATAGCATACATGCTAAGCAACCTTACCTATAGTATCGCTATTCAGTATTTGTTCACATTGTAATTAATTTTTGCACGTGATAGCATACATGCTGAGCAACCTTACCTATAGTATTGCTATTCTGTATCTATTCAAGAATTTTTATTGTGATAATAAATAGTTGAGCCGCCTTACCTGAATGTTATTATTATGGCACTTGTTCACCTTAGATTAAATATAATTGCTGGTTTGATCGTTTATTGCATGCGTGTCTCATCTATACAATTTGCTGTCCCAGTTATTATTTCATGTTGTGATCAATAAGCTTTGTTTCATATCTACACCTCGGATAGGTGTCGTCATCTCCTTGGGAATTCAGAAGTAAGGCTTATCGTGTGTTGTCGTGATTAATAATATTTGTTTCATATCTACACCTCGGATAAGTGTTGTCACCTGCTTGGGAATTTAGAAGCGACGATTGTGGTTTGATGTTGTTGCCAATAATCTTTTTTTCAGCCGACGCCTTAGATTGGTGTCGTTATCTCCTTGGAAATCCTGACTTGAAGATTATCGTATAACCAATTCCCTGATCTTAAGTCCTCATGCTCTGTTTCTTGAGGAAATAGGATAGTTTAGCATTAGCCTAGTTGTAGTTAGAGATCTGCAAAACCAGAGAAAATCCTTAGCTGCAATGTATTAGGTTTTCTTAACCTTGTGCCTCTTCTAGCTGAGTCAAAAAGATAGGATTTAGATCATTTACTTTTTCACGCATATTAGCACAAGAGGGAGCTTCCCCTCCTAATTTGAAGAGTAGTCATTACGCATTGTGCATAGCTGTCTGTTGCCAATGCACACTCCAAAGGTGTGGATTGTAACGCCAACAGTTTTCTGGCGCCCACTATGGGGCACAAGGCAAGAACACTTCAACAAAACTTAACGCTTTATGTCACGGGAATGACCATTTGGCATCCTACTACTCTAGGTCAACAACCAGGACTTACTCCGGCCATCATACAACTGAATTTTCTACACATTGAAGTAGAGCAATCGGATATCATCATTTGCCTACGCAGTTTTATCCTTAAAAATCATAAATCAACTACTCAGTGGAGGAATGCAACTACTTCTGTAGACAAAGAAGAAGAAAGAGCAGGTCTTGTAGTCGGTAGACCAGTTTTGCCACCGCCCACGTGGGAATAAAGCATCCTGACTGACCTAGTATACAGGAGAAGGAGAAATAATCCTCTCTTTCAAGAAGAGCCGGTCTTTGAAGAGGTTCCTGATCATTTCCTAGAAGAACCATAAGAATCTCTAGTCCCAGCTGAAGCAATGGGCCATAACAACAACAACAACAACAACAATAACAATGGCAACGGCCGAAATTGTAATGTCCCCATTTTTAGCACTACACTTTTCGGTGATTGATGGCCTATCACAGGTGTGCTGTCGACCAGTTAGAAGCAGAATTAGGGTTTCCGGCTGCTTGGTGGGTTCTTTTGAAGATTCGGGGGTTTGCATGTTGGAGTTTGGCTGTTTGGATTTTGGATTCCTTCTGGGTTTTCAGAGAGCTTCGGAGAGGTATGACATGCAACTGCGTCGGGCAATCTTTCCGGACTTACTATTTTTAGTAAGTTATGACGGCTACATCTCGTTGGGATTTTGGATTGCGGATTCTTTCTGGGTTTTCAGAAAGCTTCGCAATGGTGTCGCATGCATTGCATTCTGAGCAACTTCTTGAATTTACTATTTTTAGCAGTGGTCCAGTCAGCATCAACTCAGCAAGCTTTCCTCTTCTGGCAGTTCAGTTGGTAATATTGATTTTGGCTTTAATGTGCTCATTTGGAGAGATAAGTTCAATTCATTTAAATAATGTTATATTCCCCCTTGGCCTAGTCTTATAACTTAATGTTGTTTTCAAAAGTGGTCTTCAAGGGTGGGCGCCTCATTGAGGAAATTTTATATTTTATTAAAGTCAAAAAATTGAAGCTTGAAGAGGGATGCCAACTTTATGAAGAGGAGAAATAAAATAAAGTAAAAGATGAGGCTTTTGAAAAAGGACGCCATCTTGAAGGGAGACTTGGTCAAGTCAAAACCCTAAAAGCATCTTGGGGAGTGGGGCACACCTTCTGGAAGCTTCTAGAGGTGTCTTCTCAAAATTATAAAAGGGAGCCTTGGGTCTTCATTTGAGTATCCGATATCTTGAGTATTGTTATGCTGCCGAAATGGTTGCTGGACTGCTTCGAGGAATGAATGCCTCCTAGCCTTGGCTCGACTTTGTGCTTGAGAGATAGCACCTAGTGGAGAAGTTTGCTTATTGTTGAGAGATTTTGTAGTGAGGTTTGCATTGTAGCTTGAGTTTTGCTTTGTAGTTCAGTTTATTGCATTTCATATCAAAAATTGGAGTTGCTGATATCATGGCTAATCTGTAGTTTTATTCATATCTTTGAAAATAAAAATATTTTGGTTCTGGGTATTGCATATTCCTGTCTAACCTCTTGGGGCGCCCCTTTATGCAAGTTTGCAGATTTTTCTGAGGTTTCTGTGATTTTTCCTACAGCAAGTCACCCCTCTTAGGGCCGTACCATCTGTGGGGCTGCATTGGAATGCGTGTTAAAATAATATCAAAGCTTTTGAGTGGGTTCTTTGTTGTAACTTGGGCGCCATCATCTTAGGGAGCTTTTGCATTTGATTTGGTGTCTTTTGGATGAGTATAGTGTGAGATACAAGCATTTTAGTAGGGTTCTATGTTGCTGGTTCAGTAATTTCAGTCCATGCCCAGTTATATCAGTTTGCATAATATCAGTCATTTGAGTTGGGTAGTGGTGAGAAGTCACTGTGAGCATCTAGGAGACATTATACTTCAGTACAACAGTGATAGACTTTCTTATTCTATGTGGTTGACAGGTATTCTCTAATTATTGTAAGTTGAACAGCATTCTAACTTCTGCTCTTTCATTTATTGTATTTCCCACTGGATAAGTGGAAGAGGCTGGCTTGCCGCCTACTTTACATTCTGAAGTTGCATTTGTATTTCTTTATATCTCCGCCATATGGTCGCCTCATTTCCATTATGGATTGGGTAGCACATACTTGATGTTGAGTTAATTTCAGTTGCAGTTTGATTTAATGTACTGACGATCCTCTTGCCATATGACAGCCTCTCTCTTGTTGAGATTGAGTGTGCATTCTTGGCAACAAGTTAATTGTAACTGCTGGTTTGATTGAACTAACCCTAACAGGTGTTTTCTGCATTGTTGTGTACTTGGCAAAATTTGAAAAAATTGGTTCGGGATATTTCAGAAATGCAAGAAATGTAAGACGTCCAACCCCATTACCTTGGGGCAACAACATCGGACCGTTGGCCTTTGCAGGACACCATGAACTGCCCAAGGGATCACGAAAGCATTTTCCTCAATTTCATGATGATGGTTCTCGACACCTTGATGAACACATCTCAGTATTCATAGCGGCTTTCTCCGTTTTGCATGTTTCACATGAATACATCGCCGTCTATCTCTTTGTAGAGACTCTGGAGAACAACGCTGCAGACTGGTTCAATCATCTTGAACCAGGCATTATTACTAGCTGGGTAGTCATGAACGGAAGATTCTTGGTGAGATTCAAGCATGCTGAGGATAGTCATGAATTATTTGCACAACTCTCAAACTGAAAGATGGAGCCTACTGAACTGATGAGGGAGTTCGTAGCAAGGTTTAACCGCCTTGTCACACCTCTTTCCCATACTCTCAATCCATCTAATGAGATTTTGATGAGTAGCTTCATCAATGCACTACCGTTAGAAATAGCTTTTCCTTGAAGGTGGGCCAAGGAGTAGATCTACAGCTTACACAAGAAGAAGGTATCAAGCTTGAAGATAATATGATCACGACGGGAAAGATGAAGAATGATTCAATCAGACTGCTTTTTGAAGTGTCTGCTGATCCACTGCTACGGAAGGTAGCCAATGAGGTGACTATCCTCAAAAGACAGTCACCCACTCAAGGGCAGCCAACACTGCCTACACCACCACCATATGAACCTCAGCAACCATACCAGCTGAAGAGAATAACTTCCGACCATTCAACAATTACAAGCCAAGGTTTCCACAAGGAGAACCAAGACAATCGGTTGATGGTGAGAAGGCTACAGTCTATTGCACTTTCCATGATTCTGATGCACACACCGGGGCCACATGTCCGGAAAATCAAAGAATGAATCAGCCCATGGGATTTGCTGATGCTGTTCCAAGTACAAGTTTCGTACCTTCACCAACAACAAATGTTTTCTCACCACAGACAGACAACTTTGATGGCGACTCGCAATGGGATACTTTGACAGAGAACTTGTTAATGAACAAGAAGAAGAAGAATACCGCCAATTCTCTCTTGTGGTCAATCATGAGAACATCTCATCGCCTGTGTTTACACGTGTTCAACACTTCAAAGTACAAAAAGAAGAAGAGGAAAAGCGGAACACAAATGAAAAGGGAAAGGAAGTGCCTTCCACTTCCAATCCCAAGTCTTCACAAGAGAATACCGTACCGGTTGCTCAAGAACCCTCTTGAGCAAATTGCGACATTGTTTCTTCCATGATGAAGACAAAGGTACGGATCTCACAATTGGAGTATCTTCAGGATCATCTAGAGCAATTGGAGAGAATCGTTAAGGTTGTAAAGAAAAAGGCTGCAATCCAGCCTACATTGCTAGAGTCATCTGTGCCAGCAGAAGACAAATCTAAACCATTCTATATATCTTTGTATATAGGAGGTTTTAAACTCAGCAATTGTATCATAGATAGCGGAGCTTTAGACAACGTTATGCCTTTGTAGATCATGAATGCGTTGTGACTTTTGTGCACCAAAACTCATGAAAAGTGTTATTCAATTGAGTCAAAGCTAGTGCCATTGGTTGGCCAATTGAAAGATGCACAAGTAAGGCTAGTGTCTTGTCCTAAAAAGAAGATTATAATGACTATCTTGGTAGCTGACATTCCAACCAGTTACGAGATGTTACTTAGTAGAGCTTCTGCAATGTCCTCAGAGGCGAACTTTAGTTGGATTGGTCGTTCATGACAATCCCATTGAAGAATGGTAGTTTCAAATTGGAACCAGAGGCCAAGTCAAGGTTTACAGTGGTAAAGTCCCAGGACCCCAGGGCACAAGTGTTATATCAAGACACGGGTTTGGGCACATATGCTATGATGTCTGAAGTAACTGAAGACAGTTAGAAGTTTGCACTTTCCGCGACTACATCATATGAAGAATGAAAAGTGTGGACGATGTAGTTTGACGACAGTTGCTCAACATTAGGCTCAGGAGTGGGAGTTGTGATCACTTCTCCCGAAGGTCGTCTATATCCGTTTGCATACTGATTGGAATTTGAATGCACCAATAATACGGCGGAATACAAGGCGCTTTTATTAGGTCTCAAGAATGCAAAGGGTACGGGGATCAAGTTACTTACAGTCGAAGGAGATGTAGAGTTGATTGTGAAACAGATCTGAAATATGCCTACCAATTTTTTCTTTGAATTCCCACAACACAAACCAACACTACGCCAAATGTTTAGTGTTAGCTTTCCAAAAATGATAAGCAACTTAAATACACTCAACGCCAAGAATGTTCACCAATATCCTTCAAAAGGTGAGGTGATAGCATATGGTGGAGTAAACTGAACAATAACTTGAAAGAGAAGTTACAACTGAATGAAACTAGGCGGTGAACCAGCCATGAAAGATTTCCACACTTCCACTTATTCAGTGGGGGGAAAGATTACAAAATAAACAATTCATCCTTTGCGGCAGGCATCCACTCATCGGTGGGAATTCTCCACTTTCCAGTGGGTAATAAATGAAAGATTAGAATGTTCTTTTTCGACACTAGCGGTAAACCATCTAGGGGTTACAAATATGAGAGATTAATATATAAAATTTGCAGCTAACTAATGGACTGAAACAATACTACTGTTTACAGTCTTACGATGAAAACAACTGCAATTTTACAAGAGAATTACAATAACTTCAAAGCTCAATGAAAATAGATGATCTCCCACTCAAGAATCTCTCAATTATTGAAGTTATGAACTGAAATCAAATACTGAAACAATTCTGATATAAAATCTGCCAACTGAGTTTTAGAACCAGCAATCAACAACATATCAAAAAGGACGAATCTCTTACCATACTTCAAAAACTCATACCATACTGAAAGGTCTTCACATCAAGAGCTAGGCGACCTTGAAACTATCCTTTTTCAAGCCTCAAACTCAGCAAAAGCTCTCAACACGAATTCCAAGGCAATAAATGAATGGTATGGCCCTAGGAGAGGGTCGACCTTACTCAAAAAAATCAACCACTTCATCATAAATTCTGATCTTGCACCAAAAGGGATGCCTCAAGCATACAAATGGAAAGAATCAATATCCATGTGCAAATAAAAATCACCCTTAAAAGTGTATTGAAATTCGCCTTGTAGCCACTGATGAACCAGCAAACATAGAATCTGATAATTAACATCAAATCTCCAACAATGAAGTTCAATATGCACTTCTGGATGAAGCACACTCTCAATCAGCCATCTAGGGAGCCATAGTTTTAGGCCCGAAGAATGGAGTAGAATTGCTAAGCTTCCCCTTAGCCGGGTTCTGAATTCAATTCAGCAGCATTTCGACATCATAAACCAAAAGATACCAAATGAGAGAGCAAAGGACTTCTTTTATAAGTTCTGAGGTGACTCTTTAGCTTCTCCAAATGGGACACCCTTTCTTGATTTAAAAATATTTAATTTTTAAATTCACTTTTTCTCCTCTGCAAATAGGCGTCCATATCACCTTGGCAAATATATTAAAACATTTAAATGTTTAATTCCTTTATGAGGGCGTCCTAACTCAAGAGTAATCAACCTTAGAAATATTAAATGAATAACTTGATGAAGCATCCATCCTCAAAATTTCCCATTTTAAAACAACTTAAGTCATTGTGCTAGGCCGAGGGGTCATTTACACATTAGAATAATTAAATGATTTAAATAAATCATTTATTCAAAAATGCACCTCAGAAAGCCAAATTCAAGAATACTCAACTGCTTTGCTCAAAGTGGAAAGCTTACTATGTTGTTGCCAACCGAAGTACTGCTAATAATAGAACTTACTAAAAACAGTAAATTCTGGAAAGTTGCTCAATTCACTTTGCATGTTATACCACTGCTAAGCTCTCTGAAAACCCAGAAAGAAACCGCAAACCGAATCTTGAAACTCCAATGTACTGGCTAAAAATAGCAAGTTTTGGAAAATGTTGCCAGATGGAGATGTATGTCACACCATTCCAAAGCTCTCCAAAAACCCAGAAAACTCCACCAGACATGCATAAGAAATTCTTACATGCAAACCTACAAAAATGCTTCAGAACCCCAATGAGATAGGAAACCCTAATTTTACCCCTGACGAGCCTATAGGCTTCTGGAAATAAGCTATCAGTCACCAAAGGGCGTATAGCTAAAATGGGGACATTACAAGATCAAAGATCATTTCTAGGTCAGAAATACTTGCCTTTGATCCTACAGACAGAGGGTGTGGAATGCCATTGACTGGTTTGATACGTTCGACATTAAATATATTCCATGTTCAGATAATAGCAGAGTCAATGTCCTCGCAGTGTCTACTGCTCTTTTCATGCCACAATCTAACTTTCGTCAGAATACATTTGCTATTGAGCTGATCTACAGGCCGACTGTTCCAGATAATTTAGACAACTGGTAAGTCTTTGATGACGATGATGACATTGCAAAATTTCTCGTCATGGGAGACAACTACAAAGAGTTGTTCTTTGAAGGAAGTACTACTTTTAAAGAATCACTCACAGAAGATTCCAAAGCCACAGATTCTGGGATCATACAACTGAAAGGAAATCTAATTCCCAAGGGTCTGGTGTCTTTAGAGAATATTTTTGACCGGCATGACCAATACATTCAAGATCGGAGGATGTCAGGTGTTAATACTTCTGTTGAGCATTACCAAGTAAACATTGAAGAGCACAAAAAATTTACTGAGAGGGGGAGGGGGTTGAATCAGTAAATCTATACAAACTTTTACCTTCTTAACTTTTCAACAAACTTAAACTTTTATCAACATCAACTTCTGATATGAATCAATGAAAGCAAGTTGACACCATTTTATTGAATTGAATAAATGATCTTACAAACGGAAGTAGGCACCAACCTACTTGATTTACAAATGAGATGATTTTGTAGGCTACAACCTACAAGGAACACCCAATCCTTTACAATTTTAGTAGGCACCAACCTACAAGGAGCACCAACCCCTAATGCAAGGCACCAAACCTTGACTTGATGGATGAAGTAAATGTCTTCAATCAGATCTGCACTCTCCCAATCCGCCAATCTGCCTTTGTGATGAAGAATCTCTCACTCAGCCCACACAAGAAGATGGGTTTTTGATATAGACCACTTTGAACTTCACAACCACACCTTGCAACAATGACTTGGATATCAATTATGTATGCTTCTCAAAAGTTGCATCTTTCTTATGAGAGGATACGTTTATTTGTGCACCCCTTGAAGATCTGACTTTTAACAAGATTTGTTCATCTTTTTATTAATTATTTTCCCTTAAAGATGTTTTTATTTAGCAACTTTTAATTTGTGCTAATTCAGAAAACTTATTCGCACCTTCAAAAAACTCTTTACTTAATTCGTGCCCCTTCAGAAAACTTAATCGCACCTTCAGAAATCTCTTTACTTAATTTGTGCCACTTCAGAAAGCACGTTTATTTGTGAAACTTGATCAGACGCACTAAGCAATAGACATATTTTAGTAAATAAATCGCCTCACATAGATGAGTCGCGTCCTTTTAGAAGGTAAACCAACTTAAATTCCAGTCGTATCTTTGTATAATGATGCCCTTTTAGAAGACGCGTATCTCTGATCAATAGAGACGTGGCAGTTCTTAACTTCCTTCTTTTAAAAAGCATGTTATCTTTTAATACACATTTGTTATCTTTCTTGTTATCTTAATACTGCCGTATCTGTGTGTTTCGGGCTGTAGCTATCTACACTATTTAGATTTCAATCTGTAGATATTGTAATATGCTATCTACACTTTTATCTCTTTAATCATTGACTGCTGCAAATCATAATCGCTTCAAACATCAATAATGTTGTCCATTAGATTACCGACACTCCTACAAATCTCCTTTGACTTGGTCGAGCCTTGGATTGAGCGTATAAAATGAGTTGCCAATTCAATCTTCTGTGACGTATTACATCCATCGATTATTATCATGTATGTCAAATATTTTATAGTTCGCCCAAATATGTTCTGCAGATATCGCTTCATTCCTGATATTATATTATGGAGTCCTCTGTAGATATCGCTGACTAGGCATAGTTCTTTTAAATCTTCGACATTCATATTTTACTATGGAGTCATCTGTAGATAACGCTGACTGGGCATAGCTCTTTTAAATCTTCTTACTGCTGCTTTTGACTTTAAACCATACAAGTCTGCAGATTGATCTAGTTGCCCTTCATCTTTAGATTAAATCGATTTCTTCAAAGGTGTTATGATTTTGCTCAAACTGTTAGATACTCATTACTTTCACTAATTCTTGAAGAACTCCGATTGGATAATTGGCCAGTGAAGTTCAATCCATACTAACTAATCTGATTGATGAATCTGAATATTAACCAATCTGAATCTGATTAAGCTTCTGAGCTTTATCCCTTGCAGCTGACTTGAATCAATTAGATGTGATCTTTTAATTATTCTTTTCATTAAACACCCATAACTTCAGCAATCAACCATGCTCATGTTATGCTTATGTTTGATCTGATTTCCTTTACCTAGTTTCCTTTTTATGCTTCTTATAAATCTTCCTTCAACTTTCCTTTAATAACCTTTCTCATTAATGAATCTGCAGTTGTCCCTGTTATTCCTAATCATATCTTTGACATCAATGACAACATTTCCAACAAACATTGGCACTGAAGACAAGCCTCGGTTTGTCAATTTGGGCAAATGTTGCATTCCAGAAGAAGCTGAGAAGTTTACCGCCTTGTTTAGATAGTACAAGGATGTATTTGCCTTGTCTTACAAAGATTTGAAGGTCTTCACACCCGTAGAATTGTCACATACAATTCCTCTAAAGTCTAATGTCAAGCCTTTCAGGCAAAAGCAGAGACATTATAATCTGCGAATCCAAGATACTATCTACGCAGAGATTCAGAAGATGTTGGACTAGAAGATAATTTTTCCAATTCATCACTCCGCCTGGGTGTCTAACATAGTTCCTGTGCGCAAAAATAATGGTGAGATCAGAATTTGCGTGGATTTTAGGAATTTGAATCAATCGTCCTTAAAGGACAATTACCACTTACCAATCATGGAGCATACCTTAAATACAGTCACCGGTTCGGAGATGCTATCACTTCTTGGTGGTTTTTCAGGGTACAATTAGATTGCAGTGGCAGAGGAGGATTAGATCAAGACAACTTTCACCACGTTGTGGGGAACGTTTGCTTATGAGAGGATGCCTTTTGGCCTTATCAATGCCGGTGCGACTTTTCAGAGAGCCATGGATTTGGCTTTTGGGGATCTCAGGGACAAGATAATAGTCGTGTACCTTGATGACTTAACCGTTTTCTCAGATAAACAAGAAGACCACTTTTCACACCTCGTGAAAATGTTTGAAAGATGTAGGTATCCTAAGATCTCATTGAATCCAAAGAAGACTATCTTTGTTGTGATGGAGGGCAAGTTACTTGGCCACATCGTTTCCAAAGAGGGGACTAGAATAGACTCGAATCGGATGGAATCAATTAAAAACCTATCTCTTCCAAACAACAAAACACAAGTGCACTCCTTTTTCGGTAAAGTCAACTTTATCAAGAGGTTTGCACCAAATTTTTCGGAGTTGACGAAGGAGATCTCAGCCATGATGAAAAAGACGTCCACTTTCATATGGACAGAAGAATGCAAGTAGGCCTTTATCAAAATCAAAGAAGCTATTGCTAATGCACTAGTGTTGGTTTAGAATGATTTTATCTTGTATTGTTATGCGTCGGAACACACACTATCTGCTATATTGACTTAGAAGCTCAGTGAAGAAGGAGAATCTCCAATTGCTTCCATGAGCGCCAGTTTCAAGGATAGTGAATTGCACTATTCTCAAATTGAGAAGAATGCATATGCTGTTGTCAGAGCTGTCAAGGATTTCAGTTTCTATATTTTGAATTCTCATACAAAGGTGTTTGTCACCGATCCAATAGTGAAAAGTGTGCTAACTCAACAGGAGATGGGCACAAAAAGAGGAAACTGGATTGCAAAAGTTCAAGAATATGATCTGGAGATCAAGCTGACCAAGCTCATCCGTGGGCAAGGTCTTTGTCGATATTTGGCTGAAGATGGAAATCAAAAGTGTCAGAGCAATGGTGGAATTGAACCTAAACCAAAAATGAAAGAGGACCTTCCTTTGGTCCTATTTTTTGATTCTGCAGAGGAATGGTACACAACTTTGTGGTATTATTCAACTTATGGAGAATGTCCATGTCACATGGACAAATAGCAAAAGAGAACATTGAAGCTGAAAGCACAGAACTTTGTGCTTATAAATAACGTTTTGTACAAGTATGGCCTTGACGGAGCGTTCCTATTCTGCGTCTGGAGGAACCAGCAACAAAGATTGTTGGAAGCTTTTCACAGTCAAGCATGCGGAGGACACTTTTCATCGAGGGTCATTGCATTTAAAATCCTGCGAGCACAATTCTATTGGCCAACTATGTTTCGCGACGCATATGAATAGGTGTATGGGTGTCAGATGTGTCAACAATTTGCTGGCAAAGTCAGATTGGCATCTCTTCCACTCAGGCCAGTGATTATTGATGCTCCATTTCAGCAATGGGGTATGGATTTTGTAGGTCCTATTAACCCACGTTCTAGAAAGGGGCATGCTTATGTCCTTACAGCAACAGATTATTTTACAAAATGGGTTGAGGCGGTTCCTACCAAATGAGCTACTTTTGAAGTTGTTTGCGACTTTCTGAAAGAAAACATCATTTCGCGCTTCGGGGTGCCTCATAAAATTGTGATTGATAATGCAACATGTTTCTCGTTAGAGGAGCTACTGGAGTTTTGTTTTGATCACAGCATCATGTTGTCACACGCATTAGATTATTACACTTAGGGTAATGGACAAGCCGAGTCGTCAAATAAGAACATAGTCACAAGCCTGCGGAAGTTGGTTGACTCAAATCAGCGGGCTTGGCACAAAAAGTTATATGATGCTCTTTGGGCGAATATAATCACTCCCAAAAGAGCCATCGACACCTAGCCTTTTACACTTTTGTATGGTACAGAAGCAGTTCTTCCCATCACACTGGAGCTGTCTGCCTTACAGCTGGCGTTTGTAGTGGAGGATGAAGAATACAAAGATCCAATGGAAAAGAGGATGTTGTACTTGATGAAACTTGAAGAGGAAAGGGTGGATGTCGTCAATAGAATTACTCAGCATCAAGAGCGAGCGAGGAAGATTTTTGACAAGAAGGCTCGTCAAAGAGACCTCAAGATCGAAGATCAAGTCTTGTTATGGGACAAAAGGCATGAGCCTAAAGGAATGCACGACAAGTTCGATTCCTTGTGGATAGGGCGCTTCTAGATCCATGAGTTTGCTGGAGAGAACACATACATTCTTTTGCATCAGGATGGTAGGCTCCTCCCGCTGCCATACAATGGGCAATATCTCAAACACTTCAACCCTCTGGGGGAGGAGTGAAATTTTTGTATATAATTTACTTTATGCTTTATCGTTATGTCGTTATGTGTTTCCCTGTTCAGTGAAGTTTTGTCATGTTTTAGGTGATTCTAGGTAGTCTTGTTTTAGGTGATTTTTAGGAAAGTTAAAGTATTAGGTGATTAGGGAAAGTCTTGACTCCATATGCCCAACTGATAAGTAATTGGCCTACAAAAACACAGAGAATCTTGGTTCTCCTATGCCGTAAGTATCCGACATGGTCACCAGAGGGAGCCTAATGTTGCACCCAAACCAAATTTTTTGCTTCATTAAGGCATTTTGCTTAAAATAGTCTAAACCTTATTAAAATGATGTCAGAAGTCAGTTTTTGGGAAAATCAAGTATGGGATTTTAGTCAGTTTGATGTCAAGAAGATATTGGTGAAATTTGAAAAAATTGAAAATTAGGGTTTCTTGACCCTTATTTTTAGGTCAAAAACCCTAAAAATTGAAACTTGTCAGAATTGATTGAAAATTGTTTTGATTGGTTTATTTCACTTCACGATTACAATGGTGAAGTCAGATTCAATTAAAAGTCAGTTTAAGTCTGGTGGGTAGTTTTCACTTTTTTAGGTGGAAAGTTAGGAGCTTTGAGGTCATCAATGGCAGATGGCTAGAGACTAGGTGTCGAAATCTAAGCCTAAAATGCTCAAATGAAGAATCTATGGTGAGACATATTCAAAATGATGCTTCGTCTCGGAGGGGATTTTTTGTTGAGGTGAACATCATCGAAATTTTTCTAACTCTGGAGCAAAAGAGCCCCTGCTAGCCAGGGGCACCCTAGATTTCAGAGGCCTAGATTTCGTTTTTAGGATTTGTCACTTCCAAGAAGACTTCTCTAGAATACTATCAGCATCGCGATGAGTCTACCAGCTAGTTTGGAAGATCTGTTTAGCACTTGATACGAGAGATTGAATGTGAAATGAGGGAGATGAAAAAATGACAACACTGGAAGGAAGAGCGCACCTCCTAGCCAGGGGCGCCCATCTTTTTGAGGGACCAGATGAAGGTTTCTGACTAAATGATACCTAGAATGTTTGTCTCAGACTTGATTAGGCTTTGCAACGAATCTGTCAGCGGGTTGATCTAAGTTGCTGAACTGCCGGAATCGGGAGTCAAACATAAGGTCTAATCATGGTCAAAAATGTCAGAGAACAACAAAAGCGCCCATAGAGGCCAAGGGTGCCCAAAGTTTTCAAGCCTCAAATACAGTCTTTTTGGTGATCTCAGGTATTCATCCTATCCGTGATGCTTCTAGCTTTCGATTGCATACCTCAGCTAGGTTAGAGGACTAGTCAGTAGCCTGCAACCGGGGATTAAGTGTGGATTCAGTCCAAAATGGCTAAGTCTGGGAACAAAAGCGCCCCTGGAGGCTAGGGGCGCCCTTAATTTTAACCTAGCATATGATGATTTTTGGAAAAGTGCTCTCCAAGAGCTCTTATGTAGAATGGAGCCAACTTCGCAGTGAGCCTGTTAGTTATTTCTGAAGTTTTGCCAAATGCTGGAGGATGCCAGATGAAGGGAGGTCAAAATCACCTTCAAAATGATGAAAATTCACTACGTTTGAAGCCAAAAGCACCCTGAATTTTGAAGCCTTAGATCTCAGAATCAGGGTTTGCAGCCTCAAGGAGTTTTTTGTCAGTTTTGATCCTGCTCTTGAATGAAATTGTCAGCCAGTCTTCTGGACACATTAGTCAATCAAAATCAGTGGTCGAACATGGGCTCCAGTCAGGTTTGTAAAATGAAATTTTCAAGAAAATTTCTAACTCTGGAAAAGTGATGACTAAAGTCAAAGTTTGACTTTTTCACTCAAGTACATGAAGTGCGCTATAATGGTGGAGATTGTGAACTGAATTTAAATATTATTTAATCTTTAGTTGGTCGACCCTCAGTTGAACTTATTTTTTGCTCGCAAAAGGAGACTTATTTTTGTATGTACAGTTAACTGAATTTGGTTGAATCAGAGGTGGCGCCCTATTTAGGGTGAATTTCTCAATCAATTAACTGAGTTTGGGGATCCAATCAAAAGGTGCCATACATTTTAGAGGTCCAATCAGGGTGGCACCTAAATTTACCATATTTGACTTCTCAAGACTTAAATTAATTTATTTAAGTCATATTGGCATCCATTATTCTCATAACAGGTGCAAGCAAACACGATTTTCTTGAGCAAACGAAGATTTGTAGGTTCTTCGAGCAATATTTTTCAATGTTCTTCATGGTGCCAGGTCCAGATTGTTCAGAAGATACATTTTCCAGACTTCATTTTTCGAGTGCATGTAGACTCCATCAAATCTAGTTCAAGCATAGGTGACTTTTTTAGAGGCAGAGTAATAACTTCTATTTTCTATCTCTAAAATTGTTCTATTCTTGTCTTAGGTTTTCTCTTGCATGTCAAAATAAACGACATAATTTTTAGAATCTGATCATCTGGGTTCACATATTTCAGCGTCAGCAGCAAAACCCATGTCTTAGATTTTTTCGAGGAAATTGCCTTGTTGGTTCCATTTTGGAAGCACTGCATTTTTTTCAAAAGATTCCTTTGCATGGGGACCAAAAACACACTTTTTCCAAAATCAAATCAATTGGGTTGGCTTAGAATTCCATTACCTACAAACCCATATGCTAGTTTTTCTCGAGGGAAATTTCCCCCGAAAACCCTAAAACCCCTAGGATTCTCGACTGAAAAGCCTTTGCATGCCTTGCTAAAACTCATCTTTTTGAATTTTTGACCATTTGGGTTTTGCTTAGAATTTAATTCTCTTCAAAACCAACATTTTAGAAAAATTTCGAAATTTTTTCCTGCAACTATCTATATTTAGCATCTAGAGCTTTTTTTAGCTTTTTCTGAATGTTGTCCGAACATATCTGACTTTATAGTCAAAAATCCCAATTTTCAAAATGCAATTCAACCCTATAGATTACAAGGCCAAATCGGTCTTGGTACATGACAGTTTGAAAACCTCGGACATAGACTTGGGTTATGTCTATGCAGTGGTTGTAAGCCGTAGTTGTCTTTACTTTTGTTGTAGTCGGCTGTAGTCGGCCGTAGCATAGTTTGGTTATGTTAATAAGATTATAGTTAGTGGGAATAATAAATGTAATAAATATCAAGTGTATTCGGGTAACTAAGTCCCGATTAGTGGTAACAGGTTGTTATGAAATGTCACGACGGTTGGTTGCTCAACCACCACCGAGCGTTATATATACTCAGTTTATGTAGTCGGGAACATGTTATGGTGATCTTGGTTGATAGTATTGTTGATATTCCTATGATTGTACATGGTTATAATTTTTGGAAATGAACAGAGGCATCTCTTATTCCAAGCATTAATGTTTTCCAATCTGTTCTATTCCATGTTCTGCATGTAGTCTAGTTTACTTCCGTAGTACGTAGTACGTTGAATTACACCCATTGAAGTAAACATTTGGCGCCGTTGCCTGAGCGGACTAGGGAATCACTCGTCATGGCAGCATAATGGGTCGTCCGGCGGAAGAGCTTGTGGATGCTAATGAAGAAAGGGAAGACCTATTGATTGAAGATTTGATAAATTTGTGGAAGATATCACTAAGAGACCACGTACGAAGAGAATCCCGCATGCGGGAAATCCCTGAGGGCTTTATCTAGTGAACGACGAGGTGAATCACCTCCTGAATCGTATGCCCAAATTGCTAGCCCGTCATTGTATCATCCTACAAGACCTTCGAGAGGAAGAGGATTGGGAACACCAAAGGCAACAAATATTGCAGCGGTACGAAGAGCGACCAAATGAGAAGAGGAAGAAAGAGACACTAGCCGGAGACGTACGTCCGGTAACCAACAATGATCGCCTGAACAATTTTTAATGCCC
This sequence comes from Sequoia sempervirens, assembly GCA_007258455.2. Classification (NCBI taxonomy): domain Eukaryota; kingdom Viridiplantae; phylum Streptophyta; class Pinopsida; order Cupressales; family Cupressaceae; genus Sequoia; species Sequoia sempervirens. The sequence goes on along the minus strand of VDFB02000012.1, from coordinate 9,372,648 downwards.
CTAAGGCCAAACAAAGACAAGAACCGAGTACCTAGCGGGCACGAGACTCAAGAGGAAAAGGTTCGGCGATCACTCAAGCTGCAAGAACAAGAAAACCGACGGAGAAGACTAAAGCAAGTTGGTAAGGAATTTGATAAGGATCTAATTGAAATAAACTAGAGTATTAAAAGAACACATGAGAATCTGAAGAGAATAGACACATCCATTGGAAGAGCACATCAAAGTCTGGTTGAAGGGAGGGACGAAGGACCCTTTGGCACTCTGTACGTAGGAAGGTATAATATTTGTGAAAATGAAGATGAATTAAGTGAAGAACTTGATAGTAGCATCAGATGTTGTTGGGAGTTGTCCTTATCGGACGAGGACGAATAGTTGACGAGTGGAAGATTTGAGCCCAGTACCCCAAGGCGGAGAGAGTACCGAAGGGAACCCCAGGCGACTTAAGGTGTCAAGGATTGTAACGAAAGACGTGGGAGTGACTCGTACGTGGCCGAGAGTGCAAGTGACGCACCAAAACGTAGCGGGGAAGCTAGTCTAATCGGGTCCAATACACAAGGAGGACGGTGGGGAAAGATGGTGACTCCAGAGCAGCAGAAGCGGCCAAAGTTTATGGGGAATGGGTCAGAAGATCCAGTACGACATTGTAAAACATGTGAAACTATTTGGATAGCAAGCGAACAGGATGATCCGGATTAGTGGCTGAAAGCATTTCCGGCGACACTCAGAGATAGTGCCATCGACTGGTACTTGGAATTGGACCAAGTACACAAAACTACATGGAGATTATTGAAGCAAGCATTCCAGGAGGAGTTCAAACTCCTAAGGGATGATAGCAAGATTGTTGTGGAAATATACAATACCAAGCAGGAAAAGCACGAGAGCGTGCGGACCTACAATCGGAAATTGAAAGATTTGATAGGGAAACTTGAGTCACAGCCGGTGGATGGCCTAAAGAAGAGGTGGTTTATTGAGGGATTGCTTCCCTCGCTTAGAATAAAAATGAAGGTGGTACCTCCATCCTCATACACTGAAGCATATAACCGTGTGATGGACAACGAAAGCGAGAACAAGACATCCTCTAGAGGGAAGAAGAAAGATGACAGAGAAAGTGCGGAGGAGAGTGAAGACGAATCAACAACCGTACAAGCTCTCCGTCGTGATATGTTACGGATGATAAAAGAACTGAAGGCCGACAAAGAAGGGTCCAAGGAGGCGAATGAACTATGGTGTACCACATGCAAGATAGAAGGTCATACAAAGGTGAATTGCTCGAAAAAACTGTTTTGTGACATCTGCCAAGTTATAGGACGCTCCGTCAAGGAGTGCCCGTACAACTTAAAAACACGGAGTTCGCAAGTGTTCTTCACACAAGGAGAACAATTGACACCTCCAACAACACTGCCGAAACTCCAGAGCAACAATGCATCCCCTGGTGGCTGTCATAACAATTCGAGGAATAGTACGCCAAGAAGCAAAATTCAGTACGACAGCAAAGGAGACCCATGATCCAGTGCCAAAAATGCAATTAATGGGGTCACTTTGCGAGGGACTCCTAGAGCAGTCAAGGTACCAGGGGAAAGCTATGCAAATGGTGTGGACCGGGAGATCACGAGGACACAAACCGACCGAAGCAGAAAGGCATCAACATGTTGGAGATAGCGGATGAAGAAGTTCTGGCAATTACAAGGGTACAGTCGAAGAAGGCCAATTATCTGGACCCTTGTACGGAGAAAGACTCCGAGAAGCCAAGGTGGAAGTGTAAGAGGCAATGGGGAATGAACGAAGAACTTCTAGAGCGACGAGTATGTCGTTGTAGACGGAGTCCGAGAATAACATAGTACGACAGGTGCTTCACACAACCGTATCAATTATGGTAACATACCTTCTGCAAACGATGCCTCGACTAAGGGTAGCACTCACAAACGTCATTGGAGACAATATTCAGAAGGGTTTGATGGAAAGCACGACAAAATCGGTAGGAGAAGCCATGGATCCAATGCTACTCGCAGTAAGTGTTGGGAGGAAGCCGACTGTCGTATAGGTGGAAATCATGGGGATGAAACTCTCCAACACCATCATCGACGGAGGCTCGGGAGTGAACGTACTGCGAAAGGAGACATGGAAGTGTTTGGGTAAGCCAACCCTCTGGCCCCCGACATTCCACTTGGTAGGAGCAGAACAATATGGCATGAAACCTCTCGGTACACTAACAACGCAAAAGGTTTTGATCTGCACACAACAATTCTTATTAAATTTCGTCATCATCCCATTGGAGAAAAAGGCGTACGATGCACTATTGGGACGAGGATGGCTGATTGCTGCCAAGGCAAACCACAATTGGAAGAGGAATACACTCTCGATCGAGAGTCATGGGAAGAAGTATACTATTGATCTGAAGAACCAGGCGGTCAGTGAAGAATTGGCATCTTCCGGATTTGAATCGGGTGGAGAATTGTATGTTGATGAAGAAACAAAGAAAAATGGAGCCGAATGAGGAAGGTGTGCTGGAGATTGGAAGTTGCTCGGAGGATGAGACTAGTTTGCTGAACGGTTTATTTCACTGGCATATGGAAGATTATGAAGTCTTCCACCCTGATTGCAACATGCTACAGATCAAAGAAGGGGTAGAGGAAGAAGATAAGGGCTCGACCAGTAAGACATTTCCTGCAGAATACGACGAGTATAAGGAAGGTGTGGTAGAATTGGACGAGATGCCAGCACACAAGTTCGAACTAGATAAACTCATCAAGTACAAGGAACCAACGCTGAAGAAGGTAAACCTCGATGAGCCAGAAAAATCGAAGGAGATTCTTGTTGGTGATAATTGGGACCCCGTACTGAAGACAACATTCAAAATGTTTATGGAAAATAAGGATGCCTTCGCCTGGACGTATAAGGATCTGAAGGGCATACCTCCCGAGTTGTGTGTGCAAAGGATCCCTCTCGTACCAAGAGCACAACCCGTACGGAAGAGACCCTATTGAATGAATAAAAATTATGCTGCCGAGGTGCAAGAGGAAATTGAGAAGATGTTGGAAGCGGGCATCATTTTCAAAGTGGAGGTTAGCTAGTGGGTGTCACTGATTGTCATCACCTTGAAGAAAGAAACGGAGGAGATCAGGATATGTGTCGACTTTCGGAGTTTGAATACGGTGACCATCAAAGACTCGTTTCCTATCCCCTTCACCGACACAATCCTTGAAGAGGTTGCCGGACATGAAATGTACTCATTCTTGGACGGGTTTTTAGGCTACAACCAAATCAGTATATCGGAGGAAGAGAAGTTGAAGACTACTTTCGTGGTTGAGGACGGGGTGTATGCATACAACCGGATGCCGTTTGGATTGTGTAATGCGCTAGCCACGTTCTAGACGATAATACTTCACATTTTTGATAGAATGTCTGTAGGTAACTTCAAAGCCTTCCTCGATGACTGGTCGATTTACAATGACAAAGAAAAGCATGGAGAGGTGTAGAGCAGCCCGCCTCACATGGAATCCTCGGAAATGTAGATTCATGGTGCCATAGGGAAAGTTATTGGGACATATTGTGTGCAAGGCTGGATTGAAAACTGACCCCCACAAGGTGAGAGTGATTGTGCAGATGGAGGCTTTAGAGAATGTCACCGGTGTGAAGTCCTTCCTTAGGAATGTAGGGTACTACTGGAGGTTTATCAAAATTTTTTCGCAAGTGTTGTATCCTCTCGACCTACTGACGAGGAAGGGACAACCCTTCATATGGGCAGAAGAGGAAGAGAAGGCATTCAGTGAATTGAAGGACCGGTTGATCAGTTCACCCATATTGGCATATCTGGATTGGAATAAGGAGTTTCACGTACATGTGGATGCCTCCAATTTTTCCATCAGAGCGACAATGGCACAAGTGGGAGCACATGGGTCGGACCACCCAGTATTCTTTGTGAGTCGGCTACTTTCCAAAGCAGAGAGAAACTATAACACCACTGAATGCGAAGCACTGGGAATGGTTTACTCCTTACAAAAATTTAGGCATTATTTGCTAGCTATGCCGTGCACCTTTTATGTGGATCACCAAGCCTTAATGTATTTGGTGAATAGGCCGATAATTCAAGGGAGAGTGAGCAAGTGGCTACTATCGCTCCAAGAGTTCACATTCACTATCATCATATGACCGAGGAGGAGTCTCGTGATCGCTGATCAGTTGTCAAGAATCCGGTCGGGCGAACTTGTGAAAGGGGGAGTCAACGAAAACTTTTCGGACGCGCACCTGTTTCAAATTGCAGTACTCCCATCATGGTATGAAAAGATTGGAGAATACTTTTCTACATCTACATTCCTAAAGAAGATGCCGCTAGCTGAGAGAAGGAAGCTCGTACTGAAGAGTAAGACATTTCAGTTGATTAATGGCTTGTTGTATAAGATGGGGTCCGACCAGATCCTCCGAAGATGTGTCATAGAAGAGGAGATACCAGGTGTACTAAAAGAAGCACATGAGGGTCTGGCTAGTGGTCACATGGGCCCGGATGCTACAGCCAGAAAAATTCTCTTGGCAAGCCTATGGTGGCCGACGATGCACACAAATGCTCGGGAGTGGGTGTGAGGCTGTGACACCTGCCAGAGGGTAGGGAAACCATTGAAGTGGGACTTTATGCCATTCTATCTGTCTCAACCTCAGGAGTTGTTTGAACGATGGGGGCTGAATTTTATTGGGCCTTTGAAGGTGAGTCAATTACATCGGTGCCAATACATTGTGGTTGCTATGGAATACCTGACGAAGAGGGACGAGTCTCTAGCATTGCCGGATAACACAGCTTAGAGTACAACACGATTCATTTATGAGATAATAGTGACGAGGTACGGGATTCTAATCCAGATTACGAGTGATCGTGGGGGACACTTTGTCCACCATGTCATCTGACTGATGACGATGGAGTTTCAGATCTTTCACAATCTATCAAGTCTGTACTACCCATGAGTGAACGGCCAAGCAGAGTCTACAAATAAGGTGTTAGTATCAATTATTTACAAGTCATGTGGCGTTGAGGAAGCTAATTGGGAGAAGTGACTACCCGCCGTCTTGTGGGCATACCATACTACGTATAAGGTGACAACAGGACACACACCCTTTCAATTAACGTACAGTCAGGAGGCGGTGGTACCGATGGAATATATGGTTCCTAGCCTAAGAATAGCCGTAGAGAACCAACTGGGTGATACAGAGAGCCTGAAAGAACGGTTGTACCAACTTAACAAACTGGACGAAGGAAGGATAATGGAACAATGGGCAACAAAGAAGGAAATACTGGCACGATAAACATCTCTGGCGAATGAACTTCCGGCCAGGACAATTAGTTTTAAAGTATAACGGCCGTAATGAAATCAAGCCGTGGAAGTTCAAAGTTCGTTGGTTAGGACCGTTCAAGATTCGAGAAGTATGTTACAATGGCTCTTTAAAGCTTGAGAACTTGGATGGGTCACTACTACCTGAAGCAATCAGCTGATCAAAATTGAAGTTGTATCAGGAAAGAAAAGAGGACACCATAGCCATCAATATGCTCGGCTATGCTACCAAAGAAGATTGGTCCGTGCAGGAGACTCATAGAGAGCAAGACTGGGGCTTGGGAGGCCGCCCCAGGTATGTATTAGGAGTTTGGATGGAGTCAGGTGTAGACTAGATTATTGAAAAAAGGTTGGTGCAGAAGAAAGTAGAAGGGATTGTAGTGCCTCGGGTACACAAGCACCTGACTAATCCAGTGTTCGGGACACCTGCGCTTTGGCAACGAATGGGTGGACATTGGGGTTACGTCGCCCCGTATGAAGGAATTAAGCGAGGGTACCTAGCTAAAGAATTGGACAAAGAGGCACAAAAGGAAAAGGAGGGATAAGTAGCCAACAAAGGAAGTATGTGCTAACCCGAGGGTACTGATGAAGAAGAGAATGAATGGGACGACGTGCAATGGGAGGCCTACTTCAAGAAGATAGCTCCTTGTTTAAAGATGGTGATAATGGTGGAGGACATGTTCATTTTGTATGTGGATGGACAGACAGAAGATGTACTCAAGCAGATGAGAAGAGAGAGAAGGAAAGTGCCAAGGATAAGGAAGATAGCGATGAAGGATGGACTTTGGAAAGTAATACCTAACGTAGCTGGGCCACCAACGGTAGTAGGCGAGAATGTTACGTGGTACCAGTGCTATGGAGGGAGGTATGTCGATGATAGTTTTAAATGTACTGGCCTTGCCCCATTGCTTGACAAGTGGTTTGATGTAGAGTACATAGGAACATGTTGTGAAGAGGAGTGTTATAAGCGACCTCCGCACACGTGCAAATGGCATTATGCATTTGGGTTAAAGGTTAGGGAAAATGCCGAAGTGAGAGGAATGAAAAGGAAAGATGAAAAAGAAGAGAGGAGATGAGAGAGAAAATGGACAAAATTGGAAAAATAAAAAACAGAGGAGAGAAAATACGAAAAATCAAAAAATAAAGCAAAAAAGAAGAGAAAATGATAAAAAACAAGAAAAATCAAAGAGAGAGGAGAGAGAAAAGAAAAACCGAAGAAATTAGAAAAATTTGAGGAGAGAAAAAATACAAAAGGAGAAAAATAAAAGTATTAAAAAGGTGGAATTAACAAATGAAGTGGAAGATAATAAAGAAAGGAAGAGAAAAATGAGAACATTGAGGTTGGTGAAGAGGAGAAAGATTAAAGTGAAGAAAATTAAAATTCGCCAAGTCTTGGCCAAAAAGAAGGCCGTATGACCATGCAAGGAGGGGACTAAAGAAAATTAATTTTTATCAAGGCGAGTTTGGCCAAAAATCAAAGGAAGATTAAAATAAAAGGTCACGAAAATCACATGTTGGCCAAACAAAGAAGGTACGAGAAGCCTGTTGCTAAGCAGACCGTATATCATACGGCCAAGATAAAGGGGGTTTGACGAAAGATTAAAATCAGAACCATTATAGTACGACCATTTAAAGGAATTGCTAGGAGAAATAAAATTTGGCAAAAGAATAAAGTCAGCAGCATAATCGTAGGCCACCTGAAGAGAGCAATACTTCGACGAAAATCAAAAGTCATATATAAGGGAAAGAGAGGTCATACGGCACCAAAAGGGGTTGAGCAAGGCGAAGGATGGAATTACATAGAAGAAAGGCATTAATCAGGAGGACATCGTGCGACCAAGCAAGGATATCGTACGACCAAGCAAGGACATCGTATGACTGGCAACATGGTTTCAAATAGCATTGCGCTCAGTATTTGAGCACTTAGTTCGGCATTTTCAGGCATCTTCCATCGTATGTTGTTTGGCAATATTCCTCACCCAAGCCATACGACATTCTTCATTGTTTCCAGTCGTACAACATTCTCTCCCTGCCGTACAACATTCACGAATCCCTCAAGTCGTACGACGTTCTACAAAATTTCAAGTCGCACGACCTCCATTGTTAGGATGCAACGTACGGCCTGAACAAAGCAACATAGTACGACAACTCCAAATCATCAAGGTACGACAAGTTTTCAATATTTAGTCTCCTCACAAAGTATGACAGTTACTCCAATTCGACAGTTACAGTAACTGTCAAGTGGAAGGAAATAAAGCTGATTGGAATCGCCAAGTAGACACCAAAATGAACAAAGGGAAGAAAATTGTACGGTACAAGCCAAAGGTGGCAGCCGTAGCAAAGAAAAAGAAAATGGAGACAAAAGGTGATGCCATGACATGGGAGAGTTTAACAGGCAATGAGTGTAAGTAGTGGTGGCGAAGCACAGCCGGTGATCATACATTGAAGATAGCACTGAAACATGCTCGAGTGGACAAGGCAGTGTTGGTACCGTTCTGCAACGCCAAAGAATTTGAGCCTTGGCTGAAGGCCATGGTGGACAATTACTGTAGGCACTCGCACAAGTCTGTTGTAGATTACAGAGGATGTCCAGTTACAGTCTCTTTCTGGGCGCAGGATTTTGAGTGGGTATTGGGCGTTCCAGCCACGGGAGCAACAGTTAATAAACCAGGGAAAATGACTCAACAGCATAAGGAAGTCCTCATTAAACAAGTTTGCTAGAATGATTTGATAGCCGAGGAGAGGGACACTATATGGAACGCAGGCAACAGAGGGCTTCGAAAGCACTACTTGGCGACTGCTGAATGGAAATGCCTACTGGATTTGATAAAATGCCGATTGACTGCTGCCAGCCTAGCATCAGACATCGCCCTTTGGATGGTGGACTATATGGTGGGGCTGAGTGTTGGCAAAATTTACAATTGGGGATGCTTGCTCTCAGAACGTATGAGGGAATGCTTGTCATAGAGGCACAAGGCATTTTACATGACGCAGCATGCAATTGCCTTGTTCCTGGATGCTATTCACACGTAGGTGCCAGAAGGTAGATGGGGTCAACTGCAACCTCTTGCTCATTTGGATCCGGGGTTGTCGACAACATTTTATTGGACAGGCTTAGAATTGAAGCAAGTTGGCGAAAGCGCAGCGGCATGGAAGAAGAGGAAACGCAAGGAGGCATCGGTGGAAGAGGAAACATCAACATCTGAGCAGAGTGAGGAAGAAGGGGAAGGGGAACCCATCGAGTTGTCATCCTCGACATCGGCTGCCAGTTCATCTACGGACGAGGAAGTGTCCATTGCTGCAGGAGCGGAGGCACACGTAGAAGTAGAGGAAGCAGTGTTACCACCACTCCAACCCGCGGGATCCACCTTGCCAGCACCACCAATGAGTATGGGGAGTCCACCGCCGATGACTTTCACCCTTCCAGTGTCACCCATGGGCGTCGGGTGGACACTGAGAGTAGCACCTTCGGTGCCTGGCGAATTGCCAGGATGGGCGCTGCTTGCTGCATTTGTACCGAGTTCGGTAGTTTTCAGTGGATCCATTGCCAGGAGTTGATGTGTTGCCAGAATCAACAACTTCAGTGGAGATATTGCTAGAGTCCGGTTCAGCAGCTTGAGGGGTCACACCACCGACAACCCCATAGGTTACACCGCTGACTGTTCCAGCCACATTGCCAGAACCAGCCACAGGGACGTGGGGAATGATCACGACACAGGGACAGGCTTCCCCTTTCACACCGCTAGGAGCTCCAAGAGTGGCTCAAATTGACAATTGGTTGGGATTTGTGGGCCTCACACTGGAGGTGGCCGAGCAACCTGTAGAGAGCCCTGAAGAGGAGTTGGCTGGTGGTACAGATGAGGGCGGCCCACTTATCCAGACTCAGTAGAGTGAGACGGTGGGGCTTGCTGAGATGATGCAGGAGCAGCCTGCCATAGGGGAAACGAAGCTAATAGCAGTCGTTCAGGAGCTTGGGGGAGAAATAGTGAGGGGGACCCCCAAGGGGGATACAAAACTTCCCTTAGCTCCTGCAGAGGAGGACGAGGACAATGATTCCACAGAGTCTGGCGGGTTGGTAGTGGAGATGTCGCAGCCAGACCCATCAGATCCAATGGGGATAGTACAACGCTATGTGGAGGAACTGGAGCATATGGGATGGTTGATGATTCGGTTGGGTGAGGTTTCTCGATAGCTCGAGGTTGGCCGATCTCCTCTAGTGGGCCAGGAGGTGCAGCACATCCGCAGATTCGTGCAGATGGGGTGCGAGTTAGAGTTTACTCGTATATTCACCAGTGAGGGATGGTCGGCAGGCGAGACTCCAGCAATGCTGTGGGCATGGCGTGGTAAACCACCAAGGCTAGTAGGAAGGGATGCTGGGGTTCTAGAGAGTCTATATTACATTGAGCTCGCCTTCTGTGATGTTTTCTATCTCATGAAGCAATAGGTGTTCTCCACGGAAGTTGCTGTGGCATGGAAGGTAGAAGCATATAGACTTTTACAGAGGGTCAAGGATGAGTCAGCCACTGCAATGAAGAACATTCAAACAGAGTTGGTAGAATAGACTCGGATAGCCAGCGACAAAGGAGCCCGAGTAGAGGCCTTGGAGGCTCGGGTAACTGCTTTGTAAGAAGAGGTGCGTCAAAAGGGGCAAGTTTGGGAGCAGAAAGTGAAGGCATTGGAGGAGCAGTTGGCCACAAGGAGTATGGAGGCAGACAAGGCCAAAAGCCAACTGATGGAGGCGGCCTGTATGGTTAACGCTGCCAGGGAGAGAGAGATACTTGCCGACTGCCAGCTCCGCATGCGTACTAAGGAGGTGAGGAGGTTGCGTGCCCAACACTCATGGACGGCTACTCCGACATCGTCAGTACTTCCAGGGACTTCCTCACTTCCCCCTCCTTCTCAATAGATTCGCATGTTGTATCATTCCCTTTGGGTTGTTCTGTCATCTGGAAGACAACTTCTTTTGTGGGGGGGATGATGTAAGCTGTAGTTGTCTTTACTTTTATTGTAGTCGGCCGTAGTTGGCCGTGGCGTAGTTTGGTTATGTTAATAAGATTATAGTTAGCAGGAATAATAAATGTAATAAATATCATGTGTATTCTGGTAACTAAGTCCCTATTAGTGGTAACGGGTTGTTATGAAACGTCATGACAGTTGGTTGTTCAACCACCGCCGAGCGTTATATGTACTCAATTTCTGTAGTTGGGAACATGTTATGGTGATCTTGGTTGATAGTACTGTTGATATTCCTATGATTGTACATGGTGATAATTTCTAGAAATGAATAGAAGCATCGCTTATTCCAAGCATATTATGTTTTCCAATCTGTTGTTCTATTCCATGTTCTGCATGTGGTCTGGTTTACTTCCGTAGTACGTAGTACGTTGAATTACACCTAGTGAAGTAAACAGTGGTCAAATTGAGTATGTTGGAAGGCATTAGCACCACCACAGTAAAGAATCTTGAGCGTTCCGGATTGTTGGCAGCAGCATCTATTGCTATCACAGTTTTCCATCTTGAATTCCTAATTGCTTGCATTAAGCATTACGACTCATCCACAAGACAAATCAGATCAACCAATGGGGGAGTCATTTGTAGCCTCAAGTCGAGGGATGTTGAGAAGTGCTTTGCTATTGCTCGTCACTCAGACAATTTTACCATAGTCATTGAGGATTGCGACAAGAAATGGTACGAAGATCGAGAAAGATCTCAGAGGAAAGTTGCTCAAAGATGGTTGAAAGTACAAAAGACCAACATGCCAATGAAGGTTTGGCGTGTGGAGTGCAAGGATGAATTTTCTATCTTGATAACTTTGCTCAATTGGGTTACAAGTTAGGAGGAAGCTAATATTTTCCGATCGTGGATGTTCTATGTCATTTCCCGGATTATCGACAACAAGGAACACTTTGACTGGGCCATGTTAATCAGCGAGTGTTTTCACCAACAAATCACAAGATTCTTTAAAATCCACGAGTTTCACATGGTGTCTTATTTGGTCTACTTAGTTGCGTTTTAAGGCAATTATAGACATTTGAAGACCAATGGAACTCTTGGCGTTCAACATGTTCACAAATATTACTCTCAATTGGAATTCTCAAAGGCTGAATAGGATTTCAAAGCAGTGAATGATCACTTCCTAATGAAGATAGTCAGAGACCTCGATAATGAAATGCACATTAGTATTTCACCAAAGGAAAGTTTAACAATGGAGAGTTGGGCGGATTGGTTCATTCAATTCCCCACTTTCACATATATTTTAGTGTATGATAACACCGGAGAACCTTTGATGCTACCGAGGTACCTGTCAGACAAGGTTCTATTCATGGAGTTTCTGAGACAAGCTCAAGAGGGTCACTCTTTTCTTCGCAATCAGCAGAAGCAAGCATTCACCTTTCCTTTCAGATGGGGTATTTACAAATGCAAGACAGCCGCTGATTGCAAGTTAATGACAAACTAGTTAGAAAAGCTCAATTTTAGGTTTCTCATCGAGAGGCGTTCTTATGATCCATTGGGTCATTACTCAGCATAGTTGGAGCGAAGTAATTCACACAGGCAAACACTTGAGGACTTTTGGGCCAACTGTGAAGACGAATTTGAAGTGCGCCAATGTCATTACTATAGATTTACTCTTTCTCAACTTTCTGATTTTCTATCAGAAGATGTTGTAGACGAATTTGAAGTGCGCCGATGTCATTACTGTAGATATACTCTTTCTCAACATGCTGATTTTCTATCAGAAGATGTTGAGTGTTTGTTAGATGATGACAGAGAGATGTTACTTAGCACATTCATCAAAGATCAATTTGCTCGCCGGCCACTTCGCCAACCAGATTGGTATGCCAGGGAGAATACTTCAATTGAGGACTTGTCAAGAACAGTTATCAAAACCAGCATGCACTTCTTGGACAACAAGAGAAGGCGAAGGACAGTTCCAATTACGGAGCTGCCAGTAGGGTTTTCTTCACTTCCTTCTACATCTAGGTTGAGGCCTTGAGTTAAGGTCATCATGCATCCACCTAAAGATGTCAGAGTTGGTGGGAATACGAAAAGGAGAAGCACAAGAAAACAGAAGTAGAAGCAAATCGAGTAGGCGCGGGAAGTTCCAATTGAGACAGTGATATAGGCTGAAGTAGATTCTTCATCTCCTGATGTGCCATTTTCTTCACGGTCACCTCCCATTGATATTGACTCAGAGCCAAAATCACCAATTCGGCCAGCCTCAATGCCAGTTGATCCATCAGAGGTCGATATAGCAATAGCGGCCTCCCCTTGAGAAGATAACATTGATGATTCATGTTGGATCGAGAGGTCTTTGGGAAGACGGTGATGAAAGCCTTCATATCAGCTTGATTTGTTTGAGTTTGGCGATCCTTATCAGGATAGGTCGAACAAGAAGGTGAAGAAGTAGGTGTATGTAGAGAAGACTCCTGAAGCTGAGATCGTCATTGAAGTTGGTACACCGCCAGAAGGCAAGAGCCTGGATGAAGTTGAAGTTGGTGATTTCACCTTCGTGAAAGAAAATCTTGGCTGGAGCACTCGGCAAACGGATGTGAGCCTCTTTAAGGTTGTCGCAAGTAATCTTGAAGAGCGCGTCATGAAGGATGGAGAAGATAAGGCAGCTCTCAAGGCTGAAATCAAGCAACTCCGACAGTATATCTCAGATCTCGTTCATGGAAGCTCAAGTAGAGCACCTGGTCTTCCACACCTTCAAGGGACACTTGCAGAATAACAGAAGTTGGATCGATTAGTCAATGGTGGAAAGCTGTTGGACAATTGGATTGAAGATTTCATTGTTGCGTGCCATTATCTTCTCACAGAGTTATTTCAGTTGAGGTATAATGCGCATGATCTTCAGGGGATTCATCAGCTTGAGTTATCTGTAGCAGAGGGAAAGCCGAAGGACTTGATTCTCATATCTCAGTTAGCAGTTGCATATGATGCCATTATAGAAGATGAGGATAAAATGAAGGTTTTCACTTGGAGAGTACAACATCTCTTCAAAGTGGAAACGTATGAAAGAATCTCTACAAGGATGGTTGCGCTGAGAGAGGATGTGGACGGAGCTCTCAAACTCATCAATGGGTTTATCACTCAGATCCCATGCGACTATCTTCTTGATGATGGTACATACGCTGAGCTTGATACAGTGCAGTCCGAGTTCGAGAAGCTTGTTCGTGATAGTCTTGATGGAGATCTTGTGGCGTCCAAGTTGGATCACTTCTCAGTGATGACAACTAGTTTGAACAAGGCAACTAAAGAGGCTAGAGAGTGTCAAAGGATGATCAAAGATGGTGAGAAGGAGTTGAGCAAGCAATCTATCATCGTGGATAGCGTCAAGGTGCTAGAAGATGAGACAATTGACTAGTTTCTAGACGAAGTGATAGCCCGTGATGGCTTGGAGTAGTCAGTCAATTAGATCTTGCAGTTATTTCCAAGGATAGAGTCAGAAGCAACAGTTAACTCGACATCAGTCTTGAGTTCTAATTGCTGATTTTATTCACACTTATCTCGTCCTCGGAGATATCTTTGGAGGAGTTTAGACTTTCAGTTAGGATTAGTTAATTGATGTTAGTTATCGATTAACTTTCATTTCAATGAGGACGTGCATGTTGCACATGTCTAGTTTAGTCTTGTTTTGGTTAATTGATGGTAGTTTTCCAGTTAACTATATAGTTTCATTTATTTAGGTTTATCAATAAACTCTTGCATGCTTGCAAGACTCATGTTAACTCAAGGTGATTTTAGGGTTTGCTACACCTTGGAGTTCTATAAGAAAGAGCACCCTTGCTCATTTGTAATTAACTTTTACTCGCAATAGCATACATGCTGAGTAACCTTACCTATAGTATCGCTATTCAGTATTTGTTCACATTGTAATTAACTTTTGCACGTGAAGCATACATGCTGAGCAACCTTACCTATAGTATTGCTATTCTGTATCTGTTCAAGAACTTTTATTGTGATAATAAATAGCTGAGCCGCTATACCTGAATGTTATTATTATGGTACTTGTTCACTTTAGATTAAATATAATTACTGGTTTGATCGTTTATTGCATGCGTGCCTCATCTATACAATTTGCTGTCCCAGTTATTATTTCATTTTGTGATCAAGAAGATTATTTTCATATCTACAGCTAAGATAGGTGTCGTCATCTCCTTGGGAATTTAGAAGTAAGGCTTATCGTTTGTTGTCGTGATTAATAATCTTTGTTTCATATCTACACCTCGGATAGGTCATGTCACCTCATTGGGAATTTAGAAGTGAAGATTGTCGTTTGATGTTGATGCTAATAATCTTTTTTTCAGCCGATGCCTCAAATAGGTGTCGTCATCTCCTTCGAAATCCTGACCTAAAGATTATCGTATAACCAATTCCCTGCTCCTAAGTCCTCATGCTCTTTTTCTTGAGTAAATAGGATAGTTTAGCGTTAATCTAGTTGTAGTTAGAGATCTGCAAAACTAGAGAAAATCCTTAGCTGCGACGTATTAGGTTTTCCTAACCTTGTGCCTGTTCTAGTTGAGTCAAAAAGATAGGATTTAGATCATTTACTTTTTCACGCATATCAGCACAAGAGGGAGCTTCCCCTCCTAATTTGAAGAGCAGTCATTACGCACTGTGCATAGTTGTCTGTTGCCAGTACACACTCCAGAGGTGCGGATTGTAACGCCAACATGATCAAAACTTTATACTAGCATATATCAACATTGTATCTTTCTAAATAATGTTATGTATTGCATTTGATATTTTCTAATACCTTGGATGGTAGTATCGCTAGTGCCTTTGCCTTGCATTTCAATGTATTTGCACACCCCACTAAATAAGTGGAAGTAGTTGTGCATGTTGTAATTGCAATTCGCTGAATAAGCGTGAAGTGCTTGTGCTTATTGTAATTGCACTTTGTTGAATAAGTGTGAAGTGTCTGTGCTTATTGTAATTGCACTCCGTTGAATAAGCATGAAGTGCTTGTGCTAATTATAAAACTTTGTTGAATAAGCGTAGAAGTGTTTCTTTCAACTTTTGCATCAAGCACACTCCACTGAAGAAGTGAAATTTTGGCTGGCTATGCTGCCTTGTGTGCTTTTGTAGAATAGATTACTTCATTTTCCAAAGCTAAGACCCATAATGATGAGCCATAGCAAAAACTCAATGCCCTTATGGTCATGGTCGAGCAACCCAAAATAGTAACTAACTCCGTAACTAACTCCCTTACACGTCTTACACACCTTACACACTTCTTATGCATCATAGATGTCTTAGGTTTTGTTGTTAGAATTCATTGATGTCAAAGTGCCTGTCACATTGTTGTCATTGATGTCAAAGGTGTATGAACGCAATTGATAATGGCCAAAGGCCACTAATTGCAGTACAAAGGCCAATCTAAATCAATTTCAAATCTCCTCTTTCAAGAGAAGCTTATTAATGTCATATTGCCATTGAAAGTGTAATGTCCCTTTTTTTTGGGTTCCCTTGCTTTACAGTTGGTGCTAACTTTCATTGTTTGTGTTAGCATGTTCTGAGGAGTAAATTGATGTTACCAGTGAGCTTTTGTGTGTTTTTTTGGGTTTTCGTGGGTCTTTTCCAGTAGAGTTGCTTTTTTTAGCAGTGGTAATTTTAGTATCTTACTATTTATAATAAGTTCCAGTTGGGCTCTAGATTGGTTGGATTGGGAGATTGGATTCACTTACTATTTTTAGCAATTTGCTATTTTAAGTAAGTGTTATTTTTCGCACTTGGTCTTGACCTTTATTCCTTTATCTATTCAGTGTAGCAGCTTTCCAATTATGGCCTTGGTGAGTTGTAATGGTGGACGGATTAATATTGATTATTGTCACTTAAGTTCTCTTTTATAAAGTTATTTTATAACTTAAGTTATAACTTAAGTGAGGGTAATGTGTTCATGAAATGTTCCCTTATTCCAACGCCCAAAAAACTGGTCACTCAAGTTTTTTTAAAAAAGCAAGTGTAGGACCCAAAAGTGGAAGCCGTAGTTGAGGAGGAACAATTAAATAAAAAATTATATTGTGAGCTCAAAAAAGGAGGTCGACCCTGTTGGGACAATTTCATGTCATTTCATAAAGTGAAATAACAAGGAAAAATCATTCAAATTCAAATGCAAGTTGCCCTAACTTTTCCCTCACTTTATAAATGACTTTGAACTCTCATTTGCATATGGATGATTTGACAACTTAAGGAGATGCTACTGGAATGAGCTTAGGGAGTTCTTCTTTAGCTGGTTGAGGACAAAAACCCTCTTCTTGGTTGTTGGTTTCGGTGGTGAAATATCCACCCTAGTTTGTTGGTGTTTGTGGTTTGATATTGACAATGATTTTTGGTTTGGTTTGGTGATTAGGGTATGAAAAGATGAAAATTTTTAGGGTAGTTTGAAGAGTTAGTTTGGTGTGTTGATATTAGGTGTTTTGGTGAATATTTTGGAGTGTTAAAATTGATAAGTTTGAGTTCTTCCAAGATTGGGCGTATGTTGTACCCAAACTAATTTTTTTTTTGCTTCATTAAGGCATTTTGCTTAAAAGAGTCTAAACCTTGCTAAAATGATGTGAAAATACAGTTTTTGGGCAAGTCAAATATGGACTTCGGTCAGTGTCATGTCAGTCATCAGCAACAGTTGGTGAGTACCTGGAGCTCAAAATAAAAAACTGAGACTCAGAACGAGACATGTCATGATGGAGAAGCACTTCATGATGAAATTATACTCCTACATGGTCGTGTCTGTGGCCGGAACAGTGATTACAGAGATTAGATAGATGAAGATTTTTAAGCAGAAAGCAGATTTGCGCCCTTGTAGCCCAGGGGCGCCCTTCTCCTTGAAGGCCCGGATCTTGTTGCTTTTGTTTGCAAATGCAGTCAATCTCTTCAGAATTAGTCCAGCTATTCGACGAGCTATCCGGCGAAGTCATCTGAGTTACAGAACTCTGGTAACTGATGTTAGATGCTGAAGGTACATAAGGTTGCATATTACGAAGGATGGTCAGTTCACAACCTTTTGAGCCCCTGTAGCCCAGGGGCACCCTTGAATATGGCCCATCAGATGATGGTATTTGCAGATGATATCTTCCTGAGATCTTTTCTAATCTAGTCTAGTTCGCAATGAACCAATCTGCCAGTCAATCCGACATTCTGAGTGATCAAAGCAGAGATTCTACCAGGCACGTAAATCAGAGGGTGGAGAAATATGGTATTATACACCTGTACCTCTGTAGGCCAGGGGCACCCAACCTTTAGGCCTGTCAAATGGGGTTTTTAGCTTTCGCAGTCTTCACGAGACTTGTGCGCAATTACTCCAGCTATCCAACGAGCCTAGCCGTCAGCCTCTAGGATTTGGGAAATGCTCGTACGTGCGAGGTCTTTGTAGAACGCTAAAAAGTGAAGAAAGTCGGGAAAATGGCTTAGAGCATACATTTCATCTTGGAAAAGGTGCCCTTCTCTTTGAGGTCTTAGAAATAGTTTTCTTGCTTCGTGACCTCCAGAGACATCTCTCGTAAGTTGTTCTAGCTACGCGATGAGACAGATGGTGTGCGAATCGGAGCACTCTAGCTCCCAGTGTCAAGGGGTGAAATAGGGTATTTGGTTGAAAGTTGAACTTTTGACAAAATGGTGTTTGAGCCTTTATAGGCTAGGGGTGCTCTTGCTTTTGGGGTCCTCAATGTAGCTTTCAGGTGCCTTACATACAGTCATTGGATGCGGAATACTTCTAGTCACGCAGTGAGCCTACCATCCAGTCAGTAGGGTTCATCGTTCTATGTCAGCGGCAGTTCAATGCGTCAGATGGCAGAATGAAGAAATGACGTACCATCAATTTAATCAAAGGCGCCTAATTTTTTGAGGTGTCAAATGTTGGTTTTAGCAGTTGCAGCTCCCAGTAGACATTTCATCCTTGCTCTGTAGGCTTCGCGATGGATATCTCAGCTCAGTCACAACCTCACTTAGTCATCCGGAAATCAGTGCTGAACATGGTCAACTGTAACTTTGCAGTCAGCTATAAAGTAGGAAGTTAGCGAAAAATCTCATACCTTGTGCAAACGGACGCCAGGAGAGTTAATTTTTGACTTTTCGGAATCAGTATGCTAAGATTCTTCCTAATTTACCAAAATAATATTAAAATTCGACTTTTGCATGTTTGCATTGAAAGTGGTGATTTTCTTCATTAATTCATTAATGGCGCCCTTTTTAAGTATTAAATATTAAAATTGCATGTGAAAGCAAATTGAATATTTTATTATTATTTTGTAATCCGGACTTCGAGTCAGTATCAGTTCAACTGGAGGGGATCCAATCAGAATCATTCTTTCGCAGTGAGGGTTTTAAAATCTTGCAGTCATCCTTTATGGTGCGATTTTACTCTATTTAATCATGGCGCCACCATTAAATCATTCATCCAGGTTCAGAAATTCATAATTCTTCAAGGCAGAGGCGAATTTTCTTCCAGAGTTGGGCGATTTCGTCAGCAATCAATTTCAGAGACATCAAAATATTCCTTTTGTAGGTGCAAGTGCGAATTTATCAGCAAATTCAAGAGAAATTGGCGATTTTAGCAGGTGGAAAACATCAAAAAACTCAATCTTCTGTCTCAGATTTCATTCGCATGTTTGAAGAACAGGCAAATTTTGGCAAAACAAATCTTTTGGGTTCATTCAGAATAGCTTCCTCGAGAAAACCCATGTGCTAGAATTTTTCAAGAAAATTTACTCCAGAGCATCGGTTCTCGAGGCTCGAATTTTCTCAACTGAAAATTCTTTGCATGGTCGAGTAGAAGTCAAATTTTCACATTTTTGACGTTCTGGGTTGTCTTAGAATCTTTTTCTGGACAAAACCATATCTCATATTTTTCCGTGAAAATTCCCTTCGATAGGCTATTTTTAGCCTCAACAGGGTATTTTTAGTTTTCCAGAAAACTTGTCAGAATATAGCCGTGTTCACAGTCAACAGGCGAGTTTTTCAAAATGCAATACACTTATTTTGATTTCAAGACCAAATCGGTCCTGACTCACAACTTCATCGGGAGGGTTGATATGAATTTCCACAAGGGGCTTCCAGAAGCAGTCTTAGATCCACTCAAGATTAGAGTTTCAATAGTTCAGAACATTCAGCAGTCTGGGTTACTTGAGGCTGCTTCCATACCTATCTCAGTTCACTACGTAGAGTTTGTAATCTCTTGTGCTAAACATTACAACTCTGCTACTCGTGAGATAGTGTCAGTAGATGGACGAGTTATATGCAGTGTCAAGCCTTTAGACGTTGAAAGATGTTTTGGTATCCCTCAGCACCTGAGCAGTCTAGTCATTTCTATGGAGCAGTGTGAGCGTGCATTCAACGCTGATATGGACAAGTGTCAAAATAAAATGGCAGAGCGGTGGTTGAAGCAAAAGAACAAATTTCCAAACAATGTGGGTCGCGGTGAATACGAGGATGAGTACACGATTCTAATTACACTTCTGAATCGTGTCTCAGGTCATGCAGATGCCAACATATTTCAGCCTTGGATGTATTACATCATTGGTCGGATCATCTCCGGGCAAGAGCATTATGACTGGGCATCCTTCATCAATGATGTTCTCCACGGGCAAATCACCGGTTTACTAGTTGCCCACGAGTTTCACATGTGTTCCTACCTCGTGTACTTGATTGCTTATCAGGGTCAGTGTAGAGGGTTGAACACGGTGGGCATACTTACTGTTCAGAAAGTCTATCACTACTATGGCCAGCTTGAGTTCACTAAGGCTGAACGTCACTTCAAGCGTGTTCACGAGGCTTTCTTGACTTACATTGTAAGAAACTTGGACCGGGAGTTGCACATTCGTATCTCGGCGGTTGCTAGAGCAGTGATGGTTGATTGGGCGGACTGGTTCATTTAGTTCCCTACATACACCTACATCCGCGTATACGGATTTACAGGAAATTCAGCCATGCTTCCACGCTATCCTTCGGATAGGACAGGTTTCGTGGAGTTCTTGAGGCAATTACATGATGTTCATCGTCATTTGCGCCGCAAGCATAAACTGGTTGCCAACTTTCCCATGCAGTTCGGAATCTATTGGTGCAGAACGACAGTTGATGCCAAAGCTGCAGGACAGGAGTTGGAGAATTGCAAACTCAAGTATCTTATTGATACTCGCACCTATGATCCTTGGGGTCGTTATTCAAAGCGTCTTGGCATTTGCTCATACCATAAGCCTTCAATGGAGGATTATTGGGCGAACTATGATGATGACTTTGAGGTGCGTAGACGCAGCTATGGCCATTTCTCTCTCCCGCAGATTTTTGTCTTCTTGGCAGAAGATGTGGGAGGCTTATCAGATGATGAGGGAGATGTACTTCCTCAGTTTTTCAGAGAGCAGGTTGATACACAACCATTACCGACAGTTGATTGGTACGCCAAGGAGATTTCATCAGTGAAGGAGAGGTCAAGTAGAGTTATCCAAAACAAAAGAGGGGTAAATGTGCCTAGAGCAGAGCCGCCAATGGTGGATCCTTCGCTACCTTCCTCGTCTAAACCAAAACAAAAGAAGAGTAATCCTCCAAAGAAGAGTCAAGCGCCTAACAATTCAAAAAGGAAGGCGTTTGCCAGTGAAACACACACGAAGCATATTAGGGAGCTAGTTTAGAGGCCGGTTCAGAGTTTGCTAGAGCTTGAGATACGGCCTCGTGTTCCATCACCTACACCTGAGCATTCTCCAGTCCTGATTCGCATTGAATTGGACTTGGACTCGCCACCTCGCAACAGTTCCTCTACATATTCACTCTCATCGAAACTTCTTATTGCTAGTACAAATCCTTCCAGTGGCATTAGCCGAGACTATTCTTGGATTGAGGCTCAACTGGGAAGGAAGAGGAGGCAGCCATTCTACGTCCTTGATCATTCAGATTTCGATCATGTATACTAGGATGCGCTAGACAAGAGGATCAAGAAATAGGTCCATGTGGAGAGGAATGTTGATATGGAGATCGTCATTGAGACTGGCATACCTCCAGAGGGGAAGAGTCTGAGTGAGATTGAAGCTCAGGACTTCGAGGTGATCACAGTCAACCTTGGTCGAAGCACCCGCCAAACATAGGTTGATCTCCTATAGGTTGCTACAGACAGTGCAAGGGATAGGATGATCAAAGATGAAGAAGACAAAGCAGTCCTCAATGCTGAAATCAAGCAGCTTCGTCAGTACATTTCTAGCCTTGTACATAGGTCAGATGTCACTGCTACAATCCCGCTGATGCTAGAGCCACCAGCAGAACAGGGTCAGCTTAATCAGCTTGTTGCATACGGCAAGCGTTTGGAGGAGTGGGAGGAGTTTGTTGGTAGAGGTCGCTCTGTGCTTGCAGAGTTATACTAGTTGCGGTACAACACATGTGAACTCCGTCTACGTCTCCAAGATGAGGAGCGAGACATGGCGATTGACAGACTGCGGGATGAGATTATGATTGCTCACCTGAGTGTGGCATATGAATCAATCACAAATGTAGAAGATAAAGAAGCTATCTACGCTTGGAAGACATAGTTGGTATTCAAGGTGAAGATAGGAG
Source organism: Sequoia sempervirens (assembly GCA_007258455.2). Lineage (NCBI taxonomy): Eukaryota > Viridiplantae > Streptophyta > Pinopsida > Cupressales > Cupressaceae > Sequoia > Sequoia sempervirens. The sequence goes on along the minus strand of VDFB02000012.1, from coordinate 9,350,794 downwards.
AGACAATGGCATCAGAGTTGGCTGAAAGTAGAGAGCACATCACTAGTGCACTCTGGTATGTGAGAACTCTCGTGTCCCTCATACCGTGTCGGTATCAGATTGAGGGTGGTGCGTATGTTGAGCTTGTTGACGTACAGTCAGAGCTCCAAGCACTCATTCATAGTATTTTCAGTGGGGAGACCGTTGGCTGTAAGATTAATCAACTTACAGTCATGTCAACATTGTTCAATGAAGTGACCGAGAGAAGAGGTGAACTTCAGTGTCAAATCACAGCTGGTGAAGACATGCTGCACAGACATAGTATACTTCGACAAAGTATTAATGCTCCAGACAGTGATGCAGTCAACAACCTTGTGGAGGGGTTGGTTGCTCGAGATCACGACCAGTAGACTTCAGTTCCCACCTCTCAGGATAGAAATTAAACATAGGAGTTAAACTTGGCATTACCTTTTCAAGTTAACTCGCTGTCACATCTAATGCATGTCTATTCTGGGATTATGTATGTTCACTTGGAGTTGCGTTTTAGGGTTTTTAGTTAACTGATGGTAGTATTCCAGGTAACTTGCTTTCAATAAGGATGTGCATGCTTGCACATTGTCCATTTAGATTAATTGTACCGGTTAACTGATGGTAGCTTTCTATTTAACTGTATAGTTTGCTTTATTAGGGTTTAGCAATAAATCTTGCATGCATTGCAAGAGTGTAGTTGACTCAAGGTGATTTTAGGGTTTCCTACACCTTTTGATGTCTATAAATAAGAGTTTTTGCTCATTTGTACATAACTTTTGCACGAGAGAGTAATATATGCTGTGCCCACCTTGCTTGTAATATTGCTTATTCTATATCTGTTCGCAAGTATTTATTATAATGATGAATTGTTATGCCACTCGGGTTTCATGCAATTATTATGGTGAATGCTTATCTTAGTTAGATATAGTGGCTAGTTCGATCGTAAATTGTATGCGTGTTTCATCTCTGCAATTTACTGTCCTAGTTGGCTATCCGTTGTGTTGTGTTTCTAATAAGCCTATTCAGATTGAGCAAATAGTTGTGCCCACCTTGCCTTCAAGTTGAGAATCTGTACTCAAAGCTTATCGTATTATGTGTGTGATAATAAACTTATTCAAACAAGCAAATAGTTGTGCCCACCTTGCCTTCACGTTGTGAATCTGTACCCGGTTTATCGCATAAGCTCATTCCCGGTCCGTTTCCTCATACTCTGATTTCTTGAGGGGATTGGATAGTTTAAGTTACTTAGTTTTGGGTTGTAGTTAGGTCCTGTGAAACCAAAAAGTACTTGGTTGCAATGTTCGAAGTTTATTGCAAACCTTGTGCCTCTTACAGCTGAGACAAAAAGATAGGAAATAGATTAGTTTACTTTTTAAGTATTTTGTCTGCACAACGAGGGAGCTTCCCCTCCTAATTTGAAGAGCACTCATCATGTAGTGTGTATAGCTGTCCGTACCAACTTGCACTCCAGAGGTGTTAGTTGTTACGCCAACAACGTACTATTCCAGCCTCAGACTGTACCTTTCTTTTTGTTCATGATGGCCAAATGATAGACCAGTTGGTTATGGGTATTTCACCATAGTTTTTCCTACCCTGGGCGACCCCATTGCAGGTGTTCTTTGGTATTTAAATGTAGGTTATGAATTTTTCAGAGCAAATCGCCCTATTCTAGGTTGTACCATTGCAGGAGGTAATTTGGTGGTGCTAATAAGAGATTTTAGGGCATATTTTTGTCTGCACATTTATTCCAAGGGGCGCCTAAGAACTGATAAACCATCTCAAAGGGTTTGGGGGTGATTTCAGAGTATTTGGAGGAGTTTGGTAATACTTCAGTTAGCTACCTCTGTATTGCTAGTGCACAGTTTTCAGTTCTATGCATATCTGAAGCAAATCTGTAGCTTTTTCACCCTTTCCTGTCCGTGGCTGAGATGTTCCTAAGTGGTGGAATGTAGTTTCAGTATTATCTAATCAAGTTTAATACATTTCGGATTATGATTGGCTGTTTGGTGATGGTTTCAAGGAAGTATGTGGACTGATTTCTTAGTAGCAGCAACTGCAGGCTTGTTAACTTATTTCAGACCTGGAACTTCTATGTTTCAGAGGTATTTATATTGTAAACAATCGCTGTTCATTGCTGATAAAACTTTCATGACATTATATTGCTATATAGTAGTGGTTATAGATGAACATTAAGGTTATATCAAACTTTACTTGTAAGAACCTTACTCCAGAGTTTTTCAGAATTCATTGTGTTTGCAAAAAACTCTAGTGGTATTGTTCATGTTGAGCTCTTTCATTTGGCAATTATGAAAGTTTAAAAAAAAAAAATTAGGGGTGACCATCACAGTGGTATCAGAGCTCAAATTAATCCTGCTAGCCAGTGGGTAATGAACTTCTACGAGCATCATTGATAGAGAAAGAAGATATCTTGAAAGGCTAAGGAAACGAGAGGAGGATTTGTGGGAGAAGTGGCCTTTAGAGAGGGAAGAACAACACTCTGAAACCCACTCAGCAAAATCAGAAAACTCAGAAAATATGGGTGATAGGGGTGAAAGGGCAGATAGGGACCGTGTACAACTAGATCAGATGATGCTTCTTTTGGATGCTATGGTGATAGGGGTGAAAGGGCGGATAGGGACCGTGCACAACTAGATCAGATGCTGCTTCTTTTGGATGCTGTGGTTAGTGGAGAAGAAATGGCAGCCCAACATGCCCAGGAAACCAATCAGTGGTTTGCACAGTTGGTTGAGGGGTTGGCTTGCTTGGGAGGCAACAATGGAGGCAATAATGGACAAGGAGATGGTTTGGGTCAGCATTAAGCAGCAAATCAGCACCATAGAGCAGCCATGGATAGACCTCTTATGTTGGTTTTTCCACCTAGAGTTGAACCACAACCAGAGCATGAGCTTACATTCATTGAAATGCAAGATCGGCCCAAATAGGATTGGATTGATGCAGGTCCAGGATTTCAGCATGACATATCTCTTTGAGATTATATGGATGTCAGGATGAGGCACATGCCCAATAGGGGACATAGTGAGCATCATAATGACTTGCGAAGGAAAGTTGGGAAACGTAGCCTTCCTTATTTTGACGGGTCCAGTAAGACTTCAGCAAGAGCATGGGTTCAAAAGGTGGACACATACTTCAATCTAAACCCCATGCCTGAAGGTGAATTCTATAAAATATGCTGGTATACACCTTGATGGAGTTGCACATGAGTGGTGGCATCATGGGATGATCACAATGGGATATGCTCAGATTACATCTTATGGAGAGTTTATTGAGAGACTCATAGAGCGGTTTGATAAGAAGGATCCAAAACTTCATTTTAAGTAGTTGGCAAAGTTGAAACCTTACTTGTTCAATGAAGAGCAAGTGGAAGAAGAGGGGTTCAAATATGATGTTGTTGATGACGAGAATGCCTTACCTCATGAGTGATGTTTGACAAAACCCTAGGATAACTCCTTAGAAGTGCATGCATCTATCCATGTTGAGAACGTGTGCAATATGATTGACAAAACAACAGCCTTGAATACACCTATAGAGCTATCCAATGAAGTTGAGATCATTTATATACCTTTAGATGATGGGCATGTTGAAAGCAAAAGGGATGATTCTTTATCTCATGTCGGTGATGGTGACACAAGTGGCTTTGGGTTTGTCTACCAAACCAAGCCTATGGAGAGAGATGCTTATGATGAATTCAGTCCTAGTGAGTTGGAGAGAGACTTATTTAGAAAGGCAACTAATCATGAGGAGCACAATGAACACTTATTCTCTAAACAAAGTGATCAACCCTTCTACACATGGGATTCAGGTGTGTTGGTACCTAAGTATGATAAGGATCCACATTGGGATGAATTTCCTTTTGATTGTAATGATGTCCTTACTTCATATCGGGAGCCATGCATAAAGGATGGCTTTGATGGTGATGTTTTTGATCTTGAAAAGAAATCTTATTTCACATTGCATGTAGCTGATCTTGAGCAGAGACCTTGTGGCTTGGTTGATTTGGATTCACAGTTGACTATTGGGGATGGTAAGAGAGAGACACCGCTGATTTGGGACAGCCTTGGAGACCTTGATGACAGGTATGAGTCCAATTCTAATTTTAACATGCAACATAACAACAATTTGTCACCTTTGTTTGATTGTGAATGGAAAAGACAATTCTTGGTATCCGCTGAAAATGAGGTGCAAATTTTATCGAGTCTGGACAGCAAACATATGCACGTGGAAAACATAACTCAAAGTGCATCAAGAGGACAAAATGAGCTTAATATCTCACTTTATGATTTGCAAACAATGAAGAGCTCTATGGAAGAATTTAAAACAATTTTCTTACACATTATTCATGGTAGAGACAGCCACCAAGTTGGCTGATGAGATTTTATCCATGACTAAGCAGTTAAGGGAGAGGTTAGTGAGCTCACCATTGAGTTGAATTCCACAAAGCTTTCTTTGGAAAGTGTCCAATAGGCACTTCTTGAAGCAAATGAACAGCTCTATGAGGCCAAACAATTCGAAGAACGGGAGAATAGAGAAAGGGCCAAGGAGATAGAATAGGTAATAGAGGAGTTTGATTGCATTCAAGAGGAATTTGTACTTGCACATTGTCCCATAAAATCAGAAAATAAGAGTTTGGATCAGCAAGAGGAATAGTCTGATTTTGGAGTTGAGGATAATCTTTAGTTTGTTGATAATCCTTTGTTTGAATTGGATGCTGATTTGATTCATGAAAATCCACTCTTCGAGTTGGATGACAGAGACCTAGCCAATTTCAATGATGAGTGGAATTGATTGCAAGATTTGGGACTCTGGTGTAGTTTCCAGCCATGAGATGTTGTCTCAGGATTGGAATAGTGGGTCAACTTCTAGTGTTAGTACCGCTGCCCACTTTCTGATCAACTTGTATATGACTTCGGATTCTGATCCACAAATGAGTTGGATGGTTTCTTCAGTTCTATAGTTGAGCAGTTCATGGTTGAGGATGGATGGTAGAGGTGGTTTGATCATAGAAGATGATTTTGTTGCTACTTCTAAACTCATCTCTCCTATGTTTTTCAGTAGGATTTCAGTTTGGTTACCGCTGCCCTTACATTTTTCATTGGTTATGGAGATATCTTTTCATGAGTAGATTGTTGTTGAGCATTGGCAAGCGTTGGGGCAGCTAGTTGTGAGTGTTTTTCTGGACACATTTCATTCATTCATTGCTTCCACTCTCATGAGTGACAATCACTGTAGTTACTTCATGGAGATGATATGCATAATTTCAGAATATGTCTTTATGATTGCAGTGGATTGGGTGTGTTGGTGTGTTCAAAACTTGTCGTTTGACACTTGGAAGTTAAGTGTTGATGTTTCAATTTTGGTTGGCGAAAATAGAGGCATTTCTTGGTTGGCAGATTTGTCTCAATTTTTGTTGGCGATAACAAAGGCATTTCTTGGCTGGCAGATTTGAGAGTTGTGGCAGTGATTGAATTGCTTCATGTTTGGGGCATCATGAGGTGTGATGCTGGGGTTTATGTTTTATGGTTGAGCAGGGTATTTTTTCTGTTGCCTAGGATTGTGATTGGTAGTGAGTTTGCTAATGTGGCCTTCATTGAGATGACTTGGTAGGATATGTCTCTTGGTACAGATTTCAGTCCTTTCAGGTATTTCAGTATGGGTTTCAATGATGATTACTTTTTGGGGTTCTAGGAGAGGAGAATGTAGTCTAAGCACGATGGTCAGATAGTTATGATTAGAGTGGTGTAGCGTCAGCATGGTTGTTCTTTCTTGAGATTGACTTGGGACCCTGGGATCATATTAGGTTTCAATGTGGGTCAATCTAATGATTTTGGGGTTGTGATGGCATAGCTTGAGGACAAGCAATCTTTGGGAAGGGACGACTGTAATGTCCCTTATTTTCGGGTTCTCTTGCTTTGCAGTTGGTGCTAACTCTCGATTTGTGTTAGCATGTTTTGAGGAGTAAATTGATGTTACTAGTGAGCTTTTGTGGGTTTTTTTGGGGTCTTTTCTAGCAGAGTTGCTGTTTTTAGTAAGTTTTAGTTGGGCTCCAGATTGGTTGGATTGGATTCACTATTTTTAGCAAATTGCTGTTTTAAGTGCGTGCTATTTTTAGCACTTGGCCTTTATCTCTATTCCTCTATCTGCTTAGTGTAGTGGCTTTCCAATTATGGCCTTGGTGAGTTCTAATGGTGGACAGATTAATATTGATTATTGTCACTTAAGTTCACTTTTATAAAGTTATTTTATAAGTGAGGGTGATATGTTCATGAAATGTTCCCCTATTTCAACGCCTAGAAATGTGGTCACTCTAGTTTTTAAAAAGCAAGTCTAAGCCGCAAAAGTGGATGCCATAGTTGAGGAGGATAAATTGGCATGGGCCATGGGTTTTCCCCCCATTGGTCTCGCGTTCGAATTCGCTCTTAGGTTTACCCGGTTGGGACTGGCTTGCCGGCTGTTGGGTGCCCTCGTAGGGGACTAGTCTCGCCCCCACTCGCCCCATGTACCCAAGATACGGGCTGTTGGGCCACTGGGCGGGGTCGCGGGGATACCCCTGTCGTTAACCAAAAAAAAACGAGTTGAGAAGGAATAAATTAAATAAAAATTTATATTGTGAGCTCAAAAAAGGTGGCCGACCCTCTTGGGATAATTTCATGTCATTTCATAAAGTGAAATGAGAGGGAAAAAACATTCAAATTCAAATGCAAGTTGCCCTAACTTTTCGCTCACTTTATAAGTATGAGTTTGAGCTCTCATTTGCATATGGATGATTTGACAACTTAAGGAGATGCTGTTGGAATGAGCTTAGGGAGTTCTTTTGTTGGTTGAGGACGAAAACTCTCTTTTTGGTTGTTGGTTTCGGTGGTGAAATATCCACCCTAGCTGGTTGGTGTTTGTGGTTTGATATTGATAGTGATTCTTGGTCTGGTTTGGTGATTAGGGTTTGAAGAAGATGGAGATTTTTAGGGTATTTTGAAGAGTTAATTTGGTGTGTTGATATTAGGTGTTTTGGTGAATATTTTGTAGTGTTAAAAATTGATATGTTTGAGTTCTTCCAAGACTGGCCGTACTATTCCAGCCTTAAACTGTACCTTTCTTTTTGCTCATGATGGCCAAATGATAGACCAGTTGGTTATGGGTATTTCACCATAGTTTTTCCTTGCCTGGGCGACCCCATTGCAGGTGTTTTTTGGTATTTAAATATAGGTTATGAATTTTCCAAGCAAATTGCCCTATTCTCGGCTGTACCATTGCAAGAGGTAATTTGGATATGCTAATAAGAGATTTTAGGGCATATTTGTGGCTGCACATTCATTCCAAGGAGGTGCCTAAGAACTGATAAACCATCTCAGAGGGTTTGGGGGTGATTTCAGAGTATTTGTAGGAGTTTGGTAATACTTCAGCCAGCTGCGTCTGTATTGCTAGTGCCCAGTTTTCAGTTCTGAGCATATTTGAAGCAAATCTGTAGCTTTTTCACCCTTTCCTGACCATGGCTGAGATGTCTCTAAGTGGTGGAATGTAGTTTCAGTATTATCTAATAAAGTCCAATACATTTTGGATCATGATTGGCTGTTTTGGTGATGGTTTCAAGGAAGTATGTGGACTGATTTCTTTGTAGCAGTAACTGCAGGTCTATTAAGTGTATTTCAGACCTGTAACTTCTATCTTTCTATATTGTAAACAATTGCTGTTCATTGCTGATAAAACTTTCATGACATTATATTGCTATATAGTAGTGTTTATGGATGAACATTAAGGTTACATCAGACTTGTAAGAACCTTACTCCTCTTTCCAGAGTTTTTCAGAATTCATTGTGTTTGCAAAAAAACTTTAGTGGTATTTTTCATGTCAAGCTCTTTCATTTGTCAATTGTGAAATTTTCAAAAAAAATAAAATTAGGGGTGATCATCACATAATGACATGTGCCTAATACTGGCTGATGCCTCCTCTCAAGTCCTTTGCCTTATGAAATTTAAAATAAAATATATCCTATTTGGGCCGACTCCGATCCTTTGCGGCCAAGACAAAGTCATTTATTATCATACTGGCCAACTTCATGATTAAAAGAGGAACACACACACACACACACACACATATATATAAATGAGATCGTGCAAGAAAGGAATGATATTCCTTTTAAGGAGTGAGAAAATATAGTTAAACTAAAAGCAATGAATAATATATCATTATGGTGTAGCAATTAAGGAAAACTAAGAGGAGGCGATTCCAAAATAAGCAGCAGTTATTGCTTATGATGGAGGTGATCAATAAAAAATAAGAGCAGCGAATATATCATTAAGGAGAGTAGTGTTTCATGAAAAGGTGGCTATATATTCATTAAAGAAACAGCAATTACTTCATAAGCAGCGATTATATTTGTGAGAAGGCTGTGATCTAGTAGAGTTTAAAAGGATTGGATTTTGTTTACAAAAGGCAGAAGTAAATAAGTGTTTTAAGTATAGAGGAGTTTCCTTAACAATAGGACATGTCCATTCAAAATGTTGTCTATTCATAGTGACATAAGGATATAAAATGGAATTGTGTGGAGAGTTGTGGAATGATGTAAGTGTGAGGATTAAAGAGAAATATCATATCTTCACCTATAGATCCACATATGGAAATATAAGAAGAAGATCTTTGTAAGAGGTATAAATGCAGAATTAAGAGAAGAGTTTATATCAAGTTTGTGAGAAGAGTTCATGCATATATAAAGAAGAAGTTTATGCAGAAATTGAAGAGGGGTTTATGGAAGATCTATAGAGAAGAGTATACACAGATTTAAAGAGAAGAACTTGCTGATTTGAATGTGATTGTTCATCATCTATTGAAGAGGAAATTCACAAGAAGATAGTGTCTCTTATTGGGTTGGTGCTCAATTGTGGGGATTGGTGTCTCTAGTGGGTTGGTGCTCACAAATTGTATAAGAGGGGATTGGCGTCTCCTGTGGGTTGGTGCCTACAAAGATTGTAAGAGATTTTAATATCAAGTAATATTTTTTCGTGGTATTCTCCTGCAAGGGTTTCCACATAAATCTTGTGTTCTTGTTTATGTGGATCTTGAGTATTTTGGATATCATTGCTTTTGTGGTTGTTAAGTTTTGAAAAAGTAAAAGTTTTTTCTTATACTGATTCATCCTCTCCCCACACCCCGTCCGGCCTCACCCCCCTCCCCACCTACTCCTCTCAGTATAAGCATGTGATCTTCATTTGTCATAATGGTCAACTTGACCAAGATCCTAGTGCATTATTTGCCTTCTCATATCACCAAATATGGAAGATCTTCTTACAACTCCCAATTTTGATCCTTTCCATGTAACCTCCCTATTTAATGTCTTCTTCAACAATAATCAAGATATCGTGGAGAATAAATAAAGCCCACTCCCCCACATGGGCATCCATCTTAATCCATTCCATGATGTTTGGAGACTAGACATTATTTATCGTCTACATATTTAAATACAATTCGCGAGACTTAGGATTTCCAAGGTTAATGGCTTACCTGATCCTAACACCTTCGTATAGTGTCTTTTTTTTCTGCTTGTCACTCTTATTATTTTCTACAATAGTTGGCTTATACACTCACCCTTCACTTGGTCCTCACAAAAAATTGTAATTTTACTCCAGCTTTCACAAATCTTCAAAGCATGTTATAGTTGGACTTTGAATTAACTTCAATAGATTCTTTTGCTAGGGTTTGACATATTCTTTTCTCCTTTCAATAGTGTTTTCTCCAAATGGATTGGTTTAGCATGCCCTCTCCTAGGGATTCCTTTCTCTAAACTAGCATACCATTCGCATGCTATTTTCCATGGATTGGCTAGGAATCAAATCTAATACCTCACATGTACATGCTAGGGTGCCCTACCATTGAGCTGCTAGCACTCTTTGTGACTGAGGCTTTTTGGTAGGCTACTTATTATGGTTTGTGTGTGGCTGATTTCTCCAACACCTCCCCCACGTCCTTGGCATGCACTCCTTCCCATTTCTCCTCCCACCTCCCCCAACTCCTTTTCCTGCTTAAGACTTCACTCCTTGCAATCCTGCTCTTCACATCCCCTGGACATTTAACTTCAAAAACAGCCACAATCATGTCCAAGTCCTCTTCAAAAGTATACATTTCTCTAAGTCTTCACCAGTGAGAATTGAACCTCCATAGATCTTTGAGAGATTCTAAAGCTCTTCAACTTGTATTGCAAATTGCAGATTCTTCGTTAAGAAATCTGTGCTCCTACTTTGCTTTTGATTTTTTTGCATTGGTTTGGAGAGTAGAGTATGTTTCAAGACCGGCATTAGTCCTGCGTTTACTACCATGAGATTCTCACCCAAATAGACAATCTGCAGACTGCAGATACATTTTATTATATGAAATGCTTCAAAGCTCTGTTGAAAGGATTTTGGCACCATCATGCATTGTTATTTTAACTCCATCTTATCTTCTCTTGCCTTCTTGCCTTTTATATTCCCTAATGCCTCAGCTCTCAACAGAATTGTTTTAGTCATCTATACACGAGCTAACACTGGAGCAAACAAAGCATCATCTGGGATTAAAACCACCAGCTTCTGCAGAAAATCAGATTCAATTGCTTTCCTATTCTTCTTCCCAACTTTCTACTCCAGTGCTATACAGAGTGAGTCATATAGACCATGTCCTTTGTCTCTGCATGAATCCGTTATTTAATATTTTGTTGGATTCAATCCTCTATGGCACAGTCTCTCTTCTTCCTCATATAGGGGAAAACTACGTTTTGATCATCCACACAGTGTACAAATAGACTGTACAGTTAGCATGCACATGAGAACCATCCACAAAAGAGCACATTCATGAATGCCTCGTTATTCATCACAATTTGATTAGCAATACAGGGATTGGCCACACTTGGCATTTCCAATCACTGCAGACCGTGTGGCACATGCCATCCTTTAAATCCCATCATAAGGAATTTAATTGGGGAGAGTATCACACTTTCCAGTCCAATTCTCTCTGACCTAACAAAGGACATCATAAATATCCCACGATACACAATCAGCTAATTTTGGAACATAAAATGAAGCCATATATAACTCTTCAAACCAACCTTGGCACTCTCAAACAGGATCTTGATACATGCTCGTAATGGTATTACCAAAGGTCTTTTTATCTGTCTCTCATTAGCAGTGTTTAAACCTGGTGATTTGAAAGAGTTTAACTCAAGTTTTGGGCTTTGTTTAGAATGATTTTCAACTTCCAGCTTAGGGTAGCCACCTTTGTTATAGCATTTATACTATAGTAATGCAAGAATCTCCTCCAACAGAAATCACCTTCTTCGACAATGATAGGAATAGCTTCCATCCTTTCCCCAGCGCTATTATAGACTTTGCCTCATTATTGGTGCCTCTTTGTATTCTTAGCCTTCACTAAAGGTGCCCCTTGAAGCTGTATCAAAATTAATCTTGCAGCAACCTTGTGGCAGTGGTATTAACTGGACCTCCCTTTTTATATTCATTTTTCTTTTTACAGAATATTAAACATTAGCTATTTATTAAAAGTAATATAATTTGTTAACACATGCATAACCAATTATATTTAATCAAATACCCAAAATCCTTTTGATTACTCTCATTCAAACAACTGCAGTAATACAGCAAATATCATGGTATTTTAAAAACCCTAAGCAGTTGTATATAACTTAGAAAGATTTGTTGGTTTCAATTGTTAGATTTTCTTGAATGATGCCGTCTGCCCTGTCCTGTTGTTTCACATTCTTCATCTGTGATATGCCTAAATTTATGTTCCATGGTTTTGAATCTTCTGAACATTTTTGAAATCCTAAATTCTAATGAACCTTTCTTCATTGAAAAAATATGAACTTTTCTAACGTGGTAACCATTGTGACAGAAAAATAGCAGTAATATTGTTTCATGTTCTTTCTCAAAGATCAACTGATATATAAATGTTTCTGTTGTGCAAGGCAACTTATGGCATGAGCTATGGGAATCTGCAAAACCAATCCCTGCTGCTAAACAGACACCACTATTTGATGAAGATTTGGCTGGGTAACTGATTCTGGTGATATCTATGGCTTTGATTGCCTTTACTTGGACACATATTTTAGTGAATGCTTTTTGAATTGGATTTTATATTGCAGTGAAAGCACCATAAGCTATTTAGAGGACATTGCACCTTCTGATTTGTTTGAGCAACTGTTTATTGCTGCTGTAAGTATGGGCAAATCCTTTCATTTTATTCATTTGTCCATTGTTTATGTTTTTATGTGTGAACCTTGTAAGTATTGGAATGCTACACTACCATTGCAACATTTTGCAAATAAAAGGAACAGTTTATACCAGAATTCATGCATATGAGAACATCAAAATTCATGCTTTATTGAAGGCAATGTTAATTACAGAGAATTGAGTTCAGAGAGGACTGTACAAAAAAATCAGTGCCATCCCTTGACTGCAGCAATTCTATTTAAAGGGCCAACAGTTGTCAGTTAGACAATGACCATTGGGTCACTGTTTATAACTTAACTTACTACCTTCAGTCGACAATTAGATAACAAAACAAGTCGGCTGTACAAGTATTAAAAAAATATAAATTTATGCTGATTACAAACCTCGTTTTTTCTTCTAATTAACTCATTTTTTGGTCTATTCTTCTAGTTATACTAAATTAAAACAATCAAAGAAATATCTATTAGAACAAATACACTCTCAATCAAATCATGGTTTACAGCAAGCCTCTTGTACATGGATTAGATCATATACTAGTTCTAGTACATGGTAACGAGCTAGTAATACCCATATATGTAAAATGACCAAGAAAATAACATACAACTGTTGTTCATTGTGGAAACCCTTAAACTCTCTGAAGTATTTATTATCTCATCTAGGAGCTGCTAATGGGATTTTAACCAGATGAATAATCTGATTTTTATTAAAATCAGTGTCCTCAAGGCTTGAGTAGACTGGCTATACCTATGTGTCCCTGTATTTGTTTAGGCTTCCTTGTTCATAAGCATGTTAAGTCCATCAATGTCTATTCTCAAAGTATCTAGAGAAGAAATATTCTATTATTTTTTGTTTTCTGGATATGTGCCATTGCTAGTTTCTAGTCTTGGCCTCCAAACTTGGTATAGGTCTTGATCATCTTTGCATTTCATTATGGTGTCTTCCTCTCACGTGTCTATTTCTACTCATATTCAGACAACATGCTTTGCGTTTACTCCCTCCAGTCATGTTTTTGTATATACATGCATAATGTTTCAGTTCTGTATTTGTAAGTTGTTTTCCAAAACCTAGGGTTCTTTCTACCCTGCTACTTTTCTGTTATAACTAATAACTTTGATTGTTTTGATATATTAATATAATTTCATTTCATTTCAATTGCTTCCTTAAGAGAACAACTTTAGAAAAAGGTGCCAACTCAACTGTTGAAAACTGATAATTGGTAATACAATTGCCTTATTCCTTTTTTCTATGCTATTATACCTAGAAGGCCCAGGAGCCACAATAAAAAAGTAACCAGTATCATATGTCCATCAGTCACCATGACCATAGAAGCAGTTAACACATTCTTAACATGAAACGCTCAAAACCCACCAACCTACAAGAAACAATGTCTGAGCACAGTTGTCCAAAACGCTAGTATATCAAACTCACCAGGGACAGGGAAAATTACATAGGCTCATGTGTGCCATACTCTTATATCCACTTTTAGAGAAAACAACTTTTGGAGCTCAATGACAACAGAAATTACCAGGAGCCGAAATTTTCATAACATTACCAAAGTCCTTATTATCACAGCAACTAGAAAAAGCCACCACTGTGTCCTCTGAGAGCACCACCATAAGACCTCTTGCAATTTCCTCCACGGCCTGTTGAAGACAAGCCAGCCTCGGCTTCGTTGCAAACAAAACCACAGAATGATGGGCCATCCCCTCAATGTCATCATGGATCAGATACGAGCCAGTCACCAAAGACAACATAGAAGCCCTGCTCAAAGTCTGGTCCATGTCGAACATATTCTTTCTCCCCATTGAATGACCTAGGTCAAGTAGCAAATTTGACATGGCTTCCCTAATATCAATGCTCAGAGCACCATCAATGTCCTTTGCAAGCTCCCAGACTCACACCAACCACAACCTAAGATCTAGGTTCTTTACCTCCCATTTGAGAAATGCCATGAAATTCAATTGCCATCTCTTCGCTAGAGACCTGCTGCTTTGGAGATTTCCTTATTACTCCTCCCATACTGTCCTTTCATCGCCCTTAACAACTAATCAATCATCATTCCATGATACTTCAGCCCCATTATTGGGTAATTTCCCTATTCCTTTTCAATGAATTTTCTTCTTGTGTATATTTATTCCATCATCTAGAAGGAAATACTAATGTCTGTGAGTAAATACATTTAGTCAATAGGAATGCAAAGTAATTCCTGTCTATGATACTGCCAACAAGGGGTGTCTGAAAACGATTCCAATTAAAAAGAAAGAAAATCATAATACACAAAAAGAAAAGTTCATCCAAAAGAAAACAAGAAACCTATTTTAAGCACATAGAGAAAACAACACAATACAATCCAAGGTATAAGCAGCAGAAACCAATTTACAATAAGGAAATAAACTCTAGATGAGAAATCTTTTCCAATAATTCAGTTATAATGATTTTCAAATATAATCAAGGAAAGTATTGGTTTAGAGAAACGCTTGCACATTTATGTAAGAGCTATCAACACTCTTTGTTATGTATTCAGTCCATGTAGCTCATCGTACCCAACCCCTTTGAACTCATTGATTTAAATATAGAAGATAATAAATCCATGTTGCAGCTGAGCAGACACCAAGAGGCTTTACCATTAAAAAATAAAAAGGTGAGTCAACCAAATCCTTTGCTTCTTTAATGAAATTCTCTGCAAAAAAATCACAGTTAATAATAAATGCAAAACAAAATGTACTAGCTTTTCACAACAGATGGGTCTCATCTCAGATCACTTCGTTGACTTTTTCTGCTTCAATGCCATACTCTATTCTACTTGAGTAGATGCAGATTTGAAATTTATGTGGGTTTTTGCTATTTTAGGAAAAAAAAAAAGAATTCGACAAAGATTGCAATTCCTTGCAATTTGAGTTTCCCAAAAATTCAATCCTAAGGTTTCAAAATAATTCAATTAGATAGATTCAAACCAAAACACTATTATTTCTCTAATCCACACAATACACTAGTCTTAAATCAAAGAATAAGGGCTTAATTGAATTGAGAAGACAGTAACCAGACACTTAACTCAATTTTGCTTAAAACAGGATGTCAATGTTGGCCAAATACACATAACACATGAGCAAATCCTTCCCAAGTCATTACTTGTACACACAAACACAATGCACATAAGAATATAGAATGCAAATTAAGAAAATGGTGAGTCACCCTAGAAATTTTCCAACTTTAAACCTTTTCCACGATGCACATTAATTGAAGAAACCATTGATTTAGTGTGCACATGTTGTGCATAGCCATTGTACTTCAAATTTGTAACCCATTGTCATGTCAGCATCATGCTGGCTAAATCAATGGTTATCAACCATGTTGGGGTTATGAATGATAAATCTGATCAAAGTTAGGCTCCATCACACTAGGGTAGCAAGGTTACCCATTTATTACAGATAAATGGTTGAAATCAATCCATGTTGGAAGGTTAAATGGTTAGCTATAGATCTAGGATAATAAGCTTTGCTTGAACATAGTAATGGTGACCCAACAAAATGTTGCATTGCACAATTGAGGATAATGCATTACAAAGGCCTTTACAACAACAATCACGTGATGAACAACTAATGAAGAATATGTGGCACACAAGCTTCACCACTCTATCAAAGAACCACACAGTTCAAACAAATCAATAGACAATTCCTTGCACCTTAGAAACCCTTGACTCCTAACAACTTTCTACATTTTTGGATTGGGGTGTTTATGGATTCAACAAATCTCATACCAAATCTAAATTCTAACCCCCAATATCCTTTTGCATATTGTATGTTGGACCTTTTGAGTCTCAATGTGTGTTTCCCTTTTATGGACCTACATACTTTTCTTTGTTATGATCCAAAATGAATTTATCACCTTGAGCCATAATATTAGCTACATGGTGGGTTTTTGGACCTTTCTATACCCTTATATGAATGAGATATTGTAATGTGGAACTCTTAATCCTAACCCTAGAGGGCATATAGGTTTTCCTTCCATTAGTGTTATGGTATCAAGTATGTCGAAACCCCAATCCCCACTTGTCATTTTGAAGTTATTTGCAAGCTTGTAGACTATTTAATCCCTCACTCCTAAATCCCATAGATTATTCCAAAGTCTAAAACCTTTCCCATATCAATGAAATTTGTAAGTCCCTTTATCTACAGGGAATATTAGTGATTGTTCCCAAGCCTCAACCTCTCTCAATATAGGCTCTTAAGCAAGATTTCAAATTTTCCTCTAACTTGTAGACTTTCACTTGATATGTCACTCCTTTTTTCACACTCCCTTGTCTCCAATGGACCTCTAATATTTTCCTCAATAATATAGCTCTTAGAAAATTATTTATAAATATCTTAATCCTCAATTATTTTGTAGTTCCACATTCTCATGATCATGAACCTTTACTTCCTCATTCAACTTGTATTCTTTAATCTCAACCCTCAATTCCTTTATCCCCTCTTTAAATTATGCTCTTGTGGAATACAAATCTTAAAATCCCACTACTTGAATGCAAAGCACCACCTAGTTTTGTGCATTGAAGCTAATATGTGAAACACTCTACTTGGGGAGTACAATTGCAAGACTGAAACTCAAAGCAATTAATGAGGGGGCTACATAAGTAGTGGAACATGTGGTTTAATTTGATACAATATGCAAAAACTTACTAGACCTTTATATACGAGAAAGTATTCATGTCCTTAACGAGATAGCATTATGTTCTCCTACGGATCAATTCATTTTTGGAGTGCTATCTACCTCAATATACACTATCAAAACCATGTGAGGATCTCATGGCATCCATCAAGTGACATGATATATCTATGCTTTGTTTGAGAGGCCTTATATATCTATGGGGGGAAACTCTCTATAGTTGATCAACACTCAATTTAGTGTGGAGTTGACAAGGTGATGATCATTCTTGATAATCATTGGTGTATCTTTGTAGTGGCTCTATAATTGGGTAATAATTGGGGGCCATGCACTTCTAAGATGCTACTAATGACCAAACCCTAATGGATTTGTACAACCATCCAAATATTTATAAAAAAATTAAACTCCATAAACAAATGGATTTGTTTTTGAATCCATATGAATATGACAAAGCATGGTATGGGCGCTTGGACACCATAAAGGAAAATCCTAGCTATTGCAACTCTAGAGGCAAGTATTGAGCTACCCTCTCTAAATGTGATAAATAAGTTTTTTTTGCTTTAAGTTATCTAGTTATATATCGAAAGACTAATGAATATTATTATACTTGTATGTGTCATGCATTGACTTACACATGAGCCCTAAAGACCTCACCTAGGAAAAGAGAGTGAATGGTAACATAATGTTATGTACATGAGATAAATATATATAATAGTGGTTATTCATTGAATCAAGTTCCTAGCTAAAATATGCCAGTTTATTATAGGGCATTAATGATGCATGTTCAACTTTTCATATGAGTAGACACATTTGTAAATAGTGGAAAGGAGTAGTTTTGTAAGGTTTTTCTTGTTAATGAATGTCTCTATGATGGGTTGTAGCATTTCATGAGCTGATTTTGACCTAATTGTTATTTCTCACTTGTAATAATTGCTAGAATAATTGTAACCATATTAGATTAACTTATGGTGAGAATTCTAAGGCATCATAATTATTTTATGATGGTATTTTCTTATTACATATGGGGTATTATCGATCCATGATGGATAACAAAGAATGTTCACTTATAGGTTACCTTATTATTTGAGTTTATATGTGTATACAAGCTTTATTCTAATGTTAATTTGTAGGAATTATCTCACCCTCTATGCAAGCTATGATTTTATTTCTCAATAGAGTAGGCACCAATCTAATTGGTGAAAGGATAAATATATTTCATTATAAGAATATATATTATTAATTACATGAGTATTTGTTAGGTTTAACCATATTTTTATGATCTAGTGATGCAACTTATGATGTAGTTTATGTTATCCTAAAACTAATATATATTCTACCGACCATACAATTGTATTTATCCTCTTATATGTGTATGAAATGTTAAGTGGGTTCATTTGATAGGAATTATTATTGTTGTTGTATTTTGATGTTGTAATGTCAT
This sequence comes from Sequoia sempervirens, assembly GCA_007258455.2. Taxonomy (NCBI): domain Eukaryota; kingdom Viridiplantae; phylum Streptophyta; class Pinopsida; order Cupressales; family Cupressaceae; genus Sequoia; species Sequoia sempervirens. Next base: position 9,332,457 of record VDFB02000012.1, on the reverse strand, counting down.
AAAATTGCACCCCTTGCAATTTCACATACATTCTAGTATCCACTTTAGTTTCCACTCCATTTTAGCCCCTACATAAGCCTTTTTCCCCTCTCAAGATACTCAGGACCCCTTTTCAGTAGCTACCCTTATGTGTCAGCTTTGCGTTAAGCTTTGTGCTTTTCTCATTCTCATTGTTTTGTAGCATGACTCATCTGGAAACTAGCACGTTGTGCAGGTGTCCATGCACCATGCTAGCATCTTGCAACATTTTGACATTCAAACAGTCATTTTCTAGGTACCTTGCCACTTGTCAGCTACTTTTGTCGATGGTACTGGCTCAAGATGCCTTGTAACCACTTGAGAAGCTTCTTTGCCCTCCTATTCTTTCTTTAAATGCTATCTTTTCAATCTATTTTCTCCTTTAGATCTTTCTAGCTTTGCCTCATGCCTTTTCCTCTTCTCTTGGTCTTGCTCTCTTGCTTTCATAGCTCACTACAAGAACACTCTTTTGTTCTCATAGCACTCTCTACAACTCTCTTGGATCTCGTAGCTATCTCTCTCTTTGGCTTCCTTAAGCCTTGCAACTGATATCTCTCTTACCTTATGCTTGCGAGCATCTTGGGATTTCTCACATCCCCTATCTATTACATCTCTATGTCATGATACAAATTCTCCTCTTTGAGCAGGGATTGCTTTTATCACTCTTGCTTTCATTTCATTTATGCTTATTATCTCTATCTATATGGCTGTCCATGGAGGTGGGAACACCAAAATAGGGGTTTGACTAAGGAAAACCCCTAAACACCCCCAAAAATTTTCCTTGGTCTTATGTGTGCAAGTATTGAAGATATTTCATTGTTGGAGGCTTCATTTCTTAGGTTATTGTAAGTGTTTTCTTCCTCTTCTTTCATCTTATCATCATTTAATCTATATATTACTTAGTTTACTTTACTTTATTCTAGTTTTGTTATATTCTATTAGTTTCTCGAATTCTAAAAGTTCTTAGTAGTTAGAATAGAAGTAGTCACTTTAGTGCTTTCTATAACATTCTTGGTTTTTGGTTTGTACGAGATGCCAGTGAATCTATGGGACTCCAGCATACTACACTACCGTCTATATTCCACGCTATCATCCTTTGATAGAGGATTCATCAATTTTTCTAGAAAACCTCTCTAGATTTCTCTTTCTGATTCTGAAACTCTTGCTTTGTTCCTTGAGGTAGTTTAGGGAAGTTCACCCCTTGGGATTCTCTTGAGAATAAAGAGACTCATGAATATCGAATACCACTTCTCTACATTTTAGTGAAACCAACATGAAAGAACCTTCCCCAAAAAAAGTTTGAGAAGATGCCCCAAACCCCATTTCTTGCTATCAAAGTGATACACTGGCCTTCGGTCAACTTGTTTAGACATTGCTTATTATATTTAACTTACTATTTTCAAAATGAATTTAATATCCTCTTTTATCATTTTAGTATCTAATTTTATTCAAAGTGTTAATGATGTTCCATTCTATGCATGTGATGGTGACTTGGCTTTTCCCATGTCACTCTGCATCCTTGGTCCTTCTCATGAAATTCCTCTCACCTCAAAGGATATTTTGTTACAAGAAGATGAAATCATCGATACTTTTTAACATTACTCTACCTTCTCTTCATTCCAATGCACTCTCTTCTAGAGATGATGCATTAATGAATGATGATTCTCTTCATTCTAATGCACTCTCTTCTAGATATGATGTGTTAGGGAATGATGAAATTCCTCTCACATCATACCCTACAAGGATGGATGTTGAGTATATTTCTTCAAATGATTCCTACATAATTTGTAAGGAATCTATAAATATCATCTATGTCTCTGTTGCCCTTCAAAGGCCGAAGAAACCGGTCATTTACTTGAATCTAGCTAGTCCTCCTAAAAGGATTTTTTCTATTAATGGTGTTCCATTTAACAATGATTCTCTTGATATTTCTAAGGCTCCCTCTTATAGAGCGATAGCCTATACTTATAATAATAGAAGGAATAAACAAAATGTTGACAAACCTATTTCTTTACCACCTTCTCAACCAAGTCTTCCTTCAGGACCTAAACCTACAACTAAAGCACCTTGTGATTATAATCTTGTCAAGCAACTCTATGTTACTTCGACCAACATCTCACTATGGTACTTGATTTAGTCTACTTCAGTTTATCAAGGTATGCTTTAAGAAGTATTGCAAAAGATTATCTTGCCTTCTTCTACTAGGCCAGTAGATGTTAATGCATTGATAGCCCATATTCGTGGAGATTCTCTAAATATTACATTCTATCTATAGGAACTCCCACCTTGGAAAATACAGAAATAGGTGGATCCTCTAATGATCATAGTTAACTTTAATAATATCAACATTAGACATACTCTTGTTGACGTTGATTTGGCACTCAATGTATACAGCATTGATCTATTGCCTAAAATTAAAATTTATTCATCTTCTCTAGCTGCTTCTCTTGTTATTTGTGGGTTCGATAATATTGGTGACAACCTTTAGGTACAATAGTCTTTCCTTTAAGGTTGGGACCCATTACTATACCCACCCTTGTATATGTTATGTCAGAAAAGTTACCATATAACCTTCTTCTCGACAGACCATGGATTCATGCTATGGGTGAAGTCTTGTCTACCTTGCATAAATCTATTAAGTTCATTTGTAACAATCAAGTAGTCATAGTCATAGTTGACCCTAATGTCGTACACTTATGTGAGATGGTAGTTGTTGGTTAGGCTCCAATTGTCCCTACTCTTATCCCTTTAGTGTCTTTCGATGTGTTGATGTCTACTCCAATAGTACCTATTACAAAGGACACGCTTGAGATAGATGTCCCTAAAGAAAACCCTTCTAAAGCAAGAAATCTTAAGTCTGCTCCTTCTACCTCTTCTCAAGAGAATGCATTTCTTGGTGATGATTGGGGTTCTCTAGACTTTACAAAATCCTTCATTGGAGAATATAAAGTCAACCCACTCCACTTAGTCCTTCTGATGACATCATCCAAACCCGCTATCAAAGATGGTTATTCTTCTACATCATGGGATAATGTGAACACAAATTATAATGTTATTAATGTTGATCCTCCCCCTTCTAAGGGAGATGTTCATGCCTCTATTAAAGAGGCTAATGTTGGCAGTCCTATTAAGAAGGTTGATAGTGATTTAGTAGAGGAGCATAATCCCCATTGTTGGAATAATTCTCTCTATGAAGATCCCCCTCTTTCTCCAGATTTTCAAACAATTATGGCCTTGGTTTTAAACTTGTCTCTAAATATGGCTATGGGCGTAAAGGTTGTGGGCATAACAAACAAGGCATTTAGGTCCCTATAGAATGTGTACCTCATAAACATAATTGAACAATCTAAATAGAAACCACAGTTGAATTTCGACATGATTTCCCTCTCAATCTTGTTCTCTTGGATTGATTCATCTACCATTAACTGCAATCTTCATGTCTTCTTCTTGTGAACAATCAAGCTTTTCTCCACAAGATAAAGGATTGCTTCTTACTCCTCATCCTGTATCTGAGCAAGAGCATATTTTGTTGTAACTTCTAAAATCCCACTTAATCACTCTTCCTCCTCCTACACATAAGAAATTTAATAAGCATGATAAAGCAAAACATTCTTTTTGTGCATACCATCAAGTGCCTAGCCATTCCACTAGTGAATGTAAGGCCTTGAAGGATAAAATACAATGAATTCTTGATTCTAGTGTCATCACTCATCGATTTTTTGATGCACCTACCTCTTCTTCAAATGACAAGTGATATCGAGGCATACCTCTATCCTATCCATTCTAAGCATTTTCTCATGAGGTTCTCACACCTCCCTTCTATAGTATCTTGTGTGGTTCTCCTCCCCTATATGTTGGGGGTAGTGATAACTTGTTCTAGATATGTGTGTCCTTCTTAAGGACCCCCTCTCTTCTCTATGTATTTCAAATGGAGCATCCATTCAATGGACTCCTTTTCTCTTGAAGGGTTCCTAAGGGACCCCCTTTAAAATCTTTTATCTCAAATTAATTCTATGGCGTCTAGCTTGGGGGAAGCCTGACTAGACCTATTTCATATCTTTGCATATAGCTTGGGGGTAGCTCAACTAGACTTATCTTCTATCTGATGTGCGATGTCACGACATCTCACATCTTGGCATCTTGCTTGGGGGCAGCCCGACTAGATTCGTTCAAGCTTACCTTGCAAGATTGAGCACCTGTAAGGGCCTATCAGACTCTATGGAGCCTCTCACATCGGGCTTCCTCAGGACCAAGCACTTGGGGCACCTTCTTTGCAAGTTTGAGGACCTATAAAGTGCTTTCATCCTATGGGATCTATTCACCATTGGTCTGTGGGCCTTCAGTGTAGTTTGTTCAACTCTCCTTGGGTTCGAGGACCTGTGGAGCCATCTCTCTCAAAATTTTCATTCCTTTCCATCTCCTTCCTTCTTTATCTCTTAAATTCTCTTATCTCTTCTCTTCTCAAATTGTATATACCAAATCGAAGATCTGCATGTTCTTCATCCTAAGTATATACCTCTTTCTCTCCTCGATATTGGTTGCTTCCCTGACATTTGGTTGCATTATTCTCTTGAAGCAATTGATCTTTACCTTCTTCTCTCTGTTTAAGAATTATTCTATGTGTTATTTCTTAATTTGGGGATGACGCGTGGTACTTAGACAACCTTCTACATCAAGGTCTCTTTTACTTTGTTGACTCAAATCTTGTTAGTTACTTATGTGTCTGTTTGTATGTGTTTTTATACATTCTAACCCCATGGTGTGATGGCTTTTTGTGTTCTAACCTTGTTGTCTGGTGTAGATTTTTTATGTCTAATGCATTTGTTTTATAGGTCTTCAACCTGGGGGCATGCTTCCTTTTATTTGAAGAATTATATGCTTCCTCTATAGTATCCTTTGGGTATCATGATGTTATTTATGTTTAGGAGATCTCCTTTAGCATGCATATTAGTGTAGATTCATATGCCCGCTAAAGTGGGGGGAAAATGTAATGTCATAAAATTGTACCCCTTGTGATTTCACATACATTCTAGTATCCACTTTAGTGTCCACTCCCTTAGCACTTGTGTAGGTTCATTTTAGCCCCTGCATAAGCCTTTTTCCCCTCTCAAGATGCTCAGGGCCCCTTTTCAACAACTACCCTTGTGCGTCAACTTTGCGTTGAGCTTTGTGCTTTTCTCGTTCTCGTTATTTTGTGGCATGACTTTTCTAGACACTAGTGTGTCGTGTAGATGTCTGCACACCGCGCTAGCATCCTATGACATTTTGGCATTCAAACATTCATTTTCTAGGTACGTTTCCACTTTTCAACTACTTTTGTCAGTGGTAACAACTCAAGATGCCTTGTAACTGCTCGGGGAGCTTCTTTTCCCTCCTATTGTCTCTTTAAATGCTATCTTTTCAATTCATTTTCTCCTCTAGATCTTTCTAGCTTTGGCTCCTGCATTTTCCTCTTCTCTTGGTCTTGCTCTCTTGCTTTCATAGCTCACTACAACAACACTCTTGTGTTCTCACAACACCCTCTACAACTCTCTTGGCTCTCACAGTTATCTCTCCCTTTGGCCTCCTTAAGCCTTACAGTTGATATCTCTCTTACCTTGTGCTTATGAGAATCTTGGGATTTCTCACATCCCCTATCTATTGTATCTCTATTTCATGATACAAGTTCTCCTCCTTGAGTGAGGATTGTTTTTATCACTCTTGCTTTCATTTCATTTATGCTTATTATCTCTATCTATTTCAATTTTTGTGGAGGTGGGAACACCAAAATGGGGGTTTGACTGAGGCAAACCCATAAACAGACCCAACATTTTCCCTCAATCTTATGTGTGAAGGTATTGAAGATATTTCATTACTAGAGGCTTCATTTCTTGGGTTATTGTAAGTATTTTCTTCCTCTTCTTTCATATTATCATCATTTAATCTATATATTACTTATTTTACTTTACTTTATTATAGTTATGTTATATTCTATTACTTTCTTGCATTCTAAAAGTTCTTAGTAGTCAGAATAGAAGTAGTCACTTTAATGCTTTATGTAACATTCTTGGTTTTCGGTCCATACGAGGCGCCAACGCGCCTCTGGGACTCCAATGTGTCATGCTACCATCCATATTTTGTGCTATCATCCTTTAGAATTCATATTTTTTTCTATAAAACCTTTGTGGCTTGCTCTTTTTGATTCTAAAACTCTTGCTTTGTTCCTTGAGGTAGTTTAGGGTAGTTCGCCCCTTGGGATTCTCTTGAGAATAAAGAGACTCATGAGTAGCGAATCACCCTTCTCCTTCTCTACAGATGCATAGTAAGAGAAAGTTATAATTTTCTTGTTGGTGGTCTTGTAGGCTTGTATCAATCAATTCTAACATGAATATAGTGAAAAATCTTGGGGACATAAAATTTTGGGTATGGTTGTTTAAGGGCCTTAAGTATAATTATTTATTTCTCTTTAATCTTCCTATCATAGAGACCTAAATTAATTCCCCCCTTGGCCTTATAGAACCTAAATACAAATTTCTTTACCCACTCACAATAATTAGTACTTTCATCCCTTTATTTGAGCATAAGTCTTATCCATTACCTTTGTTGAAAATATATTTAGTCGTAAGTATTCATGCTAGTCTTTAGGAGTTTAAAAGTTACATGTTTGGGAACCAACATGCCTAGCAACCATAGTATATAGTTGATAATGTTGATATTTCATCTAGTCTTTTGAGGTATTCAAAAAGTGGGAGAGTTTTAGGAAAGGTGTCCCAACCTTACATCAAAATGTTAAGATTACAAAAGATATAATTAATGGGTTATAGAGATCAAATTTGGCCCTAAAGATATTGAAAAGGCCTTAATAAAAGTAAAGTAGTTACAATGTCATGGATATCGCTAAGACCTTTGATTTATAAAAATAGTATTCCCAATTGGATTCCCAAATCAAAATTTATGATCTTTAGGAGTTAGGCCCCCCACATCAGTAATATAAGAGCATACATGATGCATAAGAGAGTTGTAAGAGAGAGTTGCACTTATTGAATAGCTTATGATGCATGTTACGACACATAAGAAATATTTGAATTGAGATGATGGATCTAGAATAAAGCACCCAAGGTGGTGAGTGGATTATGATGAACTTATGATAGGTGTAAGGTATATGCCATTTTTGCCTCTAAACTCATTTTTGGATTTGGGCATTAAATTTTGACTAAGGATTTAGGAGCCACACTATGGATGGTTTTATTTCATGATTTTCTAATTATCATTTGATGTTTTCATATATTAATTATCCTACTTATTGGTTATTTTTAGATGGAAGTTTGTGTTGGAAGAATGAGGAGTTTGTCATTGATGTTGTTGTTGGCAACATGAGCATGTGAAATAAGCACAAGGTACATGCAGTTATACATTGTAGTGTTGTCAATGATGTCAACATTGTATCTTTCTTTGGAGATCATGGTGCAAATAATTTTGGTTGTCTCTAACATGTTTTAGGATGTTGGTACAAGAAAATTTTGCAAGAAGGTTTGATCTGTTGTGATGAAAAATGACTTAAGTGTTAATACTAGTGATTCTATGTACAAGGTATCCAATAATTGGGTCCACATTGGTTCACTGTTGAATTTTTCACTTTGCGCTTATAGTATAATTTTGTTGGCTAGTAGGAGAACTTAATTCTAGAATTTCATCTTGTTTTGACTTTTGGTGTGAAAGAAAATTTTGCAAGAAGGTTTGATCTGATGTGATGAAAAATGACTAACTGTTAATACTAGTGATTCTATGTACAGGGGATCCAGTAATTGGGTCCACATTGGTTCACTATTGAATTTTTCACTTTGCGCTTCTAGTATAATTTTGTTGGCTAGTAGGAGAAATTAATTCTAGAATTTCATCTTGTTTTGACTTTTGGTGTGAAAGTTATGAGTAACAGAAGATCAACTTGACAGTTATAGGTGTTGTCCAGCTCTGAGCATATGAGTTGGAGAGTCCCCACTTCTCCACAGATTGGATTTTGAATTTTTGAATTTGATGAGATGTTGACAAATGTTAGATGAGCATGTATTCAAAGTGGCATGATGTTTCTAGGTATAGTTGTTTGAATATGGGTCTACAATTGGAGAATTTTTGTTTTAGATCTCCTACGGTGCCAACCTTATAGGTTTGAAGGTATGCAAAGCTTAAATAATTATTGCAAAGTTATGTGGGATCTATTATAGGTCCATGCTGACCTATTTAAAAGTGTTTTGATATTTGAATCTTGGAGTGAGGCGTGTATGGAAGGATTTTGAGCTAACAAGTTATATTTTGTATATTTTGAATGGTACATCTAATTAGGCTAACCTAATTGGTGTTATGGGGAAGCAAATATATAACCTAGATCATTTTCAGTGTTTTGATGAATGTACTACATGAGAGTGATGTGAATGATATGAATCAAGTGAATACATTGTGAATGATAAGTTGTGAATGTTGAGCAGAATTTTAGGGTGACGTGAATGCAGAGAAAAGTAAAGTGTTAGATCGGAATCAGATGAAGTGTGTAAAGTTAGTCTATTGAGCTTCATTAGAATTGAATTTCATGCATATGATAGATGCAATTGTAATAGTTCAATCTAGGTTGTGAGCCACAAACTTTCTTCTATCTCTTTTCTTCTTTCAGTGGGTAGTGAGTCCACTTGGACAAGGAGTCCACCTGTAGTGAGAACTTCTATAATATACTATAACCGGTTATCATATATTGTGAGCTAATCCTCACCATGGTTTTTCCCATTTTATATTTTCCATATAAAAATATCGATGTTCATGTGTTATGAATGTTTTATGCTTTATTTCATTATTGCAACTAAATATGCTAAGTGAATTAGATGTTTAAATGTTTGAATGGCTTAAAAGAATACTGATTCACCCCCCCCCCCTCTCAGTATTTCGAGTGTTCAATAGTTTGATAATAAGTTTTGTAGTTACTATTATGATACCAAAATTTCTTAAGTTCTCTTGTTAGTGATGCTCGTGTAAAGGCTTGCACCAATACCAGCTCCAAGATTTTTAAGTGTGCTATAAGCATTGATTATTGAATAATATATTAAATTTATTTAAAGTGTGGGGGTTTTATCTTGAAAGAGTTTTCTCCACACAAATAATTGTTTCATAATATATTACTTTTATGTTTATTTCCCTCTAATTTTATGAACAATTTATATTTTATAAATACTGCTATAATAGATTAGTAGGAATATTATTTTACACCTTTACTTCCTTTATTTTATGTTTATTATTTTTATTGGACTAGCCTAATTGAATGTTAGGGAAGCCTTATTTTCCTTTATAGTATAGGGAATTCAATTCATCCAATATGACCTATATTTTATTCTAAGGTTACTTTTCCAAACGTTAAGGATTTTTAGATCCAATATAACTTTGATTATAATATTTTTTCATACTTTTTATCTTTATGTGCTTGTATCTTTTGATTAGGGTTTGAGTATATATTGTGATTATCTTCTTCCTAATTTTTCACCGTAGGATATTCTACCTTATGGATAAGGATGTATTTTTAATAGAGATTTTACTATATCATGTCACATGTTATCCTCACTTTTCTAACCTAATTAGTACTCATCCATTCTTATTATATACACTTGTGTCATCTATCTATTAACCTAATGATGATCATACAAACTATGATAGTGACAAGTACATTCATATTGATTATCTACCATGTGGTACACCTTATATAATGAAAATAGACAACATAATTTTACTTTCTTCACTTACTCATGGAATTATTGCCTCCCATGATGATATTTATTTCACATGTCAAGATAGTATTGCATCCATAAAGTTGTTCTTTTAAGATAGCATGTCCCTTCTTGTACATGATAACATGATACATGGTGATTAATCTTCTACATACCATGTTAAACATATGGATACTTATCCTTCACATATAATTTCTTTATATTATTATAGCTCACCTTTCTTGATATTCACTAGATGCTCATGCATACTTGATTGATGATTTTTCATCTTATCCTACATTACATAATGGCATTATAAGCCTCATGGAATAATTCTTACATGATGGTTATGTGTCTACTGATGTATTCTAAATGTGATTTAATTATTTTTAATTAGATAAATATATAGATGATCACATTGTATTGATTAGTGATTTTATTATATCTAAGTGATAAATATTTATAATGGTTTGATTCATCTTGCTCACTCTACACTTCTGTTCCTTGTTTGGATAATACTTTTATTGCATGGGGTTAATGTGTACTAGTGATGATGTCTTATAATCTATCTTTATCCTTATATTAATTTAGATTAAATGTTTCTTATATCTACCTTACATGTGGCCCTTGATTCACATGATTATAATCTTGTGGAGCACATTGATCAAATATTGGGAAGAAGACAACATGAAAACTTATCATCACCTATCCCACCTACTAGTGCACTTAATTTAACTCTTGTGTATCATGGTCCATCTCAATAAAAGGAGTATGACATAATTCAACAAATGAAAAATAATTAAGATAAAATATCTCTAGGTTTATTATTATTTTAAGGGGTAAATGTTTTTTACTTGAAGCTATAAACTGGTGGGGTCACAAATAGGGGACCTCATCCCCAATTTAAACATTCAATAATTACACCCTAGTGGGGTTTAAACCTTGATGGTAAGAATAACACCACAACAACATAACCATCATACTATGCCACTATTGGAAAATAAAATATCTTTATGTTTTTTATTATAGGTAAAACAGGTTTTGAAGGGACCCCAAAACCCTTTACAAAAAGGATTGTTGCTTTAACAAATAATCAAAAATAAAACAAGAAAACAACCACCAACAAAAGACCAGCCAAACACTAGCCAAAAAGACAAACAAAAACAACGAAAGACTAAAGATTCTTCAAAATAGCAACAGTTTCCAAATCATTGTCAATAATCTTTTGATGCATATCCATAACCTCAGTGACCTCCTTATAGGGATCCCAACATTCAACTTGGTTTTGTTGCAAGTCCTAGTACAAGGACCCTTCTCACTAACCCTTTTTTTTACACTAGGGAGATCAACCACATCATCCACAACTTCTTTCACACCAGACGCTTCCCCCATCCACTTCCTAGCTTTCTCATTCAAGAAACACAGCCCCTCAAGTTCATTACACATTGCATTCTTACTAATGTCAATAACCTTTTCCAGCTTCTGATAGGCACATTCTATTTTATCTTCTAGAGCTGCAATTCTCAATTTGAAGGCTTTTTTCATCTTTAGCATCTCATCAGTAACAATTTTTATTGCATCAACTAACTAATTAACTTGGGCTTGGATGGAAAGCTCCTTGGGAGTAGAGGAATCCTCTGCATTATTTACCAGAGATCGAACCTTCACATTAGTGAGGTTTAGTTCATTGAAATCCCACTTAAAAATCCTAAAGAGAATTAAGGTTCCATCTTTCACCATACCAAGCACATTGGGAAAATCCTCCCTATTGCAATTGAAGACATCCTTGTCATCCACCCAATCCTCCAAAGAATCCTTATTGACATTTTCATTCCCAAGAACATCTTTCCTTTTCTGACCAACACTAGGAACCTTAATTTTGTGCATGGTCCTCTCAATCTTAGCAACCACATTCCTACCCTACTCCTGCTCCTTCTCATTCTCTAGACCAACCTCAACCTACAAAGACCCAATATTAGGATAAACAACACTTAAACTAACAGTCTCCTCCTGGTTAAGGAACACTTTCCACTTAGTCTTATTCTAAGAGCTCCCATCCTTCAAACCCACCTTCTTCTTCATACCAAACATAGGGGGATCCCCAACCTTATCCCCGACAACATTTTCCATCACTTTCTTCTTACCTGAGGAATCACCCTTAAATTTCTTACCACCTTGAGCTTTTCCAAGTTTTGCTTTCTGAATGGGGTGATCAGACTCCTCCTCTTCGCTACCTGTAGAATACTCTTTAGAATAAGAGATTTTGGATTATTTCCCCTTCTTATTTCTCTTACCCTCAAAGGAAGAAAGAGGCTCTGAATAAACTTCCATGGAGGCTTTTGAACTAGGAACATACTCCTCATCAACGGACCCAAATTCAGACCCAATGTCATTCTCTAAAACATGCTTCTTTTTTCGGACTTTAGAAACCTTATTAGGTTGATTAGGAATAGTAAAGGACTTAGCATACTCTAAGATTAAGAGGATTAAACCCTTGTGGAGAATAGGGTTCTTGGGATTTCATTTATGGTCTCTAATACCACTCTCCAAGGAAACAAGCAAATAAAAAGGAAAGGAAACCTTTTTCCTATGCCTGAAACAATTAAGCAAAACAAAATGGTACCTAGACAAAACAAAAAAATTCCCATAAAGCATAGCATACCTCATTATTTCTTCAGCCATGTTACCCCATATTTCCTTGATAGAGCTAGGAAGATACCCCCCACATTTTTCCCTCTCTAATTTTTTTCCCTTCGTCATCCTTGAAGAAAATTTTCATGGCAGTGCTCAACTCCTTATCTCTATAAACTTTCCTTCCCTTAGTGGTCATACCGGTAATCTCAATAATGAGTTCTTCAGTTATGTTAAATTCTATTCCACCGAGCTTCAAAACTTTATTCTACCAACCCTCAACACTACTCTATGATGCCTTAGGGTCATGCCCATGGAGTCTTTCAATGTAGCGAGTAACACCCCTAGCCTGCAACAGCTCCCATACCTTCTCATTTCTCTTAGAAGTGTCACAAAATATCAATTTAGCTCAATTCCACTCACCACCCATGGTTGCAGCACAAAGAAACCACAACATCTTGAAAGATTTGCAAAGAATTAAGAGAAGCCTCAATAAGGTGATAGCTTTACAACCACCCATAATCTGTGTGGGAAAGGTGAGGTGGCAGGGAGAAATAATTAGCCTAGAATGTAGATCCTTATGAACCTCAGTCACATCAAAAAATCATAAGGATAAGCCTCTATGGAGATCACACTTGGATTTGATATACAACATAATAATACACATGTGATATAGCCAAATGATAAGAACCCCTACCTCATCCCATTTGTAAATCATGATTTATAATTAAAAGGACTTTGATGGGGAGGGGGTCATTCCCTTCCCAAACCATATGTTGTTCATTAACCCCATAGTTAGCAAATATATCCGTAAGACAATTTCCCTCTCTATAAATATGGGAAATGAAACATTGATCAAAGGAACTCAAGATATCCAAGGAATCCAGAATAAGAGACTCAACCATCCACAATGGAGGGGTAGAGTCCTTTAGGTTGTCTATAACTTTGATGGAGTCACCCTCAATCCAAACCTTCTTAAAACCTTTAGGTTGAGCCATCTTCATCCCATGATAGGAAGTTGAGAAATATCTTTATGTTACTTAGAGTGTACATCATAATTTTGTAGAGATATCATGCAAGAGAACTTAGAAAAAATATAGGTTAGATCTAATACTACTTGATATTTAGTAATATCCTTGATAGAGTCTATTTTCCACATGAAAATCATGACTTGTAAATTGATGATAAAAAAAATCCACTTGAGAAAGTACTTAAGGAAGAACTACCTTTGCATATTATGGTGGAATATGATTATTTAATCAATAAACAATATTTAGTTGATAATAGATCAATGCTCAACACATGTAGTGAGGATTGTTAAAATAATTGGAAGTATAGATGCTAGAGATATAACCATCAAATCTTATTATTAGAGGAATTGATAATATACCTAGATCTTGTTTGGGTACTATTATTTTTCTCATCCTAGACTATCCACATAAGTTATATATAATGTTATATGTGATGCCAAAAAAATGAATTATAATATCCTTTTACATTGTATGTGGTTGTATGCTATGAGAGTAGTTCCCTTTGATTTGCATAAATGTATAAAATTTTGACATAGAGGGAAACTTTCCCAAATTATAAATCCTCAAGAATACAATAAATATACTCAAATACGACACATATAACAATAAAATTACACAAAATAAACCCTTAGCATGTGACTTTAATAATTTACATAGTTATTATTAGGTTTCACTAGATTTATGCCTTGCATTGTTAGTAAGTAGCATGGGGATCCAAAGGCTTATTGTATACCATCTTTGTATATAAATCCATCTATCAATTGATAAAGCACCTAAGGTGTACAATGATGTAAAAGAGGCATTTTTTTGTGAAAGTGATCCTAAATGTAGTGCATCTTTTATTTCACCGTTACCTTCTCTTAGGTATTGTTTAGAAAAAATTGTGGTCTTTGATGTAATCTTTTGAAAAAACTTGGATAAGAAGGAACTAGACTATGTGAGAAAAAACAAGGTTATAAATATTTTTTAAAACTAAATGAGACTAAAATACATCATGGAATAAGTTATCAACTTGGTATGATCACCCACTAATTAGACAAATAAAAATAAAAAGGAAAAGGAAAAGAACCTCACAATGAACATGATTTTAATATTAACGAGCCTTCTTGTTCAATTATTACATGCAACCTTGATTATAGAATTCCTTTTGGACCTTTGATTGCTTTATCCTTGTATAGTTCCATTACCTTATGTTAGGGTTAATTAATTACACTAGATAACTTTTGTGATTATTACTCATGATAATTTTTATATCCACACATACATACATATAAACCTTAAAAACATAGAAACAAAAAATCGTATGGATAATGGCACACATTATTGATGATCACAAATTACATTCACATATCAACCATTTTTCCCATGCATCACACCTTATTATTACCTTATTTTGAGGTTGACAACACTTTTTGACATACAATGTTCTTGATAAAATAAACAATATTTACAGGGCGTTGTACCCTTAATATATGAAACCTTATTTTGACACATTATTTTGAGGCCGACAACACTTTCTAACATGCAATATATATATATTGTTGGAAAAACAAGGATAGACAACTAAGAGGGGGGGTGAATCAGTTGTCACATAATACTTAAATCTTTTCAAACTTTATTTAACTCAATCTTAGATCCGATGAATAAACAATAAACCATAAACATTCAACACATCAAAAACACAAAGAACACCAAGATTTTTTACATGGAAACCCTATTAGGGGAAAAACCACGGTGGAGGTTAGTCCACAATATTATACCCTGTTAAAAGTATAATGAGAAATAATGGGAATGTGCATGCATTCAAGCACACTGCCTAGAGCTCACTGCTCAAATACAAAAGAGGAATCACTTTCCAAAGAAAATTTTGGATTAAAACCATCCAAGTTGTCAACTGAGAAAATAGCTTCTACACAAGCCTGATTACAATTCTAGTTAAGTACAGAAAAACCTTCTTCACTCTTCGCTCAAACTTATTCACACTTTGCTCAGTCTTCTTCACACTCTGCTCTACAATCGAATGATATTCACACATACACACATGGGAGCACACGGAGCACACTTTACACCAATGAAACAATCACATTTATATATCTGCAACATGAGATTACATCAACAACTTAGTCGGTCAGAGATATAAAACATATTTTCAATGTCGGCCCAAATTTATAAATAAATTTTCAATGCGTGTCCACCAAGGTTGGCCACAACATAGTGGAGACCCAAATTAACAACTCCAACCCAAAAAGACTTCAATTAATTTCACTTCGAAAATCCACCACACGTTACACCTGTCATGTCATCCAAGAACATGAAAAATCGAACATACAAAGAAAAATATTTGACCATGAGCACATCGATCAATGTGGATGTACCACAAAGATGGAGCATGATCTAGAAACATCCAAGAACACAAAGAAACAACAGAGAAACATCTACAGCAACTAGAATTTCTAGAATTATACCAACTTTAATCAAGAACACTGACAGAGACCACAGAAACACTGTTAGAACACAGATCTTCATAATTTGAACAAATTTTCATGCGGACCTCTGAGACTTCCAGAGGATGGACTAGATACACTCAAAAATAAACCCTTTAATCCACAGTAATTGATCTTCAATGTACAGAACAAGACACCTTCATGACCTTCATAGTTCCACTGGGAACCTACAACACTTTATTTTACAATTTTCTCAATATCATCGACATATACTGCCTTCAATACATCAAATGCTAATAGTGTTGACATCAATGACAAACACATATCATCCACACAACCACAACATCCAACAATCTCCCCCTTTGGCATTGATGGCAACACATGATGTGAAAAACACCATCAACCCAACTCTCAATCAGCACTTACTCCTCCTTAGATTCTAACTCTTCTTCCTTGACTTCTTCTGCAAGATCTTCTCCCCACAAGACTCTTCACTCCAGATAAGCAGCATTTTTTCACATGACTCTCCTCCCCCTTTGACATTAATGGAAAATATAAACATTATCTTTCCACATGCAAGCTTTGAACCACATATTTGCACATCTGACTACTCCCCCTAAGTAGCAGCCATAGAAACATCAATTTGGATTAGAATATGATCATGAAATGCACAGATTGATGCAAGTTAATGCATCCTAGTTCATATCAGGAGGGGTAATCACTCCTAGCATCCCTCTGAGATACTCAAAAGTATCCTTTGGCAATGGCTTAGTGAAAATATCTACAATCTATTCTTTGGTAGGCACATACTCTAGTCTGACTTCTTTTTCACTCACTTTCTCCCTTAGAAAGTGAAACTTGATTGATATATGTTTGGTCTTAGAGTGTAGCACAGGATTCTTTGATATGTTAATTGCACTTGAGTTATCACAGTATGTGGCAATAGGTTCATCATATATGACTGATATCTTTCAGCATATGTTTCATCCACATCACTTGAGTACAATTATTTGCAGCAGCAATATACTTTGCTTCAGCAGTAGATAAAGAAATGGAATTATGGTTTTTGCTCAACCAAGACACCAACTTCTTCCCTAGGAAGAAAGCACCACCACTAGTACTCTTTTTTTCATCTACATCTCCTGCCCAATCCACATTAGTATATGCATTTAAAGTAAGATCATCATCCTTAGGGTACCAAAGCCCAAAATCATTTGTCCCTTTCAAATACCTAAAGATTCTCTTAACAGCAATCACATGAGATTCTTTTGGATCAGCCTGAAATCTAGCAACCATACACACAACATTCATAATGTTTGGTCTAGTCTGAGTTAAGTAGAGTAGTCCACCAATCATTGATTTGTATCTTGTTTGATTTGCCTTAGGAGAATCATCATTATGTGTCAATTTACATCTGGTTACCATGGGAGTACCAACAAGTTTTGAATCATCCATGCCAAACTTCTTCAACAGTTCTCTCACATATTTGGACTAAGATATGAAGATCCCCTTGTCTAACTGAGTAACTTGCAATCCCAAAAAGAACTTCATCTCTCCATCATACTCATCTCAAATTCACTCTTCATTTCATCATAAAACCTCATACATAGATTATCATCTCCTCCAAAAATAATGTCATCAACAAAGACTTCAATAATTGATTCTTTATCATGATCCAATTTGAAGTATAAGTTGTTGTCAGCAGTACCTTATTGAATCCAAGCTTCAGTAATTATTTGTCTAATCTAGCATACCAGGCTCTAGGGGCTTGCTTGAGTCCATACAAAGCTTTCTTCAATAGGAAAACCATGTATTCCTTATCAGTTAATTGAAATCCATCAGGTTGTTCAATATATACCTCTTCTTCTAATTCACCATTCAGAAAATTTGACTTCACATCCATTTGATAGACTTTATAGTTCTTGTATGCAACATAAGAAAGAAATAACATTATAGCTTCAATTCTAGCAACAAGGGAAAAGGTTTCTTCAAAATTAATACCTTCCATTTATGAATACCCTTTACATACCAGTCTTACTTTATTTCGGACCACTTTACCTTGTTCATTTAGCTTATTCCAAAAGAACCATTCAATACCAATTATATTTTTATCTTTTGGTCTGGGAACTAGTATCTATGTATCATTCTTTTCAATCTACATTAGTTCTTCCTTCATAGCTTCCATCCAATGTTCATCATTGCAAGCTTCACTAACATCTTTAGGTTCAATCTTGGAAATCAAGCAATACTCTTCTACAATCTTTCTTCTAGTTTGCACTCCTTTATTCTTATCTCCTATAATTTGATTTTCAGAATGACTTAGCTTTACATACCTCAGAGTTTTAGGATTTTCTCAAACTTCTAATTCTTTTGTTCTTTCTTCTGCACTTGCACTTGTCTATGCTTCTTGGCTGTCTTGATTTACCGAAACAAATTTAAGTTGTCTTATCGGAACATATGGCACAATTTGAAGTTGATTTTGCATCTAAACATTCTTCCCTTTGTTTGTATTGTCTTCATCTAAATCATATCCACAATATCTGGATGATTTAGCAGAATCCTCATCAACTCTGATATTTGCACTCTCAACCATTTTCCTCAGTCTTTTGTTGTATCACTGGTAGGCCTTGATTTTAATAGAGTAACCTAGAAAGATTCCTTCATCGCTTCTTGCATCAAACTTACCTATATCATCATCTCTCTTGATGTAGCATTTTCTTCCAATTATCTTGAAATATTTAACAGTAGGCTTATAACCAAACCATAATTCAAAAGGAGTCTTACTAGAATTACCATTTACATTTACCCGGTTTAAAGTATACATAGTAGTGCTTACTGCTTCACTCCAGTAGATGTGAGGTACATTTCCTTCAATCATCATTGTTCTAGCAACATCCAAAATTGTTTTGTTCTTTCTTTCAGCAACACCATTCTATTGAGGGGTTTGAGGAGCAGATAAAATTCTTTTGATTCCATGCTCTTCACAGAAAGAATTAAACTCCCTGGAGGTGAACTCACCACCTCTGTCTGACCTTAGGAATTTTATTTTTAGACCTTTCTCATTTTCTATCATAGCTTTGAAGCTTTTGAACTTTTCTAATGCATCACATTTTTCTCTTAAGAAAGCAACCCATATCATTCTAGAATAGTCATCAATAATCAGCATAAAGTACCTTTCAACATGGAGACTTCTGACTCTGGAGGGACCACATAGATCAATATGCACAAGCTCTAGTAATCCGTTTGAGTTATGTTGTTTTCTCTGAAAAAAAACTCTAGTATGTTTTCCCATCTGACACTCTTTGAAAATTGTGCTAGCAAGCTTCACTAGCTTAGGTAGATCTCTTACTGCTTGAGTGGAACTTATTTTGACAATGTTATCAAAATTCACATGACACAGCTTCTATTCCATAACCAGCTTTCATCTACTTGAGCAATTAAACAAATTTCACTAGCAGCATTCAGGTGAAAAATATTACCTTTTGTCTGTTTACCTGAGGCAATTACATTTCCAGAGCTTCCATATATCCTGCATCTTCCATCTTTGAACTAGAGATCATAACCTTTGTCTACCATCTATCCAACACTCAACAGGTTGTGCTTCAAGTCTTCAACATAAAGAACATCATCAGTGTTATGCTTACCACCAAGACAAATAGATCCTCTACCACAAATCATACAAGCATTATTATCTCCAAATCTTACAACCCCACCATCATACTTCTCTAGACTTAAAAATTTGATTTTTTCACCAATCATATGATGTGATCATCCATTGTCAATGACCCACTCATCCTTTTCTTCAATTCAAGTTGCAAGAGCTTTCTCAACTTTAGCAGATTCAGTAGCAACAGGACTATTTTCCTTGATAGCAATGAAAACCCAATCATCTTCATTTCCATTATCTTTATCAGACTCATCATCAGTCACACCTTCTTCAGCAAAGTAGCATTTCTTTTGGAATCTATATTTGTAATGCCTAGATCTAGGAACTCTTTTAGGACACCTAGATGCAAAATGACCTATTTTACTGCAAGAAAAACATTTGATAGGCAGCTTTTCTTTATACTTACCTTGTCCTCTACCTTCTTTCTTCACTATCAATGCTTCCAACTCTTCTAGCTCTCTTTCTTCATCTTCAAGTTGTTTCATTTCTTCCTCATACTTGAATGTCTTTCTAGAACTCTCTCCCGAATCATATCTTTGTTTGTTTCTTCTGAATACAGTAGCCTTGAATGTAGTTGCAGTCTTAGGAACAGAATCACCAAATTCACTCAACTCAAAGGCAGCAAGTTTACCAATCAGTGTATCCCTTGTCACATTCGTCAATGATCTAGTTTCTTCAATAGCATGAGCCTTAGCTTTGTAGGAGGGAGGTAATGATCTAAGCACCTTAGCCACAATTTCTTCCTCTTCCAGGGTACCACCAGCACATCTAATACCCATCACTAGTTCATTTACTCTCTACATAAAAGAAGAAATATTTTCATCTTCACCCATCTTCAGATTTTCATACTTGCCTTTCAAACTCTGTAGCTTAGCCATCTTCACATGTACATCTCCTTCATACAAATTTTCTAGCTTCGTCCACATCTCATGAGTTGTCTTCAGACCTAACACATTTGTCATTTCTAAATCTGTTAAAGCACTCAGCAAGGCTTCCATAGCCCTGACATTATTCTCAGCCTCTTTAATCTCATCAGCAGTGGAGGGACCATTCTGAGGAATAACATATTGATTCTTTGTAATTTTTCAGAAGGGTTCACCAATACACTTCAAATGACACTCCATCTGAGCTTTCCACAATGAGTAATTTGTTCCATCAAATCTAAGACTGTCCTTCTTGTATGATGCCATCTTGGATCACCTCAAGCTTTTAAAATTCTTAAGAGGAACCTGCTCTGATACCAATTGTTGGAAAAACAAGGACAAACGACTAAGAGGGGGGGTGAATCAGTTGTCACAAAATACTTAAATATTTTCAAACTTTATTTAACTCAATCTCAGATCTAATGAATAAACAATAAACCATAAACATTCAACACATCAGAAATACAGAGAACACCAATATTTTTTACGTGGAAACCCTGTTAGGGGAAAAACCACGGTGGAGGTTAGTCCACAATATTATACCCTATTAAAAGTATAATGAGAAATAATGGGAATGCACATGCATTCAGGCACACTACCTACATCTCACTGCTCAAATACAAAAGAGGACTCACTATCCAAAGAAAAGTTTGGATTAAAACCATCCAAGTTGTCAACTAAGAAAATAGCTTCTACACAAGCCTGATTACAGTTCCAGTTAAGCACAGAAAAACCCTCTTCACTCTTCGCTCAAACTTCTTCACACTTTGCTCAGTCTTCTTCACACTCTGCTCTTTAATCGAATGATATTCACACATACACACATGGGAGCACACGGAGCACACTTTACACCGATGAAACAATCGCTCTTATATATCTGCAACATGAGATTATATCAACAACTTAGTCGGCCAGAGATATAAAACATATTTTCAATGTCGGCCCAAATTTACAAATAAATTTTCAATCTGTATCCACCAAGGTTGGCCACAACATAGTGGAGACCCAAATTAACAACTCCAGCACAAAAATACTTCAATTAATTTCACCTCGAAGATCCACCACACGTTACACCCATCATGTCGGCCAAGAACATGAAAAACTGAACATACAGAGAAAAATCTTCGACTCTGAGCACATCAATCAATGTGGACATACCACAAAGATAGAGCATGATCTAGAAACATCCAAGAACACCAAGAAACATCCGCAGCAACTATAATTTCCAGAATTATACCATCTTTAATCAAGAACACTGACAAAGACCACAGAAACACTGTTAGAACATAGATCTTCATAATTTGAACAAATCTTCACAGGGACCTTTGAAAATTATGTAGGATGGACTAGATACACTCAACAATAAACCCTTTAATCCATAGTAATTGATCTTCAACGTACAGAAAAAGACACCTTCATGACCTTCATAGTTCCACTAGGAACCTACAACACTTTATTTTACAATTTTCTTAATATCCTCGACATATGCAACCTTCAATACATCAAATGCTAATAGTGTTGACATCAATGACAACCACATAGCAGCCACACAACCATAGCATCCAACATATATATATATATGAAACATATTTATTTACTATGCCACATTTTTGGACCACGCATGTCAATTTCCACTAATTTCATCATTCATCCTACGTGGCATATAAATTTATTGTTATGTTCCTTTGTTTTCCCTTGAGAACATATTTTCACACTTATTTAATTAAATTATTCCATTCAATCAATTATCATATGATGTTATATTGGCATTTAGGTTAATTATGCTCCATTATTATACATTGTTATGGACTTACATCAATATATATTTTGAGCTAGAGTCTAGGGGCATCGTGTTTCCCCCCTTTACAGTGTGTCTCCCCTTTTATACAATTCCTTTGCAAACATATATTTCTACTTAGAGATATCGTGGTTTTTTTATTTTCACACTATGCTTATCATTATCATATCTTACATCATAAGGCCTACCCACAAATTTAGCTTCATGTCATAATACACATTTTATTAACATTATAGCCTTATCTATACCAATGTGTTGTGCTCTTATATTCCACATTAGGACATATGCCACTCTAGTGCCTTATGCACTTACACTTGTGTTCTTAGCCATCGAGGGTCATAGATAATTATTATTTGACCATGGTAGGGGAAAAATTGCTATTCCTTGCTATCATCTTCAACCCACGAGCTTATCTTATTTATCACTTGAGGAATTCATTGGATTCACACATGATATATTCCTTAAAGTTGTTTATTTACATGATTACATGCTTAGATTGCATTTACTTTTCATATACTATTTTTCTTTCTCCCATAATTTATTGCATCCTATAGATGCAACCAATTTTAGGGGGCATAATATGACCCTAACATTGTCATATTGATGCTCTTAGATAGTTATAGGTGCTTACAAAGGATTATGTTTAGTTCCACTAGAGAGTAATGTAAGTACCTAAATTTGGACGAGTTAAAATAAATGTCCAAAAATGATTTGGCTACCCAACACACAACCCATTTGACATGCTCATTTCTCTTCATAAACTTTTATGCATCAATGGAAGACTCATTAATATTTTAGTACATTTAGGTGTTATTCCTCTCCATTTTTTTATTTTTCTTTCTTACTAGATTTTTTTCCATCCAAAAGTCATGATGCCTACCTTAAGTTATAAGGTTGCTTGAGAGGCCTTAGGGTCATGTGGAAAACCCATGTTAAGCCATATGATTGCTCAAGAAACTAACACTAGTAAGAGGGACAATCCATAGTATAACACAAACAACCTATTGCATTTTGACATGTCATAAGTGCTTTGGATTTGTTTATTTTAATCTAGTTTCCTTCCTAAAATTATTTTTTTCAATAAGAGATACTTTATTTCCCCCCGTTTATGGGCCTTTGTAGGCTCATATGCGCTCTAATTGGAGAAACGAGGTTAGATGGACACCTTTGAAAGAAGGATGGGTCAAGTTAAATTTTGACGGGTCACATGAAAACCCTAAATTGACAGGAGTTGGTTGTGTGACTTGTGACTAGAAATGGGAAGTGATGTTGGTGGAAGCAAGGAAATTAGGTCAAGTTACAAATAACGAGACAAAATTTCAAGCAACTTTATTAGGGTTGGAGATGGGAAAAATTTTAAATCTTCCTAAGGTCCACTTAGAAGGGGACTCTCAAATTACCATTAATGCTATTTGCAACAAAATTACCCCAAATTAGAAATTAAATAAGTGGATTGGGGTGATCGAATAGTGTTTGAAATCTTTAAAAAAAATTAAAATCTCCCACGTTTACCAAGAGGGGAATGGGATGGAAAATGGAGTTGCCAACGTGGAAATTGAAATGACCAGCAACGAGACAGAGGCAGACTCAGAGGCAAGTTGGCACAAACTACACCAAGAAAATTTAGAGAGATTGTGTAGATGTGCAAAGGAAGGAAATAGATAATCATGATCATTCATGGCGTAATGTGGGAAAGGACCAAAGGCTGACAAGGAAATTCCATAAAAAGAGGATGGGTGATCCATTTTGGCAACCAATTCATAGACTTAAAATGGATACTATGGTTTGTCTAAAAGAAAAGCGAAGGAAAATGACCTTCATGGGGGAGATTTTAGAGAGGTTTATTTTCAAGTCCAACAACAAACTGGGATGCATGCCATTAGGCTGGTGCATACAAGAATAAACACAAATATAACATCTATGTTTCTAGTGATGCTTTTAAATGGTGGCAAATAAAATTATGGAGGACAACCTTTGTTGGGCCACCTTGCACTAGAAGGAGGAGTATGGCCACAAGTTGCAAACCAACGCCACCTGACCTAGGTCATATGAGGGCTAGGCATAAACTTTTTCAAGACCCTGAAATGGGCATGGTGAATTGGTCGTTTGCACTAATAAATTCTTCTACATAGATGGAGACAAGAGAAGACAAAGGGCCTCAAGATCTAGTAGCTTTCTATTTTGTTTTGTTTTGTTATCTCTATGTTATCCCAGTGATGGTGAATAGTTCATAACCAATAATAGAGTAAGGTAGGAATAGTTTTGAAGTTGTATAAGATAAAATATTCATATTAATAGGCTACGTATAGGATGTAAACACAACCCAGAATGGAGCTTTGAATGTGATTTATTTATAAAAATTAATGAAAAGGGTGTGTCCCTTTAGTTGATAAAAAAAAGCATGCTTTATTTCTTTCTTTTTTTCTTTAAAGTTGTACTTTCTTTACCTCTCAGCCTAATTTTGAATCCCAAATATTTTTACTTTACCTACATAAACCCCCATTCCCTCATTTTTAAGGGAGATATTGAGTATCTTTGAAGATTCTTGATTAAGATTAAGCTACCTTTGTAATAATTTATTATATGCTTTTATCCTATTTGCAACAAATCACCTTTATAATATTGCATGCCTTTTTATATAGCCTCAATTCCATGTCCTCTTTTTTATTTATACTAGGAAGATAACGATATCTTCTTGTAGTGTCAAAAATTGTATACCTTAATAATTTCACATTATTTTTTCCCCCTAATTTATTGGACTTAATTAAGCTTCTAATTTTCTAAATTATGTATTCCAAAGCCTAATTTTTACCATTTTCTTAAGGAGGAAAAGCATTGAATAAATACATACAATCATTAATTTTCCCCTTACTTTGAGTGTTCTAAAAATCTGGGCCAAGACCCATTCTCCTATGGGTGAATGGGTTCCCTTCCTTAGCTAGGACCCAAATTTAAATATGTTGTTAGTGGCATTTTAACATCCAAAATTTAAATATGAAGTGTCAGCTTTTGGAATCTATTTTTTAGGAAATTGGATAAACACCTATAAATATCTAGTTATTTTATCCATTAAAATATAACAAGCTAAAAGGAATACAATTAAGAAAATACTATTGTCAAGAGAAACATTATCAAAGTTTATTACAACAATTCAAGATTGAACATCATGTCAAATACTATTGTCAAGAGCAACATTATCAAAGTTTATTACAACAATTCAAGATTCAACATCATGTCAAATTCTATGTGAGTTTATGTGTGTGTTCATGTTCATGTTTTGTGAAGGCTAATCCTTGTTGTAGGTATCCAAAACATTCAAGAAAAGCAAGATCCAAATCCTTGAGGTGATGTGTATGACTTCAGTCCTTCAAGGAAGCCATTGAAGGGTGGTGAGTTGCAACATTTTGTTCATTCATCATTACTTCCTTTCAATTATCCATTCATCATTGACATTACCATTGTGGAAGAGGAAACACTTACATAGGGTTCAACTCAGGAAAGCACCTATATGGAACAACATTTTCTCCCTCTTTGAATGTGGAGATTGCAGGTTTGTAAAGGATCAAAGGAAGATTAAAGGCAAATTATCAATTGTTTCATTTGTTTTCATCAAAGTTGTCAAGCCACAGAAAATCAATTAAAAAATTCACTGACGATATTCCGACAAGTTTACAACCAGGAATCAAGAGCTCAAATCCAACACCAGAGGACTACAAAAATAGTTTCAACACCCCCTATCAAAGAACCATTTTCCCCTAGGAGACTAAGTCCCTATTGGCATGTTGAATCCAACTTTTGGTGATAGGTACACATCAGTCTGCACTTTCCACGTCCACTTGTAAATCATAGTTTTTATTTGTTTATCTTCAAAAAAAATCATTTATCATATTAGTTCATATAGTCTAATTAGGGTCATCACTCCAAATCATTTCTAATTCATTTTTAAGACTCAAAAAGATGTAGATCTAGGTATGATTGACTCACTTAGGAGGTTGTAAGTCAATCTATGCACCTTGTTGATTTGCATCCTAATGAAATCGTAGAAATGTTGGAATTAACCCTAGGTTTTGGGAATTACACTTGGGGCATCACCACATTTTTATGTTTCATTTTGGTGAACCTGAATTTTGACATCATAACTTTCTGATTTGGCTATCTTTCAAACCCTAGATCTAGGTTTTGCATCTTTCATTTAGAGTTTCATATTTGCATCATAAAAAAGTCATCAAAATTCAAAAATATTGCATTCATATTGCATCATAGGTTGCATTAAAGTGTTTTCAATCATTTAGATCAGATTTTCATTTCAAAATTACATACAAAAAGTGTTATTTTGTTCTAAAATTATCATACATTTGCATTTCCTTTACATTGAAAAATTCTAGAAAATAGACATTGTCAAACATGTTTGTAGATAGGAACAGTAACCTTAAACATCAAACTAAACATTCATATTTTCAATTTTCAAAATCTTGAACAAGGACCCATTCGCACTTGGGCGACCTTGTCCTTCTATAGGTGCATCAACAAAATTTCTCACAGTTGTTTGTCTCTATCTACTCAATTTACCTAAACTTCTACATCTCTATTTGAACTTCATAATTGCATATTTTTCAAGAATTTTTGCATCTAGTCATTTGGTGAAAGAAAGTGCATTGTGTAGGGTTAAAATTTGCATTCAAAAAATCAACATTTTCAAGTCTTTGCATCTTACAATTAGTCAATTGTTACATCTCAGATCTTAAATTTGCATTCAACTTTGTTTAAACATTTTCAACATTGCTACATACTTGTATTGTGCTTTAAGTTGGAATACATTAAGCAAATTATGGAGATTTATTTACTATTACAAATGTTTGCAAATAGAATCAAAATCCTTAAGCAGTGCAGTCTTCAACCCAACTTTAAATTTTAGAACCCTTGACTAGGACAGAGATTCCCTTGGGTGACTTTGTCCTATTATTTGGGATTAGTTAACTTTTTGTGATAAAATATTATCAACAAACTCTATCTAGGGTTGCTATCTGAGTTCTCTTAACCTGTTGTTTAACAGTTTGAATCTTATTGCAAAATTTCATCATGGATATGTGTTTTGGTAAAATTTGGATGTTCTTGAAATATTTGGTTGATGTTTCAAGTTGTGTGTTTGGTGATGATCCTAATCTTGATAATGACATTCATGAGCCTTCAGCTCCTAATGCATGTCCTTGAGAGAGATATCTTGGGACAAGATAAAGAAAGCATGCAAGAATTCATATGAAATTCCTTATATGTCCTTGAAAACAATGCACCCTTTTATCCCTCAATGTAATGGTCTAATAACCCATGTCAACAACCAACACCTACTATAATTCCACCACTTTCAATATGTTCAACCTTTTACATCCTAAAATAGAATCACAAGGCATATCTCAACCATCGACCATGGAGGAACCTATTCATAATACTCACAATGACAACATATCCATTGATGCTCCTCCATCTTATGTGAACAAATTCACCAACACACCTATCAATCTAGAACAAGATTATGGACATGGCTTTAGGATCTTGAGTAAGAAAGGATGTGACATTAAGACTAAACATGAAGTCCATTCTCTTTTGGAGAAAACACCATCAGAAGACACTAAGGGATTAGGTTACCAAGATCCTCCACCTTCACATCAAATAGATGGTCAACCAAGTAAGAAACACAAGCTTTATAAACTTAAGAAGCTTCGATTTCTACAGACTATAACCAAAACTGGACGGACCTTACAAACACTTCTCAACCTAGGACTCATTACATTACCACCTATTCATGAATGAGAAGATAAGAAAGGAAGGAGTACAAACATGTCTTATTGTGCATACCATAGAACACTTGGACATCTTACTGATGAATGTCATGCTTTCAAAAGGATATTGAGACAATTTAAGCCCTATGGGGGTCAAATTGAATGTATGAAATATTAGCATGCACATATCTTTCTCCTTGCCATGTGATAGTTGTAGAATCTTAGCATACTCACTACCACATGCATTGAAATTTATACAAAATCATCTCTCATATTGCAAGTAGTGGTATATCATAATTAATTTGTGCTCACCTTTGTCATTACACTTTTGGGGAAAGGGGTTAGGGAGTCTTGTCTTAGGTGCATTCCTTCTAGCAAAGGATCCCTTGTGTCTCCTTAAAATCTTAGTGTAGCAAGTACACTAACATTTTAAGGGGGAGCATATAATCCCCCTTTTTATTTTTACATAAGAAATGATCCCTTCTTAGCGATGATAACATACATCTCCTAGGAAGTGTAGCCTCCTTAATCCATGTGATGTTTCTCTTTTGTGGCAATATTGAACTTGATATCCTATAAGATTGTGACCTTTCTTGGCATGTGACTTTCTCCTTAGCGGTAATATTATGGTTGGTGTTCCCTAGTGTGAGATTTTATATTCCTTGACTAGTCCTCTCTTGGTGGATATGTCATGTGTAATGTTCCCTAAGGAGTGACCTTTCATGTATCAAGTGATGCCCCTTTGATGTTGTTAAAGCAACCTTTTGAGGTGGTGTTATCATGACACCCCTTGAGGTTTTGGCCTTGTTTTATCATTACTTGTTTGCACCCCATGAGGTGAGTTTTATTGTACGCTCTGAGGTGAGTTTTGTTGCACCCCCTAATGTGAGTTTTAATGCACCCCCTGAGGTGAGTTTTATTGCGCCCCATAAGGTGAGTTTTGTTGCAACCCCTAATGTGAGTTTTATTGCACCCCTTGAGGTGAGTTTTGTTGCACCCTCTGAGGTGACTTTTGTTGCACCCCCTGAGGTGAGTTTTATTGCACCCCTTGAGGTGAATTATTTCTTGGATTCATCATAATGGTGCTTGTTGGGTCATTAACTTGAGAATCCCTTTTTAACATGGCCACCTAGCATAATATAGCTTGCTTGCTATTGAAGCCATGTGGCCCATGAGTGATATGTATAACTTCAATCCTCATGAAGCATTTTTCTTATTTCATGGATGATGTTTGTTATTTGAGACAATTTAAGACTATGGTCTCTTTGCCTTACCAACTCAAATCATTTTAATTACTAACCTTTTGTTTCATTTATTATCGTCACACATATGCTTCATATTTTTCTATATGTATGTTTGTGTATCTTGTATCATTGCATATCATGCACGTGTGTGTATGTGCATTCATCTATGCTTATGTTGGTTTTCCATGGGATCTTAGATCTTAGGGGCTTGATTACCTCCCTTGATCCTCAGTCATCCTATCTCTTCAACATTTGGACAATCAAACCCCTCTTGACATATATTTTTCTTCTTTAGTGTAAGTCTGAGCGTAAGTTCATACTCTCACTAAAGTGAGGGCTAAATGTAGTGTCAAAATTGTATACCTTAATAATTTCACATTATGTTTTGTCCTCCCAATTTATTGGACTTAATTAAGATTTTAATTTTCCAAATTATGTATTCCAAAGCTTGATCTTTGCAATTTTTCGAAGGAGGACAAGCATTGAATAAATACATCCAATCATTAATTTACCCTTGAATTTGAGTGTCCTGGAAATTTGAGCCAGGACCCATTCACCCATGGGCGAATGGGTCCCCCTCTTTAGCCAAGACCAAAATTTAAATATGTTGTTGGTGGAATTTTAACATCCAAAATTCAAATATGAAGTGTTGGCTTTTAGAATCTAATTTTCGAGAAATTGGATAAACACCTATAAATACCTAGTTATTTTATCATTTAAAATCTAACAAGCTAGAAGGCATATAATTAAGAAAATACTATTTTCAAGAGGAATTCAAGAGCAAAATTATCAGAGTTTATTACAACAATTCAAGATCTAACATCGTGTCAAAATCTATGTGAATTTATGTTTGTTTTCATGTTCATGTTTTGTGAAGGCTAACCCTTGTTGTAGGTCTCCAAAACATTCAAGCATTCAAGCATTTAAGCATTCAAGAAAAGTAAGATCCAAATCCTTGAGGTGATGTGTATGACTTTAATCCTTCAAAGAAGCCATGAAGGGTGGTGATTTGCAATGTTTTGTTCATTCATTATTCCTCCCTTTCAATTATCCATTTATCATTGATATTGCCATTGTGGAAGTGGAAACACTTACACAGGGTTTGACTGAGGCAAGCCCCTATATGGCACAACATTTTCTCCCTCTTTGAATCTTAGATTGTAGGTTTATAAATGATCAAAGGAAAATTAAAGAAAAAATGTCAATTGTTGCATTTATTGTCATCAAAGTTGTCAAGCCACAGAAACTCAATTACATAATTCATTGACGACATTCTAACAAGTTTACAAGTGGGAATTAGGAGCTCAAATCTAGCACTAGAGGACTGCAAAAAGTAGTTTTAGGACCCTCTATCAAAGATCCATTCACCCCTAGGCGACTAAGTCCCTCTTGGCATGTTGAATCCAACTTTTGGTGATAAGTATACATTAGTCTGCACTTTCCAAATCCACTTGCAAATCATAGTTTTTGTTTGTTTATCTTTAGGATTTTGCATTTATCATATTAGGTCATATAATCTAATTAGGGTAATCACTCCAAATCATTTCCAATTCATTCCTAAGACTCAAAAAGATGCAGATCTAGGTCCGATTGACTCACCTAGGAGGTTGTAAGTCAATATATGCACCTTGTTGATTTGCATCCTAATGAAATCCTAGAAATGTTGGAATTAATCATAAGTTTGGAAATTAAACTTGGGGCATCACCACATTTTTATGTTTCACTTCCTAACACTTGTATATCATATGAAGCTAATGTTATATTCCTTTCAAAGCATTCTCATTCAATCCCCATTTATAATTTTCCCCTTTCTTTCAAGAGGGGATAATTTTTGCATACGCAAGATTTGAGTAATTATAAAGAAGATTTTGTCCTTATGATAGAGAGATTGGTAGCTCAATTTTTTAATTCTTCTAAAAAATATCTACATACTTTCCCTGACAATTAGATCACCTTAGGAGATTGTAGTCCTCAATCTAAATTCCAATCTCAAACTCTTGTTTCTAGGAAGCTGAAGCAGGAGAATCCAGTGGTAGGGGCAATCTTGCATCACTCAAAAAAAATGGTTTTCCTCATTTTATTTAGTTTTTATGAGTCCCATGATGGCACTTAAGGTGTAAGACAATAAGAAGTTAAAAAAGGTAAAAATCTTTCACTTACTATTTTTAGTAAGTCAGCCTAAACAGGCTCATATGGAACTACAAATTTACCCCAAGGAGTAGAACTAAAAAAGGTATTTGATGGAAAAAGAATTATCTCAATATCTTGTACCATTTGGGAGATATTAAAGTTTTCATCTCAAGAAATTTCTCCAATACAACTTCAAAAATTAAATTTGAAAACCTTAGCAGGCTCACAAAAGCTTGAAAAATGGATTTTGACATTATAGATCTCTTTGAGAGCTTCCCAATGATATATTATAATAAAAATTTGGACACCTGAGTCAAATGTTATGGCTCTAGGAAGCTATTCCACCAAAAATTGAATTTCAATAAAATATCTTCCTAGGCGGGAAATTGAATAGCTAGACTTTTGGCACCAAAACAAAAGGGAAAGTTACACTTTACAAAACATTCTAAGGCAGATATTGGTGTCAAATAAAGGGTTGAGTGGAGGTTACAGGGGTGGCTCCATTTAGTCTAGATTTTGGCTTCAAATAATAGATTTTCTTTACATAGTTGATTTTGTTGTAATGAATCAAGCCCATGTGGCTATAGCATTGTAATTTTTAATCTATAATTTCATTTTTTGAAATTAATCGAAAGTTTATTTTTTGTCCTACATTTTCTATCTTGATATATATTATTGTGTTTTGTGGGTGTTGGGTGGAGTGACCCCTCATTAGAAGCTAATGCTATCTACCTCACCATTTCCAATTTTCTCTTTCCATCAAGTAGAGTACCCCAAGGATAGAAGAGGAGAAGATACCAAAAATACAAGTTAGAACTTTAAGGACACACTTACAATGGTTGCACAAGAAGCTTCAAAATTTTCTTCCAAGATCATTTTTGAAAAAATATTTTTTCATTCATAGTTTTTAATAATTAGATCACATATACTCTTGCCTAAGAATTGCAAAAAATTGTTATTATTTCTTATATTAGTTTAAATTCAATGTTATTTTCTTCAATAGATTAGATCTAGATTACTTTATTTACTTTACTTGCAAATAGATTAAATTCATTCAAAAAAATCTATCAAAAACACCAAAATAAAAGATTAGTACATATTACATTTAAAAGGTATAAAATTTATTATTTGTAATATTTAATAAAATCAAATCTCAAATTAGGGCAAGGGGCCTAGCTCCATTGGCTAAAGCATCTTGTTGCAGGCAAGAGGTCACAAGGTCTAGTCTCCCCTCCATCCCCGTGGTATCGAAGGGTGTGTCACGCTAGTGTCACTAGTCACATGAAAAAAATTTACTAGGTGCATTGTAGTTTATAGGGGGCTACCTGATTCTTGCAATCTAAAAAATATCAACTTTCAAATTGGAAAAGTTAAAAAAGAGAGGAAGAAGTAGATAAAAGTTATCTTCTGTGCATTTTAGAATGTCAAATTTAGTTATAATCATTCAAAACATTTAGAAAATCAAAACAAAAGGAGAAAAATCATTCAATACCATCATGAGGCATTAAACAAGATCTCAGAAAATTGTCAAACAAGGAAAAATAAAATATTACATCAACATAACAAGAAAAAGCATAAAAATCACTTTCTTTAGTTTCTTATCTCTCATTTGGATTTTCATGCCAAATGTATCTAAGGATTAAAGAAAGTTAGATGAGTTGGTTTTGGATGAAATGAAAGAAATCATGCTCCTTTTAGGCACCTTTGAGAAGAGAATGAACAACGATGGATAAATGAAGAGTCTTACTTGAAAGATAATTCATTTTAGATACAACTCATTGAGCTTATCGATACTCATCTCAAATCTATTGCACTACAACAAGCCATATGATAATGTGTAAACATACCAATGGTTTGGCATCCAAACATTAAAAAATAACCCAATAATTTATCATTCAGTTCTTCTTCCTTGTGTAGTGAATAACCTTAGTAATCTATATTAATGATAATGTTGTCACTTACTAGACTCCCCAAGTTTAAGAAGAGGGTAGCCAGTTTAATTTTTGGTTCCTTGGTCAAGGATTTCACCATGAAAGCAATAGTAGGATTATTTTTTTTCCATTAAGCAAGGGTATAGAAAAATATAATGTTTTGAGTTCATGTCATCACTTTTGGGGTGATATAGATTTAGAATACCACATGATGAAGGAAAAATATAAATGATAATATCCTTGCAAGATTAATTACTTTATATGAACCTTGATGATATTCATAGACACTGAAATAATTTTACTTTCGTCATTATTATATTATTAATATCATCCTCTAATATCCATTATCATTTACTTAAATAATTACTTATTTTAATTAAAGTTACTAATTTCCCATATTTAAATAAATAAATTAAATTCCTATTATCCATCAAATGATTTAATAAAATATTAAATCTATCTCATATTTTACATTATTTATTAAAAAAATTAATAAAATCCATAAATTCCACCCTATGAGTTAAATATCCAATTAAAATGGTTAATTCACTTATCTATCTAGTCAACTCATTATTCAAATTAGTTTATTTTGTCATCAAATCACTTAATTGCTTCATACACAGTCAACTTCATCCATGCACTCACTTAATTGCTTCATGCACTTAGTCAACTTTTTCATACAAGAACTCAACTCCTTCATGCACTCGGTAAACTCACCCATCTATTCTCCATGTAATCAATTAACTCATTCATCAAATTTAGGTTAAAATTAAAATAATTATCAACTCACTCATGATTTCCACCCCTCCATATTAACTACACAATTAATGGAATTCATAATCAAATCTAAGAAATTCATTCTTCCCTCCAAAAATCTATAAATTGAGCATCTCACTTGACATTTTCATCAACAATCATCAATACAAAGTGATGTTAATTTCGTCATCCAAAGAATGCTAATGTTATGTTGATTTACATGCAAAGATTTCTTAAATTAAAGTGGAAGATGCATTTATATTGATAGATGATTTGTTGGTAATATTGTAGGTTATTTATATTGTTGCATAAGGATTGATGCTTGAGTGGATTTGATGCATATTCTATGGTGTTTGAGTGATTTTGATACTTTTTTTGTTGGGAATCTATTAGTTGCATGCTATCATTAAAAAAATAAAATATAAAAAACTATTGCCTAACATTTTGTGCAAAGGGGATTCCTTTTTTTTTCTTAATATTTTATGGTTGCAAGTCATTTGTTAGTATTTTTTTTTTACATGATGTTGTAAAATTTATGTTAAAAACTACTAATAAATTATTTGTAGTATACGCTTGTCAAATTCATTTTATGCAACTACTGACTAGTTATTTGTAAGTGGTATGAAATGTATGCTCTTCTCTCACACACTTACATGATCTTGAGAATTAGAAATTTCACATTTTTTGTGTGTTTTAGATTAATTACCAAGGAGATTTAGTGCATATACTCACCCCTCAAACTATAAAGTGATCTTGGGTGACTAAAAACACTTATTTTTCCTTTCCCTTAGGGGCCTACCTTATATTTCATCACTAAGGAGATTACCCACACTCGTGTTCTAAAAAGGTATAGAAATTTGGGATTGAATTGAAAGACATGCCCATTGGAAGTGGAAATATGTAATTTTGGTCTAAGCTTACATGAACTTTATACCTTACAAGGTTAAGGGGAAGAGTGGGTTTCCCACTCATAATAGGCTATGTGACTTACTTTCCTTTCATTTCATAAAATCAAGCCTCATGTTCATTCAAGTATATAGAATTGTAGACACTTAAAAATGTCCTAAATGATATCATGCACTTGAATCTGATATACTAACACCATTTCATCCTAAAACCCATCCTCTTTCTGCTTAATTAATTAAATTAGTGGTGCAAGAGCACGTGGGGGACAGGCAATCAACACCAACCAAAAAAAAAATTGTTGACTTCATTTTTGCAATTTTGATTTAATTTGGTTTTGGTTTTCTCTCAGCACCTAAACCTCTTAAATTTTACACTATGGTGAGACCACAATGGAGAGTGTTAAACTTCAAAGAAATGTTGAAGTAGCCATCAGTTGTAATTTTGGTTGTTTGATATACATATTTGAAAGCATAAACCAGATATTTGAAGTGTTTAATCGATTGCCTCAAGACAATAATTGCAGAAACAGACTATTGGAGGTGAAGACAAATGGTTTGACATTTCAATGCAATGATTGAAGAATAAACTAGAAGAATCAAGGAATGAACCGAAGGATTACTAGGGGCGCAACAAGGAGTAGAGAAGGATAGATCATGGGAAAGAGGTGGTGAAGACCTTTTGGTTTTCATTTTAAATGCATATTTAACAATTCATAAAAAAAAGACCCATGCAATAGAAGATAATGTGAAAGGGAGAAATGAAGACAAAAATAATAAATAATAAGCATCAACCAAAAGGAAATAGGGGATCGATTGGGGAGGAAAATGGAGAGGCGTGTAGGTCTGCAAGACTAGATAAGAAATTACAAAGGAAAATTTAAATAAAACAAACGATTGGGATCGATGCCTGGACAAGAAAGAGGGGCGATTGTTTGTTTTTGAAAAATAGATTAATAAGAGGCAATGCATATGGAGGGGAGACTCAGAGAGAAAAAAAAGAGGGTGCATTGTTTGAGCATTTGAACAGGCACACGCTATTGAGGGAAAAAATGCTAGGGAAACTATTTTGGAAGAGAGGTTGCGTATGGTGAAGGAAAAGCTTGCCTAAGAGAGGAGATGCATTGGAAACTGTAAGGACGAGGTTTCATATGCTCAGTAGAGGTGATTGGAACCCCGCGCCATAGAAGAAATGAAGGAATGAGTTATGTAACCTGCTAGGAAAAGATACAAAACATGGGAAGAGGTTTAGTTGGCAGCGTGTGATAGATAAGAGGCTACATAGAACAAGACAGGAAGGGCACAATTTTGTGAGGTGGAGTATAATTAAGGAGAGAGATGTGTCAAAGGTGAGATAGGAGGCGTGGTGGAGAAGAGGGGAAAATTGAGATGTATGCCTGAGAGTGGCCATTGAAGGCCTTGAATGTACAGAATCTATTGTAATTTGAATTTGAATTAATGAAATTAGAGTTTTCTAGCATGGCTATTTGTTGAATGATAAATTGAAGTAGTATTTTGTCTGCAAGTTTATTTTGTGTTTGTGATTGATTTGTTTGAGCAGAGGGGAGGACGACCCTCTCTTGCATCAATTAGCCTAGCTATTTAATTAATCGCATCATTTTCATCTATTAATATGATTAATTTAATTAGGTTAATTCACCCCCTCTCATGCTAACCTTTCGTCCTGTTAAATTGGATAAATCATATCATCTAATTTAATCCCTAAGTATTCTCATTTAATTAAATAATCTTAATTATCTAATTAAATGTCATTTTGACCCCTTTTCATTAAATAGATTAATTATTTAATGAATATCCTAAATTCCCCAAATTTGCATAATTGAAACTTTGTTTAATTATCAAATTACTAATTAAATCTAATCCTCCCACTTGTAAGGGAATATTCCTTGGGAGTATTCCTCCTTTGCACATTCCTTCAAAAAGGGAATATTCTCATGGAATATTCCTTCCCCTTTTGCACATTAAAATTTGGTTTTAATTAACTAAATGCTAATTTTCCTCCAAAAAGGGAATATTCTCATGGAATATTCCTTCCCTCTTCACTCATTTGAAAAAAGGAATATTATTCCTTGCAACAAACTTTCAACAAACTTCTTGAGCAAGTTTTGAATGTGTGTTTGTTTGGATGAATGCAATCCCTTGATTAAATATCATCTTGCATCCTCAACCCTTGATGGGAATCCATGATCCATGCCTCCATTTTCTTTCCATCTTGACCATTGATTGATTCTTTCAATCTTGACCATCAGTTTCATTTTTCCTATTCTATAAATAGGCCTTGCATCTATTGAATTGGGATCCATCTTTTAATAGTAAACTTATGTTGTTAAAATCACTCTTATTTGCATCCACATTTAGCACATATTTAGCTTTTTTAGTTTAAATCTTGCATTATTAGCTTAGAGCATCCATTAATGGCTTCCATGGTAACTTAGGTCCACCCATTAAGCATATTTTGAAATTAGGGTTTTAATCTTCCAAATCTTGCATACATTTAGAATAGCTTTGCATACACTCACATCAATCACCTTAGCTTTTATCATGGTAAAATAGCTTTCATCATGATTTACAACACATCTTTCATCAGTTTTGTCAATTCTCTTCAATAGAATCGATCAAAACAAGCTCATTATCCAAGGGATTGGGAAAGGGTCACCATTCCACATCAATGCGACACCACTCCCCCAATAGGATTTGTTTCAATGGCTTAGAATAGATGTTTGTGAAGCTTTTGTATTTTAATATGTTAGTTTTAATGGCTTTTGAGGTTAGTTTACATTGAATTATCTTATTGGATTGATGCTTAGTGGCTTAACTACGCTTCAAATCTGTATGGATCAAGTATAGTTAACCTATACTATGTCATCAGTCACATTTTAGCGCTAGAAGGAGGGCTTGAACTAATCAATTTGACAAATTTCTCTTTAGGTTTGCATTTTTCTTGTGTTTGCAGATTCAGCAACGCTATTGAAGATTCACTAACGCACCTTGGATGCATTGCTATACAGCGACACATTTGATCTTGAAAATAGTGACGCATGCTTAATTTAGCGATGTATAATTAAATTTTGTCACCGCCCATTTAAATAGTGATGCTAGACTCATTTTTTTATCATAGCATGATTTTTTTTTAGCGACGCTTTTGATCTAGTGACGCTATTGACGTCATTGTTTATTGCAGAGCGATGCATCCAATTTTTCAATACGGCGATGCACGTTTGATATAGCGACACATTTGATGAAAATACAATGACACAATTGATTTCAGTGTCGCTATTTACTGGTAAACAAATTGAACTTGAATTTTGACGTGTTTTAATTTTTTCATTTCATCTATTTGTTAACTGTAGACACTAAAAAATGTCCTGGTCTGTGAGAGTCATTTTTCAATTGTCATGGTCTTCTTCTCGACATAATTAAATAATTTAATTATCTTTGATCATGTTCCTCTATTAATTAGATAATTTTAATTATTTAATTAATTCATCTCTTAACCTTTATTTTACTATGATCAATTAAATATATTTGATTATGTCACTAACCTCCTTTTCTTCAATAATTAAATAAATTAGCATTTATTTAATTATTTACCTTTCATCATTCGTCTATAGTCAAATAATTATTATTAATTGTTTTTCTATTCATTAATCTTTCAATTCTTCTATAGTTAAATAATTATTAAATTATTTAACTATCTTTTGTCACTTCTCCCCTATTAAATAATTAATCTAAATTAATTATTTAATTCTCTTTCTTTATTTCCTCCTATTTAATTAAAATGGTTGCATAAATCATTTTAATTAAATGCCCACTTTCTTTTCCACAATATAAATTATTTAAATAAATTATTTATGCCTCCACTTGGTCAAAGATTCCTTTCTCATGAATTAATTGATTTTAATTTTTAATTTCTCCATTATCCCTCCACTATCTCATTATTGAATCTTAGTCGTTGATTGACTGTAGTCTCTTCTCGATCTTGACCGTTCATTTCATAACCCCACTACTTTGTGTTGCATGTCTTCTCAACCGTTGATCTTGGAATCTTTCTAGAAGCTTGATCTCGTCTGTCCATTCAAATGGATATCTATAAAAGAAGTCTTCCTCCTCCATTTTTGATTTAACAACCACTTATCTCTGACTTTCATGCTTATTGTTTGTAGGTATTTGCACACACATACTACGATCTAAGGGCTACTTGCAAAGGTTGTTTGAGGAGAGACAAGGGAGGTGATTCAACTTCAATATGGGGAGTTCTTTGCTTCATTGCTTTCATTTTATTCCTTTATTTTGATTGTTCTCTCTTGTTTTAGATTGGATTTCTAGCTTAGATAGTGTTGTGGTTGTCACTTAATCTATGTTGCTTGAAATTTCCTATCTTACATTGGTGAACCTGACGTGAATCATATGAATTTTGTATAAAAACCCATGTTTTCTTTTTGTTTTTGTCGTGCAATAGGTTTGTGAGCTGCAACTAAGATGCATAGCGACACAACTGAGGAGAAGCAACACAACTGACAAAAGTCATGATGCAACTGCTAAGCAAGAAACTGAGATTTGAAATAGCGACGCAACAGATACATGCAGTGACGCATCTGAAGGTGGGAGTTTCAAATTTGAAATTGCAATGCAATGGCAAGCTCTTGAGATGCAACTAAAATGTCGCAACTAATCCAGAATGTGTCGTAGTGCAATGCCGCAACCATGAACCCGAACAACGCATCTGCCTAGTTAGGTATAATTTTTTTGTTTTCAATTTTATTTGATTTTTCTTCTTTTGGGTTTTTATTAGGCTAGGGTTTTTGGTGTGCTAATCATCTCTTTCCAGTGTGTGGTGTTTGATTTAAGGAGTTTTAAAACTATTTCTTTAGAAACAAATCGAGCTTATCATCATTTATTTTAAGCATAATCAATTTTATTTTGTTTGCTTACAACAACTACAAATTTGCAACATCACACTCATAAGGTTAAAATGAACAACAAAATGCATATTTTACTCATGAGTTTTAAAATGAACTTGCATCACACGTCATTGGTTCAAAAAGAACACAAGGGTTTGTCTCACATCATAAGAGGGGTTAAAATTAACTAGTGTTTGCTTTGTCTTGTAGTTTGCATTGTGCCCTTGGATGTGTATGCTCTTCTCTCAAACCACTTGGTGATCTTGATAATCAAAAGCATTCCTTGACATTTTGTAGAACCACCCACATATTTGATTTTGTAATTAAAATGAACACCATGCGAGTGTGATAAAAAGGTGTTGTGTATGCTCTCTCCTTGTGCTTCGTACGATCTAGGAGATCAAAAACAACGTACTTGTCTCACTTTTGTCTACCTTTAGAGGGTCCTACCTAAGAGACACATTCATACGAAGAACTCCAAGGTGAATCCAACAGATTTTTCACTTGATCCAATATATAAATGGATAAGACTAAACTATAAAGTCCTCATGGTATGTAGGTCTTAGTCGTACAGTGTCATTCAAAATGGGGTACTATCGTAAAACGTATAAGAGCCCCTAGTAGGAGTGATTAAAGCCTTAAATGGCTTGTTGGATGCTTGCAAGGTGCCATGTCCCTAAGTATTTGACTAAGAACCACTTGTTTTAGAAACCCAAATCCCTTTTACTTGCTAGCACAGGCACAGTCATTCTGAAGCTACCCTAGAATCCATCATTCATTGTAGAGATAGGAAATCTCTCAAGGTTTTTGGATTTTAGGGGGTGAGATATTTTGATGAGCCTGTGTCATGTAAGGGGGAGCCAGCACCACCAAGGTCTCTAGCTATTCACTTTGTTTAGGTGTTTGGAGAAATCCAAGTAGGGATCAAACAGGTATTATCTTTTCCATCCTAGTTGTGCATTTTCTACGAGTGTCTTTATTCACATTGAAATAAAACATTTTCACATCAAAATAAGACCAAACAAGTGTTTGTTTACTATTTTCTTTGTTTTCCAAAGTTCATCTCACAAAATCTCATCAAAACCAGTCAAAAATCCATAAAAAAAGCCATCAATTTACAAAACAAACACTTTGTGTGTTGGAACACAACAATCTATTGATTAGGGGGGTGAATCAATAGATACTAAAATTTTAGCCTTCTTTTCTAAAGAGCAGACACACACTTAAAATCTAGATGTGTAGATTAAAACTTAAAAATATCACAAACACATGAGCCTAAAAGATTTACACATAACAAATATACATGGAAAACCTATTGATGGGTGTTTTAGCACTTCTCAACATAGGTAATGCATAAGTGCATCACCTCTCTTGAAAGGAAATCTTCTACAAATGAGTTGCAGAAAACTACCTCAAGATTTTGAATGTCAAGTCATGACAATGCTTGGAATATCTCAGTGTTTCATGTGATTTGTTGGTAATCACAAGGCAGCCTTACGTATGTTAAGTTGGAGGGGAATTGGTTCTTTGAATGGAGTTTATGGAATCCTGAAATTGTGTTCTATTGCTACAAGTTCATAACAGCAATCTGAAACTCCGCTTTTATCATCAGATTTGGCTTTACAATGTGCAATGATGCTTGAACTTGTCTTAAGTTACTATTTAAAAGAAAAT
Organism: Sequoia sempervirens; assembly: GCA_007258455.2. Taxonomy (NCBI): domain Eukaryota; kingdom Viridiplantae; phylum Streptophyta; class Pinopsida; order Cupressales; family Cupressaceae; genus Sequoia; species Sequoia sempervirens. Next base: position 9,290,887 of record VDFB02000012.1, on the reverse strand, counting down.
TCAAAATGGCAGGGAAGAGAGTAAGTTCCTAGACCTGAAACTACCAATGAACACTGATAATGGAGGATGCTACAGTGGAAAGCCTTCCCAAAACTAAGTTCCACTTAACCAAATTAGCTCACAATCTCATGAAACTAGTGCAATCTTCTAAGGTCTGCAGATCTTCAACCATTCATTCACCACAAACCATGAATAAAAGATAGAATTTAAGTGCAGCATTCAATACATGTTCAGACTAGCTTTACACTCATATTTATCATCAATAAACAACAAAAAGCATGAACAAGGAAGGGCATCAACATAGTAGAATTCTTCAATATCAATGAACAACATTAACTAATCTACTAAAGCAATGCAAACACATAAAACAACAAAGTAAATCTACTCAAATCTATGAATTATGAGGAGAAGAATCATGAAACATGAGATGAAACTCAAGAATCCATCCAAAAGCAATGAATTTCTATTAGAATTCTACAGCATGTCTTTACAACAACTCAACTCTCTCTTGAAAATGAGAGAAGACCCCCTATTTATAGTGTCCAAAAACCAAAATGAATGGCCAAGATTTAATCTCATTGTGTGGCTAAGATTCACAAATTAGGGTTTCACCTACCCCCCAATATCTTACAATAAAAACTACATCTTTGTCTTTTATCCTAATTTTTCTTCTAGTGGCCAGCACTGTAGCACTTTTGTCTTTTAGCTGATTTCCCTTTTGCTACAGCTATACTGTGAGAAATTCATCATCTATGACTGAATTTCCTTCATGTTTCTTCACAGTAGCATATTCCATGAACTTTCTGATCAACGCATGAAGCTTGCTCCACTCCATTATATCGGATTGGAGCACCTGGACGTTCAATTTCCTGGATCGTTCGGTAATCAAGTCCCAATCCTTGTTGCATTTTAGCATGTTCTTGATCACTTGTTCTGATTGAGCAAAAGCTCAAGTAGCAAAATCCATAAAATTTGGCATAAGTGTATTTGTGGCTCCGTTCTCCATCTTCTTATGGAAATATGGCCTTATCTTCTTAGGATCTAACTCGATGGCGGGCATATCATAGTCCGTCATGAGCTTTAGGTATTCTTCATAGGTCATTCTAATCTCCTCAGCCCAATCTATGTCAAGATCTACTTCATTGAGCACTTGTTCCAAGATCTCTTTTCTATGATCGAGGCCCAATTTCCATGTTTCCACGAGCCAATGATCATCTTTTACTAGTGCCAACTCCTTTTCCCACATTCTCTCGGGCATCTTGAGGATAGCCTCAAGCTTGGGATACGTGATTCTATACAACTTCAAGAAGTCAATACAGAATTTCCTTGTACCTTCAAGCTATTTTTGCACTTCTTGAAACTTATTTTTTGTCTAGGCAGCGTGGCCAATTCCCATATCTCCATTGTAGACCACCTATCAGAACCAATCTTCGGTGACCTTCATCTAGTTCTTCCTCCTTTCAAACTTGCTGATATGGTCCTTTGACAACAACTGTGGCAGTGCTGACGACATGGTGGGTAGTTCTTTGACAGAGGACCATTGTTGTATGTAAGTTGTTAAATCTGTCACTTGTGCCTTTAACTCCTCCTTGGTGGATTGATTTTTATTCATTTGAAGCACAATGGTAGCAACAGATCCCTAGAGGTGATCAATTTTCTATTCTCGGGTGGTTGTCCCCAAGTCAATAGTGGATATGTTATAGCTGACTCTCTCTCCTTCCACCATTGGAGTAGCTATTTGAACTGTCCTTGACCCCGAGGAATCCATTGTTATGTGGGATCTAACCCTCGGCTTCTTCTCTTTCTTTCTCCCTATATGTGCTCGAGCCAAGATGGCTTCTAGCCTTTCTTTTGGATCCATAAGGATGGGTGCCTTCTTCTGCAATTGCCTTTCTAGCCACTCAAGAATCTAGGATCTCCCCTTTGGTGATTCACGATCACCTTCCACCTTTTCAATGTGCTGGATTTCCATTTCTTCATGGCCCAGAGCCTCTTGTTTTGTCTTTTCTTCCTCTTCTTCATCTGAATCTTGAATAAATATAGCCTTTCCCTCTAGAGATTCAATGATGGCTATGTTTTCCTTGGGGCTATCTTCCCCTTCGGATGCCTTCTATTCTTCTTCTTGCCCATGTTCTTCATGATGTTCTATTTTTGGGCTTTTCCTTGCTTCAACCTCTTCTTTAGGCTTATCTTCTTCTTTCTTTTCTTCTTCTTCCCCTAAGGGAGGCATCTCTTCATCATGATCAGGGCTCTTGTCTTGTTCCCCGGTTGGAGGCTTTGTGGTTACCTCAATTTCTTCATTTGTATCTTTCTTTTCTTTAGAGGATTGTTTCTCAACTTCCTCCCCAACATCCTTGAGTTGCTGGGCCAACTCCTCCTCAAGCTCTTGGTCAGAATTTTCTACAATGTATTTTTCAATGGGATCTTCAACATCTTCTTCAGAGGATTGTGTTTCCTCCTCCCCTTCATGCACCACATCATCAATAACTAGATGTTGATGCTCAGGATGCTCATGATAATCATCAAGTTCCTCTTCCATTGCCCTGGCTGCCTCCCTCTCTTGTTTCTCAAGTTCTTCAGAAATCTACATTGTTGCCTCTATTTTTGGTGGTTCAGTCAAAGGAGGAGGAACAGGGAGACCAGCAACAACTTGGGCTAGGGCAGCCTACATTGCAGGGTTCATCAATACTCCTGAAAGCTCCATTGGTATGTTTTGCATGTGTTTGGAAAAAGCTTCAGGGAGATCGAGAGTGGGCATTGTTGTTGTTGAAGCCATGGGAATAGCTACTGAAGAAGACATGGAGAAAGAAGAGAGCGGAGAAGTGGTAGTAGAAGAAGAATCTATCACCATAACGAATGCAGTAGGTGAGGTGGGAACAAGGTGAACTGAAATTTCCACTATGGGTGGAGAAGAAGTAGGCAATGCTTGAGATGCTAGCGGAGGACTAATGGTAGTGGCAGCAGTAGAGGAAGCAATGAGGGAAGAGGTAGCAGGTGGAGACTTTGGTTGTTTGCCCTCTTCTTCCTCTCCCTCATAGAGTGGGTCCTCCTGAATTGTGGGAATCTCTGTGAATCCACCCAATTTCTTTACTTTCTTGGAGGGATCACCTTTCGATGCCTTCCTTGAATACACCTTTTGTTTAGGTTGGCGTTCTTCTATCTCCTTTCTCTTCTTTCACCTGGTGGTAGCAGGGGACTTTGAAGTTTCCCTAGATGGGGCAACAATAGTCCCACTATTAGTTTTGCTTTCGAGCTCATCCTCAAGCTCACCATAGGTCAGAGTTGCACCTTGGAGTTTTAGTTGAGTGACCTTCCCATTGATCCATTGCTTCATTCAAGCTTCAATTGGTTTCTTTAGAATATCAAGGTCATTGACCTCTTCCTCATCCTAGTTGATTAAAGGCAGTGGCAGGTTAGCAATGGCATCAAATAATGGATCTATTACAGTGTTTTATTCTTCTACAACTTGATCTGGCACCGGGAACAAGTTAACCGTTTTCACAAAATATTTCGTCATGCGCATATAGTGCCTCATGCACACTTCTTTATCATCTTTTTAGTTTTCCTAGAAGTCCTCCACATTGTGTAGATGGGCATATTCCTTTCCAACCATCTTCTTCAACTTGTCATACGGATCCATCTGTGGCCAGGCAATATGGAGCTCCAAGTTGTATTCAATGATCTCTTTCTCTAAGTAGTTCGCACACTGGGATGCGGGGATTGCATACATGCCTTGGCTGAATGTGAGAGGATATGGAATTCCCAGCGTATGTTTGTCACTTAGAAGATTATGGGCATGTTGTAGTTGCCTGGATACTTCGAGCAATACCAACATGTCATTTGGGTACCGGGGTAGATTATATGGCCTCTTAGAGAAGCCCTCGGTTATGATATAGGTAAACTTGGGAAATTGAATAAAGAGGAACCCAAACCAATGGATGAAGGCATTTACACTGTGAGTGACTCTCCTTTCGAAGTCACCTCCGAGTAGTCTAATAATGTGCCCAATAAAGGCATCATTCACCCTACGGTAATCCTTCTTAAAGTTGTGATGCTAAAGTTGAGGGTACCTATCATAGACCTTTGGTTCTCTTCTTGAAGTTTGGCTTAGCACCATAAATAGTCCTCTGTATTGAACACGGTCAGCCAATAAATAGACCAAGTATGAGGTCATGTAGAATTGGGAAGTTTTCTATACTGCCACAAACTACTCATGCAGGCAGTTGCTAATCATTCCCACCCAATGGAACTTAGTTTTTCCTCTGATGATCTCTTCTATAAAATAGAGAATCCATTCTTGGAAATATGTCGTAGTTGGGAGTCCCATGACCCTACTTAACAAGGTTACCAAATCATGCTAGTGCTCGTGGAAATCACTCCTAAAAAGTTCTTGAGGTACCTTGTTTATGTTGCCCCTCTTCTCCTTCAACCAAAATTGATTAATTAGCTTCATGCACTTGAGGGGATCAGCTTTCCACATTCTTTTAGCATACTCTTTGGTCATTTCTTCCATTTCATCGAAGGTGGGTATGTGGAAAGTTTTCACTATAGACTTGGAGGACAAGTTAGCAAATATTTTTCTATCTCTATCTACAATCCTCTTAGTCTTTTCTTGGTAGGCCTCTCTATAGGCCATTACCAGTTCAGAAGCCATGAGGGAAGGTGGGAAACTAGCAGCCTTGGCCAATCCACTTTTCCTTATCCTCTTGGAGTTCTCTATGACAAGTTTGGAAATGACTCGTTGCCTGAATTCATCAATATCAATGTGCCCTAGGTTTATGTTTGAGACAGTGTCCCATTCCGTGCTGACCTTAGTGTTGATTTCCACCACTTGGAATTTGTACTTCATTTGATCCTTTTCCTCCTTTCCCCTTGATGCTTTGGCAGCTTTCTTTCCCTTTTCCTTCTCTACAGACATTCTCGAAGGCCCCGCAGCTGATTCCATATATCCTGCAAGCAAAGGAGCAATAAGCATATTCATGCACAAAACACGAAAAACATTAGAAAAACCCTACACAATCCATGTTAGATCGAGTAATTTATCATTCAAGTATCACAATACTCTTATTTGATCATCATCTGCCTTTTGTTTGAGGAAGATATGGCAGTGCGGGCCTAGAGATGCGGACTTCCCTGGGTTGGCAACCATTTTGAGGGCAGTTGCAAACAGACGGCAAAAAGGGCACAACGGCCTGCATGAACCCACCCACATTGGGATTTTTGAGTTGAGGTGGGGCCTACCAGAAGGTTAAGTCATTTTGGAATGTGAGCTTGATCACTTTGAGGTTTTTGAAGTGTTATTTGGTGTACGGGAGCAAGGGTTGTGAGTGCAGGAGGTCTCTCATCTGTTTTAGACTATGTCGTTTGAAATAGCGCAAGCAGGACAGAATCTCGTAGGCGGTGTCCCACAATGTCAGGTCCGCAGATCGGGAGGACAACATCATTAGATCTTTGAAATCCAAATGGTTCAGATGGATGTGGGCAGGGAGATGCTGAAAGACGTTGGGCATCGGCCACTTGGGACGACGGAGACGTGACGGTGGCCCGCAGGTGGCAGTCCACATCGGTAGGTCCATGAAGGTCCTCAGCATGAGTCTTTGGTTCATTATCAGTTGGATGGAGGTAGGACAATTGAGCCCCGCACAATGGGCATGCGGAGGTCGTTGGCTCTACAAGTGCGGTGAAATCGAGGCGGCTGCCTACAAGCAACCACCTACATCAAGTTTTTCTTACTTAGTGGTTTTCAATTCATTTGGGGGAAAAGCAAGCATCTGAGCCCGCGAAGTGGAAAGTCGGAGATCATTGGCTATTTTGAAATGTCGGTCGAGGGGCAGTGGCAACCCACATCAGAGGGTCTGCAATCGATAAATTAGTTGTTTCTATTTTTAAGCTCAAATGGAGGTGGTGAATGTGGGGTCTGCAAGGTGGACGAATGGTCAACTGAGGCCGTTTTAGACAGTGAACAAGCGGCAGAGGCTTGCAGGAAGAATTCCACAATGGGAAACATGCAAGGAGTCAACAATTAATCATTTTGGCTCAAAGGGTCGGACGGAGATAGTTGGGGTGGGGCTTGCCCAGTGGAAGGAGCCTAAGACTCCACCATTTTAAATCTGATCATTGAATGACGGCGAAGCAATGACCGAAACCCACATTGGATGGTCTGATGAGAGAGTTATGGGTGAAGCCCGGTTAGCAGACACGAAATTTGCGGGACCCATAGGGTAGGAGGTTGAGGTCGATTGGTCATTTTGGGATGGCGAAGATGGAGGTGATCTGAGTGCGAAAACCCGCAATCGCGGACCCGCGAGGATGAAAAGATCTCCATTTAATCTCATGTTTTTGTTTAAGTCTAAGAATGACTACCAAGAAGGAGCATCTTCCCGCATGAACGGGTTTGAAGAGGGTGTTGGCCGATGTCTAAAGTTTGATGTTTGAAGATTGAGGCAATAGCGATGAGCATCTTGTGGGCCGCATGAGCATGATGGCTCTAGTGTGAAAATGGTGATGGAGACCTCAAGTTCTGCACACATCCCATGGATGATTTCCAAAGGGTTTTCATATTCTAGTTGGTGGGTTTTGTGTGCCATGATATCTTCTAACTAGTTTTAAATTTCCCTTGCTTAAGATTTTAACAAATTTACAGAAATAAAGGAAAAACATAAAATGGGCGGCAGAAAAGTTCCTACCTGGCGGACCTGCAAGAATTCGACGAAGACAGTATAAACAATTACGCTCGAACGACGGTGAGATCCTATGGGCGTGGAGGCAACAGAAGTTGAAGGCTCTGACAAGTTTTCTAAAAGTGTCAGTGCAAATGACCCATCGGAGTTGTCTATTTATAGACTTTCATGCATTAAATGCCTGCCATTAATGTTGGTACGAAGGTGGACGGGGTTGTTCAGCATGCAGTTCAAAAGAACCGATGGTAGGAATGGTGGGGTCCACAAAGCGGACGACATTCACGCATTGGTCGTTCGGTGAGTCGGCGATGGAAGCGGCAACAAAGGCCATGGGTCCCGCGAAGCAGGCGAACGCACTAGCTTGGGCACTGCAAGGATGGAAAAAAACATGACAGAGTTCTACATAGGGTGACCCGCAGGGGTGGACCCACTGAGCATGATGGACGGCAATTTTAAAGTTTGAGGGAAAACTGCAAAGGAAACTCCGCAGAGGCTAAAGACTTGGAAATTTTGAGAGTGATGAAACTTGGTCAACTTAAGATGACATCTCTAAGACTCCTTGACCACTTAGGACTCAAAAATAGGGGCACACAAAATGAGGTGATAGAAAAAGTGACCCAAAAAAATGAAAAGAGAGGGTCCCCGTTCCGAACGGAGCGTGTTTGCTATAGGCACAACAAAACCCAAGATGGGAAAAACCACGGTGATAAAATGTTGCTAGGAGCTACTATCCTAGTCCAACCTCACAATGAAATCCTTTGTTACAATGTTTTAAGGGCACCAACCCTAAGGAGACACCTATCCCCTGAATTGAGCACCAAATCAATTATCTGATGGCACCAACCAATCATATTTACAACATATAAGATGATTACAGTTTGTTCCTAAGCAACTCTAATCAATGTTAGAGCTTAATCTACAACTGCTTAACTATCTATTATTGTTACAACAACACTGTTCACTGCTCTGCGCCCTATTGCTTCAACATTGTTCCTTTCCTTCTTCTTTAGTGCATTCTTTGTCTGCCTCAATGCACCAATGTACTCCTCTATAGCTCTCCTTTTCTATTTTTGTGTGTTCTCTTACTGATTCAAGAGCTCAGGACCACACTACTCTACACTCTCTCTTCTACCCCCTTAGACACACTTCACATTTCTTTTGTGTAATACACAACAATGATGATTGCCTCGGGATCTTGTACTGCCATTGGATCTTTTGTTAGGGTGAATATTTTCTTCACACTCCTCGAGCTACACTAAGCCGCACAACATTAATTCCTGGTGTAGATAATTTTCCTTCCTTTCCATCATACCAAACCCTAATATTGGATATGCAGTTAATGCTCTCTTTTAATCCTACGATCTAATCCTAATTTTTGTCTCTATGGCCATCTATACCGTCGTTCTATGCATCCAATCACATTACACCTATCGTTGAAGTAGGTAGATCAATTAATTTTCATCCCCAGGTCAATTTGTGGGAAAAACCCTATTTACATGTAGTTAGTTGTTTGTGATTGCCTTGTTCAAATCTAGGTTGTTGATCTCCAATATTCATGCCACATCCTACGTTCTCCATTCATCATCACAACTTTCAATTATGAACGTTCGATAGGCGATCATTTAAATCTCCTCTATTGATCATGTCCTTCATGAACATTCGCATACATTTCCTCAATGTAGCAGTCACCATTGGATTAGCTACCAATCAATCTATGTTGTCCCTCGCTATCCCGTTAGTACTAACAACAGGCCTACACAATCTTCGTTGGCTGGTGGGCATGTGCCATGTGTCTCAATCGCTCATCGCCCAACTACTTTGCTTCACAAAAATGATGTGAAGTGATGATGCCATGTTTTGTAGGTCCCACCAAGGTTTTATTTGCCATCATTGCACATCATTTGATCAACACGATTCCTCATTCCCCTGGAAGATATGAACAGGTCCCACCACATGTGCCACAAGCTAGCAGGCACAATTCAATCATCTACTTTGGCTTGATCACTGCCATCAATCAACCTCGTTTTTCCATTTATTTATGATGACATCATATCCTATCAACTTCGTCTGCTGCCACCGTAGGTCCCACTGTCCTCTTCATTGATTGCACTTTGTCCATTATGGATTACTTACCACCAATCCCTGTTTCCCTACGAGATTTAGCTGAGACCCACCACAAACTCAACAGGCTGGCGAGAAGGTTGTTAGATCTTGCAGTCTTAACCAACACTGTTGATTTTTCCAAAAGGAAATATTTGCACGAGACTTAGGAAATATCTAAATGCCACAAATATTTGCTCAGTTTTCGGTAATTGCTAGGTGAAGGGGTTGGTTCCCCACATGACATAATAGGCTTAAGTTATCACTTAAGCTACCTGCAACCGTCAAAGACAAGTCACCATCAAATTAAAAATGTTCTTTTGATGCAATGATTGTATACACCTAGGATTTAACCAACAAACCCTAATTATGGCCAAGAGCACAAGTAATCATTTTTTGAGCATAGCCTTCAACCTCTAGCCCTACATAACACATCTCTGAGGTGCTCTCAGAAAACCCATGTCAAATCTGAGATCATATTTTGCTTTCGAGTGCTGAGGAAATTTAGCAATATTTGCAGCCTTCACTCCATCTTCCAGGTTCATAATACACTATCTTCCTCATAACTCAATGGCAACCTTTCGACATCAATGTTGGCTCTCCTTTATGTAGGATCAGTTCCATCTCACACTTGACCCCCTTTTGACATCAATGACAAAAATATGCCAACAATCTCCCCCTTTGTCATTGATGGCAAAACTAAATGCTCATACCAATGGGCTAAAATGGTTTGAAATCAATTGAAATCAATTTAGACCTATATCATTTTGAGCTTTGTACCAATTTGACACACTAGGAAATACTCTCATTTAATATGCACATAGCTACCATTCTCAATTGAGCATTTGATCATATTTCTCCCCCTTTGACATCAATGGAAAAGGGCAGACTCCCCCTTTGACAAGAAGTTCAAACAGAAAGTGGGAATCATGATTATGCAACCATCAAGTCATTAGAAATTTGTAAAACTGTGAACACTTGACTTGATGCATCCTGTCTGTTTCCAAAGATGAATGAAATATAGATGAAACTCCCCCTAGGCTCATGCCCTATCACTAGTGACTAGAGATATGATGTGGGAGAAATAACTCCAAATTTTTGCCTCAAATATTCAAATTGTTCCTTGGGAAGAGGCTTGGTGAAAATGTCAGCTACCTATTGTTATGCCTTGCATAACCACCCCACTTTCATCTGGATCAAAGTGGGTCCCCCTTTGTCTTTTCCCTTTGGCCTTTGGTTTTCTGCCTTAGGCATTTTTCTTTCCAAGTTCTTTCGGAGTCGGGTCCGGGACCGGGTTCGTAATGTTGAACTTTCTTATGTTCCTCATTTTGGTCCAATCCCGGGTCCGACCCCACCTGTTCTTTGTTTTTTTCTTTGGTCTTGGTCTTTTTGTGTCCTCTACCTTAGTTTCTTATCGGCCTTCGGGCATTTTTTGTTTCCTTTTGTTTTGGTTTGTTTGTTTTGGTGGGCTCGAGTTCAGAACGGATTCTGAGCTTGGAACTGCTTCCAAGCTCAGTTTTTATTCCTTCCCCGACCCCGGTTCCCGTCTCTTTAGTCTTTTTGCCTTGGGTTTTTGTTTTCTTTTGTTTTTGTCAGAGGCGGGACCGGGATGGAATCCGAAACTAAAACTTGGAAAAGTTTCAATTCCGGATTTAGTCCCGACCCCGCCCCCATTGTGTTTTTCCTGGTTGGTTTTCGTTCCGACCCCATTGGTGTTTTGTTTGTCCTTTTTGGTTTTCCTCGTGGGCGCGGAGCCGGGAAGGGGTATAAACTTGGGAATGATGGTTAGTTCCCTGGCTCGTTCCCGACCCGACTCTGGCCCCGATTCTGACTTTCTCTTGGCTCCACCCCCGCCAGTTTTAGAGGCGAGGGATGTTGTGTAAGGGTCATGTTTTGTCCCGATCCCGGTTCCGCTGGGACTCATCCAGTTTTACCCTCTCATCCAGTTTAAGTTTTGGTCCCAGTTCCGCCAGTTTTCAGGAATGTGTTCCCATTTGGTTTTGACCCCGCCTCCGCCAGTTTTACGTTTCCTTTTGATAAGATTGGAGGCATGATAAATAATGATATACCTTATTTGTCTTTGGGAACTAATGGAGGAATCTGTTGTGCAAGATCAGGTTATTCATCTGAGGATATCTCTTAAAGTCATTTTGCCAAAGGATATGACTTCGGCAAGAATTCTCACCGAGGAAAGGAAGTCTCACTGACTGGAGAAAGTCTCACTGACTAGTGCAAGGGTGAGGTTGGGGTAATGTCTCACTAACTCAAAAGGGTCTTGGCGACACCAGCATTCGGCGAAAGGAAATGAATGCGGCGAAATGTCTCGCCGATGACCCAAGGTTACGCCGATGACAGAAATCGGTGAAAGGTGATGTCAGTGTAACTCTCCCCGAAGAAAGTGAAGTCTCCCCAACATAGAACGAAGCAGCATCAACGAAGGGTTAGGCCTTTTCCATAGGGTCTGGGCGACCACGGGAAGCTATGCCGACCGAAAAGAGGGGCCACTGAAGAAAAATGAGCTCGGGGAGAACAAATGAATGCCGCAACAGCTCTCGCCAATCGGAGGAAGTCTTTTTGAAATAAAGGGCCATCGGCGTAGCTGTTGGAGTTCTCTAAGAAGTCTCGGTGACCCTAAGGTGTCTTGCCGATGGAATCAAATGACTTGGCAGAGGAAAGAGGCCTTCACCAAAAGGTCTTCGTGAAAGTGAAAGGTCTCACCGATATGAAGGAATATCGGCATAATCTCTTACCGATTCAACAGGGTTTGGCCGAAATAAAATAAAGTCACCAGAGGATGGTTGGTTCGGCGTGATGTCCCACCGATTCATCAAAGTCACGCTGAAACTACAGAACTCGGGGAAACTCCAAAGAACACAAGGGTTTTCACCATATCTCTCAGCGACCGTCTTGGGTCTGGCCGAAGGTTTTTGAGAGATCGGTATGGTCTCTGTGTCTCGCCGACTCGCCCATGCTACGCCGATGGCCTTGCAGAAAGGCGGATTTTGAGCAGAAAGAAAGCCATGTGAGGGGGAGAGACAAGGCCATCAGTCAAATCGACAGCTGGTATCTACCGACAGAGGTAGCTCAACATTAATGGTGATATTTTGAGCATTCAAGACTGATCTGAGAAGGAGCTTGAGGATGGACACGGAGGCGTAGAAGTTATGGCGATAGGTGCAAAAGATCTGCGGATCTTTCCAGAGACAATCTTTACCAGCAGAGATGGCGAGGAGGGCACATTGAATGTAGAGCTGACTCCCTTCAAAAGATCTGGGCCCCAACTTCTTGACACCACGCGATATTTTGTAAACCCTAAAAGCGGGTGCCGACTTTCTCAAGAGAAGATGTATATATGGCATGCTTGCCTTTTTGAAAGGGTCCGAAATTTTCTAGGTTTAGAGAGAACTGTTTAGAGCTAGAACTGATTAGGGGTTAGTCAGCTAGCAGAAGGAGATGGAGTTGCATCTTGATTCTTAGTAATGAGAGCTCCTCTTGTCTTCTTGGTTAGCAGTCAGTTTTTTTAGTACCAGATGGTAATGTATTTCCAAAGTTCTTCTAGTGTAAATGGAAGCAGTCTGAAGATACAGGTTTTCTGTACACTAGTGATTATGCCAGATTTGTAAATGTTACTTATCTGTCTAACCCACAGTAGAAGCAACCAGATTCAAATCTACTTCATATTGTGTTCCAGAACAGTATTTATCTAAAATTAATCATTTTATTTTGAAAGCTTTCAAGGAATGAAATTTCATTTTTATCTCTTATTTAAATGGTAGTTTATAATCAGTTGTTAAAATCAGCACTGTCAATGAATGCAACTATGTGTTGATCACTAGTTAATTTCGTTCTTCAGTTTTAGGTTAGAAAATTCCTTGAAGTTAGCAAAGTCTGGTTAAGGTTGAATGAATTATTGTTCATTTCTTTTTCAACACCCTGATCCATCTTTTTATATTTCTTTAAAACCCATGGTTAGTATAGGATTTATTTCATGTTTGATCTTGGAGCAATCCAAAAGCCCAAAACCAGCAGGCCCCCTTGAATATTACTGTTGCATTGGCCACTGAGCAACATCAGCGCAGTTGAGACCCAACTACCAAGACCTTGGGAGCTAAGGTATCCATGTGATCATCTTTCTCTTTCAGGAGAAACAGAGTAGCAATATTTTGTTTAGCATTGTTGTGGTGCCAAAATCGCCATGGACAAGAAATTGGCGCTAGAAGGAGGGCTAGAAGGGCAAGCTGGATAAAACTGGATCATCCTCTTCAGAAAGACCCCATAGAGTTCTTCGATCAACTGGGAATCCATCATCTTTCATAGAACTCAAGACCCCAACAAGACATAAACATTACAAAACTAGGGCAACCATTATTCCACCCTTATCAGCTCCGCTCACTCCACCAGGATTTTCACCCATACCTCAATGGATACCCATTAATCCACCTGCCAATTCATCTCAATTGTCATTACAGCTAGTTCAACCCATACAACAGCTGGCTCAACCACCACCACCGCCACCAATGGCATTTTTCCAGAATAATCCCTCTCCATTGGGGACTATTCCTGGAGGTTTTCACGACCTGCCCAAGAACCCTGAGAAATTTTTCCCTAAGTATTTTCATGGTGAATCAATGAGTGTTGAAGAACACATACATGCTTTCAAGGATGCATGTACCTGAGCTCAAATAGCTCATCATGATGTGGTTTGTAGGCTGTTCCCTTATTCCTTGGGAGACATGGCATATAACTGGTATCTTAATCTTCCTCAAGGCTCTATTCTGTCCTGGATAGATTTGTAAAATGCTTTTATCAATAAGTTTAGAGTCTATGTGGACCCAGCTCTTCTGTATCACCAATTCGCTACCATAAGAAAGGAACCAGGTGAATCTTTGCCTTTATTCAATACTAGGTTCCAAAGAATGTATAGGAGGCTGCAGGATCCCTATCTAGTTACCGAGGACAGTGCCATTCAAGCATACTTTAGGGTTATAGACCCTTTGCTGGGATTTTTCTTACAAAGAACTTATCTGCCAACGGATATTGATACCCTGTCCAAGGTTTATCATTTAGCCATTAAGTTGCAACAACAGACTAACTCTCAACCAGGTTGGGGGGAAGGTTTGCCTTTAATCGGGTATCAAACGCCTAGTACACCCCCTTTATTCAATACTGTTCCAGGAGTGTCTCCTTCCCACTATGGGCCTAGGTCTGAATTGCAGACTCAACCTCCTGTCACATTCTTTACTACTAGAACTTCTGATCTCTTTCAACAACCGCAGGTTCCTTCAAGTTCTCACGGTCTTCATAACCAAGTTGGAACCATAAGCCATGTTGATCAGCCACTTATTGCTAAGGCTGTTGAAAGTGAAAAGACTACTCAGCTTACCAATGAAGTAGAAACCTTGAAGAAAACGCTGTCCCAAGTCACTAATAATATGGCTCAGCTCTGTTTGAACCCCTCTCAAAACCAAGGGAACTACCCTAATCAGAACAGCAACAACCAGGGTACCTATCAGAATAACAATAACTACAACCAAAGAGGTTACCAAAACCAAAACAGAGGGTACAACCAGAGGCCGAATAATAATAGGCAATGGAATACAGGGCCTAATAATGGTGGAGTCCCTCACAACTATCAAGCAAATGAGGAGAGGACACATACTGCAAACGTGGCCGACCTCAACTTCAGGACCAATTGGTGCAGACTGCATAATACAACAACCCATTATGAAGTGAACTACCCTGAACTGGAGAAGATGGTCAAAATGGCACACGAAGATGCCCACACATTCCAGGGGAATTCTCACAAAGGAGGTGACTCAGTGGATACTGCAATGACTTATGAGCTCTTCGAGGAGGAGCCCTCATTCCCAAGGCAAGAGGAGAATGAACAAGAGGAGGATTCATATGATGCCCAGGCTTTTCAGACAAAGGGAGGACACTTCCTGAGAAATCAAAGTAAGGGGCCATTCACTACATCAGTACCTCCTAACCACATGGTACCTCCAAATCAAGGCGCTGACAACAATCCTCCCCCACCAAAAGGCCCACCTAATTGCCATGGCAAGGGTGATTCCTTTGGTATTTCCAAAGGTACTGCCAGTTCTAACCTGGAATTTGATATTGTTTCTGAGATGCAAAGACAGAAAACTTCTTTGTCATTCTTTGACATTTTGAAGTGGTGCCCTACCCAAAGGGAAATAGTGCTAAAAGCCTTAGAGCAAGCCGACAAGTTGAAAGGAAAGAGTAGGATGACACTTGCTAGGGACGTGAATGCAACCTTATACAGAAACAAGGTAGGTACTCCACCCTTCCTTTTAAGTTTAAGAATTTCCAGGAAGAATCTGCACAACTGTTTATTGGATTCAGGAGCTTCAGAAAATGTCATGCCATTTTCTGTGTGTAAGAAGTTGGGATTGGACCCCATTCAGACAAATAAGAAGGTCATTCAACTAGACAAAACAGAGGTCAATGTAGTGGGGGAATTAAGAAACATACACGTTCAAGTAGGATCAGATCCTAGGATCCTAACAAACATAGACATCCAAGTGGCAGACATTCCTGAAACCTATGGGATGCTGCTAAGCAGATATCTGATGAAAAGCCTAGGAGGATACCTTTCCCTTGACTTTTCACATATGTGGCTACCATGGAGAGAGATCCCTACTCAGATTAGGATTGAGAGTGAGCCTCGCCTCAAGCATATCATTATTGAATATGATTGCCATAATGAGGTAGCCTATTTCAAAACTGGGATAGGCGTGTATAAAAAAGAAGAAGCCTTAACCTTTTTTGTTTTTGATCCTAAAGAGCTACCCATACAAAAGCCCCATGACCTTGTAATTAATGAGAACCAACAAGATTTGATCAAAAAACTGTAGCAAGATCAACTGGTCTTGGGGGAAAATGTAGATTTACAAAGTCTCCTGCTCCCCAATTGGTGCAGGGTACACTATCAAAACCACTCTGAAATAACTTGTCAACCCTGTATTGACATTTTAAAACATGTTTCCCAAGCTGAGGAAGCTGGCACAAGTTTCCCTAAGGCCATTCCAGACTGCTTCCCATTTGAGGCCAAGGAAGCGACCATGTTAACCAGGGATACAACATTTGCAAAAGAAATCCCTCTTCAAATTGAACCTACCCTAGACACACGCCCAAATCAGCATACCGATGAGGAGCAGTCCCAATATTTGCTTGACACCCCTACACTCACGGATATACCAAAACCCAAGGGGTTAACCCAAGAGATAAATAAATATCAAATGGACAAACTTGGGCCACATGATGCATCTGAAAAGGGATTGGGAAGTATTCCTGAGAAACCTACTAAACAACCACCCCCTGTGTTTAATTCAAAAGAATCAACCCCTGCTTGTGATCAGTTGTGGACCCTTACCTTTGATGGATCCAAGTCCAAGACCGGTTGTGGTGTTGGAATGGTGCTAACCAGCCCAAAAGGGAAAGTTTTCTTTACTTCTTACAGGGTGCAATTCGGATGCACTAATAATGTAGCCGAATATGAAGCTCTGGCACGGGGATTAATGTTTGCACATAAGAAGAAAGTCACAGCCCTGATGGTTAAGGGAGATTCAGAAGTGGTTGTTAAGCAAGTGCGCAGCCAGTAAACTTGCCACAATAAAAGGCTGGCAGCATATAGAAACAGGGTGTGGAATTTGATTGATGACTTTGATGCCTTTGGGATTAGTTTAATCCCTAGAGAAGAAAATCAGGTGGCCGATTCATTGGCAGTTGCTGCAAGCACCTTGGAACC
The DNA here is from genome assembly GCA_007258455.2 of Sequoia sempervirens. Lineage (NCBI taxonomy): Eukaryota > Viridiplantae > Streptophyta > Pinopsida > Cupressales > Cupressaceae > Sequoia > Sequoia sempervirens. The sequence continues at coordinate 9,274,336 of VDFB02000012.1, read as the reverse complement.
TATGCAAGGCTCCAAGTTTAAAAGATTTTTAGTTGAACTGATGTCCACCCCAGTTGTTCCTGACAATATCAAGAACTTTCAAGTCTTTGAGGATGATCGGCACATTCTGGCTTTCTTAGCTAGCTCAGATGTCTTTGAGGGGAAAATTATTGATGAGTCTAACAGAGATCAAGGGGATTGGAACCCTGAAGAATGTGATACAGAAGGGGTGCTTAATCTGAAAAGTAATAACATTCCCAAGGGAATGGTTGCTCTAGAGAGAATCTTTGACTCAGATCTGAGGGCTCAAGAGAAGGCATCGGCTGAAGAAAAGGGAGGTGAATATGAGACAGTTAACCTAGCTGACTCAGGTCCTGAAAGGAATGTCTACATAGGGAAGGCCTGCCCTGAAGCAATCAGGGAAGACATATTGAGGGAACTTAAGAAATATATTGCTGCTATAGCTTGGGGATATGAGGACCTCTAGACATTTGATGCTTCGGTTATGACTCACACTATTCCCTTAAAGCCCGAAGCTAAACCTTTCAGATAGAAGCAGCGCCCTATTAATGCTTTGATTGAACCATTGATCTATAAAGAGGTTCAGAAATTGTTGTCAGCAAGGATAATCTTCCCTGTGCACCATTCAACATGGGTGGCTAATTTAGTCCCAGTTCGTAAGAAAAGCGGGGAGATCAGACTATGCGTTGACTTTAGAAATTTGAATAAAGCCTCAGAGAAGGATAATTATCCACTTCCTGCTCTAGATGAGGTTCTGCAGACCGTCAACGGAGCACAGATGATGTTATTCTTGGATGATTATTCTGGATATAATCAGGTTATGGTCAACTTTGAAGACAAGATGAAGACGGCTTTCACTACCAAGTGGGGGACGTTTGCATATAGGAGGATGCCCTTCAGTCTGATAAATGTTGGAGCTACTTTCCAGCGTGCCATGGATATAGCTTTCAAGGATCTGATTGGCAAATGCATTATTGTTTACATTGATGATTTGACAGTATTCTCCAGGGATAGATTGAATCATGCTACAGACTTAGCCAAAGTTCTCAAAAGGTGCATCCAGTATGGAGTCTCCTTAAATCCCAAGAAGTGTGTGTTCGGAGTCTCTGAAGGGAAGCTCTTGGGACACATAATTTCAAAAGAGGGAATATCAATTGATCTAGAGCGATTTGAGTCCATTCTCAAGATAGCCATGCCAGGGAGCAAGAAGGAGATGAGATCCTTCTTTGGAAAGATCAACTTCGTGAGGAAGTTCATCACAGGCTTTGCAGAAATTGTGAAGCCCTTGAACGAGATGATGAAGGATGCCAAAATAGAGTGGAGTGATGAGGAAAAGGCGGCATTTGCTCAAGTCAAGCAATCCATATCGGAAGCTCCAGTCCTCACTAGCCCTGATTATTTGAGGCCATTTTACATCTACTCTTTTGCCTCTGAACATTCGTGTGCGGCTGTATTAACTCAACGAGGAGAAGAGTTAAAGGAGAAGCCGATTGCTTTCATGAGTTTTCCCTTCAAAAACGTTGAAATTAAATACCCACCTCTTGAGAAGCAAGCTTTTGCGCTGGTCCGAGCTATTAAAAAATTCAGGCACTACATCCTCTGAAGTTAGATCGTTGTTGTTGTCCCTGACGCTGCTGTCAAGTCTCTACTGGTGCAGAGCGAACTAGGAGAAAGAAGAGGGAAGTGGATGGCCATCTTACAAGAGTTCAATTTAGAGTTACGTCCCATGAAATTAGTCGGGGGTACGGGTTTATCTCAGTCCATGGTTGATGCTGGTAACAACGTTATTTGTCAACAATATACGACCCAATCCTTCTCAAATGACCCATGGTATGTTGATCTCATTTCTTTCATGCTCAATAACCGGTGTCCGGAGGGAATGAACCCCACTCAGAGGAGAGCCCTGAGACTAAAAAGCTCACACTATATGTTTAAAGGAGGGCTCCTATACATAAGGAATTTTGAAGGAGTGTACTTAAGATGCCTTGATCATCAAGAGGCTAAACACATGATCTCTGAGTTTCATGGGAAACATGGCACAGGTCATGGGTCTACAGATTCATTAGCACACCAGATCCTCTGGTCTGGTTACTACTGGCCCTGTGTATTCAAGGATGCCCATCAGCATGTGAGAACATGCCACACATGTCAGATTGCTACACCAAGGGAACGCCATGCAGCCATGCCATTACAACCCGTTTATGAGGTGAGGCCCTTTGCCCAATGGGAATTGGATTTTATTGGGGTTATCAACCCAAACTCTACTGCAGGGCATAAATTCATCTTGACTGCTATTGACTACTACACGAGGTGGACAGAGGCCATACCTTGCAAAAATAGCACAATGGAGGTAGTGATCAAATTTCTCACCGAATGTATCACTACAAGGTTTGGGGTACCCTTCGCTCTGGTATGTGACAATGGTTCTGCTTTCTCCTCTACAGAGTTTATTTCTTGGCCCTATGATCACAAGATTGTCTTAAAGTACTCGTCAAATTATTACCCTCAAGGAAACGGAGTTGCAGAGTCTACCAATAAGAATCTCTTAGGGGTGATTAGGAAATTGTTAGAACATAACCCTAGAGACTGGCATACCCAGCTGAGATTCACACTATGGGCAGATAGGACTAGGATTAAGGCTACCTTGAACACCTCACCATTCAAGCTGGTATATGGCCAAGAGCCCGTCTTTCCCATTCATCTTCAAATACCTATCCTTGAGTTCATGCAAAAGTTTTACTCCAGTGACGATAGGATAGAAGTTAGATTAGCTGCTTTGTTGAAATTAGAAGAACAAAGAGATGCTGCATTACAGCAATTCTTTAGGCATTAGGCTGTTGTCAAACGCTGGTTTGACAGAAGAGCCAAGATAAAAGCTTTTAGGATATCAGACCTAGTGCTCCTATGGGACAAAGCCAATGAAAAGAAAGGCAGTCATCAAAAATTCGACAAACTTTGGCTGGGTCCTTATCAAATTGCTAAGATTTTAGGAGAAAATGCTTTCCGATTGAGTAGTTTAACCGGAGAACCTGTCCCATTTCCTATCAATGGACAGTTTCTTAAGCACTATTTTGAATCATGAGGTTGGCGTGTGGTTTGGATAGGTAGAGTTTTTATATAAATAATTTCTGCTTGTAAATAATCTCTGTGTGTAGTCTGTCATTCTTTGTGTAAATAATGTGGCTCTTGTTTGTAAATAGTTTGTTGTTTAGTTGCTTTTCTTCCTTTTCTTTCTTTCTGTTTCCTTTGTTCTTTGTTTTTGTTTTTGGTTTTGTTCTTCGGGGTTGATCTGTTGCTTTCCATTTTGAAATGGTGGTTGTTATCTGAAGCATATTGTGGTCATTAGGAGAGAAGTGGTTTAGATATTTTCAGGTTCTCTGATTGGAAGATTTTGTCCTCAACTCGTTGTTTCATGCTTGTTTTCAATAAAGGTTGTGGAAAGTTTTAAAACAAGGTGCCAAGTAAGTAACTCTCATCAGCTCCCTTGAATTTGTCACAAATTATCAAGATCATCTCCTCTTATAAGGGTATATTTATCCTAGGACTATGGTGTTGTATGATTTGAGTGAAAAATCCGATCTCCTAAGCATTGTTATGAGGTCCATGGTAGTTTTCAACCCAGATTAGATGTTAAACATCTGACATATTGAAAAGAAAAAGAGAATTAAATGAAATATCTGAAACTCCAAAAGAAAAGAAAAGAAAAGAATTATCAAAAGAAGAGGAGTTAATATGAATGGGTGATTCCAGTATCTCTATCGGGGCTATGGACGCCTAACTGGCAGTAGAGCAATGCTGTGAGAAAACTAGAGGTATCTCTGCTGGGGCTATGGACGCCTGACTGGCAGAGGAGCAATGCCCAGGATATCATTGCACAAAGGGAAATCAACTCATGTAGCTAAAATCTTGCACATTGTTGTCTGAAAGATGAGGAAAACTTCATAAGAGAGTGATGCACAATCAAGCACACACATAGATTCAGGGGTAGCCGTTGATTGACTTACATTTGAGATTCTAGCTCTACCTTGCTTGTCATAACTGACCCAACTGGAGTTGTCCCATTCATGAACCAACAGTTCTGGGTAGCTGAATCCTTCAGATTCATGAAAATGGTTAAACCATTTTCCCAGCCGAGTCGTCATTTGTTATGCCTTGCATAACCACCCCACTTTCATCTAGATCAAAGTGGGTCCCCCTTTGTCTTTTCCCTTTGGCCTTTGGTTTTCTGCCTTAGGCATTTTTCTTTCCAAGTTCTTTCGGAGTCGGGTCCGGGACCGGGTTCAGAATGTTGAACTTTCTTATGTTCCTCATTTTGGTCTAGTCCCAGGTTTGACCCCGCCTGTTCTTTGTTTTTTTCTTTGGTCTTGGTATTTTTGTGTCCTCTGCCTTAGTTAGTTTCTTTTCGGCCTTCGGGCATTTTTTGTTTCCTTTTGTTTTGGTTTGTTTGTTTTGGCAGGCCCGGGTTCAGAACGGATTCCGAGCTTGGAACTACTTCCAAGCTCAGTTTTTATTCCTTCCCCGACCCCGTTCCCGTCTCTTTGGTCTTTTTGCCTTGGGTTTTTGTTTTCTTTTGTTTTTGTCGGAGGCGGGACCGGGATGGAATCCGAAACTAAAACTTGGAAAAGTTTCAATTCCGATTTAGTCCCGACCCCGCCCCCTTTGTGTTCCGCCTGGTTGGTTTTCGTTCCGACCCCGCTGGTGTTTCGTTTGTCCTTTTGGGTTTTCCTCGCAGGTGCGGAGCCGGGAAGAGGTATAAACTCGGGAATGATGGTTAGTTCCCTGGCTCATTCCCGACCCAACTCCGGCCCCGGTTCTGACTTTCTTGGCTCTGCCCCCGCCAGTTTTAGAGGCGGCGGATGTTGTTTGAGGGTCGTGTTTTGTCCTGATCCCGATTCCGCCGGGACTCATCCAGTTTTACCCTCTCGTCCCGTTTCAGTTTTGGTCCCGGTTCCGCCAGTTTTCAGGAATGTGTTCCCGTTTGGTTTTGACCCCACCTCCGCCAGTTTTACGTTTCCTTTTGATAATATTGGAGGCATGATAAATAATGATATACCTTATTTGTCTTTGGGAACTAATGGAGGAATCTGTTGTGCAGGATCAGGTTATTCATCTGAGGATATCTCTTAAAGTCGTTTCGCCAAAGGATATGACTTCGGCAAGAAGTCTCACCGAGGAAAGGAAGTCTCGCCGACTAGAGAAAGTCTCACTGACTAGTGCAAGGGCGAGGTCGGGGTAATGTCTCACCGACTCAAAAGGGTATTGGCAACACCATAATTCGGTAAAAGGAAATGAATGCGGCGAAATGTCTCGCCGATGACCTAGGGTTACGCCAATGACAGAAATCGGTGAAAGATGGTGATGTCGGTGTAACTCTCCCCGAAGAAAGTGAAGTCTCCCCGACATAGAATGAAGCGGCATCGGCGAAGGGTTAGGCCTTCGCCATAGGGTCTGGGCGACCACGGGAAGCTATGTCGACCGAAAAGAGGGGCCCACTGAAGAAAAATGAGCTCGGGGAGAACAAATGAATGCCGCAACAGCTCTCACCGATCGAAGGAAGTCTTTTTGAAATAAAGGGCCATCGGCGTAACTGTTGGAGTTCGCTAAGAAGTCTCAGCGACCCTGAGGTGTCTTACCGATGGAATCAAATGACTCGGCAGAGGAAAGAGGCCTTCACCAAAAGGTCTTCACGAAAGTGAAAGGTCTCACCGATATGAAGGAATATTGGCATAATCTCTTTCCGATTCAATAGGATTTGGCCGAAATAAAATAAAGTCGCCAGAGGATGGTTGGTTCGGCGTGATGTCTGACTGATTCATCAAATTCATGCCGAAACTACAGAACTTGAGGAAACTCCAAAGAACACAAGGGTTTTCGCCATATCTCTCAGCGACCGTCTTGGGTTTGGCCGAAGGTTTTTGAGAGATCAGTATGGTCTCTATGTCTCGCCGACTCGCCCGTGCTACGCCGATGGCCTTGCAGAAAGGTGGATTTTGAGCAGAAAGAAAGCCATGCGAGGGGGAGAGACAAGGCCATCAGTCAAATCGACAGCTGGTATCTACTGACAGAGGTATCTCAACATGAATGGTGATATTTTGAGCATTCAAGACTGATCTGAGAAGGAGTTTGAGGATGGACACGGAGGCGTAGAAGTTATGGCGATAGGTGCAAAAGATCTGCGGATCTTTCCAGAGATGATCTTTACCAGCAGAGACGGCGAGGAGGGCGCATTGAATGCAGAGCTGACTCCCTTCAAAAGATCTGGGCGCTGACTTCTTGACACCACTTGATAATTTGTAAACCCTAAAAGCGGGTGCCGACTTTCTCTTCAGGATAAGATGTATATATGGCATGCTTGCCTTTTTGAAAGGGTCCGAAATTTTCTAGGTTTAGAGAGAACTGTTTAGAGCTAGAACTGATTAGGGGTTAGTCAGCTAGCAAAAGGAGATGGAGTTGCATCTCGATTCTCAGTAATGAGAGCTCCTCTTGTCTTCTTGGTTAGCAATCAGTTTTTTTAGTACCAGATGGTAATGTATTTCCAAAGTTCTTCTAGTGTAAATGGAAGCAGTCTAAAGATACAGGTTTTTTGTACACTGGTGATTATGCCAGATTTATAAATGTTGCTTATCTGTCTAACCCACAGTAGAAGCAACCAGATTTGAATCTACTTCATATTGTGTTCTAGAACTGTATTTATCTAAAATTAATCATTTGATTTTGAAAGCTTTCAAGGAATGAAATTTCATTTTTATCTTTTATTTAAATGGTAGTTTATAATCAGTTGTTAAAATCAGCACTGTCAATGAATGCAACTATGTCTTGATCACTAGTTAATTTCGTTCTTCAGTTTTAGGTTAGCAAATTCCTTGAAGTTAGCAAAGTCTGGTTAAGGTTGAATGAATTATTGTTCATTTTTGTTTCAACACCCTGATCCATCTTTTTATATTTCTTTAAAACCCATGGTTAGTATAGGATTTATTTCATGTTTGATCTTGGAGCAATCCAGAAGCCCAAAACCAGCAGGCCCCCTTGAATATTACTGTTGCATTGGCCACTGAGCAACATCAGCGCAGTTGAGACCCAACTACCAATACCTTGGGAGCTAAGGTATCCATGTGATCATCTTTCTCTTTCAGGAGAAACAGAGTAGCAATATTCTGTTTAGCATTGTTGTGGTGCCAAAATCGCCATCAACACCTATTCTCTTGCGGGATCATATTCCATGTTGACTTCCTTATCTGCAACCTTCTCTCTTATGAAGTGATACTTAATGGATATGTGCTTTGTTCTAGAGTGCATCACTAGATTCTTGGATATGTTTATGTCACTTGAATTGTCACAAAGAATTTAGATAGGGTCCTTGTACTCCACCTTGATATCTTTAAGAGTTTGCTTCATCCATAAGACTTGAGTATAGCATGCTATTGTTACCACATACTCTGCTTCAGCAGTGGATAGAGTGACTGATTCTTGCTTCTTGCTCATCCAAGAAACTAACCTATTTCCCAAGAAGAATGCTCCACCACTGGTTCTTTTCCTATCATCCACAGTTCTTGTCTAATCAACATCTATATATGCAGTTAGAATGAAGTCCTTGTCCTTGGGATACCATAGTCCATAGTCAACAGTACTCTTGATGTATCTAAAAATTATTTTCACTGAATTGACATGTGTCTCTCTTGGTGTAGCCTAAAATATCACCACTAAACATATTGCTTGCATAGTGTTTGGCCTTGATGTAGTTAAATACAGCAAGCTTCCAATCATTGACCTATACTTTGTCTGATTTTCCTCAAGTGATTCATCTGATTTGCTCAACTTGTAGCTAGTTATCATGGGGGTACTGACTGATCTAATTTCTATCATACCAAATTTCTTAAGCATCTCCTTAGCATACTTAGTTTGAGATATGAATATCCCATTATCAGTTTTTACAATTTGCAAACCAAGGAAAAATGACAATTCTCCTAACATTGACATCTCAAATTCATCTTGCATGTGTGTAGAAAATATTTTACACATAATTTTATCATTGCTACCACCAAATATGATGTCATCCACATAAAAAACAACTATAATCATGTGCTCACCTTCATATTTAAAATACAGGTTATTGCCTACACATCCTTTTTTTAACCTTTCTTGCTGCAAATATTGGTCTAATCTTGAATACCATGCTCTAGGTGCTTGTTTTAGACCATATAAGGCCTTTCTCAATCTGCAAACATAGTCATCATCCTCTGATAGCTGAAAACCTTCTAGTTGTTCTATGTAAACTTCCTCTTCTAATTTTCCACTCAAGAATGTAGATTTAACATCCATCTGATACACTTTGAATCCTTTGTAAACTAAAAAAGCAAGAAACATCCTAATTGCTTCTAGTCTTTCCATAGGTGCAAATGTTTCTTCAAAATCAATGCCTTCAACTTGTGCATACCCCTTGCACACTAATCTTGTCGTGTTTCTTATTACATCTCCATCTTCATTTAGCTTGTTTCTTAACACCTATTTGGTGCCAATCACATTTTTTCTTGGAGGCCTAGGAACTAGTTCCCATGTTTTATTCTTTTCAATTTGATTTAACTCTTCTTTCATGGATTCTATCCAACTCTCATCTTTTCTAGCTTCAAAGAAACTTTTTGGTTCAATCTGAGATAGGAGGGAAAAATTTACTTGTTCTTTGTTCTTTGTTCTCTGTGAATCTCCTTTTGGTTTGAACTCCTTCATTTTTATCCCCAATTATCTGATCTGTTGGATGATCTTTTTGAACATACTTTGTAGGGGCCTTCTCAACATCTACTTCCTCAGATTCTTCTTCATTATTTGCTACGTTTTCTTCATAATTTGATTCATCATCAAAGTTGTCTTGATCAAATTTGAAGTGTTTTATACTTTCATCAATCTTTACATTGATGCATTCCACAATCTTTTCTATCCTTTTCTTATAGCATTTATATGATTTTCTTTGAGTGGAATATCCTAAAAATATCCCTTCATCACTTCTTGAATCAAATTTTCCTGCGTTCTCATCTTCTCTTTTAATATAGCACTTAATGCCAAACACTTTAAAGTATTTCATAGATGCAGGTCTACCATACCATAGTTCATAGGGATTATTGTCACTATGTACTCTGATTTGGACTCTATTCAGAATGTATACTACAGTATGTATTGCTTCTCTCCAAAACATGTCAGTTAATCTGCCTTCTTTTAGCATTGTTCTAGCCATGTCCTGCACAACTCTATTATTCCTTTCTCCCACTCCATTTTATTTTGGATTTCTTGGTGTTTATTATTGTCTCTTGATTCCATGTATTTCATAATATTCAACAAATTCACCAAATGTGAATTCTCCTCCTCTGTCTGACCTCAAACATTTTATCTTCCTTCCTATCTCCTTCTCAACCATCTTTCTAAATATTTTAAATCTCTCATATGCTTGTGATTTGTCCCTCAAAAATGTCACCCATGTCATTCTTGTGTAGTCATCAATTAGAAGCATAAATTATCTCTCCTTTTAGACCTCTTATTCTTGTCAGTCCACATAAATCTATATGGACCAACTGTAAAGGATTAGTAGTTGAATATTCTTTGGTTGGAAAACTATCCTTTGTTTGCTTTTTGTGCTAACACTCTTTGCATATGACATTTGTAGGCTTTCTTACCTTAGAAATATGTCTAACTAGACCTCTTGAATTCACCTTCACCAAATTTTCAAAGTTTATATGGCCTAGTCTTCAGTGCCATAACCAACTTTCATCAGCTTGTCCAATTTGATAGCCTTGACCTTTTACTTCAGCAAGGTTGTAAATATTGATGTCGGTTCTCAATCCTTGTGCAAATATCTTTCCATTCTTTTCTATTTTGCAACCTTCTGAATTAAATGTGACCTCGTATCCATTATCACACATTTGGCTCACACTTAACAAATTGTGCTTTAAACATTCAACATACAAGACATCCTTTGTAGGGTTTTTACCATCTAGGCTTAAGATGCCCTTACCACATATTTTGACTGTGGTGTTATCACCAAAACTCACAAATCCTCCATTACATTTCTTGAGTTTGATGAACTTGCTCTTATCTCCAATCATGTGTTTGGAGCAGCCACTATCTATCACCCATAGATTTTTCCTTTTGGCATGCAGAGTAGTTTGTGAAATCAATGATTGTGTGGAGATTTCTCCCTTTTATTTCCACACTTTCTTAGTTTTCTTTCTTGTATTTTCTACCATTTCCTCCTTATTATCTGATTATTTGCTTGTTTTAGGAGATAAGACTTTCTTTTTCTCATTCTTAACATTTGGTTTTGTAAGCTTTGTTCTACAACTTTTAGTTATGTGACCAAAGTTATTACAGTTATAGAAAACTATATTCATATGAAGTAAAGGAGCAAATGAATTTATGCTTTCAAAGTTTTCACTCCTTTTAGGAATAATTCTACATTCTCTAGCCCTATGACCAAATTGATTACATGAATAGTAGTATCCATAGAAATATGTGGAATGCTTGATCATATCATTTTGTGTTGGAGGAGGGGGTATTTTGTGCATCCATCTTCTTGTGTCTCTCACCTTAGTGAATCCATCAACATCAATCCTTTTGAATTTTTGCTTTCTCCTCTTATGCATAGGAGCTTATTGGTAATCCTTCTTGTCTATAGTAGACTTCTTTTCTTCTTTAGTTTTCTCTTCCTCTACAGATTTCCCATTGTAGTCACTTCCTTTGTAGTTACTTTCCTTGATAGATTTAGACTTTTCTTCTACTCTAAATCTTTCATATAGCTTTGCAGAAGCATCAATGAAGGAGCTTTTCCTTTTCTCCATACCTAAGCTTGATTTTTCTTTGTTTACGAGATTATGGGTGCTTAATAATTCATCTAAAATGTTTGACCCACTTTTAAGCTTGAGTCCTTTCTCTATTTGTTCATTTTCCTTAGCCAGATCCCTTCTTAGAGCAACAATTTCTTCCTCAAGCTTCATGCATATATCAGCTTCAAACTGCAGCTTGGATTGAATTACATCTCTTGCTCTCTTGGCTTATCTAGTTTCAGCTTCAAATCTACCACATTTTGGGTAAATTCTTCAAGTTCCTTACTTAGTTTGTTGAACTCTTTTTGTGCAAGTTTCTTCTATTTCCCATTCTCCTTTTTCAACTTCTCAATTTCATCTATGATATCATTGATCTCATCTAGCGCACATATGAGTTCTCCTTCTAGTTCAACAACTCCTTCTTCACCCTCTTCAAGAGGATCTTCAACCTTTTCATTCTTTTGCTCCTCAAACTCTTTTTCCATGAAGAGAAACTCATTGTTTATAGCAACAAAGGCACAACTTTTTTCATCATCTAAACTATTATAGTCTGATGTGTCACTATCTTATTGGATGTATAGAATTTTCTTCTTCTAAAAATTTCTTCTCTTAGGGTAGTAGGGTTTCTTCATTTTATCATCTACCTCTTGTTTAGAGTTTCCTTTCTTATTGTAAGGACATTTAGCAACAAAATGACCTACTTTACCACATTCAAAGAATTTGAAGGGTAGCTTACCTTTGTATTTTCTAGACCCTCTTCTTAGTCTCCTAATGAATTTATCCTCTTCTTCATCAGTCTCATCATCCTCGGATGGAGTCACTTCTATCTTGTCTTTCTTGGGAGGCACATCCTTCTCCTTGTTAAATTTCTTAAAAGCAACTTCTTTTCTGGATGGTTCTTCATCTCTCATCCTCGTCTCATAGGTCGTGAATATACCGTCACGCTCATTTAGAGCTATTTTTTCTATTTCTCTCCTTTCTTGTATAGCCAAGATCTTAGAGTCATACTTGTATGTCATTGATCTAAGTACTTTCAATACAACAATATCCTCTTTCAACTCTTCTCCATATCCTTTGATAGAGTTCACAATATCATTGGCTCTCAGAAGATAGTTTGAAATATTTTCTTCCTCTAACATTTTTATTCCTTCAAATCTAGCTTTCATTATTTGCAACTTTACCAACTTTACCTTGTAATCTCCTTCATAAATCTTCTTTAATGTATCCTATACACCTTGTGCATTCTTGTAGTACATAACTTTACTATGCACACACCTAGATAGACTTTTCATGATTGTGAACCAAGCTTTCTCATTGTTCTCAAAGTCCTTTTTGGAAACAACATCAATAGGAGGTGTGGCAAGTGGTGTATATCTGGTTACCACTAACATCCATACATCAAAACCTAAGGATCCCAAATATCCTTTCATTAATGAGCTCCAATAAGAATAATTTGTTCCATCAAACTTAGGTGGCTTGGTTAAGGATGAGCTTTCTTGATTGGCCATTTGTGCTCACAAAGTAAAGGATCTACCTGAGTTGATTAAGCTTCTCCAAGGTAATCTAGGGATCTAATACCAATTGTTGGAACACAACAATCTACTGAGAGGGGGGTGAATCAGTAGATACTAAAATTTTAGCCTTCTTTTCTAAAGAATAGACACAACACTTAAAAGCTAGATGTGTAGATTAAAACTTTAAAATATGATAAAACTATGACAAACACATGAGCATGAACTATTAACACATAACACCAGATATGCATGGAAAACCCAAGATGGGAAAAACCAAGGTGAGAAAATACTGCTGGGAGCTACTATCCTAATCCAGCCTCACAATGAAATCCTTTGTTACAACATTTTAAAGGCACCAATCCTAAGGAGACACCTATCCCCTGAATTGAGCACCAACTCAGTTATCTGATGGCACCAACCAATCAGATGTACAACATATAAGATTATTACAGTTTGTTCCTAAGGAAATCTAATCAATGTTGTAGCTTAATCTGGAACTACTCAACTATTTATTGTTGTTACAGCAACAATGTTCACTACTTTGCACCCTATTGCTTCAGCTCTATTCCTTTCCTTTTTCTTCAGTGCATTCTCTGTCCACCTCAATGCACCAATGTACTCCTCTATAGCTATCCTTTTCTATTGGTGTGTCCTCTTACTGATTCAGGAGCTAAGGACCACACTACTCTACATCTCTCTTCTACCCCCTTAGACATATTTCACATACGTTTTGTGTAGTGCACAATAATGATGATTGCCTTGGGATCTTCTAGTATCATCAGATCTTTTGTTAGGGTGAATATTTTCTTCACACTCCTCAAGTTGCACTGAGCTACACAACATATTACTGGTGCAGATAATTTTCCTTCCTTTCCATCATACCAAATCCTAAGATCGAATATGTAGTTACTACTCTCTTCTGATCCTATGATCTGATCCTAATTTCTATCTTTATGGCCATCTATACTGCCATTATGTGCATCCAATCACATTACACCTATCATTGAAGTAGGTAGATCAATTAATTTTCATCTCTAGTTTGATTTGCAGGAGAAACCCTATTTACACACAGTTAGTCATTTGTGATTCCCTTATTCAAATCTGGGCCATCGATCTCCAATCTTCGCGCCACAATTTTCAATTATGAACATTTGATAGGTGGTCATTTAAATATCCTCTGTTGATCATGTCCTTCACGAACATTTGCATACATTTCCTCGATGTAGCAATCATTGTTGGATTAGCTACCGATCAATCTGTGTCATCCCCTGCTATCCCATTAGTACTGACAATGGGCCCACACAATCTTCACAAGCTGGCAGGAATGTACCATGTGTCTCAATCACTTATCGCCCAATTGCATCACTTCACAACAATGATGTGAGGCTATGATGCCATGTTTTGTAGGTCCCACCAAGGTTTTATCTGCCATCATCGTGCATTGTTTGATCAACATGGTTCCACATTCCCATAGAAGATATGAACGAGTCCCACCACATGTGCCACAGGCTAGCGAGCATCATTGGATGATCTACTTTGGCTTGATCACCGTCATCGATCAACCTCGTTCTGCCATCTGTTTATGATGACATCATATCCTATCCACTTTGTATGTTGCCACCGCAGGTCCCACTATCATCTTCATTGATTGTACTGCATCCATTGTGGATTACTTACCACCAATCCTTGTTTCCCCATGGGATTTAGTCGACACCCACCACAAACTCAATGAGCTAGCAGGAAGGTCGTTAGATCTTGCAATCTTAACCAACACTGTTGATTTCACCAAAAGGAAATATTTGTGCGAGACTTAGGAAATATTTAAATGTCACAAATATCTACTCAGCTGTTAGTAATTGCTAGGTGAAGGGGCCAGTTCCCCACATGTCATAATAGAATTAAGTTATCACTTAAGCTACCTACAACCGTCAAACACAAGTCACCATCAAATTAGAAATGTTGTTCTGATGCAATGACTGTATACACCTATGGTTTAACCAGCAAACCCTAATTCTAGACAAGAGCACAAGTAATCCTTTTCTGAGCATAGCCTTCAACCTCTAGCCTTGCAAAACACATCTTTGGGCTACTCTCAGAAAACCCATGTCAAATCTAAGATCATATTTTGCTTTCGAGTGCTAAGGGAATTTATCAATATTTACAGCCTTCACTCCATCTTCCAGTTTCACAATACACTATCTTCCTTAGACATCAATGACAACCTTTTGACATCAATGTTGACTCTCCTTTATGTAGGGTCAGTTCCATCTCACACCTGACCCCCTTTTGACATCAATGAGAACAATATGCCAACACTATGAACTGCAACTAATCAAAATAGGCTTGTAACTACAATTTTGTGTCACAACTATTAACCATAAAACCATAATTGATACCTTGAACTGTGACTGCTTAAAATAGAGTTGTAATTGAAATAGTGAACCCAAACTGCTCATTAGAAACCCGCAATTGAAACAATGCATCTAAGAAAAACAATGCCACAATTACCTGAATATCAAAAATTCACAAAATCATTATCCAAAACTAAATCAATTCATCTTGATAGTGATCTTAACTTCCAAACCATAGACTTGCAATTTTTTACCAATCCATTCCATCACTTTCATTTAGGATTGCATTACATTATAGGTTGCTTTTATCATCCTTTGCCTTTCATAATTAGTCTTAGACCTTAGGTTGCATATAATAGATCTATCAAGCCTTTGGACAGACCATGGTTACCTGTCCAACTTGTCATTGACCTTCATCTTTTAAAATTTATCAACCTTTGTCATTATCATCTTGGTCAAAACTTGAGTCTCAAACTTGTGTCCTAGTTTAGACTCACCTTGTCAAATCCATCATCTTGGTCATCACAAAGGTCAATGACATTTGGGTTAGTTACCTTGGACCTAGAATAGCTTGATTATCATCATTTTTCTTAAATCTTAAGGCTCATATCCTTAGTGTCATCTTGCTAGTATCATTTAGCTTCACACCTTATCCTTTGATCATAACATCATTATCATCCTCTCATTCCATAATATTATATTTATATTGCATCTTTACTTTTCACCCTTATATATCCCAAAAAATACAAAAATATAGCTCATCCTCATCTTAGACTTAGTTGCACCATAACCTTTGATCATTGATTTAGTATCATCTAGCTTCAATTATCATTATCTTTGACCATATATTAGTCTCCCTTTGGTACCATTTGACACCCATTAGTTTCATTTATCTTCATTCAATCTCATCCTTTGGTCCTAAGGTCATTACCCTTGCATGGTCACCTTGCATCCATTTACCCAAAAAATCACAAAAAACATAGTTTAACTTCATATCACCTTACATTACTTTCCAAACTCGCAAGTCTTACATGGTTGAAACAAGGTCACGAACTAAAAGAAAGGGCATGGATTCTTTAAATGACCCCGTCCACATCATGACATCAAATTTGGATCAAATTCGAATCAATCTACTCCATGAAGAGAAACACCACAAAGAGACCCGACCAACACATTGGACAATCTAAGTCTAGAGGAATTCAACAAGAAAATGACTCCTAAAGAGATTGAAAGAGCTTACCAAGATCCAAGGATTTTGTGCATGGTTGATGAGCTCATTAGTTTTGATCCTAATAGATACTTTTATGCACTAGCCAAAAATGGTGCTAAACTCCCTCAAGGCTTTGATGTTTCCACAATTGTGGAAGGAGATAATCAAAATCCATTCACATTAGGGATTTCATCTTCACAAAAAATGTCTACTACATTACCACTTGGGACAACAACACACATAGCCACAACAACCACACATATCCCTAATACCTCCAAACTTGGAAACAAGATAATCCATGCGACAACACAAGGACAAAATTTTACATTTGGTAGCTCATCAAATCCCATGGGTAAGAACTTCATAAATCCTATTTTTTAAAATGCAAACCAAGGTCCCACACCTATATTTCAACACACGAACCAAGGTCCCACACCTTTATTTCAAAATACAAACCAAGGTCCCACACCTACACTTCAAAACAAAAATTAACGTCCCTCATTTCAATTTCAAAGCACATCCTTATCAAATCAAAATCAACCAAACAAGTCTAGGATAATTCACATTGTCCCACGAAGGGTGCCAAACCAAAATATTAACCAAGGACCTACCCCATCATTCCAAAATGCTAATCAAGGACCTACCCCATCATTTCAAGGACCTACTCCATCCTACCAAAACACCAATCAAGAACCCACACCATCTTTCTAAAACACAAATCAAGGTCTAACATTTCAAATCCAAAGTACGAATCAAGGGCCCACACCATAATTTCAAAATTCCATACCAAATACAAACATGACTTTTAGGACCAATCCAAATACCAGTTTCACCCCAAACCAAACCAACACCAATGCAACATTTACACATCAATATCAACAAGGTAACCAAGGTCCTATGCCACAAAATTCCAATCAAAAACTGAATCCAACATATGACCTCAACACCAATGTCATAACACCAAATCAAACCAACACAACACCATCTCTTGCGGACACCTTGATGCAAAAATTGTAGGCCATACAACAATAGATGACAAACATGCAATTGGGGACTAGTAAGAAAACCTATTCCATGGAGGAATTGTGCCCCTATCCATTTGATAGAAATATATACATGCTGCCCTTTCCCCTCACTTCATGACACAAAATTTACCCAAGTACAAATGGAAAGGAGATCCAGTGGAACACATACGAGACTTTAATACGGCATGTATGGAAATCACATATGATCCTCCCTATTTGATGTGACTATTCCCATGAAGTCTCACAGGGCCAACCCTAGATTGGTTTGCACATCTTCCTCTAGGGATTAGAACATAGGGGGAATTGGCTGATAAATTCATTAATCACTTTTCCTTTAACATTGAAAGTGACGTAACCCTCGCAACATTATGCACAACCAAACAAGAAGAAGGGGAGTCACTTACCTCATTTTACCAAAGATGGTGAGGTATAGCTAGCAAGTTTCCTTGTCACATCCCTAAGAAACAACTAGTCACCATGTTTGTGGAAAATCTTAACATGAAAATGACAAGTGGTCTTCAAATCCAATGTTGCACAACTTTTGACAAAATCCTTAAGAAAGGTGTCCTTATTGAAAAGGGTCTTGTCGCAAAGGGACTAATCAAAGTGCACAAAGAAACCCCAAAGCCCAACAATGACAAAGGTAAATATTGGTCCTGAAACAAGAATGTCACTAATGATGGAGTTGTTGATGCTAAAGTGATAAAAAAAAGGTCCCACCTCAAAGGTTCGTGCACATAAAACACATCAAATACCCAAGCACAAGGTCAAGGTCAAGCATTGAATGTATTCCAAAACAA
Organism: Sequoia sempervirens; assembly: GCA_007258455.2. NCBI lineage: Eukaryota > Viridiplantae > Streptophyta > Pinopsida > Cupressales > Cupressaceae > Sequoia > Sequoia sempervirens. The sequence goes on along the minus strand of VDFB02000012.1, from coordinate 9,256,628 downwards.
CCAACAATGCAGAGGTCCTCCACGTGCTAAGAGAACATACACCCCATTTGGTGAACCCATTGAATCAGTCCTAAAGACACTCTTGCAATCAAATGTCATCCAACTACCAAACATCACAAAAACTATGAACCCTCATTGATCAAACTCGACTGGTGGAAGGAAGATGAATATTGTGAATATCATCGCAAAAAAGGACATAAGACATCTAGATGTTGGACACTTAAGAATGTCATTCAAGACCTCATTGAATAGGGAATCATTTCAATAGACAATTCACGAGGTAAGACAAATGTTGATCATACCATATTTAAAACTCCCTTGCAAGATCATGACAAAGGAAAAGCCTCTAGTTCATGGAATAAAAATAATGCCAATGATACCCACATCACACGTGATTACAACACTATTATCCATGACATACAAGCCTTTGATGATTATGTTTCCACCATTACCATAAATAAGAAAAGTTCAGAGTATGTTGTTACTACTCGCGGAGCCAAGGTAACTCTTCTAGGACCTCCTCCCAATCCACAACCAAAAAGCTAGTATAATATCCTTGAGTAGCTAGGGAAGACTCCCGCACAAATTTCTATTCTCGAACTCCTTTGCATATCCTCACAACACAGAGCTATCCTTGATGAAGCCTTGTAAGAAGCATATGTACCCACCAATCTAGATTTCAATGAATTTTATGCCATAGTTGGATACATAGCTATGCCACATCATGTCACCTTTTCTAAACAAGAATTTTCTACACAAAAGTCTAATCATAATGATCCCTTACACCTAAAATTATACATAAATAAACATAAGATCAAACAAGTCCTGATATACGCTAGAATAGGTCTAAACATTTGTTCCCTAAAATTGGTAAAAGCATTGGGATACTCTAAGAATTGCATTGATCAAACCAAGAAAATTGTCATCAAAGCCTATGATGATGTTGAATGTTCATCTAAAGGAGTCATTTGGCTTCCCATAAAAGTTGGTCCAGCTATGCAAAGTATAGTTTTTCATGTCTTGGATTTTGATTTACACTACGACCTTCTCCTTGGTCACCCATGGATTCATTCCATGAAGGCTATACCATCCACATACCACCAATGCCTCAAGTTTCCACATAATGGCATTGAAATTACTATTCTCGGTGATCATGATCCCTTTCAGTATTGCACAAACCTAAAAGGAACTGTTGAACATCAAGTTCCCATAAATCAAGAGGCCCCATCTTCCACCTCATCCCATTACATTGATCCATCTGAACTCGTCAAATAATCCAATCCATTCACCCCACCATCCAAACCCAAATTCTAGATTTAAGACAAAGGATGCGGAGAATACAACATGAAGAGTCTCTTTTGCATTGGAAAATTTCCCAAATCACCAAAGTCTTATGGCAAGCCGCATCCCATACAACCTAAGTTTATCATCCATAATCCCCCTACCACCTTCACTAAATGGGGGGAGTTAGCTAAATAATCTTTGGATGACCACATTTATACATGGCTATATAAAGAAGAGGAGGACATAGAACCTAAGCAGTTACCAATTGAACAATATCCAAAAGGGTTCCTATTAGTGAAGCAACAAGGATATGATGGACATAGCATCCTTGGTCTAAACAAATAAGGAATGTTGGAACCCTTACTGCCTCCTAAATTACTAAACTATCAATGGTTGGGTTTGTACCAATAAAAGTGACTATCCAGGGTATCGGGTTACCTTTGAGTGAGATTGTTAACACTTCAAATGAAATCAAGACATCTAAGGACTATTATACTAACTCCAATTCCAATGAATAGGAATGGGATTTAAAATCTAATAGATCCATTAGTAATTAAAACATTGAGGAAACATTAGAGAACCTAGTGAGCCTACTTGTGAGGAAAGATTCAACCAAATGTTTTAAGTTGGTCCCTCACCAAATCCCCACCAAAAGGTCCCCTTGAAAAGGGAAGGTTGGATCAAACACTTTAGGGAAACTGATGATTCTACCTTTTGGGAACCTGATGACTTTACCTTTGTCTTTACCTTATCTACCTACACCAGGACCCTTGAAAACACTGATGGTGGCCCACCCCTTCTTTACTTGTAGTTAATACATTGGGATCAACAAGAACGGCCAAGTTTAGACACATTCGAGAACAACGAAGCAATTGTTGAGTTCATGGGACTTCGTGAAGGAATACCTAGTGGAGATCATAAGGTTGGTTTCGTCATGGAACTCAATAGTGTAGCATACTTTGGTGAGGTTGTTTGTTCCTCTACTCACAAAAGTGAAAATGAAAAAAAGTCAAAATAAAAATAATAAGTCGTTAGGTGAAAACCGAAAGGCACTTGTTGATCATGAAAAGTAAAAATAAAGGACATATCCAAAGGTGAAAACCTCCCCAAGGCACCTGAGAATGGAGGATTGGACAGTCTCCCTATAGACTGAGAAGATCACCATTAATCATAGAAGAGACAGAAAAAGTGAACATTGGGACACAAGACAACTCTAGAATCATACAGCATGCAACATCTTTGACCATTGAGGAAAAACCTGAGTTCACATCATTCTTTTCAAAAAGAAAAGTTAATTTTACATGGTCATATGCCGACATGCCATTGATATCGAATGCCAAACCATACACATAGAAGCTAAGAAAAATACACCCACATATTGCACTCTTGGTCAAGGTGGAACTAAAGAAACTCTTGGATGTTGGATTCATATACTCTATTGATTATGAAAATTGGATATCTAATCTTGTTCCTATCACAAAACTGAATAGGCAAATCAAAGTATGCATGGATTTTAGAGATCTTAACAAAGCTTGTCCTAAAGATGATTTCCCCTTACCAGATATTGACATCATAGTGAACCCTACTGTTGCATATGAAATTCTATCACTTGTGGATGGATTCTCAGGTTATAACAAGATAAGGATTGCTCTTGAAGATCAACCAAAAACATCCTTCACATGTGCTTAGGGAACTTTTTGTTGGAACATTATATCGTTCAAACTTAAGAATGTCGAAGCTACATATCAAAGAGCCATGACTACCATTTTTCATGATTATAGGCATGTACTTATGGAGGATTATGTTGATGATATTTTCTCAAAATCTCTAGAAAGAAGTGGTCACCTTGGAGTCTTGGATAATATTTTCACACAACTTGAAAAATACAAGCTCAGGTTAAATCCAAAGAAATGTATTTTTGGGGTTCTATCAGGAAAAATTCTAAGATATATTGTCTCCCGCAAAGGAATAGAAATTGATCCAGCAAAAGTAAAAGCTATCTTGGACATGCCACCACCAACCAATATCAGTCAGTTGAGGACTTTACAAGGAAGAATGCAATCAATCTATAGGTTCATTTCCCAACTAGCTGACAAGATTAATATGTTTCAACATTTATTATGAAAAGGAGTTCCCTTCATTTGGATAGAGAAATGTCAAGAAGAATTTGATAAAATCAAGCATTATATATTGACTCCACCAGTTCTTATGGCTCCTATTGATGGCAGACATTTGATATTGTACGTGACAGTAACTACATCAACACTAGGGGCATTGTTGGCACAAAATGATAGTGATGGTAAAGAATGAGCAATCTACTACATCAGTCGTACCTTGATTGGATATGAGTTAAACTACATCCCTATTGAATGAGCATGCTTAGCAGTTGTATTTGCAACCCAAAAATTGAGACATTAAATGTTAAACCACAAGACAAACTTGATATCCAAAATTGATCCTCTAAAGTATCTTCCCAATAAAGTAGCTCTAACATGACGATTAGCTAAGTGGGTTGTGATCTTAAGTGAATATGAAATCGAATATGTTGACCAAAAAGTAATAAAAGGACAACTGATAGCTGATCAACTCATAGATGCACCAGTAAAGGCATACCATCCTCTAATATCTGACTTTCCAGATGAATCAATCTTTGTCATAGAAACACCGACAACATGGAAATTGTACTTCGATGAATCTTACATAAGTCATGGTTCAAGAGCTGGTATTTTATTCATCACACCTCAAGGAGATTTCATTCCTAAGTCATTTTGAATAGAATTTTTGTGCACCAATAACATAGTTGAGTATGAAGCATTACTAATAGGACTCTGAATGGCAATAAAATGGAAAATCAAGGATCTTCAAGTTTATGGGGATTCTCAGTTAGTGATCAAGAAATTCAATGATGATTATGATACCAAGGATGAGAAGCTAATGCCCTACAAGTGCATGGTTGATAGTTTTATACGGTACTTTGAAGCCATTACCTTTGAACAGATACCAAGAATCCATAACAAGGCAACTAACACAATGGCAACAATTGGATCTCTCTTGGACATTCCTAACAATGCATTGCAATATGAGTTCTTAGTGGAACAACTATTGTTCCCTGTGTTCGATGTCCCCAAAACTGAACTTGTGTGAACTTGTAGGTCTTGAATCTCCCTGGTACAAAGACATTTACAATTATTTGCATGACCAAATTATCCCTCCTAACTTGTCCCTCAACCAACACAAAACCCTTATCTGACAAGCCTCTATAAATGCCATCATCAGAGATACCCTTTATCGTCGTAGCCTAGATAGCACCCTCCTCTGATGTCTCAACTCACATGAAGCACAAATGGCCTTACAAGAGGTTCACCATGGTATATGCGGAGATCACTCTGCTTGTCCTACCTTAGCTAAAAATCTTATGAGGACGGGATATTATTGGTCTACAATGGGACATGATGTCTATCACTTTGTGAAGAGATGTCACTAGTGTCAAAGTCATGGAGATCTTATACATGCACCAGCTCAAGAATTGTAGCCACTCACATCACCATGGCCATTTTCTCAATGGGAACTAGACCTCATAGGAAAGATCCATCCCACTTCCACAAATGGGCATAAGTTTATCCTTATTGCTACAGAATACTTTACAAAATGGATCGAGGCCATCCCAATGACCTACATTACTGGTAAGCAGATATCCAAATTCATTCTAAATTACATTATATGTTGCTATGGTATCTCGCAATCCATCATTACAAATAATTTATGTCCTTTCAAGAATAAGGATGTCTATGAACCTTTATGAAAAATTTCATATCCAACACCATTTTTCCACCCCTTATTACCCCTAGGGAAATGGTCAAGCTAAGGCATCTAATAAGACTATCCTTAAAATCTTAAAGAAGACTGTCGATGATGTTGGACATGACTGGCATCTCCAACTCAATCCTGCTTTATGGGCCTACCATACCAGTGTTCACACCCCTACACGAGCCACTCCATATTCCCTTGTCTTTGGATCTAATGCCATACTTTCTATTGAGGTCGAGTTACCATCCCTGAGGGTTTCTATGCAAGGATTGATTGATCAAGAGGAATACCGTGTATCTCGTCTACATGAGCTAGAATTATTGGTTGAAAAGAGACTAGAATGCTTTGACACATTTGTAAGCATATCAGAACTGCCTTCGACGCAACTACAATAAGAAGGTCTGACCTAGAAGCTTTGACATTGGTGACTTAGTCCTGAAAGAGAATCTGAAGAATCAGACAGATCGAGAAAATCCCATAAAGTTTGAACCTAATTGGTTGGGCCCTTATATCATCATAATAGCATATGGAGTCGAATGCTTATCAGCTTTCTACTCCTGAAGGTGAACCGTTGCCTAAGCCCATCAACAACATGCACCTTCATAAATATTACACTTAATTCTTAAAGTATCCCATTAAAAAGTAAAAAAAATATATAAAAAATCAAAAACATAGTCACCCTGATGAAAACCTAGCAAACAAGCGTCTCGATGACAACAAAAAAATGGAAAAAATGGAAAAAATCAAAAAATAAGTAAAGAGAAATAATTCGTCCAAAAGTGAAAACCACTTTAGTGGCGCTTTGGATAAGTACCATGGTGAAAACCTGGAAAACAAGCACCATGCGTAGTCTGTCTATGCTCCTTCATCTACTATCACTCTACCTGGTCTTTCATCCTATACTCACCCATTCACACATATCATCCATCCATAATAAAGCTTTTTCATCCTCTCCATGGCCTGAAAACCATCGACATTTAACATCCTTCATTTTCGTGACCATCCTTTGCATCCATCGGTCCCCTTATGCATAATAGGCTGGTCTTATACGTCACTAGAGGCAATTTCTTGACTTACGTCTTCATGGGATCCTATGCATTGTATTAGCTCATAAATCATCAAAATCCCAAAAAAATCATAAATCATCAAAATCCAAAAAAAAATCATAAATCATCAAAATCCAAAAAAAACATAAATCATCAAAATCCAAAAAAATCAGAAAACATCAAAATCCAAAAAAAAACATAAAACATCAAAATCCCAAAAAATCATAAAACTTCAGAACTCCAAAAATAGAGTCAGAGTCAGAGTTGGAGTCAAAGTCAATATGTGTTAGTTTGGTCGAACTACTTTGTCTCTACACATTGCTACATAGGCAAGGCCATCACTCGATGAGCCCCCGAGACATTAGGTTTGTCCTTAGGGTTTTGTTGAGTCATATTAATTTTGGTTTGCATCAGTCGAACTACAAGGTCTCTGCATGTATAACGTAGGCAAGGCCATCAATCAATGAGCCTCTGAGGCCCTAGGTCAGTCCTTTAGGGTTTGTCGAGTCTTGTCATGTCCTTTGTCCTTGATCAATCACTGTTCAAACCAAATCATGAATCAACAGACAAACATATCCAACAAGTCTTTAATCTTCACTTGATCAATTGCCTAATCATCATCACCTTCAGTTCATTGGTCTTATATCGGAATGGGGCATTATGTCACTTGTATCATTCGATCTTATCACTTATATTCTATTAGGATGTATCCTTCCTAAGATTAGACATTTTCATTGGTCAACCTTGTCATTCACCTTAAGCAAGACATGTCTCTCTTATAGCTAGGTGTTTATCAAAATAGTCAATCGATCAACTTTATCAGATGTGTCGATTGCCTTAAATAAGATATGTCTTTCCTGAAGTTAGGCATCATCACATCGATCAATTATATCAATCAAACCTTATCTAATCAATTCAAGTTGGTCATTGGTCAATTAATCTTGTCATAGTGGTCAATTAATCTAGCTTTACACAGGATGTGTCTTTCCTGAAGCCCAGTTAAATCAATTAATCAACCTTTCTCAACCTATCAATCAACTACGGTCAAGCAATCAATCAATCAATCATTTTGGTCATCTACTTTAATCAAGATGAGTCCTTCTTGAAACTAAACTAATCAACCTAATCAATCAATCTTGTCAATCCTATCAACAAACATTATCTCTTTGGCAAACACTTTGTTGGTCTGATTTTTTCATATCTTTTTGATTGGTTTTTGGTCTTGTTACTAGCTACCTCAAGGATTCCCTATCATGGATTTAGAGGGGTGATGATGGATCATGATCTCTTTTCTTTGCTTGTTGTCTATGGTTTGTCTGGAAAAAATACTGGGACAATTGGGTCCTTAGTATGAGTTGGGGCATTACTTGTCTTTTGGATTTGTCTTTTGACTTCTTGTCTCTCACAAATGGTCACCTTACACACCTTGGTCTATGTCATACCATGGTGTTTGTGCTCCATTTGGGACAATTTTGATGCCCGATGATGATAAACATAAAAGCATGAAAGTTCATCCTTTGTCATTTCTCGTCTAACATCTCACCTTCTTTGCCATTCTCCATGATAACATCCACTTCTTCCACGCCAACATTTCTTCTATTTGCATCTTGACAACATCCTGTGACACACCAAAAATACCCTACATGCATGATCATGTTAGGAAGCATTACAAAAATAATTATCATCATATAAATCATCACAATAAGCCACACATATTTGCATGAGAAAATACAAAAACATAGAGTGCATCCATATAGCATTATCATTTCATCATATCATAACATAATCAACCATGACATTGCATTTTACATTATGATCATAGTTCATTTCCATTTACATTGCATCAACATCTCATATATAACATTATTGCATATCATCTCATACATCATATTTTGCATTCACCTTAAACATTTCTAATCATTACATACATAATCTATAGTCATCACATTACATCAACAATAATTGCATTCCAATATCACATCACATCATAAAATTAGGTCAACCATACTATATTAATATAAAACATCATCGCATAATCACATTAGATGCATAAACAACATTATAAATGAATAATCATCAATCATATGATCGTATAGAAATGCATACATATCCTAAAAGAATAAACATCCATAATATAGTCATAATCATAAAGCATAATCATATAGGACTGCATATCATAAATCGTCGCCAAAAATCATATCATATATCACTCAAAATATGTCATAGTACAATGTCGAGATGTATCATATCTAACAAAATGGGGCTCATAGGCTCCATGATCAAAAAAATAAGTGTCATAATACATCATGTCAAAATGAGCCCTATCCTGAGCTACCCTACTCCCCTGAGCCTGATGCATCCCTGTCCTCTCACCATGGCGAGACTGGAGACATGTGCTCTAAGGTAGATGGCCTATCATATGGAGTGGATTGTCTCAAACCTAATGTCTCTCCACTCTATGAGCTCCTGTAGGAGTGCTTGCTATGTGATCTTCCATGTGAACTACTCAAAACCTGAGAAAATCTTGGCTCTCTCCTCTCCGATGGCACTGCTGCCTCATCTAGAACTTTATACTACTACAAACCCCTGCTAGCTCTAGCCAGCTCCCATCTAACATCAACCACCAACCCACCACATGTAGCTGCAAAATCCAACATCTGTTGATTGGTTTGTTGTTGGTTGATGACTACAAGGTCTCTCTTCATCTGGAGGGTGTCTCTCTTGGCCTTAAGGTCATCTTACTTTGCTCGGAGAGTCCTCACCTCTACCTCTAGGGCCTGTACATAAGCCTAAAGGGTGGCTATCCTCTGATCTATTGTGCCCTCGTCTGCTCTTTCCCCCACCTCCTCCAATCCCTCCTCAACATCCACTCCCAAAACAATCCTCTCTCGAAGGACTCTCTCCACCTCACCCATCACTGGATCATCTGCATGCTTCTCCTCTCGTCTCTCCTCCACATGCTCCTCTACCTCCATCATCTCCACCTCCTGATGTCCCACCTTCAAGGCTAGCATCTTTGCATGTTGCTCTCCCTCCACTACCATCTCCACCACCACCCTCTCCTTTGGCTCATCCCTCTCACCCTCCTTGTGGATTGGTGACAAAGGTCTCACCACCCGTCGTCTCCAATCCCTCCTCCTACGTCGATCTCCTCCTCAACCTCCTTGACCATCCCCTCCATCATCTCCTTCCCCTCCATCTCCTCATTCGCCATCCCCCCATCCTCCATCTCCTCAACCTCCACCCCTCCATCCCCTATCTCCCCTCCGGCCTCGCGGGCCCCTACCTCTGTGCTCTATAGCCCCTGGCTGCTCTGGATCTGTATAAGGAGTTGGCCTATGTTTTTTCCACCATGCATCATACTCGAGAGTCATACCTTCATCTGCTATACCCCCTCTCCATCCCCACTATATCGGCTATAGAGCGTCAATCTCCTACTTGGCAGTAGTCATGGGTATCTGTTGTCCCCACAAATGCACCTCCCATGAGGAACGTGCAAACTCTGTTGCCCCTACAAGAACACCCTGCCTCTCTCTGAACTTTCATCTGACATGCTTTGGAAAATACATCTCTATGATATGCTAAGACAATATTGTACGCTCAATCAAATACCTCGACTAACGGCACCATGGAAAATGCTCATCCTTATCTACCCACAGATCATAGTCCATGTAAGGCCTCCAGACAAAGCTCACTAGTGTGTCGATACCGTGTCTCTGGTATCCAATGTCTCCTACTTGCGTCTGTGTGATGGCACCTCAATATAGATATACATACGGAGCACTAGCTCCCAACTGTCGTGCCACTGGCAATCGAAACACTGCTATATGCTCCCACGCCCATATCATAAGCAATGTAACCCCATAGCCCATTCTTTGACCACCTTTGTATACAATGTCATGAAGTTGAAAATACGGCATGCCCAATAGACAAGGTCTCCAGGCATACACTGTCTCATACTGTACCATCTCGGCTAGTACCTCTCCCCATCCCACTAGAAAACCATGACCCTTGCAATCTGGAATCAGCACACCGACAATCAATGTACACAGAACACAGTCGAACTTGTCATATCTCTCTACCAGGGTCTCCCATCTAATCTTGTAACCCTAAATTCCAAGCTCTGCCTCATCCTCATAATCATAAAAGTCATAGATGGCTGTAGTCCTTAGATAGGATCATATCATACCCACTCTCCACGAATAGGCAACCGCAAAATCGTGTACACGTGCTCTAAGGTAACAATAGCCTCTCTAGTTGGTAGGTGAAATGTGCATGTCTCAGAGTGCCACCACTCTCGCAAGCGTTGTCAACATACCTTTGTTTGCCTTGATAACAGGCATATATGTCACATAAAATAATTTGAGATCTAGAAGTACCTGCCTCTCAACATCATCCAGCTAATCTCAAAGTTGAAATGTCTCTGATCGTAACTCCCACGTATAGATAGGGGGAAGGACAACCTGACGTCACCACACAAAGTCATTACATCAATCTAAAGTCTTCATTTAACCTATTGGACCTAAGTTGAACAAGTCATTTTATCCTAAAATGGGGCAAATTTTTCATCAGTCAATTATGTTGTTCTTCTTCACAACTGTGTTGCAGAATTTCTTCGCGTCATTATTTTTGCACATGCATCACACAACTGCAATTGTGTCCCAAGCCTTAGCTAGTATGTCACCAGGGTCTATTGCGGTCAACCCCTCGTCAATTGCATCATTTATTTTCACGTGTCATTTCCCTTCACACTTGTGTCGCTAAATCTCGATTGCATCGTTTCTGGCCACATATGTGACTCAGAAATCAAATGAAGTGCACCCTTTTAGATGCATCACACTGCAACCAACCCCCTATGGACCTATGCAATTGTGTTACAATGAGGCGATTGTGAAAAATTGCATCACCTGTGTTGTTTGTGCACTTAATTGTGTCGCACGTTGTGCAACGCAATTGCCTACTATTTTTTTCATACCTAAAAATGCACAAAAATCAAAAAATTCACAAAGCAGGTTTGGAGTACATACCGAGGCAGGCACTCCCTCAGGATGGCAGAATGTGCGGATGCAGTAGCCTCTATGTGCAGAGTCTGGAACCAATGACATCTCCTCAGCTTTTCTCACTCATAGTTCCTAATATTTCTAAATTGGGAATGCACAAATGACTAATTTGCTTAATCAAGGTCCTATTTATAGCCTAAAAATTAGGGTTTGCACTTGACAAGTGTATTGGGTCCGCTTTTTTATCACTTTGAACCTAAATTTGACCCCCTTAATAACCTCAAAAATCATTTTCGTTAGCACCATCGAACTCCTGACTATCAAATTGACCTATCGGAACAATTTCCAAAAATTTTGATTTTTTTTGAAAATTTGCAAAATTCTCCCAAGGGGGCATGCGTCCACCATGCTTTCACCGGGGCATATTTTTTGACTAAATTTCTTTGACACAACACAATGAACTGCATTATGTCAAAGAGGGGGAAAATGTAGACACTAAAAAAATGTCATGTTTTGTGAATGTCATTTTTCCTTTGTCGTGGTCTTCTTCTCGACATAATTAAATAATTTAAGTATCTTTGATCATGTTCCTCTATTAATTAAATAATTTTAATTGTTTAATTAATTCATCTCTTAACCTTTATTCTACTATGATCAATTAAATAAATTTAATTGCGTCGTTAACCTCCTTTTCTTCAGTAATTAAATAAATTAGCATTTATTTAATTATTTACCTTTCATCATTCGTCTATAGTCAAATAATTATTATTAATTGTTTGTCCATTCATTAATCTTTTAATTCTTCTATAGTTAAATAATTATTAAATTATTTAACTATTTTTTTCACTTCTCCCCTATTAAATAATTAATCTTAATTATTATTTAATTCTCTTTCTCTATTTCCTCCTATTTAATTAAAATGGTTGCATAAATCATTTTAATTAAATGCCCACTTTCTTTTCCACAAAATAAATAATTTAAATAAATAATTTATGCCTCCACTTGGTCAAAGATTCCTTTCTCATGAATTAATTATTTTTAATTTTTAATTTCTCCATTATCCCTCCACTATCTCATTTTTGAATCTCAGTCATTGATTGACTCTGGTTTCTTCTCGATCTTGACCGTTCATTTCATAACCCCACTACTCTGTGTTGCATGTCTTCTCAACCATCAATCTTGGAATATTTCTAGAAGCTTGATCTCATCCATCCATTCAAATGGTTGTCTATAAAAGAAACCTTCCTCCTCCATTTTCAATTTAGCAACCACTTATCTCCAACTTTCATGCTTATTGTTTGCAGGTATTTGCACATACATACTACGATCTAATGGCTACTTGCAAAGGCTATTTGAGGAGAGACAAGGGAGGTGATTCAACTTCAATATGGGGAGTTCTTTGCTTAATTTCTTTCATTTTATTCCTTTATTTTGATTGTTCTCTCTTGTCTTAGATTGGATTTTTAGCTTAGATAGTGTTGTGGTTGTCACTTAATCTATGCTACTTGAAATTTCCTATCTTACACTAACATGTCACTAACTTCTCATTTTGTTTTTGAGGCTAACTAGTTTTGCAGGTTTGGGTAATAAAATTCAAAGTGAAGGAGCATATCATAGTTTGATTATATGATTGTAACATGTGTTTCAATACTTATGGGGCAATTATAACCCATTTATGATGATTTATTTCATGTTTTAGGACCAACTAGATTTCTTTTGGGTTAAAATAAACATTCAAATTGGTTAAAATTGAACCCTCACATCATTATGCTTGTTGGTTTAAAAAATTGAACAAAACAATATCCACACTTCATTTGGTGCTTAAAACGAATTCATTATGCTTGTCAAGGTTAAAATGAACATGTGTCTGATTTGCTTGTGTATGCTTGTTGTGTGTATCCTCTCCCCTTAGGCTTCATGCGATCTTGGGTGAAGAGAAACATAGAAGTATGCTTTTCTTCTTGGAAGCACCTATCCTCTGCCCTTGTGCCTTTTGGTGATCTTGGGTGATGAAAAGAATTTTACGCTTCAAACATGTGTTACCTTTAGAGGGCCTACCTCTTGACTTGTGAGAGGGGATGACCCAAGCGGTGATTTCATTTTGGTCTGCTATATAAATAATTAGTTGTGACTAAATTCATTGACCAGCTAGTGTCATTGTCTTATACTGACAAATGTCTCCCTTAGTATCCTTGTGATGTGTTAAAACCCTTAGATATTTCTAAGGGTTGGGAGGCCTCTTAATTGAGTGAATTGTCGCATGTATAGCACTAGTTTATCCTGAAAGTCATAATTAAAAACCTTGTTTGTAGTGGCTCACCATTTCCTTTGAAGTGTATTTTGAAGTAGTGCATGGGAGGCGCACCACTCCCAGAAGTTACTTATCATTTCCAGTTTTTAGTTGAGGCAATAAAGAAAATGGGGAATGGACTCCTTTGCTTGGCATGTCAACATGGTACATTTCCTTGACATAGCCTATTTTTCCATTGCATCTTCATGGATTAATAATCTCTTACGGGATGATGGTAAGCCTACTAAGAAATACGCACCTGAACTAGGATTGTTCATGCTTGTGAGTCAGTTTAATACCTTTCTTGGTTCCAAGACATTGCAAACAAACATCAACAATCTTTCTCAAAATTTCAAACCCTTTGGTCTAAGTATGGATACCCTTTTGAAAAAAAACCTTGATATCGATGCTTGTCCTAAAGATTTATATCCTTAGAGACTTCTAAATAATTTGGTTTACATCTCAATCCATACTTTCCAAATTTAACCTAGGTAACTATGCCCCTAACTTCATCCTTTTCACAAAATGGACTTTGTGAAATGAATGATGTTTTTGACATAGACATTTAGTTTGAAACTTAAGCAAGACAAGTGTTTGTGGTAAAAATAAACTCATTAAGCAAGATAAATTAACAAATTGAACCCCACATGACCATTTGGCATCCGATCACTCCAGCTAAACAACCAAACCTTACGCTCGCTATCATTCAACCAAACTTTGAACTAATTAAAGGAGAGCAAATAAATATAATCAGTAGTTTGAGGAGCTTCACTTTTAAAACAAAGGAAACACCAATCCAGTGGAGAAACACAGCATACATCTTAGATGAACAAGAGGAACAAGCCGATATTGTGGTTGGAAGTCCCATATTACCACCTCCTGTGTGGCAATAAATATCCTCTTTTTCATAATCTTGTGCTTCTCTAAATTATCTCTCGCAAAATCAAAATCCCCAAAGAGAGGGTCTACATTCTGCTATTTCAAACTTAGACATCATAGTGCAAAGTATATTTGGAGACATATCTTAAGGAATCACCACAACTGAGATAGATCAATAAGAAGACATTTTCTACGCTATTTTATGGACGAACCAAATCTACACATTTCACAATAACTTCTCCTTAATCATTGAGTCCTTAGGGTTTGAACACTTTAGAGGTCTAGCATGTTTCTCACCACCTTGGTCTTGCAAAATAAAGGTTCACTTTAGGTCAACATTGGGTCAAATATTTCATCCATCCTTCATCATATTTCAAACCCCACTTCACCAAACTTTTCAGCACACCAACACTTTCAACTTAGACATCTATCAACCCAAACCCTAACTTAGCTACTTTGTATGTGAAATGAATCCTTTTCCATGCATTTAGATAAGTTAGTTATCAATTTTTGGACTAGTTTATCTTGAAGTTCACAAGTCTACCTTAAATATTTCTAAGTTCATTAAACATCCTTTATCCAAACATCAAACCTTTAAGTCAAAATTGTTGTCCCAAAATGTTTGCAAAGATCACTTCCCATATCACTCACCTTTTTCATCTCCCATTATCATCATTACTCTAAATCGACTTACAACGTCCCTTTTACCAAGATTTGAGTCAACTAGAGAGTTTAAACATTACAAATCTCAACATAACTCTCCCATAGGTGACCATAATTTATGGTAAAGACAAGATCACAACACAAGAGAATCATGGAAAAAGCCAAAGTCACATTCACCTCAAGTAATATCAATCCTCAAGAATTTTATCCAAGAAGTCAAGTTACCCCATCGCAACAACCCTCATCCCAATCAAGGCCAATGAGATAGAAGACGTCACGAAAAAACCCATTTGGACTTACTAAGGAGGAAATCATGGAGTACAAACAAGAACATCAAGCCTTAGAAAATGTGGCTCTGATTTCCCCATATTTTATTGAAACCCTTGATGCAAGGCTTGACTTCGTCCACCATTCAAACGACTCTATTGTAAGGGCTAAGTTAAACACCCATTCCTAGTATTTCAACTAATCTTGCTAAGGACTTTGGTCACACTCTTCTTTTGGAAAGAAACACAATTATGGGTACCCTAAACACCAATACCTCTCAAAACATCACTTGGACACCAACATTTTGCACTTCTCCCATTCCTTAACACCCCTTACATCAACATAAACCACTTATACTTCATGAATCCATGAAAACCTCAGCATATTGAGGGAATCCATCTTCATCCATCCCCACAAGTACCACAAGTGTGCCAAACATCACACAAGGTAGTATAGGCCAAGTGTCACAAATAGAACCAAAAGGGAAAGTTAATACCCTTACGCAAAATTAGCCTTCGACGCAACATGGGACATCTTCATCCAATCCTCTCATTAACACATCCAACCCATCGGTTATTCCAAACACATCCATTCCCTCTATCATCAACCCAAATCAAAATAACCCCTTGGTTACAAACCCCATCAACTAAGGTAATACCTTGGCCATATCCAAAACCCAAGGAAATCCCCACAACATCGGTCAAGGGAACCCTTTCAATCAATGGTCTTAAGGTCCTAATGTGTCATTACCATTGCAATACCTAAGGGCACCATCATCATCTTTCCCCTCAGTCCCTCTCATAATGCAAAATCAAATGGACCTCAAACATACATTCCTCCATCCCAATCCACCATCTTAAAAGGAATGATAAACTAAGGGAACCCCCAACCTCTCGCCAAAAACCCATAACCCACGCAAAACATCAACACCCAAAACTCGTCGCAGATGTCCCAAAAACTAACCAATCCTACATTACAAGCACATGCCTTAGCTTTACAGCAAGTATAACAAGATTATCAACAAGCCATCCAACAACAACAGCAAACAACCCTAGCAACACAACAACAACATCAACAACAACAAGAAGCCTCAGTATCACAACAATAACAACAAGCACAACAAAACCAAGCAGCCTTAGCAACACAACAATAATAGCAAGCACAACAACAACAAGCAGCCTTAATAGCATAGCAACAACATCAAGTAGCCTTTGCAGGCCAACAATAATAGCACGTGCAACAAGCAGTCCTAGTGGCCCAATAGCAACAACAAGCCCAACAACAAACCTTAGTTATCCCAACAGTATTCCCAAGAACAACAAATATTTGCACAACAACAATAATAGGGTTTATACTATAACTCTCAATAGAACATCATCAATACAAACACGTTATGAACATATATTCCTCCACCATAATCATCTTTACAATATCCTACACCACCATACACACCATACAACACCTCATCATATCACAATCTGACATACAACTCATCCACCTTTCCATAATATTTTCCTCCACCAAACCCACAAGACGATGTAGCCTTGCAACTTAAAGTGTTAACACATAAATGCAGGATATCTGAATGGGTAAGCAAAAGAAGCCTCGTACACAACAAAACCTATTCCCATATCCGTTCGACAGAAACATCGCAATGGTACCATTCCCTCCCAATTTTGAAATCCCTAAATTTGATAAATACAAAGGGAGAGAAAGTCTTGTGGACCACGTCAAAGAGTTTAACATCATGTGTATGGAGGTCACCTACAATGAGTCATATTTAATGAGCCTCTTTCCACAAAGCTTGATAGGTCCAGCCATCAACTGGTTTTCTTAGTTGCCTCCAAGTATGAAAACCTTCCAATAAATCACTAATAAATTCATAGATGACTTCTCCTTTAATCTTGACATGGACATAAGCCCAGAAGAGTTGTATACTCTAAAAAAAAATAAAGGAGAATCCTTCGCCAAATTCTTATAATGATGGAGACAAAAAGATAGCAAGAGCAAGTGACCCATTCCCGATGAGCAACAAGTGGGGATCATCATAGTGAATGTCAATCTAGATATATCCTTCCACTTAAAGATGTAGTACATTACCTCTTATGACGAGCTTGTCCCTAGAGCCCTTAGCATTAAGAGAGCTCTAATCTCATAGGGAAATACTCATGCATACAAAGACAACTGCCCATCAACTAGTTAAAATGACAAGCCTCGTGTCTAGGCTAAGAACAAGAACATGATGAATGATGGTGTGGTATATGCTAAGGTGGTCCTAAGTGCTCCTCATCCAAACAAAAATAAAAAAGCTAACACTCAACCAACCATACCACAAGCTACACCTTCACAAAACAATCACGTGAATAACACTAACACACAACAGCGATGAACCCCCAACAGAAACAACTATCTAAAATGTGAATACACACAATTGTTAGAACCTATTGAAACTATCATGAAGAAATTGGTAGATTCAAACTTGATAACACTTCCAAATTTCAAAAACTACCAAGAACCACAGGATAAACCACCCTAGTACAACGAAAAAGACCTTTGTGACTTTCATAAGATCAAAGGACACAAAACATCAAATTGTATGAGGCTCAAGAATTTTATCCAAGACCTTATTGAGAATAGAGACATATCTATTTAGGTACCTATCGACAACCAGGATCTTAAGATATACAAGAACCCTATGCCAGATCATAGAAAAGGAAAAAATAATGGAAAAGGTAAGGATTACACAAACGTGCAGCATGTCTATTCCAATGTAGTCACTTCTTGTGATAGTGTCATCACCATTGTCACTATCAAAGGGCCTAGTGTGGAATGTGGAGTCACCACACAACATGGAAAAGTCACCATCCAAGGAGTTCCATCTCAACCTAGGGCACAACCTACTTTTCCAACATCAATCCCTAGAAAGTACAATCTCCTATATCAGCTTAAGAAGACCCCCACATAGATCTCAATCTTAGAACTATTGAGGTTATCCCTCACACATAGGGAAATCTTAGAGGAATCTTGTCTTCATCATCCATCCCTAAGGATATGGATATAGAACAGTTTCAAGCTATGGTAGGGCATATCACTATCCCTCATCTCCTCACCTTCTTGGAACAAGACCTACCATCACAACCATCTCATAATCGTTCTTTTCACCTTGAGGTCATTGTTCATAAGAACAAGGTTAAAAGAGTATTAATAGATGGAGATGTTGGTCTGAAAATTTTCACCCTTTATTTGATCAACTTGGGTTATTCAGAAGATGTTACTGAGAAAGAAAAAAGTACAACCATTAGGGCATATGATGATCAAGAGTGGGTATTGAAAGGCATCATCACGCTACCCATCCAAGTAGGACCTGTCATTGCAGAGACTACATGCCAAGTGTTAGACCTTGATCTCCCCTACAACATCTTGCTTGGTTGACATGGATAGATGCCCTAAAAGTTGTAGCTTCAACCTACCACCAATGTGTAAAGTTTCCTTTTGAGGACAGAAAAGTTACCATCCACGAAGATCCAAAGCCATTTTACTACTGCAAGAATCTTGAGGCCAAGTTCTATAAGATCCCCCAAATCCCTAAAAATGATAAAGGGCCTACACCATCCTCCTCATTTATTGACCCATCATCCCTTGCATCCACCTCAAAAAAAAAAGCACCCATTATGCAGAACATTCCCGACATGAAAGCAATGATCCAAGATGATGGTTGTGGAAACTATAATCTAACGAAGGATACTTTTTTTTTGGGAGAGCTACCTCTTTCTACCAAATCTCATGGGAAACCCACACCTATCAAGAAAGTGGTTGAAACAATAAAGATGGAAGCTACCACCTTCACCAAGTGGGGGGATTTGAACAAAGAAGATGTCAATGAGGAGGATGTCTCTAAACTACTCTATCAAGATGATCGACCCATGCCCGTTCTTCCCATGGAAGATGACAATAAAGGCTTACACCTAATGAAGGGATGTGGATATAACAAGAATGAGAAACTAGGACAAAATGACAACAGTTTGCTAGAGTCCATCATTCTTGAGAAATGTCTAAAGAATCTTGGCCTAGGATGTACTACTACCAAGGTTACCCTTATTGACAAAGGTACTTCCACCAGAATTTGCAGTTTTGTTGCACCGCATTCAATTTCCTATCCTGCACTAGAAATTTTGGTGTGCCATGATAGTTGTAGTGAACCACTATCACTTGCATCATTTGTGATTGCAACTGCGGCGAACAACATTCACCGTAATATCCTGCTAAAATTTCTAAGCCCTAAAATGCATTAAAAATGAAAAATGTTGAAGTGTGAAAGGTGTCCTTATCGGGTCCTCTATGCCCTTTGGCGTTAGAAGGTGCAAACTTGATAGCCATGGTGGTTGGTGTGAGGAACTGGCGATATCTTGGCAGCTAGTCTCTCTCAGACCTCTCCAATATTCAAACTCAAAAATGCACAAATGAGCACTTTTCCCACTCAAATTTCTCGCACAGGTGGCCTGAACCATGCATCATATCCTAGCGTAGTGCCTGCATTCGGTATGCCTTGGTCATAAGCCCATGGTTGTATAACAAGCTATCTAAAGTCATTGACCACCACTACAGGGTCAATTTGTGCTCCCCACTGGATCTCTCCCTGAGATTTAGCAAAGATTGTTGTGTAATCGTTAAGAGGTACATCCTGTACCTCCCCAAACTGTTTGGCAACGTGGTCTAGGAGATATCACTCTATCATCATGTGCTCTCTCCCCTACATATAGTGAGTCTAGTGAGAAAAATATAGCTACGGGTTGTCATCATACCATGCAGGAACCTGCAGCCACAACCTCCATCTGAATACGGTCATGTTATCAATGACACAACGTCAATATGGTAGACTTGTAGAGCCTATGTGTTGCAGTGTCATCAGAACCCTATATCTGAAGATGATGGGATTGTCCTCATGAATTTCAGCTAATACAACCAATGGCCTCAAAATAGCAATGTGCTCATATGCCCAAATGTGGAGTAGTGTAACACCTGCACCAATGCTCCTTCCCTCGCAATACACTGCCTGATGCATGTCATTGTACAAGGACACAAGAAGAACTACATGCATACGTAATGGTCCTCCTGATCATCACCTCCCATGCCACCCCCCAGCCCATACTGAAACCTATGCCCCGTCGGTCGGGGGTAATGGCACCAGAAATCAGTGTCACCACACATAATCTGAAAATGGGCACTTATTCACAATATAGATCAAGGTTTATCTATGGGCTCACCAAGATAATCTGATCTTTGTGTAGGAGAGAGAAACATGTGTCTCTCCTAACATTGGTGTCATAGATGACACACTCTCCATGTATCGACAACCACAGTATGCGCCACACATCCTCTAATGTAACGGTGGCCTCGCCGGTGGGCAAATGAAATGAGGAGGTCGCACTGTGCCACCTCTTGATTAGCACAGTCATCATCATGAAGTGCATCTGAACCTTTGGAAGGAAAGCAATGAAGCCTAACCCTAGCATCCCCAGCTACTCCACCTCATGGTCATCAAAGTCTCTAGTTGCTGCCAAAATGTCAGAGCGGTGCTCTCGCGATATCAATGGTAAAGGATCCTCCTGCATGCATCGCACACACAACGTCAATTTGCCAAAAAGTTGAAAAAATTATCAACATCTAAGACTTTGCATCCTAAAACATCAATTGCGTCGTTGAAATCAATAACATTGCTCTTTTAAGGGTGCATCGTTGTATACATTTCAAGGGTGTGTCGCTATTTGCCATGTGCGTCACCCACTACTTTTGAGCGTTGGCTAACCTAAAAATCCTATGTGTCACTATACTAAACTCGCAACCCTCAAATCAAAAGTGTCACCAAAGCAAAAAATGGTGGTGCACCACTAAACAGAAGGTGCATTGTTATAAAATCAATAGCAACGCTTTCAACATCTCTTGTGCATCGCTATATAGCGACTCTCCTAAAAAACCTAGTTTTGATGTGCTAATAAATGCACTTAAATGCAAAAATTGAGGCAAGTTTTGAATCACATACTTGGGGTCTTGTGTTCACTCGATGCTAGTACTCTCGAACCCGCTCAGAAAGGTGAAGAGGAAGCACATGGTGAGCCATCCCGCCAAGGTGTCAGAGCTCCAAATGCACAAATCTCCAAGGGTTGAGTGCACAAATGAATTGGAAGTCTAAACCTTCTCACCTATTTAAGCCTAAAAATTAGGGTTTTTTGCACTAATTTGAGCTAGAAGCTAGGGTTTTGGCCTGTCTTACCTATTTCCACCTTGCGCAACCTATTTTGAGCCATTTTTTTTACGTTTTTTAGACCATTTTTGGCATCTCAAGGCATGTTTTAGTACCTAAACCTATATTTAACCTTTATCAAGAAATCAACCCAAAATTCAAAATTTTTGCTCGATTTCTTGAGGGGGCAGGGAACCAGCTTATTCCTTCTACTGGGGCATCCAAATATTTTTAAAAAATAAATTAATTTTTGATCTGAGCAATAGTTTTAATCTGAAAAACACTAGTCTTTGAACCAACATAGTAGGTACCTCACTTCAAAGAGGGGAAAAATGTAGACACTTAAAAATGTCCTGAATGATATCATGCACTCGAATCTAATATACTAACGCCATTTCATCCTAAAACCTATCCTCTTTTTGCTTAATTGATTAAATTATCCTAGCTATTTAATTAATTTATCATTTTTATCTATTAATCTGATTAATTTAATTGCGTTAATTCACCATCTCTCGTGCTAACCTTTCATCCTATTAAATTGGATAAATCATATCATCTAATTTAATCCCTAAGTCTTCTTATTTAATTATAATCTTAATTATCTAATTAAATGTCATTTTGACCCCTTTTAATTAAATAAATAAATTATTTAATGAATATCCTAAATTCTCCTAATTTTCATAATAGAAACTTTGTTTAATTATCAAATTACTAATTAAATCTAATCCTCCCACTTGCAAGGGAATATTCCTCCTTTGCACATTCTTCCAAAAAGGGAATATTCTCATGGAATATTCCTTCCCCTTTTACACATTAAAATTTTGTTTTAATTAACTAAATGTTAATTTTCCTCCAAAAAGAGAATATTCTCATGGAATATTCCTTCCCTCTTCACTCATTTGAAAAAAGGAATATCCTTCCTTGCAACAAACTTCTTGAATAAGTTTTGAATGTGTGTTTTTTTGGATGAATGCAAGCCCTTGATTAAATATCATCTTGCATCCTCAACCCTTGATGGGAATCCATGATCGATGCATCCATTTTCCTTCCATCCTAACCATTGATTTATTCTTTCAATCTTGACCATCAGTTTCATTTTGCCTATTCTATAAATAGACCTTATATCTATTGAATAGGGATCCATATTTTAGTAGTAAACTTATGTTGTTAAAATCACTCTCATTTGCATCCACATTTAGCACATATTTAGCTTTTTTAGTTTAAATCTGAACTAAAGGAAAATAGGGTGGGGGAAATGCCCACCTTAGTCTCCTTCGGTCATTCAATAATTTCCTAGGATCCTAAATTGGATTGACTATCAACCCAAAGGGTGAGTCAATTCTCAACAAGGAAGATCTAGGAGGGGGTTCTTTAAGCTTTGAGGGGTTCACCGCCAAGGAAAAACTTGGAAAATACAAGTAAACATTCAACTCACAAAACCTAGTAATGCAAGCTAAATGATGGATGCAAATGATGAAATTAAGCAACAAAAATTTATGATGTATGTACCTGGGAAGTCTGGAAATGTGATGAGGATTCTGGAAATGCAAAATTGATGTCAAAATGTGCTATGGAGGACTAAGACATCCTTACTGTTGTCTTAGTCCCGCTACTATTTTTCAGGGTAGATGCAGAATCTTTAGATGCCAAAACCAGATCTGAAAGAATCTCTGAAAAATACCCTTGGGAGGACTAAGATAACCTAGGTGGAGACTTAGTCCCATTCTGAATTTCTGGAATCTTTGAATGTGATCCTGAGGCTCAAGGTTTGCACTTCCTTCTTCTCAAATCTCAGGTCCTGAAACTTCTGAATTTGACCTATAGGTGATTTTTCATGAAGATGACAACTTTGCAATGCAACTTTTCAACTTTGCACTTCAAGTGATCTTGAAGTATTCAACCCAAATATGCAATCATAAATACACAAGAAGGGAAAAACTTGTTTATTGTTAGTAAATGGGGGTTTTCCTTGGTCAAACCCCTTGTTGGTAACTAAACCTTGAAATGAAATAAAATATAGGAGAGAAATGATGAATGAAAAAAATGCTATGTTGCAACTCACCAAAACCTTGTGAAATCTGCAAACTTGTGTGAGATGACTAGCTTGAATGTAGATCTTGAATCAAAGTAATACTTGATAGATATTGACTTGAATTACTTGCTTGAATCAAAAGCCTACATCACAAATGTTAGCTCATAAGCACACATGATGCATGAATATCCTTGATATGATACTTGAATCTCGATGATGGCTCCAAATGCTTAATGAATTGCTCTTGAATGCTCTTGTGAACTCAATTTGCTATGAGGAATGAATACTTGAATGCTTAGATCAAAAATGAGTAGAAGAACCTTGTATTTATACTTATCCATGATTAATATCTTGAAATTATACCACAACAAGTTGACATATGGATTCATTAATTAAAGGAGGCTAAATCTCGCCAAGATTTGAAATTAAATCCCAAAAATAACCTAAGGAGGATTAAGATTCTCTAGGTGGCATCTTAGTCCTGGGGCCTGAAACTCAAGGCACAAACTCCAAAAAGGGGCCCATTTAAGGTGCCTTTGAAATCAGACCTTTGGGGGACAAAGACACCCTAGGTGGCATCTTAGTCCTGACCCAAAAAGTAGGGACACACAACCATAATCATTAAATTACCATTTATCCATTGATGTTTGTCAGGATTATCCATAAAAAGATGTAATTGGTTAGGCTTTTGGATGCAAAATAGGACCAATTAAGACATAAATAAGGACAAACAAAGCAAGGAAATCCCAAACAAGTGTGAAAATTCGAGGGTATGCATTTTCCTATACTACATTTAGCCCCCACTTTAGTGAGAGGGTGAACTTTCTTCAAACTCACACTAAAGTAGCCAACCATGCAATCAAGAGGGGTTCAAATTTATGAATGCTGGTAAGATAGGATGACAATAATCAAGTGGGTGGCCAAGCCCACACGATCAAGATCTTATGGAAAACCAACATAGGCACAAAGGAACACACTTGCAAATGATATATGAAGCCATAACTAGATCGCAACATATGCCATCAAAGATAGAAAAAGGAAAAAGGAAAAAGAAAAATGCAATAGATCAAGCTTTGACTAGTCATCCAATGCGTTGTGGACCGGGTGTAGGTTGTTTATCCAAAAAAGGTTTACAAGTGGAACGTGTTGTCCACTATGCAAACAAAACGCATGCTCACAAGGGATAGTGAAGCTAGTTGTTCACCAGGTGAGCCCCAGGGGACCATATCAAAGCTATACCTCCATGAATTTAATAAGGTACAAAAAGAAAATGCACACTCACAAGGGCTAGTGAAGCTAGTTGTTCACTAGGTGAGCCCTAGGGGACCATATCAAAGCCATACCTCCATGACTTTAATAAGGTACAAAAATGCATGCTCACAAGGGCTAGTGAAGCTAGTTGCTCACTAGGTGAGCCACACGGGACCATATCAAAGCCATACTTCCACGACTTTAATAAGGTACAAAAATGCAACAAGGAAGAGGGATGTTCAAAGGGAATTTGCTTAGTTCATGTGAGGTCTTAATCTTAGGGGACATTATTCCTAATGTCTCCAAGAGAGGACCAATCAAAGGATTAAAGATTTGCAACTTAGGGAATGCAGTGTGTCGCATCACCAATAAGAGGAATGTAATATGCCAAGATAGATCAAGCTCTTGAAGGAAATTACTCTCGATGTCACCACGAAGAGAAAAACACATCGCATGAAGTAAGAAAATCACATCAAGGAACATGAAAAAGAAAAAATGCAAATGAAATCATGCCAAAATAATGCCAATGTATGCCCCCCTCTTTAAAGAAATTGCTAACACCATGTTGTGAGAAATTACTTTAAAGTAGCCAAAAATAAAAAGGAAAAGAGGGTTTCCCCCCAGAAACATATAAGGGATCTATGAATTCAGGGCCAATATTTTTCTTTCCTGCAATGATATTAGAGAGCTCAAAACTGTCATCATTCCCCAAATACGCATAGAATTGGAAGAATGACAGAAAGAGAGTGAAAACAAAGAAAAATCATTTTGGGTCAACATGGAAGAGACATAGGGTGTCTCGACACCTTGCGTCATCCCAAAAAGGAAAACACAAGACAAAAATGAAAAGAAAACAAAAGATAATAAAAAATATTTTGGGTCAACATGGAAGAGACATAGGGTGTCTCGACACCTTGCGTCATCCCCAAAAGGAAAATACAAGGCAAACATGCAAATGAAAGGCAAAGATCAATGAAAAGGCAAAAGACGATGACAAATAGATGAATGCACATGGAGAGGAAACATAAAAAAAAACATCACGGGGGATCACATTACACACATGCAATCACACAAAAACAAAGCAAAAAGGAAAGCTAAAAGACTAGTAAAGCACATGTGAGTCAACCATCCAGCAAGTCATCTACATCCCAGTCTTATTTAGTATATGTAGAATGTAGATCACTAGCGAGAGGGACAATATCAAGTGTTGTACTAGGAGAATCACCAAGTTCAACACGTGGTGCATCACTCATTTAGGAGGATCATCACGTTTGTTATCGTCTAAGCTCATAGAAGAGGAAAGTAACAAATTCAACTCATTATGCACTTGCTCATCAATTTTAGTGGTTTCTTCATTGTCATCCAAGTTAACCACAACAAGAGGATGAATGATAATATCCATAGAAGGTGTTGGCCCTTGTTGTGTTGGAGACATAGGATTTGTTTTTTCTGGTAATGGAGGAGGATCATTGTTTATTGCTTCTATCAAGTTCAGATTTTGATTTTCAAATGTTGTTCTCTTCGTTCATCTTTCGAGCAATAGAACGACATCTATGCCTACGCTCTCTAGCATTTATTTTTCTTTTATTAGGATTTTCAAGTTGCGTTTGTGTAGGAGCGGATTTGTTAACCATAGGTTTCTTTTCTTCTTATGAGGGAAGAATAGAAGAAACCATGGAAGTTTGTTCAA
Organism: Sequoia sempervirens; assembly: GCA_007258455.2. Lineage (NCBI taxonomy): Eukaryota > Viridiplantae > Streptophyta > Pinopsida > Cupressales > Cupressaceae > Sequoia > Sequoia sempervirens. Next base: position 9,230,178 of record VDFB02000012.1, on the reverse strand, counting down.
CCACTTTCTCTTTGGCTTTATAAATTTGCTTAGGAGGTCGATTAGGACTTGTTTGGTTTTCTCTTGGTCTTTTGTAGGAAATAGGCAAGGGATTTTTTATGGATGGGTCTTGGTTAGACGGAAGGGCTTTAAGCTCAATATTGTTTTCTTCAAGGGACTGAGATTCAATCATAGGTGGAGGCAAATTTTTGAGGGATACCTTGGCTATGAATTTTGCTTTGAACTTTTGGTAGGATAAGAAAAAGAAGTCCTCATGAGATCTTATAGGTTCCATGGGCTCAGTCCAAAAATAATCTAAGGAAAATTTTCCACGAGAAGACGGAGGGCTAAAGCCACTATGGTTCACAGTGAATATTTCATTGCCAACTGGAAACTTTAAGCACTTATGGACAATGGATGGGACCACATTCATGGAGCAAATCCATTTGTAGCCCAACTTCACATGAAATTGGTTCGAATTAGACATGATAGAGAATGATACATTCAATTTCTTTGGTCCTACTTGTAAAGGGAGTGTGATCGAGTCCATTGTAGGACGAGCAAAACCATCATGCAATTTTATCCATGCTTTTGGTTTATCATATCTATCTTGAGTGAGTTCATGCACATATAAGAGTTATTTTGTGATAACATTCTAACCATAGATGAGATCAATTAAAATCCTAGGAGTGGGTCTATTATTGATTTTGTTGGCTATGTAAAGAGGACCATCAGGTGCATTTTTTATTGTTTCTTCTAAAGAGAAAGTAATGTCAATGGGCATTGTGATTTGTTGTTTATGACGCTCAATGTCAATCACTGCTATCATTGTACTAACAGGACTTTGGTCATTACTATCCATAGGATTTTGTTCATTATTTCTCATGTTATCATCATCTGTGTCGACATTCATCACATCAAGCTTAGTTTCACTAGCCTTAAGAGTTATTTTGTGATAACATTCTAACCATAGATGAGATCAATTAAAATCCTAGGAGTGGGCCTATTATTGATTATGTTGGCTATGTAAAGAGGACCATCAAGTGCATTTTTTATTATTTCTTCTAAAGAGAAAGTAATGTCAATGGGCATTATGATTTGTTGTTTACGAGGCTCAATGTAAATCACTCTTATCATTGTACTAATAGGACTTTGGTCATTACTATCCATAGGATTTTGTTCATTATTGCTCATGTTATCATCATCTGTGTCGACATTCATCACATTGGGCTTAGTTTCACTAGCCTTAACAAATGAAATATTGTGGTTAGGCATGGGATTGGTAAAGATTAGCAAGTTTTGGTTAAGAGGAGTTGCAAACTTATTACCTTTGTCATTTACACCTCCAATTTGGATATGATTAGAATCAATGTGGTCTTGCACAAGATGTTTAAGACACTTGCAATGTTCGATATCATGTCCTTTTTGTTGGTGATAAGCACAATAGGCATTGTGTCTAAAGCTCAGAGGTAACAACTTGCAAGGGTCGAGAGGTTGAACAGGAGGTAAGGTAAGCATGTTTTTGTTTAATAACTGATTCATGATATTGTGAAGTGTGTCGGGTAAGGGAGTAAATTGTCTTTGTGGATCCCCAAAGATATAAGGATTACTCTTATTTATGGCAGCTACTTGGGTATCAACTTCTTGGGTAGGTTGGGAGGTGGAATTTAGTTGAAGGAAACTTTTATTTTGTCTTCTGAAAGGTTGATAGGTGTTTTGGTTTGAAGATTTGGACTTTCAAGACGAGTAGAGGTGGTTTTTGGTTCACAACTACCTACGAAATTTTGATAATCTCAAAGAGCAGTGCATAAATGCATGAAGGAAGGGAATTTCATCATGGTAAGCTTGTCTCGTATCTTACTTTGTAAATTTTCTATGAACATATTTTGAAGGTGAGAATCGAGAATCTTCACACTAATTTGGGAATAAAGCGATTGGTAATGTGAAATAAGTCAATGAATTTTTCACCCTCAATTTTCTTACATCTCATCAAATCAGCTAATGTCATTTCAGGAACCATATGCACTTGGAAATGGTTAATAAAGGCTTCAACAAGTTCATTAAATGAATGAATTGAGTTATTCGGTAATGTAGAAAGCCAATCCAAGGCAACGTCTTTCAAGGATCAGGGAAAAATCTTAGCCAAAAGTTTTTCCTCAAGGATAAAGTCACTACATAAAGTAGTAAAGGCATTAACATGATTAGAAGGATCTCCCTTTCCTCCATATTTCTCAAATCTAGGGATCTCTATACCTTGTGGGATCGAAGTTCTTAATATCTCCAAAGATAGTGGGTTGCTTTTTACATAGTATGAAGGTGGGCCATTTTGATTTTGATTTATGGTGGAAACTTAACGTTGAATGGATGAAAGTCTTTGTAAAAGGTGGTTAATGATAGGGTCATTATGTGTGTTTTGAGATGGAGGTGAATATGGTGGTGGTGTGTATGTGTTGGAAGGACCAGTGAATGGATTGCTTATGGGAGGAGATATAAGGTTAGATGCAACATAAGTATAAGGAACACTAGTGGAAATGTGTGAGGTAAGGACATTGCTAGTTGGTTGCATCGTTGTGGTAACTTGAGGATTAGTATAGGTGGGAATGGAGGTTATAGTTGAGGGGGGAGGAGTTTGATTTCCTTGAATTTTCATATTGTTTGAAGCTTGAGCACCATTAGTGGTGGAAGGAAGATGCTTTCAAAAGATTTGAGCTATGTTATGCACAACTTCCAATCCTTCATCACTTTCCATCATGCGGTGAATACTATTTATGGCAGGTATAACAATGTTGGAAATATTTTCAGTACTCATGATATCTTGTAAATGGGCTAGGTCTTCATGCATTTTCATTATGTTTTCTTGAGGGATATGATCAACCATTGTTTGAAAACGTGGCATAACACTTGTAGGTAAAGTAGGCATAGCAAAAGAGTTATAAAAGGTATGGTCCATACCTAGTGAACTAGTACCAACAGTAGAAGTAAGAGAGCTAGATAACCCAAGATCCACAACGAGTGTTGTATCGTGGGATGCCATGAATCTCGCACTTCATCTCACCACAATATTAGTAGTAGGACACCAAGTAGTACAACTCATGCAAAGGATAAACCAAAGAAAGTGCAATGAACACAATATCGTATGCTTACAATTACACTTGAAATGAAAGAAATTGGAATAATAACAATTTTGCAAACTATAACAGAAAATTGAAAGCAACAAACAGAAGCACAGAGAAACAATTTCAAACCCTGAAAGCTAGAAAGTCAAAGTCAACAGGGACTAAGACACCAATAAGGGTGTCTTGGTCCTACTGATGAGATTTTGAGGTTCCAAAAGGTGAAACAAAAAAAAACAACAGAGACAAGATTCTAAGCTAGAAACCCACAGAGGGGATAAGACACCAGGAAGGGCGTTTTTGTCCTAGTAGAGGTTTTTTTAGAAAAACAAAAAATTCTAAGTTGTTAACAGTGTTCCCAAGTTTCCTACCCAGGGACTTGATGTTTAGAAATAAAAAGTTGTGCAAATGAATGCAAGAAAAAGTAACTAGTGACAAGCAATTGGATGCAAAGTTGAATGCAATTTTTAAAATTTTGAATGCAATGACAATGTTTCTAAATGAAATTAGGATGATTAACAATGCACTTTTTCAGTTTTCAATGAGATAAAATGATGCAAGAAAGAAAAAATGCAACCTATGCACACTTTCACTAATGCAAATATGAGAAACCCTAGATGCACTTTCACTAATGCAAGTATGAGAAACCCTATATGCACTTTCACTAATGCAAGATGCAATGCAAGAATGAATGCAACCTAGATCTAGGAATTTAATGGACTCCGAATCAGAAAATGAATGCTCAAAAATGTCCAGTTCACCAAAATGAACCAAAGAAAAATAGGGTGGGGGAAATGCCCACCTTAGTCTCCTTCGGTCATTCAATAATGTCTTAGGATCCCAAATTGGATTGACTATCAACCCAAAGGGTGAGTCAATTCTCAACAAGGAAGACCTAGGAGGGGGTTCTTTAAGCTTTGAGGGGTTCACCACCAAGCAAAAGCTTGGAAAAGACAAGTAAACATTCAACTCACAAAACCTAGTAATGCAAGCTAAATAATGGATGCAAATGATGAAACTAAGCAACAAGTTATGATGTATGTACCTGGGAAGTCTGGAAATATGATGAGGATTCTAGAAATGCAAAAATGTTGTCAAAATGTGTTATGGGGGACTAAGACACCCTTACTATTGTCTTATTCTCGCTGTTGTTTTTCAAGGAAGTTGCAGAATCTTCGAATACCAAAACTGGATATGAAAGAATCTCAAAAAAAATCCTTGGGAGGACTAAGACACCCTAGGTGGCAACATAGTCCCATTCTGAATTTTTGGAATCTTCAAATATGATCCTAAGGCTCAAGGTCTGCACTTCCTTCTTCTCAGATCTCAGGTCCTAAAACTTCCAGATGTGGCCTATAGGTGAGTTTATGTGAAGATGACAACTTTGTAACTTTGCAACTTTGCACTTCAAATGATCTTGAAGTCTTCAACCTAAATCTGCAATCACAAACACACAAGAGGGAAAAAACTTGTTGATTGTTACTAAATGGGGGTTTTCCTTGGTCAAATCCCTTGTTGGTAATTAAACCTTGAAATGAAATGAAATAAAGGAGGGAAATGATGAATGAACAAAATGTTATGTTGCAAATCACCAAATCCTACATCACAAATGTTAGCTTAAAAATACACATGATGCAAGAATGTCCTTGATATGATGCTTGAATCTTGATGATGGCTCCAAATTCTTGATGAATTGCTCTTGAATGCTCTTGTGAACTCAATTTTCTATGATGAATGAATACTTGAATGCTTAGATAAAAAATGAGTGGAAGAAACTTGTATTTATACTTATCCATGCTTAATATCCTGAAATTACACCACAACAAGTTGACATATGGATTCATTAATTAAAGGAGGCTAAATCTCGCCAAGATTTGAAATTAAATCTCAAAAATAACCTAATGAGGACTAAGATGCCCTAGGTGGCGTCTTAGTCCCGAGGCCTGAAACTTAGGGCACATACTCCAAAAAGGGCCCCATTTAAGGTGCCTTTGAAATCAGGGTCCCAAGACCTTTGGGGGACAAAGACGCCCTAGGTGGCATCTTAGTCTTAACCCAAAAGTTAGGGACACAGCTAGAATTATTAAATTATCATTTATCCATTGATGTTTGTCGGGATTATCCATAAAAAGATACAATTTATTAGGCTTGTGGATGCAAAATAGGACCAATTAAGACATAAATAAAGATAAACAAAGCAAGGCAGGCCCAAACAAGTGTGAAAATGCAAGGGTATGCATTTTCCTACACTACAAAATCTTGCATTATTAGCTTAGAGCATCCATTAATGACTTCCATGGTAACTTAGGTGCACCCATTTAACATATTTTGAAATTAGGGTTTTAATCTTTCAAATATTGCATACATTTAGAATAGCTTTGCATGCACTCACATCAATCACCTTAGCTTTTATCATGGTAAAATAGCTTTCATCATGATTTACAACACACCTTTCATCAGTTTCGTCGATTCTCTTCAATGGAATCGATCGAAACAAGCTCATTATCCAAGGGATTGGGAAAGGGTCGCCATTCCACATCAATGCGACACCACTCCCCTAATAGGATAAATTTTAATGGCTTAGAATAGATGTTTTTGAAGCTTTCGTATTTTAATATGTTAGTTTTAATGGCTTCTTATCTTAGTTTACATTGAATGGACTTATTGCATTGATGCTTAGTGGCTTAAGTACGCTTCGAATCCGTATGGATCAAGTGTAGTTAACCTATACTATGTCATCAATCACAAGAATATATCTCCTAGAGAGATTTTTCATCATAGTTTGAGATGTTTTTGCCATCCTTTTTTGTGGTGTACTAATAAACAGTTACCCCTAGAAATATACTCGCATCGTACTTCTAAGTTGTTGAGATAGAGCTAATTTTGGGCAAGGCCTTGACCTCCATGGTAAGGGATGTATATGTCGTCCATGACCTTGCAATCCCTAGCTATCCTTCACTTAGTAGATGGTATATTTATGGACCCACAAATATTGACACTCCCATCTAAATAATTATAAGATTGTGCAAAGTGACTTGTGTGTTTTTTTGTGAGATACTCGTATTTATTAATAAATCCAAATTCCCTCAAAAGTCCAAAAATAAAAATATTATTTTATTTTATTTTTTCATTTACAATATTCCTCTTGTTAAGGTTTTTATATCAAACATCTCCCCCCGAAATACAAAGTTGACATCCACCTTCCCAACAAAAAATACCAAATCACATCTAATAATCTCCATTTTTAAATATCATGGATCATCCATAAACCAACCATCCTCTGTAACCCAAATCCAAATCCTAGAATCCATCTAATCTTATTCCCTGTATACATCAACTAACTTCAACAAAATCCTAAATCCCAAACTAAATCCAACAATCTCATCCAAATTTTCATGCTAACACCATATCCTATTCACGTATCCTGATCTAAATCTTATCCCCAAATCAATCATCCCCTAACCCAATATAACCATCCAATTAAATCACAACATCTATTTATCTTAATCCAAATCCCATCATAAGAACAAAAATTCAATCAACCTCATCTACACTTAGCCCAAATCCAAAACTCAAACATTATATCAAATCCTTAGTCAACCACATCCACATTCAATCCAATAAACCCAAATAGAAATTAAAATCAACCCTGAATCATCTTCTAATCAATTTGAATCAAATATCATTTGAAATCAAGACCCCTTCACAATCACTAGTCTAAGAATCCTAAGTCAACTAGTCTGATAATACCAATCAATTTGACTTGAGAACTTGACCATCTTAAGTATGAAAGATTAAATTGTCCATCTAAAATCTTGATTAAAAGTCATCTTTTATATTCAAAAACCTCATCACATAGCTTTCATGTCAACCATTTTTCCATCCTAATAAATCTAACCCCATCAAACCATCCACATAAACCTTAACCAAGTCTTCCTCGCCTTCATCCTTAGCAATCAAAACAATTTTCTCAAAAAACATCATAAGAACCTAAAAGACAATAAAAATCCGCAAAAACCTAGAATTTGCTAATTGTCATTTCATGCCACCTATCACTAGATTGCAAATGATAGAGAGCATGGAACAAATTGATGAAAATATTTTCATGAATAGCCATAGCTATTATACCCAACGAAAAAGCTCTACACCTCAAATACATCATGATACAACTAATGAGTGTGAAGATATTACAAGCTAACTTAAGTATGATGATAATGACACTAACCTTATTGATCAACCAAAGTATGACCCTTATGAAAATAATGAAAATCTTATGGATCAATATGAACCCTCTCAATCCTTGGACAACATTTCTTTGAACAAGTTGGTAACAAACCCTCATCTCCCATTCATCACTAATAAAAACCAAGAACCAAATATCAAAAGCTATATTGCTAATCCTCTAAACATATTTATTGGTCATCCTTCTTCTACCTTTGACAAGGGAACCCATATTTCTTACAATATCTCCTTCAACACCAATCCATATCCCAAATATCCCCTTCAAAAGAGTTCCTTATAACCCCCACCTACTATCCCAATCCTTCATCCTTCAAATCTTTAGAATCCAACACATCCCAATCTATAAACCCATCAAACAACCACCTTAGGAAGTTTCTCCAAGGACTTTTAGAAAATAATCATATTCTCTAATACACAAATGATTTTATACTATCTTGCAACATCACTATTCCCATGCCATCCAAATATCTCATCCATTATGTGGTCGTCAATCCCAAACCCAAAAAATCACTCACATACCTCAAATCCACTAAATTCATCTTTCATAAATATAAAAAATCTTTATTCAATCCATGTGCACAACTCATAAAATCCATCCATGTTCTAATCACAAGCAACACAAAATGTTAATCCTCCCTCATTTCATCCAAGCAAATCTATGTGTGACAAGCACTTTCTCTAAAGCACACCAAAGTGTGTCTTATCCTAAACCAAGATCTAAGCACTCCAACCAATCCCTTCCATGATTCCCCTCCAAATTAAGATCAAAGAATCCCTACTAATACACCTCATGATCCTTACCATATCAAGATCCAAATATCCCTACTAATCCACCATGTGATCCCCTACTATCTCAAGATCTAATCATCCCTACAAATCCACCTCATGATCTTCTACTATCTCAAGATCCAAGCAACCCTACAAATCCACCTTGTGATCCTTTAATATATCAAGATACAACTATCCCTACTCATCCACCACATGATCTTCTACTAAATCAAGATCCCTTATCATCTCAAGATCTAATCACACCCATTGAACCCATTCTCAAAACAAGACCCTATCACCTTGATTCATCCATATTTATATGATCTTGTTTTCTTATTAGCAAGGAAACTACAACAAACATCACTCCTTACCCATCCAACAACATATTCATGTCTCATTTTTATAGCAATAAATATCCCATTGGTAATCACAAATGTCAAAAGACGTGTTACCAAAGGAAATAATCAAGCCCTCATGAGAAAGATATCTTAGAACCCATAGAAATAAAAGAAAATACAAGATTTCAAGGCCTTAACTATAAATCTTAGGACAAGGATGTTGGTAATACCTCTAATAATGCTAAGGAAACTTATTCCAATATTCTAGTAGGAGCCCATCGCTTTAATAAAAAGTTCACTACTATCAATCTAATCATTGAACCCGTCACCTTCGTCACTCCTATCACTTCCATCACTAGTCCTACCATCAACCTTAGTTACCCATCACCTAAATTCCTCAACCGAGATGAATGAACACACACATTATTGGCCCTTTTATAATATTATGAATCTATCACTCAACTTATGGTATGCCAATATATTCTCTCCCCATGGGACCATACTTTCACCTTTGGAAGTGTAGTGTCAAAAAATGTTTGCACCCCCCTAATTAATTAAACTTAATTAAGCCTCTAATTGACCCAATTATACATTTTAAATCCTAATTAATCATGTTTTCAGATCGGGGAACTTGTATTAAACAATTGCAAACATCAAATTACACATCTTGGAAAATGTGTGTCCTAGGTTTAGGACTTAGGACCCATTCAGCCAAGGGCGAATGGGTCCTCCTTAAGTTTAGGACCCCATTTTTTAATATGTTTTTGGCAGTATTTTCATGATTCAAATTCAAATTCAAATTGAAATTATCGACCTTTAATTTTTAATTGTCGAGAAATTAGAAAATTACCTATAAATATAAGGTCTTTTTATCAATTCAAAATATCTAGCATTAAGGCAAATTTCACAAGAGTAAATATTATTGTCAAGAGCATTCAAGAGCAGATTTATCAGTCAATTATTGCAACAATCAAGATCAAGATCATCATGTCAAAGTTATTTGCATTCAAGCATATTTTTGGAGTTAACATTGTGATGCAAGTTTCAAGCATTCAAGCATCCAATCAAGCCATTCATGCAAGATCTAATCCTTGGAGAGATGTGTTAGACTTCAGTCCTCCAAGGGTAGCCATTAAAGGGTTTGGTGAGTTGCAACAAGATAGTGTCCATTCATCATTCCTTCCATTTATGATTTCATTTCATTAGATCAAGGTTTAATTACCAAACTAGGGTTTGACCAAGGCAAACCCTTATACACCAAAAACAAACATTTTTCTCCTCTTTGTGTGTTTATAGATTTACAGGTGAAGGGGGAGTGAAGTTGGATCAAAAGTGTAATTTTGCAAAGTTGTCAAAGTTATCATCAAAGTTGTCAAGACACGAAATCTTACTTGCAAAATTTATTTCTGACTTTTTGATAGTGAGATCCAGAGAAATCGAGAGTGCAGATCCAAGAGTACAAGATTGTGAAATCAGATTTTGGACCCCTATAGTAGAACCCATTCGCCCTAGGGTGAATCCATCCTAAGAGGACACTCAACAACAACTTTTGGTGACTGGTACACATCAACTTACCCTTCTCAAATATGTTGGAAGTCTACTGTTTCTAATTGTGTTATGCTTTAAATTGATGATTCAAGATTCACATTGCATAATTGAGTTCATTTAGTATTTTTTTATTTTTCTCCCAATAGTGCATTTCAGGCATATTTACTCCATCTTGTCATAAAGAAAAACATCTGAAGGTCTCCAATAGGGTTGAATCACCTAAGGGTTGAAAGTCAATCCTACCTTTGGAAATCTCTTTTTCCTAATGAAACAAGGAAGATAGGTGCATCATATATCCAATCATCTCATCTTGATCTTGCCTATTTTCCTTCATTTAATTTTTGTGAACCTAACATTCTTGCACTATAAACTTTCTAATTTGGAGGTCATTAAAACCCTAGATCTAGGATTTGCATTAGTTTTCATTGAAATTGCATTAATTTGCACTAGTTTACATCTTATTTAGGGTTTTAAATTTGCATTTTGCATTGTTTAAAATCTAAAAAAATGAATGCATATTACATTGATTTTGCATAGTACTTGCATATTAGTATACTTTATGTCATTTACATTAGCAAATTTAGTTAAAACTGTATCCAAAAAAGTGTCACTTTGTTCATAATTTATCATTAATTTCATTTGCATTAGGACACCTAAATCTGGGAAAATTTGTCACAAAAACCATAGTTTGCAACCTGGGACAAAAGGCACAAACAATAACTTAGAATTTGCATTTTTCATCTTTAAAAACCATGTACAAGGACCCAGTAACCCTTGGGCTAATGAGTCCTTGAGGGAACATCAGAACTAACTTTTCTAAGCATTTTTGTAGTTCTCTACACTTCCCAGATCTATTGGTAAACTACTATTTCAATCTGTTTATTTTTGGGAATTTCTATTTTATGCATTAGATCTAATCATCCATTTACTTTAGGCATTGCAAATTGGGAAAAAATGTTGCATTTTAGATGTGTAGAACAATTATTACATCATGTTTTCATTACAAAAGTCTCTTGTTATCATACTTCATGTTCTATTTTTTGATATTGTTGAATACTCTAGGAAATTGTTGTTACAAGCATATGAATATGGAGTCCTTTCTCCTTTTTTCTTGTTTTTCATTGATCCCTCTCCCATGTGTGAAACTTAGTGAAAGATAATACAATCTTGGACAATCATGACAATCAAGTTTGTTCTTCTCCCAACATATCTCATATTTGTGAAGAAGATATTTTTATGTTAGAGGAACCTATCATTGAGAGCCATGAGAATCCTCTTTGTTTCTCTTCTCCTACTTGGGAAGACATTATTGAAAAAGAGTATGTAATCATTGATAAGCAAGAAAATCATAGTTGTTCTTCTCTAGATACCTCCCCTTCTTGTGAAAGAAGTTATCTTGGAAGACCAAACCATTTAATGTCATAAAAATCTTGTTTACCCCTCTCCTAAAAACTCTCCTACTAGGGAAGATATGTCATAGTGCAAGAAGATGATAGCAGTGATACATGTATTTCAAAAAATAGTAATGTGGCTTCCTTAGATGAAGATGATAAGGTAACATTAGACTTTCCCTCACTAGAAGATCATCAAAATGAGGATAAGTTTGTTGAGGTTCTAAACATTAGATCTCCCTTGATTATTAGACCTCCTACAATTACTTTAACTATTGGACCTCCCAATTCATCTCCTAAGCCACTTTTTATCATAGGACCACCACAACACCAACCACAACCACAACCTCCAAGACATATCTTAAATTTTACAAGACAACTCACTAGTAATAGTGTTTCATAGCAAATGACTTATAGTACCATTGCTCGTACATAAAACACAAGAATCAATAGGCAACCAAAAACCATACCTACTTCATTACCACTTCCCCAACCTATTTTTCCAAGTGCTCCTCACTTTCCTTTACATAGTGGATAGGAGTATGATCTTGTGGAACAACTACGCAATGCTCCACTAAGATTTCTTTATGGGACCGTATTCAAGCTTCGCCTAATTACCATAAAATGCTTCAAAATGCTTTGCAACAAGTGATGGTCCCTCCTAGTGCACAACCAAATGATGTAGCAACCCTAATTCAAAGTATGAATTCAGTTAGCATTGACATTGTCTTTCATCAACATGAGTTACCTCCTTTGGAAACACAAAAATAAAACGAAGCTTTCATGGTAGTGGCTATCATTAATAAGTTTGGGATAAAACAAACTCTCATTGAAAATGGTTTGACTCTTAATTTGTGTAGTGTAAACCTTTTAGATAAGATTGGGGTGGACAAGACTATGATTGAACCTAATTCTTTATCTATTCATGGATTTGATGTGGGAAAACAAACACTTGGTGTGATAGCATTGCCTATTATAGTTGGAAAGGTCACATTGCAAACTCCTATCCCTGTCATGCCTCTCTCATACAATCTTCTTTTGGGTAGACCATGGATCCATGAAACGAGTGGGGTACCTTCAACTCTTCATCGTTTAATGAAGTATGTCTATAACAAAAAGGTTTATACAATCAAGGTTGACCCTCAACTAGAAAGTTGTTTGCACACTAAGAAAGACAAGGAAATTCCTTTGAAAACATTGATACCAACTTCAAAAATAGAACTCGTGCAAGAGGAAGAAAGAGAGAAGAATATTGAAAAAGTCACAAAGCTATTGGACGATGAGTGGGGTTCCTTAGATTTTACACCTACATTCATGGGAGAATACAAGATTACACACAAAATAGGAAAAGAGAAAGAAACAAACATACTATCCACACAAGCTGAGTCATCAAAAGCACACGAGTCCACAACTTTTAGCAAATAAGAGGAAAATAATAATTATACATCCACATATGATGAATGTGTCACACATGAGAAACCACCAATTCCAAAAGAAATGGAAAAAAATTATGCAAGAAGTTATGAACTTTTGAAGCAACTTGGTTACAATGGAAAAGGATGTGGTGCTAGAGAACGAGGTATTTGTGTCCCTATAGAGCCTAATACACAAGAAACAACTAGTGGTATTGGTTATTGTCATTCGAAAGAAACAAAAGCATCAAAGAAACCTTCACTTAATATCAATGTCATTACACAAAACACTCCTACCTAGACATCTTCAAACACATATCTTAGTAATGATTGGGGTTCATTAGATTTTACACCCTCCTTTATGGGAGAGTACAAAATCTCACAATCTAAAGAGTCTTGTGTATGTATGATGCCTTGTGGTAAGCACAAAGTATCTTTGTCACAAAAGAAAGGAACTTCTTCTACTATTGATCAAGAGGGTATCTTGTCGAGGCTTCTCCAAGCCTGGTTGATATCTCCTCCCAGGAACATGAAACAAATTTTACAAAAATAACTCATTTTTGCATATCATCGAGTGCATGGTCATTCAATTGATGAATATAAGGCTTTGAGTAATAAAATTCAACATCTTAAGGATTGTGGTGCTCTTGTGTTGATGCACCTATTTTATCTAATTGATAATGATTTTCATCCTATCATGTTGCTCATCACTACGTGGCATTAGTAGCTTTATGTGTCTTGCTCATTTCCATTCATGGTGGTACAATTTTAGGTGCAACAATATTTCTCTTGGCAGCAACATGATTGTTCTTGGTGGTTGTCTTTGTTTCTATATGATTAGGGGGACAAGGATAACTAGTTTTTAGAGGTGTGCATTCTTTCCAAGGATCCCCTCTTCCTCTCTTTATACTTAAAATACCAACATAGAAAGTATGTTGACATTTTAAGTGGGGGAATATTGTCCCCCCATTCATTGTTTACATGTTCCTTTCTTAGTAATGATAGCATACATATCCTAGAAGTGTGAACTTTTTATTCAACGTGTGGTCTTCTTACTTCAGGTAATGAGTCTTCTTGGTGGTGACATTGGGTTTGATGTCTTTCAAGAGTGTGACCTTTCTTAGCATATGACATTCCTCTTAGTGGTAATGTTATGGCTTGTATTCCCTAAGTTGTGAATCTTTTATCCTCGACTAGTCCTCTCTTGGTGAAATTAAGCATGATGTTCCCTAAGGTGAGACATTTCATGAACCAAGCAAAACCCCTTTGAATATCCTATTCTATTATATTTAAAACTTTGTCATGGCCACCAAGCATAACACACCTTTCTTGCTAGTGGAGCCTTTTTTGTTTTTCATGAGTGCCTAGCATAATGCAACTTGCTAGCCTTGTGGAACCTTTTTATGTGGTGCCTTATCAAAGTTATCAGAAGGTATAACTTTTTGTATGGTTGACATATGGGAGCCTGTAGACCTGGCATGACTTTCCCATTAGCCACCTTTTTGGGGCTCACCTAGTGGACACCAGGTTTCACTAGCTGTTGTGAGTATATTTTGTTTACATAGTGGACAACAGGTTTCACTTGTGAACATTTTTTTATGGACAACAATGCAACCACAACTAGCCCATATTTTCTTTTCTTTCTATTTGCATTAATTTTGACATTGCATGACTATGCATCTTGTGTTGTTGCTGCAAGCATGTGTTCCTTTGTGCTTATTTTGGTGATGCAAGAGCATCTAGGACCATAGGTGATCTTGTGTCAACCAAAAAAAGGATAGTTTCAAGGTTCGTGAGATTTCATAAAATTGTTTCTTCTCGGCAGAATTTAAACTCCATTTTGGTATTTGATTGTGAAAGTTTTAAAGAGCTCAGATTATCATTGGAGGAGGATTTGATCTTGCATTAATAATGATGGCATAATATTCCTTGTCCAAGGATATCAACTTTATTAACATAAATTAAAAACCAATATTCACAACACCTCAGGGATATATTTCGTGAGTTTATTATTTAACTATATGAGTAACCATATTTCTGTGACCATCTGGAAGTTGAAACAATGCAGCATTGGAAACGAAGGGGCATGAGGGAAGTCGTAGGGGTAGTGTGGGAAGGAAGAGACTCTTGCATCGCCCACAAAGCTTAGCAAATATATTCATTGCACAAAGTTGAATCATACCTGCGCCTTGGCAAGGGGAGATTGGGGCGATATAATCAATTGGGTGGTGGTTGCACCAACATTTGAGGAGAAGAAAGGTGGCGCAACACTCCCAACTTTGAATCATAGAGAAAACAAAAGGAAACACAACATAAAGGAGGATGGATCGCGCAAAATAAAGGAATATTGGTGAGAGCAAACAAAAATCAGGAAGCCATTATTTGTAGGTGAAATTAAGGGACTTGCAAAGTAGAAGATGGTTCCCTTGTAGATTAGAGGATGATAAAGAAGTGAGGGGTGTTTGACAAAGAAGCACACAACCTCAAGAGGAGGAATTTGACAAGTAAAAGGAAGAGCCAGCCAAAAGAAGTTGTGCCTAGCCTCAAGGAGAACGATATGGAATAATGATGATATAAAGACTTGTGTAGATCGAATGTAAGTTGTGGAAGGCACATGTAAATGTGAGAAGGAAGTTTGAGAATAGAAGAGCCCATGTGGTATTGGCAATAAAAATGATTGCAGAGTGAAATTTGATGTATTGAGAGAGGATAAAAGGTGGCAAAAGAGGCAATGAAAAGAGTCGTGCAAGAATGATAAAGGTGCAGGCCTGAGGAATAGAGCTAAGGAAGAGTGCTTCATTGGAGAAAGGAGGCAATGTTTAGAGTTTTATAGACAATGCCAAAGGAAGATGGTGAGATTTGTGGCAAAGGTGGAAGGTTAAGAACAATGTTCTTTGTCCATCGATGCTAAGAAGAAAAGTATGAGAGGACGTTGGTTAAAGAAGTTTGGCAGAGTTGATGGATGTGTAAGAAATGCATTAGTAAAGAGATAGGTAATCTAGAAACTTAAAGAGGGAGCACCATTAATGAATTAGTTGCGTGAAAGGAAGCTGCAAGCATATGAGGAAACAAATATGGTGAAGGGACAATTACGCCAGATTGTTGAGTTGAACAGAGTGATTTGGATAAAAATCAGAGTAGCGTGAAGAAGAGGATATGGTTTGGGAGGCAACATGCCTGGAAGATGTATTGTAATTAGTCATGAAACTGAAATAAAGTTTTTTTTTTTTTGCTTTTAAATTCGAGTAGCAATTTGATATTGAGCAATGGTCATCGATCAAATTTGATACAAGTAATTGTTGAATTAGCAGTAAACGTTTACGGGCTTTGCATAAGTGTGTTGTGGGAAAGTAGTGTTTTCTTCTTCATTAGTTGGTTTGGCATGGGATCTAGATCATGGGGGCTTGATCCCCCTCCTTGATCTTTGTCATCCTATCCCATCAACATTTGTACACTTGGTCCTCTCTTGACTTATTTGTCTACTTTAGTGTGAGTTTGAGTGTAGAGCCCATCCTCTCACTAAACTGGGGGCTAAATGTAGTGTCAAAAAATATACTCCTTTACATTTTCACACTATGTTTGCATCCCCTTAATTAATTGGACTTAATTAAGCCTCTAATTGACCAAATTATGCATTTAAAAGCCTAATTAATCCTATTTTTTGAAAGGGGAACCTATATTAAACAATTGCAAACATCAAATTACACATCTTGGAAAATGTGTGTCCTAAGTTTAGGGCTAGGACCCATTTCCTAAGGGCGAATTGGTCCTCCTTAAGTTTAGTACCTCATTTTTTAATATGTTTTTGGCGGTATTTTCATTATTCAAATTCAAATTGCAATTGTCGGCCTTTGATGTTTAATTGTTAGGAAATTAGAAAATTACCTATAAATACAAGGTCTTTTTATCAATTCTAAACATCTAGCATTAAGGAAAATTTCACAAGAGAAAAGATTATTGTCAAGAGCATTCAAGAGTAGATTTATCAGTCAATTATTGCAGTAATCAAGATCAAGATCATCATGTCAAAGTTATTTGCATTCAAGCATGTTTTTGGAGCTAACATTGTGATGTAGGTTTCAAGCATTCAAGCATCAAATCAAGTGTCAAATCAAGCATCCAATCAAGCCATTCATGCAAGATCCAATCTGAGGAGAGATGTGTTAGACTTCAATCCTATAAGGGCATCCATTAAAGGGTTTGGTGAGTTGCAACAAGCTAGTGTTCATTCATCATTCCTTCCATTTATGTTTTTATTTCATTATCAAGGTTTAATTACCAAACTAGGGTTTGACCAAGGAAAACCCTTATACACCAAAAACAAACATTTTTCTCCTCTTTGTGTGTTTACAAATTTACAGGCGAAGTAGGAGTGAAATTGGATCAAAAGCGCAATTTTGCAAAGTTGTCATCAAACTTGTCAAGACACAAAATCTTAGTTGAAAAATTTATTTTTGACTTTCCGATAGTGAGATCCAGAGAAATCAGGAGTGCAGATCTAGGACAGGGGATTGTGAAATCAGATTTTGGACCCTTGTAGTAGGACCCATTCGCCCTAGGGCGAATCTGTCCTTAGAGGACACTCAACAACAACTTTTGGTGATTGGTACACATCAACTTACCCTTCTTAGATCTACTAGAAGTCTATTGTTTTTTATTGTGTTATGCTTTAAATTGATGATTCAATTTTCACATTGCACAATTGATTTCATTTAGTATTTTTGGTTTTCTTCCAAGAGTGCATTTCAAGCATATTTACCCCATCTTGTCACAAGGAAAAACAACAAAAAGATCTCTAATAGGGTTGACTCACCTAAGCGTTGAAAGTCAATCCTACCTTTGGAGATCTCTTTTTCCTAATGAAATTGATAGGGAGATAGGTGCAACATATAACCAATCATCTCATTTTGATAAACATATTTTCCTTCATTTTAGGAAGTAATTTGAATGCCAAAAAATATAAAGCAAAAAATTTACACAAATCCAAGGATCGCCATGTTTTAGAGCATTGACATGTAAGAAAAAATTATAACTAGATCCAAAATTTTCAACACTTAAAAATCCACAAACTCCTATCAAGATAAAGGAAAACATCAAAACAATATGGATTCTGAAGCAAAATGAACATACCAGAACAATGTGGATTCTAAAGAAAAAATTGTTGCATTTGAAAAGCAAATCTAAATTCTCTCCCCCAAAAGTTACCTCAATTCCTTAATAAAAACATGCCTATCCTTCATCTTGATCCCACATACCTCCATCTAAATATAAGAATCTCCATATTTCATTATCTAAATCCATTTTGGGCCCTATAGTACCCAAATAAGTGATTCCCAATCCTCCATCCCCTCAATTTGTTTTGGGTCCATATGTCCCAAAATTATCCATCCAAACTTCTCCATCTAAATCCTAACATCCAAACTCCTGTCCTATTCCAACACTCCACCATTTAACATGGTGTGTGCAATGGTTGGCCTTGGTTCCCTTTAATACCGTGATATTTTATCATACCATCCCCTACTTTCATCCATCCATCCTTCCATATCTAATCCATTATCCCATAGATCACGCTTCTTTGATCCACGCCTTTGCATAAAGTATTATACACGCTTCATCCATATGCTCCATCTCCCTTAGTAACATCTTCCAATATCTTTGAGTACTTAGCATTGATTTCTCAATAAGGAATATTATGTTCATGGAAATAGATACTTGAGACCTCCCTCCACATCGTTCATCCTCCACATATCCTCTTTTCCATCCCATCCTATAGTTGGAAGCATACGAGAAAAAAAAGTAAAATAAAAAGTAAAAAGAAATAAATTTTCCAACAATGAAAAACATTCCTATGGCGCTTTGGGAAAGTACTATGATGAAAAATTAGCAAAAAAGTATCATTCATAAATAACCTATTGATGAGTACCCTACATGGAGGGGACATATTTTTCCATCCTATCCACATCCTCTTATTTACATGTACACATTATCTTTACCTATCCTATCTCATCCTATATAATTTATCCACCCTCCTTGTGATCTTGACAAGGATAAGAGCATCATATCCATACATGCTTTGGCCAATATAAAACTTGATTTCCTTGTAATTTATCCTTCTTGCAACCTTATATATATCTATTGCAACATATCTAGAATGGAGTATGTTGTTTCTATGTATCATTGTCCTTGGAGATTAATCCTAATTCCTCTCCAATCTCTCTCATATTCTTCCCAAGTGTTCAATCCAATACAATCAAGAACAATAATCCTCCATCGCACAATCCTCCCATCCTCCCATATTATATGATTCCTCTCTCATTTAATTCTTCTCTCTATACTTGGTTCTCCCTTGTTACCAATTCAAAGCTTCCCATTCTAAGCTCAATCCTACTACAATCCACTCCAATGTATGTCTCTTAAATCGCCCACACTCCAAACAATATTAACAATAGTCCATCCAAATTCCAAAATCCTAATCCATGCAATCCTACTAATAAATTTAGCCCATCATAAAAAAATTCACTTGATTTTATCCCTATCCTTGCTTTTATCGTCATTAATTAATTGAAATCAATTTTCAACTTGACTAGGGGCAACATCGTATGTATTTACATCATTATGCATGATTGCATGCTTTCTTGTTTGTATTTTTATTCATTTGCATTTATCATGGTCCTTACAATATATTTCCACAACAACATCACGGTCTTCCATATCATGGTTTCTTACGATATATGCTTGTAGACAACCTTTTATTTTTAAGTTAGTCTATGTGTTGGATGTACATCATCACCTCAGTCTTTATACTTTGGTGAATAATATTTATTATTATATTAAATAAATGATACTTTCCTCATGTTGGCATAACAAATGGATCAAAAAATAACCAATCAATTGTGCTTCATCATAATAAATCCATCATCATTCTATTTATAATTACACATCCATTTATCCATCTCACATTTTCAACTCACTTCATCAACTCACTTCACTTTTCTTGCATCCATCTCTTCTTTTTCCCTCTACATTCTTCTATTTTTTTTAATCCTCCACTAATTTCATATTCTATAGATCTTTTTCTTCATATTTCTTGTTTTGAGAGCTCACTTGTGGAAAATTTTCATAGATAATCTCTCGAGTGGGCATCACTTGTCATCTAATATTTTATTATATATTCCACCTAATTAGGGCATATCATCATTTTTTTCATCTCTTCTAACCCATTATTCCTAGCTACTTTTATTTTCTTTGAAACAATGTTACTTCCAACATTGTCTCAAAGAGGAGAAAAATGTAGGCACTAAAATAATTCCACTTCTGCTACTACTATATTATTAATATTATCCTCTATTATCCATTATCATTTTTATTAATGTTCATTATCATTTTATTATTGATTAATTGTTAATCTATTATCATTTGATTAAATAACTTCTTATTATTTAATTAAAGTGAACTAATAAAATAATCCCTTATTATTTAATTAAAGTAAACTAATAAATATCACAATATACCTATTTTAAATTATTGATTTAAAAAAATAAATAAAATTGGCAAATTCCACCTTATGAGTTAATTATCTAATGTATTTAGTCCACTCAACAATCTATTTAGTCAAGTCATTAGTCAAATCAATTTACCATCAAATCACTTAATTGCTTCATACACTTAGTCAAATTCCTCGATGTAGTTAATTAACATCTTCACAACTTCTTCATGCAAGCACACAACTCCATGCACTTAGTCAATTCACCCACTTATTCTCCATGCAATTAATTAACTCATCCACCAAATTTAGCTAACTAATAATCATTATTTTAATTAAAATTAAAATAATTAACTCACTCATGATTTCCACCTCTTCATGTTAACCTCACAGTCAATGTGATTCATAATCAAATCTTATCTATTCATTCTTCCCTCCAAAATTTTATAAATTGAGCATCTCACTCATCATTTTTCAACACCAATCATCAATACAAAGTAATGTTGTTAATTTCATCATCTAATGAATGCTAAGATCATGTTGATGAAACAAGCACAAACATATTGATGATATCTTGAGCACATCCATTAAGCACTGAATTAGTTATTTGCATGGATTAGAGTAATTATGTTTTAATTATTGTTTTTAATGTGTATTATTTGTTCTAATTTCCTTGCTTACAATATCCTTTGATGTTTAAATACTTAATTTACATGTATGCTTGTAAATGGCACATTGTAAGATGCATGATCATTCCAAGATTCACATACATCTCAAGTGGATGCAAAATGTAATGGTAAATTTTGTATACCCATACCTTTTCCCATTCATTTTCAAGTCTATTTCAAGGAGAGTGCCTTGATACATTGACATATTGATAAATGACGTAACTTATCCATTTCATATAGTTCTATACACTTACCAATTAGCCCAATTCATGATCTATAATCAAAGCTAGATTGTTATGGTACCTAATTTTCACATCAGTCCACACCCCTATGCATTCACCCTATCTGCTTATTTATTATACCTAGATGCACACACATATTTCCATACACATACTACCCAATTTGATTTGGCCCCTTTCATATTCCAAGAGAAGTTCGTGGATGTGGGGATGTCCTTGTAGTTACAATTTTGTCCTTCCCAAATCTAAAATTGAAAACTAAAATATGAATGGATCCTATCAATATCCTTTCCACCTTGGGCTCAATAATCTTAAATTAACATAATTTATCACCGTGTCTCTGTATTTGTAGACATTCAATGATTACATTTATTCATCCAATCTCTCATGGCATTCTAAGGCAAATCATTCACATTACACACTTTAGTTGGGCAACTAAAAGGTATATAAACACGTACAAGCATTTCTAGGACCATATGCATGATTAAAGAGTGTTGTTTTCAATTTTGTATACATATTTTTGTATGTTGACTTAGAGAACATGTCCTCTTTTGATATATACAAGGCATTCTTAAATATCACCACCCTTAGACATTATAAGAAGTAGAAGGAACTAAGGTGAATTAGGTGAAGTGAAGAACACAAGTTCGTAGATATCAGTGTACAAGTTTGTAGGTGTATGACTTCTTCCTAGTCCCCAAACTCATCCTTGTTAAGGAACAATTATTTTTGATTTTAAGATAGATACATAAATATTGTCAATGCTCCTTATCTCAAGATTTTAGATATTAGACAAATCATTTGAATCATTCCCTCTTTGATTATAAAATTAAGTAACACTATTTTATTTACTTTCTAACATTGAACTATTATAACATACCAAATTATCACTCTCATCTAACATTCATTAATATAATTGAATTAATTATACTTATATACATATATTTTATTATATTACTGCATGGTCCCATGGGGGGGCTTGGGCTTCTATTTCCATGGAGCAAGAGGTCCCATGGGAAAAAAAAATCGTGCTATGGGATTAATTGGAATCTTTTCCAGAAAAATAGGAGCCCCTACAGTATAGAAATGAATATTTTAGCTGGTGAAATTGGGGTGGGGCTAGAAATTGCCCCTACAGCTTAGGAGTTTTTTATGCCACTTGTCTCTCATCTAAAATTTTCAATTCTTATTAGAAAATAAAAATGAGAGAAGTTTTATTTATTTATTATTTTTTATCAAAGCACTACAGTTCATTCCTTAAATTTTGGAGTTTAAAATTTTAAGCAAAATTACAAGATTAAATCCATGGGACCAAGAACTTTAAAATATTCCTAAAAAAGCTAAGTAGCATATGCTGAGATTTTTAAGGAAGCCCCCTCCATGGGACCCTACCCTTAAAATAGATTAAACTCAAGTTTATTCTCCCTTTCTCATTGAAATTTAGTGGTACGTTTTAATAATAAAATCTTCAGGAAAAAGACAATAAAATCCTAGTGAAGAAAAGATTATCATTTTATTTTAATTCTAAGTAAGGACAAACGTTTCAATAATAAAACCTTAAAGAGAAAAGACAATAAAATCCTACCGAAGAAAAGTATTATCCCTTTCAAAGGTTATCATTGTATTTTAACTGTATGTAAGCGCAAGCGTTCCAATAATAAAACCTTCAGCGAAAAGGCTATAAAATCCTATTAAAGAGCTGAGAGAGTATCAGAGCATTGTGATTGTCTGGACGGTGCTAGGCAGCTCATTTTTCGATTAGGGGTGCCGGCGGGCTTCTAGCTTCACCGGCATTCAACTTTAGGGTATGATTTCGATTTCTCCATCTTCAGATTTCATCGTAAGAAATTACAGAGAAACTTTATATAAATAGCGAGTCTTAAATTCTTGTTCTCAAAGTTTAGCATTTGGGATTACTGACCAGGTTTGTATGCTTCATTTTTTTAATGTTGAAAATGTCTTCAATTTTACTTATAATTGCACATCAATTCAAATGCATTGCTGGAATTAGATGCTCATTGTCCAAGCTTGGACTCCCTGATGATGTTTACGGCTCTCGTTGTACCGACCTATTTTGAAAACCTCTATTTTATCATGTTGTTACAATTTAAAAAAATGTGGTGTAACTTGCTAGCTTTGAGCCGTTGTTGTCTGAAGGTTGCATTTAAGCTCTCTGGTATTGTAGGATAGTTTTGTTTTGAAATTGGCTTACATTTTGTAAAACCCTTGTAGCTGACAAAACTCCTAGCCATCGAAAAAGATGAAGGGGTTCTTTCCTGAATTTAAAAGTGGGTTGTATTCATATTACCTATGGTGCTATATTGAAGATACATGATGTTTGCGACAATGAATGTTTCTTTTTAACTAGTCTAAACGTGTTTTGAATAAGATCGGCTCAAGGGTTGTGGGTCTCGTAAAAAAACTAGATTTTAGAATTATCATATATCAACTTTTACAGAGCTGATTGGGCATTTCCAGTAGAACCAATTTTTTCGTTGAGTTGTTCAGAAGAATTTGTTTCAACTTCAAGCCTCCGTGTTTAGAGAACTGCAATATGCAAAAGGAAATTCTAGAAGCAAGAACTCTAACAGCAGCAGAAAAGCCTAAACAACTTTATTCATATAAAACTAATATTCATAGGCGAATACAGAGAAGTAAGAGGTATCTTAGATAAACTTATGGATTTTGAAAGGAAAGGCCGTGTTGCTGCCTTCTCCATCGATCATGTTCCTAGCTTCAACACTTTAATGAGACAAGGATGTTATTGAAACATTCTACCTCATGAATGATAAACTGTGCCAAGAAGATTGGGAATATGACACATTAACACTATGTATATGTTTCTTTCTATTAGTGATTTCAAGATTCCACAGTCCACAGTTGTTTGAGAGACATAATGCAATACCCAACACTCACGTAAAATCTCCAACCTTTTTTTTTAAAACTATATGATTAATTATGTGTATATTCACTTACTCTTATTAAGTTAATCTTGGATAGCCAAACTGGTTGCAGTTATTCCGATCACAAGGTAACCAAATTTCGATTAAAGTTGCCACTGAAAACAGTCAACCAAAATTGTAACTCGCTGCCCCTGTAAGACTCCACGCACTCTGAAAGAGTTAAATCTGGGAGTACTTGAAAGAGTAGCAATGGTTCCACCCTTCACCTCCTTAGGTGACTGCTCACCATCTCTCACCTGCTCATCATCCGAGCCACTGTGCTCGCTGCCCCGAACCTGTTCTGCCTCCTCTTCCTCTTCACTGTCAGAAAGCACCTCTATGTAATGCACCTTACCCTTCCCCATACACCTGTGACCTGGTTCCCAATGCTCCTTGCAGCTGAAACATAATTTCTTTCTTCTTAAATCCTTGTGAGCCTCCTCATCCAATCTGTCTTTCTTAGGCCACTCCTCGAAAGGTTTCTTGTCTTTATCCTTCTTTTGTGGAAATCCTTTTGACTGAAATTTATGCTTTGAGGTAGAGGATTCCATATCTCTGGCCTTCTTAATGGCCTCTTGGAGTGTAGACGGATTGAGGGCCTTTATCCACCCCCTCAATGGATCAGCTAGACCATCCATGAACAACACTATTAGTCTCCTCTCTAAAATGTCTGTCACTAGCATGAAGAGTCTCTGAAAATCTGCAATGTAGGTGTCCATTGAACCCCACTGCTTAAGCTGAGCTAACTCCTTAAAATGGAGTTCTGGGTCCTTCTTATCAAACTTGTCAATCAACCTCTCCGTAAATTTTGCATAGGAATCAATTTGGTCAGGGCCCAAGGTCACCATTCCGTGATGCTATTACTCCTGTGCACTCCCATCCAAATGTATAGTGGCATACTTGATGGCCTCATCCTCTGGCATAGGATTGAGCTGAAAGTAAGTGTCCAATTTTTGCACCCACGCCCTAGCTGTGGTTTTACCTAAACCATCATAATAGGGAATAGACAACTTCCTCACCTTCCTCTGCAGGTCCTGATTGTGTGGTCTACCACCTCTGTTTGGCCTATGCCTCATCCTAAGGTCCATGTAATCACAAAAAGATATCTCAGTTTGGAATTCCATGCCTGAATTCCTCCAATCCTATAGGATCTGATCCTGTAACTCCTGTTGTGTTGGCTCATGCTTAACTTGAGGAGTGATTCTAGGAGGGAAATTTGGCGTCAAGGGCCTAGTGTTTGCTGATCTAGTTCTATTACGTGGTCTTCCTCCACCATTGTTCATTGAACCATCACCCTTGCCATTATTTCTTTCATTCCCTTGTTCTCCACCATGATTCCCACCATTATTGCTATTAATGGTTGCCATGTGTTGTGTCATAAGGGCTACCAATTGGGCTAAACTCTACTGTAGGTCACGTTGCCCCCTTGCAAGGTCATTGAACATATCTCTCGTGCTTGGTTTTGTCCTCTCTCTTTCTTTGTCACCCATGTTTTCCTCTTCTTCTGATTCTGAATTAAATATATTTTCAGCCCCTCTTTGTCTTCTACTCCTGTAGGTGATATATTCTGTATTATCCGGATTCATGAAAATTTTTTACCATCAAAACCACATAGGCTGGCAGGTTTACAGGCTTTGATACCTTTGTTGAGCTACAACTCATATGGACCAGCTAGGACTCAAACCTAGGACCTTCCATTTGCTGTTGGAGTGCTCTACAACTGAGCTACTAGCCCCTCTTTGGCCAGCCCTTCATCGGTTCGAGCGTTGCTTATTTCCAACACCCCCCCTTTAGCCACACTGTTGGTGCTTGGGGCTCCTAGCCTGGCTCTGATACCATTGTAAAGTCCCCCAACCAAGTTGCATCAAAATTTTTACGATTTTTCCCAGTTTGACAATGTAGACATTTTGTCAAATAGTTATCATATTGCTGTTCTTGTGCTTAATTTCCAATTCTTCGGATGGAGTGCTTGAGTTTAATGCAATGAATGTTTTCACAGTATTGCCAAATATACTGAAATACACATATAAAATGACTAGTTTTCCATTCTGAAATAGATATTAACTAATTTTCTTTAACAATTGCAAACATAAATATCTCAAGAATCATTACATGGTCTGAATATAATATTACTAAAATGCAATCCTAATATTTTGACTTGGAATTGTTTGATATAGATAGCGACACTTCAATCTTCTTCCTACACAAGCCAAAATGGGGGTATCAGTCTTCAGGATAAGTCGTAGCTCGTTCAGATGTTCCCACGACTCCTTATAAGGCTCATGATGCCTTATTGTCTCCACCGCATGCCTCTGAGGCTGAATGCCTCATGTTGACCTGCTGACTGTTGATTATGACTTCCATGTCACCTTACTTGCATCCCCAGCTAAATACGACACTCTTCACAATGGCTGCAAATCTTTCATAAAGGCATGGTGAAGCACGGGATGTGTGAATTTATCTCGGCAACTCCATAAGAAGCTCGAGTCTCAATAATAAGAGGCTACATAAGGAATAAAGGCCTATGCCTTCTCAGAAATAAATCCCATAGCTCCTCCAAATAATAAAATCTCTTCATGTCTTTAATGCTATTGTTGGTATAGGAAGACTATATATAAACCTGTATGCCTGTATATATGTATAAAAATATCACCTAAAAGCCCTCCTGTCTGCAATCTCAAAATCTTACACTGAAATTTGTCTCCAAAGGAGACTTCACAAATTTATTTGTAATTCCAATTGTGATGCCCAAAGTGAGAAACCTGTATAATTTCTCCAACTGACTAGCTAGAATAGATTAGTCGCACTACGGAAACTAGTCATTCCGTCCTAGGGTTTTGAACTTTGCAAGCTCCTCAAAAACCAAGTAAAATAATAATCTAGCATAAAACACAAATGAGCTCTCTTTTCACTTTTATCACTTTTCGAAAGCAACTCCTCCAAACCCCCATTTAATATTTCCCACCTAAATAAACATTAAGCTCCTTTTTATAAAGTGACTTTATAAAGTATCTTTTAAAATTTCCTTAATGTCACTTTATAACACCACTTTAATTTGATTATTTAATATTACCTTTTTAAGTGTACTTTTCGCCAGGCAATATCAAATAATTAAATTAATCAATTCCCTTAGTCTTGACTATAGCCTACGGGAATTAAATAGGCTAGTTAGTCCTCCTAGAGCGATCATTTGGAAAGGGACATTACATTTTGGGCTTCTTAAGAGCATCTGCTATAGTTAGAAAATAGAAATGAAGAGCTTTGTCAGAATCATTGCAAGAGTTAGTTGTCAAATGAGCTATTTTTTAGCCCATACTATTTTTGAGCAGATAATTATATTTTTAGGAGACTATTTTTAGAGGATATTTTTAGAAAGTCTATTTTTAGTTGATAGTTATTAGAATTTTTTTTGAAGATTTCCTAATTTAGGGTTTGCAATTTGTGGAGAAAATTTATAATAAGCTTGCTTTGTGTGCAAGCAAACTATTCATAGTGTAGAAGTTCTATTTAGCTTTTAAAATTATTTGGTCATGCATATCTTATAAATAAGTGCTTTTGGCACTTAGATTTTATTGAATAGAATTTGTTATGTCTATTTTGCTGCTCAAATTGTTCAAATTCTTATAAGGGATCCTATGCATGTGTGCTTAGGTGGATAGAGTTACTTTGTTGAATTTGTTAGTTTTGTATTGCATGTTACTATAAAGTTAGTGAATGCGGCTTTGTATTGAATTTCTTAATTTCTTTTATTGAGTTGTACTTCTTTTGTTCAAAGTAATTCAATCTGTCTTCTACTCACAAATTTCAACCCGTGCTTTTAATTGGAAAGAGAGAGTGTTCATTAGTTGCTTTAGGTTGTTTGCTTTAAGTGAAAAAACATAAAGATATTGTTTTGAGTAGAAGTTTTGATTTTCCTTGTGCCCTTGCTCAAAAACTAAAAGGATAGACAATTACATAATTTCTTTTGCAATGCATGTTGTTCAAGAACTAAGAGTTAAATTGTAGATATTGTAAAAGGTTGGAGGTGGCTTCCTTAGGTTTTAGGGTTTCTATTATATTTTCTATTACATGGAGCTTCCCCTTTCAATTTGAAGGTTTCTCCCCACACACTTTCGTTTTGTCTTGCACTAACACAATGCACTTTTGTGAAATGAGAGAATGAATGAGAGGTGTTTTATAAACATGGAGATGTGATTTTCTATTTTTAAACCTCACTTTCTCCATCTTCTATGTCCTCCTTGGGTGTCCTTACTTGTTTTAATGTTATTTTATGACTCCAAACCTCTAATGGGCACACTTGAGCGATTTGAAACACTCTTGTTATATTTCATTTTTGACAAAGTGACAATTGGAGGCTCATGGGCACACCTAGGAACTTGGGGAACACTTTACCTTATATTTTTCATTTGACACTTCAACAATTGGGGTCTCATAGGCACACTTGGGAAGCTCAAAATACTTTTTGGTATGATTTAAACTTTGACAAAGTCCCAAACATCCTCCCCATGTGTGTGCTCAAGCATTCATTTGCACTTTTGCTATGTTTTGCTGTTGACAAAGTGGCAAACATATCTCCATGGGCACATCTAGTCACTGATTTGTCATTGTGAATTTTTGGCTCTAATTTGTTGAGTTTAGTCACTTAAAAGTACACTATTGTAGTAATTGTTCATCGACATTGGAAAATTGCAACATTTCTAATTTGAGTGTTATTTTGGCTTGCAACATGACATTGAACCCTTAAGGGTTTTCCCAAGCTTCTTGGAGTAATTTTTTTAGTGATTGTGGCCCTCTAACACGACTTTCTCTTCATTTTGACACCTTTTGGACCACCTGTATGCCTCTTCTTGCCCTAAAATTACCTTGAAGTACCTTTTCCTATGATGAGAAGACTCTTTAAAACTTGGACATTTATTCACCTATCTCTACATTTCACTGCCCTTCTTTGTATATCTCAACTAACACATTGATGTCATTTGACATGCTTGAAAAACCTTCTTTCTTAAGTTTTGCGTATGTGTTAGCTTAAAATTGATCATGACGACATTAACAACTACTAGCAACATGAACTTAGAAATGATTTACAAATGACAAATGACAAATGACAAATTTTAGTACTTAGTGTTTGATTCATGAACAAGAAACAAGTGGGTTGTGGTTTACACCTTGACACAATTCAAAAAATTTCATGAGGGCAACATCATTCATTGCTTTCCTTGGACTTCCTCAAAATTGTTTGGTGTTGACTTTAATTGATAGGTCACTTATCTGGCTATCTTTCCTTGTTGGCATCCCACCATTCACCTTTCTGTCTTGTTTGGTGCCACGTAGGACCCCTCCATGTGTTGCTGCTCATTTTCACCCGTGTGCTTATTTCTTGCTGCCCATAGTTTCTTCCTCCATGCATTTCTCTTTATCAATAGGATCTTTCAATTCTTGTTTGTTTTGTCTCTGTGCTGATTTACTTATCAGTATTCGGTGCTATTTTACATGTCATCTTGTCTCTTGCTGCTCTGGATAGTTAATGCCACTGTGTCGCTGCATTGCTATCTTAATTACCAGTTGGATAACAATACTCCTCTTCAACTTTTTGGCTTTCTATGTCACCTGTGACCTACATACACATCAGCCATATCATCATGGCATCAAATGGGATAAAATAAAGCTTAGCCAAATTGATGAATTCCAAATATTAATCACACATATTTATCAGTGTTTCAACACAAGCATGCTCACATCCCATTATATCCATCTAAAGTACATTATCAAATCATGCATCAAAATTCAAAGTACTTGTTATTTAGTCAAAATCCAAATTTGGTTTATCATCTTAAATATAATCAGTTTAACACTGCAGAAACTCCAATTGCAGTTTATAGTTTATACTTTATGGCAATTGCCACAATTCTTAATCAGATCCTACCCAAGCTATTTTAAGGAGTGGGGTTTTGGGCAATGACAAACCATCCCTAATTATCCAGGAGTCACCTTAAGAGGGCCTCAATAAGAGAAAGGGCCAACAAACAAGATATTGAATTCAAGTTTCTACTGATTCCAAAGCATCCCAAGCATCCAATTCTTCCCCTTGTGGGAAATTTATGATTGTTGACAATATCTTAGCAGCAGGACATATGTTCCACTTCTCCTACCTTTCCCTTTGAGCGAGTAACACTTATTCATCGACAGGAAGAGGATTTCTCCTGTCATCATAACTTAGAAAGGCCGATGGACAGAAAAGTCAATATGTCATGAGTAACAATGAGAAACCCTATGTTTACATTGTAGATAGGTTCAATGATTAGAAGTGTAATCCTAACAATGGATAAGACCTTCTACTGACAAAATTGTGACCATGAGAGGTTTAGTTGTCCTAGTATAGCATCTACGAATATGTTTCTATATTAAATTACCAAGATTGAGCAATCGAATTATTGTATAAGGATGGAGATAGGCTATTATTAATGTAACATGTTTTCAAATCAAGTATATCTTACAATATGTAATTGATCATTGCAAAAATTAGCTAACCTGATGCAGTTCAAGGTTTGAGAGTAAAATTAAGGTCTGTCAAACCATGCAATCGGTATCAACACACACACACACAAAATTGATACAAACACAGAGACAAAACAGGACATCACAAGCCTATAAGTTGGCCCAAGGCCAAGTATCAAAATTAACAAAAATCTTATAATTTTCAAAAGATAGAAATTTTTTTGGGAGCAAGCGATGATCACCATGAGTTTGAGGGTATGCATCAAGGGCTTAACAAAATCCCATTACAATCTCCAATAGATAGGGATGACCTTCTTAGTTTGGGCACTTAATTCTAGATTTACAATTATTTGCATAAGGGAATCAAGACAAACCTGAATTCTTTGGAACATGCTACAGAACTGACCAAGATCCAAGGCCTCCATTTGAACAACCATCAACTTTGATGTGAAATTAAGTTCCCATGTTTTGAATTGAAAATTAAACTGAGTGCAACATGGCATGGTCCCAATTGCCAAGCCTTTACACATACAATCAAAGAATCTGAAAGATAGGACAATGTCAAATAGATCAATGAAGTCCCAGTCTGCCATAGATAATGAAACATTATTAGAGCGCTACAACACAACATGGACTGTTAACTAAGGGCAAGGAATTGGAAGAATCCTTTGTGAACATGTGCATCAAGAAAGCCACCACAAGACATCTCTATGCCAACTTTGAGGTATCTTAGAACCGTTAGGATAAGCTAGGAGAAAGGGCATGCTCTATCTCACAGGGCACAAAAAGAAACCAATAAAAAAAAGAGAAAACAAGGAAAATAAAGCAAAATATATTTGGTTGACATAGGATTGCAGATCAGTCAGGGATGTTCCTGCATTAGACTCTTTCGACTTTCACCACAAGCACCTAGGTTCCTTCATGTTGGAACCTTGACATCTCTTCTCTACACACAACCTTGTGATTCTCTCAAGTTGAAATGCTGATCATCTCTCCACTGCTTCGTCCAAGGTACTTCCATGAACTTAGACTTGGGGCAGACTTTGCCTTCTATTATTCCCTTTTAATTTTCTATGGTATCATAAGGCATCTTACTTTCACCACCCTACAGGTCTTCATTAACTTCTTTTCTCTGATTGTGGTTCTTCTATCTACTTGAGCCTTTCTAATTTTATGTTGGAACTCACTAACAATATTACATATAGTCTCAAACCTTACAATTTTCTCTTCTGCCATTTCTTTCTTTTCCTGCACCGCTTGCCTCTTCTTAGATCATTTTCCATTGATGTCTTTAGGTCACTAGTATTGTTTCCCAATTTTGGATTTGTATCTTTTTGCAATATTCTTTGTGTGGTGCTCAAAACCATTTCATGCCCTGATCTTCTTAACTAATCTTTAGGTCAATTAATGATATCAAGTTTCAACAATCCATCATGTTTTAGCTAAGTGATTTTTGGATTCGATTGTGTACAAAAAATTGCACACAATTGAATCCAGAAATCACTTAGCTAAAAAAAATAATCTTTAGGTCTTCAAACATGTATCAATTCCACTTCTTTGTCATACGAATCTTGGAACCTTCAACCATTGCTTCCACCAATTAGTCCAATGTTGTCTTGCTTGCCATTGAGCAACTAATATCTTCTTGTACCACATCATCATGCTTTCAACCTTTGTCTGCTAGGGCTTCTTCCAAGTCTCACTTCAATTGCTTGCTCCCTTGAGCTACTTGATTGTCTCAACAACATGATTTCCTTATACAATGCTTCAAGCATCATTCACCTCGGGTCCTTAGACGAGTTCTTGACGTTGCTTCTTCATTGTATCATGTTGTGCCATACCCACTCTTCATGCATTCTTAGTTGGCCTCAAATTGTTTGCATTGATCAATTTCAGGTTTCTTTGGAGTGCTTTTGTCTCCATGTCTTTTCAAAAAATCATCTCTATAATGACCCTTGTAGAATCACCCTTGCTTATGAGTCCTCATTTTGCTTTTCTGTCTAACTAGACATTGTGAGCATGCTCTTAATGCCACAATTGACCCTATTAATCCTTGAATTTATTATTATTTGACCACTCTTTCGACTTAGTTGGTTTCTATTTTGTACAACACTTGACAACATTTGCTACCATGTAGTGCAGACCCCCCTTTTGTCTAATGCACAAAGCATTTTTTTTTCTTCCCTTCCCTTGGAGCTTTGTTGGACATGTATTTGGCACCCTACATTTTACTTCACCATTCTTCCTAGGGCACCCTTTGCCTACCTTGGACCTACTACATTGACTTGCCTCAAACACACATTGAGCCTTATGATCATACTTAACCAACTTCATTGGAAATTCTACTTGCATTGCATTTTTTGATTTGATTGTAAATTCTTGATGTAGCCCCTTTTGTAGTACATCTTCCTCTATGGCACATTCAACAATTGTAGCTTGCGCTTCCTTTCTTTTGAGATTGGTCAGGATCTCCTTTGAGTTCATCATCACTCAGGGATTTGGTTCATACACTTCCTTTGGATTCTTCAAAGGATTCAATGCATATTACTTTCCATCTTTGACAAAATTTCAAGTGTTCACTTGATCATCATGCACTACCTCCTCCTTGAATTGGCACAACCTTTCCAAGAGAATAGGGTAGACATCCATGGGCATGATGTTGCAAACCATGCCATCTTTGTATGTGCCAATATTCAAGCTCAATAGACATTGCTTCTTCTTGAGAATGTGATGTTTGTTATGTACCTAGGCATATTTAGGTGGATGGACATGACGACATGTGGCACACATCTCTCAAATTAGTTATATTGGGTCATGTCGACAACTTGTGTATTAATTATATTAGGTGATGAGTACGCCTTCATTCGGATTATGGTTCCCCTCCATTATACTATTAGGAGGTTATGTAAATCATTGTAAGGATGCGTGGTATGATATTGTGTTTGAGATCTCTTGGAGATATAGTGTGGAGTGGCTTCTTCCATAAGCAATATCGTATGATGTTACTCTACCTCAAGGATTTATTCTATTTTTTGCATGTATCGGATATTAGGGTATCTTGGCCCACAAACATCTCGTGGTATGTGTGATCTCTATTGTACAGTATATTATTGCAATTATTATATATGTGAAACTTATCAGTAACCTTTCTCCAACAAGGACACCTTAAAGGGGTTTAGATGAACCATTTTCTTCATCCCCATTTTCTCCACCATCTCCTATGACACAAGATTGATGATGCTACCATTGTTAACTATTTCATTGTAACGTTTCCCTCTTGACTTGTACACTATGCAACACAAACTCTTTTGCTGCATTGACTTCGTATCTTGCTTGGGTGTTGTTCAACAACATTCACCTCATCATCAATGTCTTGCTTTGCTCAAGTCCATTTGTTCCTCTTGTCGATCCTACTAATTCCTTTTTGGGTGACAAGTGTGCTAGTAACCTTCCTCCCGCTTCCACAACACGTTTTTTTGTTGATATTTAGTGGCTCGGTAGCCTTGAACCCCGCACTAAAAATAGGTGCCGTAGAAACCTCTTCTTTGAACTTTAGGTTTGCCTTGGCTCTTCCCTAGACTTTTGCTATTGTGCTTGTTAATGGTTGATTTGAGAGGGCTTCTTCCCTTTCATCTTCAACCTTGTTGAGGCCTTCCAACACTCGATCTTGGTTTTGTCAGCCCCATTTTCCTTTTCCTTGGGCATTCTTTTGTTGCCTTCTTTTCAGCCTCTCCTCGGTCTTTAGTGTGTAGTGTGTACTAGTATGCTTCTTTGATGTTGCAGAGTCTGAGCATGGTCATCTCCTCTTGTATGCCAAGCCACAACCCATTGACATGCTATGCCACCTTTTCTTTGTCTAAATCATGATGTTTCTGATGTTCATCTTGTAGAACTCCTCGTTATACTTCTTCCCACCACCTTAAGTTGCTACAAATTCTACAACTTAATGTAGTATATCCAACTACTAGTACCTTGGAAGGAACTTACCCTTGTGATCATTCAATTTCATTGAATGATCTCCTTGCCATTCTTCACTCTTTTAGATTGCATCTCTTTATACCACAACGCGACATGCCCCTTTACTTGTATTTAGGCAATTCTAACCCTTGACAGGTTTGAAATGTCTTCAAACTTGAATAACTCCTCCATTTGAGTGATCTAGTTGATCAATTCTTCTAGACTCAAGGATCCAACAAAACATGACACTTCCATTCATGTGCTTCAGCCAATCCTCATTATGATCCACAAGCACCTCTCCTATCTCTTGAATCGACATTTGTTGCTTTCACACGCCCCTCTCCTTCTTCCTCCATTCGTTGCTTCTCTAAGTTGCTGGGATCTTGTGGGAGAAACACTTTCCAACAATTTGTCTTCATTGTGTCCATCTTCCATTGCATCCTTCTCAAAAATTTAGTGACTTCATCCAACCACCCCACCACATTGACGATCCCAGTTTGGTCCGCACGAGCAACTCTTTTGGGCGATATTGTCAACTATATATTAACAATTTTAGTGAGTGCAACTATATGCTACACTAATACATAGAGTGTGCCTCACTCTAATACCACTTGATGTAGGGAAAGGTCTGAGAATCCAACTAAGAATTGTCAAACCAAGTAGCTCAGCTCAACATTTACACACACAAAACTGGTACAAACATAGAGACAAAGATGGAACAACACAAATATTTATAATTCTCAATGATATATTTATACATGGTGCTTAGGTCTATGACTTGCTGTGAGATTGAATATAAGAATCAATAGTAATCTTATAAATTTTGAAATAACTTTTTCTAAAGTGAGTGATGATCACCATGGGTCCATGAGTTTGGGGGAATGTGTACTTATACAGATTGCGGGCTTAACAAAATTCCATTACAATTTTCAAGGGATATGGACAACCTTCTCAAATTGGCACTCAATTCCAGATTTACAATGATTCCTTGGGTTCATTGGAACATGCTACAAACTTGATCAAGAATCAAGGCTTCTATTGCAACACGCCAAACTATGGTGCAAAATTAAGCTCCCATGTTTTGAATTTGAAAGTTAAACCCAAGTTCTGAACTATTAAATCTGTGTTAAAGGTGAAGTATATCATTTATCTATATATTTTTTAATTTTCATAATTATAAAAATTATATTTTTTAAATAAATTACAAAATTCATGTGTCTAAAGAAGTGTTGAATGAGAATTCAGCTAAAGTAGCTGGTCAAATAGTTATTAAATATAAAAAGTACATTATTTAAATTACAAAGTTCACAAGGTAACAGAATCATTGAACAAGAACTCAGTTTAGATAGCTGGACAAAGAATTATTGAGGAGCCAATACGCTCCTTTGATG
The DNA here is from genome assembly GCA_007258455.2 of Sequoia sempervirens. NCBI lineage: Eukaryota > Viridiplantae > Streptophyta > Pinopsida > Cupressales > Cupressaceae > Sequoia > Sequoia sempervirens. The sequence continues at coordinate 9,194,212 of VDFB02000012.1, read as the reverse complement.
CCCATGTATCACTTTATTGTTCTTCAACTGTAAAAGCTTCAATTTTGTTCTCTGCTCCTCCTTTTGCAAGCTCTGCAGATATGCCTAGCAAATTGTCTTGATTTGTAGCATGAATGTCTAATAGGAATTTCCATTTGCAACAAGGGTTTCAAAATCTTAGGTATAGGCTTATGAAACTTCTAATGGGTAAATTGGCAATTGGTCTTTTGTTCATTGCATTGGTCTTCCAGTTTATCCTTAAGGAATTAGAAAACCTTTTGAGCAAAGTTTTGACTTGCCCACTCAAAAAAATTGTCTTCAGATATGTGAAAAAATGAATGAGAAATCCTTTCATTTACTTAGGCTCTAGTTTACTTCTTAGAATTAAGTCATTTGATGGAGAAAAGACACTGTTTTTGGAGGTGTATTGGAGGGTACTATTAAATCTTGTAGGGTAGATTCACACAAATTAGGGTCCTTCACTTACTTGTTTGTTATGGTGTCCTGCATGCGTCACTTCCATTCTGACAATGTTGGTTATGTGTAAGTGCTGCTTGTTCTTTGTAAATGTTAACCACTTCTGACTGATTGCCTTTAATGGAGTTCTATGGTGGGGCTTGACAAAATTTTTAGTTGCCTTGCTGAACTTTCATATCACATAAATGCATCTTACATTGAATTGAACTCCACCAAAATGGATTTTTTTTTGATATTTTGGGAGATGAGCATCTGTTTAGAGTCTAGACAGTTAATGACAAATTGTCTCTCATCTCTAGCTTCACAAGCAATGGTGGATTACAAAATGCTTTGTAATAATGGGATAAAACACCAAACCCTTCACACTCCAAGCTTCCGTTACTGATACTGAAACTTACAGCCACTACAGAGTCCCTTATGGCCTGTGACTATATAAAGAACTATAATAACCAAACAGGGTTGTTCTACCTGATTACCTGTCCAATGGATTAGTCACAACCACCAAAGGGAATTTTCCCACACAATGGCTGTCAAAACTATGAATCACAACCACTAAAGTGAATTTCTCCACCTGAGCCAATCATGAAATGGGATTCCTTCACCCAGCAACCTGTTCATTTAGATGTTTATAGCCACCGAGAAGATCTGATCCTCTTCTTCGCCCCTTGTAATGAAACTATACAAGAAGGCTCCAATCCTTTCTTGGCATGTCAATGAAATGATAACAACTCACACAAATAGTTCAAATAACAAACTGTCAGGATCTCTTCATTGCCAACTGGTTAGATAGGATGAAAATCTTTACTTGTTCACATTCACCATCAAGTATTGCCATTGAATTATAAATCCACAACACAAGTAGATGCCTTTGTAAACTGATTCACATTTACTTTATGTGGATGAGATAAGATGTCTTTTAATTCAGCTAAGCCATATTTGTTCTTTATTTTGGTTCCAAATTAATGCGCCTTCCACTTCTTCACAAGAACAGGATGGAGAACAAGTAGAATCACAATAAACCAAAATAACAATCCTGAATAACAATTTTTTAGAAGGAAATAGCACTTCATTCAGCAAGCAATCCACAGTAGAACTTGCAGATCCATTGGACAACAATACAAAACTGGAACAGGGGAAAAAGAAAAATGGAACATGAAATACCTAATCTCCTGCAATTTTAACTTCTAAGTATTGGAATGTGCGTAATTGAACTTAAAACTGTAGTACTTTTTTTTTGTTCATCAAAGTTGAATTTGAACATCTACTTCCTTTACAAACTGCCTCCAGTATCCTCTTATGGATTTGCAAAATCCACCTTCTTCTTTTCCCATGAATTTCCAATGCCTCAATAGCAAGATTGATGTATGAATCAGAATTCCCATGGAAAAAGGTGTCGTTTGTCTTTTCATCCCCCATCCTGTAAGTGGGTTGGTCGATCAAGGTAGATTTGACCATCATAGAATCCCTTTGGAAAGCCAAAGAAGATTCCATGCAATGTCACACTCAATTTGTGTCATATTTATAAATTTTGACTTTTTATATAAGCTGAATTTTTAAATGAGCTTAATTTGGGTAAAAAAATTTTTGTGGCCAAAAACCATTGTTTAATAGCTCATTCTGAAGCTGTTGATGTGTAAAACACCCTCTTGACATTTCCAATTGTTAGTTTTGCCATTTGTAGCCATTGTAGCATCCATTGCCCTTCAGCTCAACACATCAAAGAATAACTATAAGTGGTGTCTCAGCTAACCTAGACTGGAGCACCTTTGAAATCCTCTCTTGTATAATAAATAAAAAAGGTACATGTTAATAAATATTTTTAAAAACTAAAAATAAGAAATACATAATAAATAATAATAATATTAACTTTAAAGTTTATATTATTATTAACACCAAATAAATAAAAAGAAAGGAGATGCTTTATAATAATAATTCAAATTAATAATAAAATAATAAAATAATTAATAATTTATTATTTAATATTAACAAAAAAAGGTACATGACAATTAATTATTAATAAGAATAATAATAATAATAATAATAATACGTATCAAAAATAATAATAATAATAATAGTTAATGTAATAATATAAACTAATATTAATAGTTAATATAATAATAATAATATTAACAATTGACATGTACCTTTTTTATATTAATAATTATTTTAATATTATTATTATGGTGAAGTTTATGCTGCTAGTTAAATTTATAAAGTGAGGGAAGGATTAGGGCAACTTGCATTTGAGTTTGAATACATTTCCCTCTCATTTCACTTTATGAAATGTCATGAAATTACCCCAAGAGGGGCGTCCAACTTTTTGCCTCTAAAATTCCACTTTTGATTTTTAATTTATAATTGACTTTTAGCTCAAACTAGGCATCCCACCTTATGAGGCATAACATTAGCCTTTAAAAATAATAAATAAACCTCTTTTCTAGGCATCCATTTGAAATACATGTCCCCTCTTTTAAAACAATGTCGTGCAACTAGGCCACTGGGTCTGCTCATAAGGAAACTATTTGCACTTTTGTAGCCTTCTAAAATGACTTAAAGTTATCACTAAGGCACCAAGGTATTTTTTAAATGTCCCCTCTGACCCTCAACTTGTCATGTCCCCAAAATTGTGACACTTTGATAACAAAGGCATATTTCTTATCATTATAATTATAATTGTCAAAGACAATATTATAATTATAGATATTAAAATATAGATATAAATAATTTAAATATTATAATCATTGTGATATAATAAATATTAAAATATGTAAAATTAATATACAAAGCAAATAACACTATAATTGTCAACTATAAATTATAAATGTTATATGATAGGGTCATTACACCTCATCTAAGTTCTCCTAATGAGCAGTGATTAAAATAAGTTCAAATTAAAGATTTGAACTTATCCTTAGCCGATACTTATTGCAAAATCAAAAGATTGAAATATTGTTATATGGTGATTATTTATTGATGCTTCAGTATTATATCGTCCACCTTTGTCTTTAGCCTCACTGTGGTGGCTAAGCCAAGTGGCGATCGTGAACTAGCAATGGGATGTGATATGGAGTAGGGAATGTCCTATCGCTGACTGTTAATTATTTATATTTAACGAAGGGACACGGCTTGGTATGAAATCAGGTTTACTATCTGTGTTCTTCAGCCACCGTTTACCTTGTCTCTCTCGTAGCATCTTACATACTAATAAGGTATTGTCAATTGTATCTAGTGGTAAAGGTCATTGGCAATAATGCAGGACCACGTGAACAAAGGAATGACACATTAGCATGTGTAATAACCCCACTCTTTGGACGATTCACATCTGAGCAACCCTATAGTGGCCATGTTAAATGCTGGTTGATATTCCTTCCTCGAGTGCATATTGATTAATATATATCTGCATATTTATGGTGGAACGAGGTCACTGTGGAGTGGCTGGAGGTCAAACATTTGCCACATCGTCAGGTCTATATTACTTGCCATAAAACTTAATACTATCGAGCCTTAGTTTGGAGGCCAGCACTACTGTATATGGCAGTATATGGCGTACATATCATTGGGGGCACAGATTATATATCCTCCATTGTATTCTTCTCAACTCAGTTATGAGATGAGAATAGAATGCTAACCGTGGAGTATGTCGACCTGTAAGAAAGGCCTACGCTGATTCATAAAATACATGTCAATGTTGTTGCATTCATGACGTGAGGACCATCAACTGAGTTTATCCCTGTATGAAGAAATTATCATTCGATCAAGGTATAAGTGATTAGTTAAGGACTTTAAAAAGCAAGGGATTTAATAGTAAAAGAATCGATGATAATAAAAGACAAAAAGACAACAACTTCTATCATCTAAAGGCAACGATTATTCTTAAGGGGTGGGATTGAGGACAACAACCAGTAAGAAAAGACATGCTGATTCAAAGGGGCATCACCTTTTAAAAGAGGCATCTTAATCATGGGGATAGGAGGATATAAAATGTCAATTAGAAATGTGGAGAGCAACATCAATTTCTGGGGGATATATACATTTAAATTAGCAGATCCAAGTACTGTAAGGAGCCGCCTAGATATTAGACAGCAACTTGGGTATCGGTGGGAAGATATATGGGAGTTGGAAGAAATAAAGAATAAGGGGATCAAAATATGCTTTTAAAATATATGATGGCAGTGACAGAAAATAAAATATCACTGTCAGTAATCTGACAGAAAACAGAGAGAGGGAGAAAGTGCAGATTACTGGCTAAAATAAAGAAGGTTCTGCAGATCGATTGGGAGGCAAGTATTATCATATATTGAATGAAAGGTTGGTAATTAAATATATTATTAATTTAAATATCAGTTGATGCTTACCGATATTTTAATATATTATGAATTGTGAACATAATTAAATATATTATAAGGGATGAATGTATTGAGAAATAGAGTGACATGTTAATAATTGTTAGATACGTATATATATATATATATATATATATATTGTGATTCAAATATACATCATTGCGTGGAGAGAAAAGACAGATCGGGTTATAGGAAATTACGTCTTGAGAAAATCCAGTTAGTGCGTCGATGCAGAGGTAAGTACTCTCAACCGATTGGGGAACAGTAAGGATTATATAATCGAATTGTGAATTATTATGGACAGTGGGTTACAGTGTAATATCTAACCCATTTCTTTAAATATCAACAAATGTTTATGAACACTCTAATCTGTGATGATTGCAGTGTTCCACGGGCCTAGGGGACGGGGAAACGCATTTCGGAGACGGGGGGACAAAGGGCCTAAGTTTGGGGACGGTAGGGAGACGGCGGGGGGACGGCGGCGGGGGGGTGGCGGGGTGGTGGTGCTGATATAATTATACATATACTTATAGTACTTGAAAAACTAGTTTTGAAAAGATGTATAACGTATAATAGTATAAGAATTACATTTCAAATGAAACTATAGGAAATAACTCAAATTAGTAAAATTATAACATAGCAAAATTTGAAATATGAAATCTAAATACGAAGATATCTTGAATGCTAATTGCTAAATAAAATTTGACAAATGAAATTGTTAAATTGGAGATTTCTATTATATCGAAAATATGAATATCTGATGTCATATGAGATATCACAAAGTCTATAAAGATGATTACATGATTCATCATTACAATGAGTAGCAAATGCCAAATGGCAAATAGTAAAACAGTAAACTAAATAGTAAATACATATACTAATAGCAAAATGTCAAAACTCAAAATGTAGTAAATACAGGAAACTCCTGGGCGTCTCCCAGTCTCTTGAGAAACACCTGGGCGTCTTCCAAGGAGACTTGGAGATGTCTCCCAAGGAGACTTGGAGACATCTACAGGAAACTCTTGGGCGTCTCCCAGTCTCCCAAGAAACGCTTGGGCATCTCCCAAGGAGACTTGGAGACGTCTCCAAGTCTCCTTGGGAGATGTGGAGACGTTTCCCTGTCTCCGGCGGAGCATTGGTGGCGGTGGCGGGACGGCGGGAAACGCCAAGTACCCGTTTCCCCGTTCTCAAAATGTCCCCGTTTTCGAAACGCGGCCAGATAGGGGGGGAAACGCGTTTCCGTGGAACACTGGATGATTGTGAATTCAATTAAATATAATATGAAGTGAATGCATAGAGAGATTAAATGACACATTTGCAATCAGTAGAAATATACTTCAATGTATTGAGTTTCTTCTATATAGTTTAAGACAAGCTCCACATCTAGAGATTAATGGATATTATTCATCAATGTTCCAATAATGACGCTTATAGCAATTATTGTACCTAATAAGCTATTATGATTCTTGCTATAAGAATATATCTTGGGCCAAATCCCTTTCGCTAATATCCACTGAGGATAGGAAGTTTGTGGAGGGAGAGGTGGGTGATTCGGTCAGATGATGGATGGTCTCAAGACGGGTAGGAAACCTCGAGGGAGTCCACTTGGAGACTATTCACACACCCTTGGCACAGTAATTCTACCATCCTCTGCTAAGGTTAGGAAAGAGGAAAGGACAACGATCTATTCAGTACAAGAATAATAAGTTATATCAGAGATGATGTGTTTCATGCACTAGATAATGATGCATCTGCCTTATTCTTTAAATGTACAGTCTAAAATTGTCTAATTTATCCTTGATCAAAGAATTATGTGTATTTGTTGGTAATGCATGATGTGTGCAGGTCCTCAAGGAAAATTACATGTGCAAGGTTAATTGTTTGGTAAATTCAAATTCTTGATCCTAACTTGTGCATATTCTGTTTCTAGGACAGGTTAGCCTGAGTTTTATAAGGGGACATTACACAACTTTAAATTATAAAGTAACTTATTTTAATTCATTTTTGAAGAGGAAAGCAAATATTTAAATATTCCAACCTTAGCAACCAAGAGCCTCAACTGAAATAATGCTGTTGAGGAGTAGCCTGACTGGGTCCAACTTCTAAAAATAGACACAAGCTGGGAAGATAACTGATGTGCTATTGAGCTCAGTCTAGATAGTAAGCCACTAGATTGGTCCCTGCTAAAAATAGAAAGCCATGTCTGAAACATCGAAAAACCCCACAGTAAGGACTGACACAAGGCATTAAAGCTCATCGGACAACTTCCACACATTGCCCAAACAAGAAAGCCTACACTGCTCTGCCTGTCGGACCAATTACTAAAAATAGTAAGTGTGTCAAAACCAAACTAATTCAAAAGAGGACATCGAAAATGGGGACATTATAGTCCGCCCTTCCCAAAGATTGCTTGTCCTCAAGCAAGGCCAGTAAAACCCTACAACAATCTAATCCACACTGAAACCAAAAATGATCCTAGGGTCCCGAGTAAATCTAGGAGGTCTGTAGCTCCATCTACTCAAATCCTTGTCTTGCAAGGTACTAACAAATGAGACCTCCTGAAAACCTCTTGTAAGATGAGTAATCAAATACCGCAAAGTCTCGATCAACTCCTCAAAAGAATGCCCCTCAAGAGAACCAAACTGATGTGCCATAGGAGTAAGCTCTAAAAAATTAACACTAGCTCTCTCATCCCAAATGGTAGCTGCACTACAACTCAGTGTGATTCTCGGGTTCCAAGTGAGTCTCAGAAAGGAACCACCATGCTGAAGCTGTGCCACATTGATCATAACTGTCAAACCAAAGTGCCCATACTGCACTCTACAACCCTGGACCTCCAAAGAGTAAAAATCATCAAAGCCCATACTGAAATACCTGAAAAGATCGAAGCTAATGCCAAAAAATATATCCTGCCAAGGCAATTTAGAGTAGATTGCGTCAACAAACTCATTGCCAATCACAATCTTGGTCAACATTAAAAACACCCTGCTCAATCATAAGAAATTAACCCCGGCATGACACCTCATGATGCCCGAAAGAAGCAAGTCAATCTCGGTTATATCACTAAAATCAGCCAACCAAGAAATGCCTTTGCTGATACAAACCAAAATCATAACATCAACACTCAACATCCAAGTGTCAAAAGAATGGTCCCAAACACACTAGCACACCCAAACCACTGCAATCAAAACGACATCATTTGAAATAATGCATATCATCTCCATGAAGTAATTGCAGTGAGTGTCACTCACCAAACTAGAAACAGTAAATGAATGAACTATGCCTGGAAAAACACTCTCAGCCAATTGTCCCAAAGCTTGTCCAAACTCAAAATCAATCTGCTCATCAAAATATGTCATCATAACCAACAAAAGAAAGTAAGGGCAGCGGTAATCAAACTCAAATCCCACTGAAAACATAGGAGAGATGAGTATGGAGGTAGCAACAAAATCATCTCCTAGGATCAATTCATCGCTGCCATCCAACCTCAACCATGAACTACTCAACTGTTGGACTAAAGGAACCATCCAACTCATTTGCGGATTCGAATCCAAAGTCATATGCTAGCTGATCAGAAAGTGGGAAGCGGTACTGTTGATGCGTGTTTTATGACACAACAAACATTCTAGAATAAGTGTCAAAGACGCTCTATCCCCTCTTGAAAAACTACCTCGTATGCTAAGACTGCAAGAAAGATCATACGGCAATTCCAATGTTTCAGTTAAGTGTGGATAAGCTCTGCGATTGATATGATTTGCTGGGGGCACAATAGGGATTTACTTTTGTAAGTTACTCAGAAAAGCAAAGACGCGAATGCAGTATCATTTTGGAATTTTCTGACTTTAGATTAAAAAAATGAAAAAAGAGTAAGGGTTTAGGAGTCCTACGCTATTCCTATGAAATCAAGAGACGGCGAGGATTGAGTGAAACCAAATAAACAATACTTTGTTTCACCACGCTAAACGACAACTACACAAAGCGAGTGCAATCTCTTGGGATATGTGCTTAAAATTTCTTTACCACGAACAATACCATCAATGGAACAACATTATTCGAAGTAAACGTTGAAGCATCCACAATAAAGCTCAGTCTAACTTTACGCATTGAATGAAAAACATCCACTCAAAGAAAGTATGAGCTAAGTTTCACTAACCCTTGCTATCAATCTATCATTCTCTTAACATACATTTAAATTCTAATTCAAATCTACTGGACGAGAAAGAGAAATATGTAACCATGCAACCATTTGACAATGAAAGGATTCAAAGCACCTCATGCATTATGAACTTTATTATCAAAATAGTCTTTTGCAACAATCTCATAAAAACTCTCTCTTATTCTCTACAATCTCTTCTAATGATTCTTAATCTCTAATCCTTAATGAATTCTCTAATCTCTAATTCTCCTTATTGATCTACTGATCAAATGAGAGAGAGGGGGGGGTTTTATATAGAATTCCTAGATTACAATGAATGGCCAAGATCAAAATGAGATTAACGACCTAGATTAAACATAACCAAACCCTAATTAGGGTTTCCTAAACATCAATCAGTTAACTGGAGAGAACTTCATGCACTAGGAGTTGCATCCTTATCCACTCGCAAAGCACTGCGTTTGGTGAACCTGGACACGATCAGGTTGACTTCTTCCATGGCAATGTCTGGCAGTGCATTGACTTTGTATTCGAGCAAGTCCAGACTTTCCGCACTTTCTGCAAAGGTGATTGTCCATTTTGATTCATGCAGCAAGAAAGTATCTCTGATGGTCATGAAGTTGAATGCCTTGGTAAAATTTTCCTTCATGATTGGCCCAGAGATGATGGAGAAAATTCTTTGAACTTGTTCTTTTAAATTTTCTGGCTGCAAGTGTTTCTTTCGGACAATGTCTTTGTCAAGCATATTTGTAGCCATTTGGTAAATCTTACTCCGAATCTCCTTTGCCTGCTTTTCAATTTTGGCGCCATCTTGCTTTACCTTTTCCAAGACTTCTCCCCGTGAAATCAATGCATAGTACTAGCCGCTGAAATCATATGCAGCTCCAGCTTCAATAATCTTTTCATCAATGTTCTCTGCTTTGGAATGCCCTTTAACTCTCGAAGACATGGGATAATTTTACTCTGAAGATCTTGGAGGCCATCCCATGCTTCTGCTAAGTCTGCAACTCGTGATAGTAGAAAGGAAGTTTGCTCATACACATATGCCAGCTTCTCGGCGAATGCCATCGCCTCATCTATATTTCCAACCATCCAGTCTTTAGCTTCTCTGGCTGTAGCCAACTCTTCTTCAAAATTTCTGACCGGTTCCTGTGAAGAGTTCGGAAGTGGAGGTGCTGATTGGTCACCTTGATTGAGTGGCCTGGTTAAATGCTGGATATAATCTTTTAGACGCTCAATCTCTCTCTTTTATACTCTCTTTTCTTTGTCACTTCTCTCTCCAGCCTAGACTTGATGGTGGCAACAAAATTGTCTAGGTCCTCAACTTCTTGTCCTTTCGTTGTAGGACCCATATCAATAGTTGTGATGGCATATTCGTTCGGGGCAATCTCATCTTGGAATTTATCAACTGTAGGCACTGCAATTTGCACAGTGCGATTACCAGCCTCATCTCTTTGTATGGCAGAAAATTTCTTGGCTTGCTCTCTTGTGGCAGTCTGCTCTAGCCTAGCCAAGAAGTCTGCGGCATCATCCTCTTCTGGTACATCTACTGGCGCCTTTATCTTTAAGCCAATCTAGGATGGTTGACTTGTTCAATTCCATCTTCCTGTTGATCCTAGACATCCTGCATATCCTGAACTTCTGGCATATCTTGAATCTCTTGCACAGATGGGTCTTCCTGGATTCCTTTGAGGGCGAAAATCATTCCCTCTTCAAATTTTTCATCCATAATGCCCATGTCATCGTCTGATTCCAGAATTTCCGTGCCTCCAGGAGAAGGCTGATCATCATCTTCCGATTGCATTGGCTCCATATCTCTAACTGGAGAAGGAATTCTGACTTGCTCCCAAGACTCTTCTTCCATGGCTAATATTTCATCTATATTTCTGGATGTAGCCGAATGAAAGGGCCTAGATTTATGCTTCTTTTGAGAGGGTCCTTCATCTACTATTTTCTTCTTTGCAGAGTCATCAATCTCTTTCCTCTTTTTCAAGTTGGCAGCATCCATTGGTCCATCTCCACGAGATGCACTAGCATTTGAGGAACAGGATTCTGTATCACCCATCAATTCATATGTGAACTATACATTCCTTCGCCGCAAAACTTGTACTTGTTGGTCTATCCACCATTGGGAATATTTGAATACAGGCCGCATGAATGTTGTCAGGTCACCCAGCTCAGGTTCAGACCACCTTACAGGAGTAAGTGGCTCCCTTTCATCGAAGCCCGGCTGTACGTATACTCCATCATCATCCAGCTGATCAGGTACTCGGAAGAGTTCTGTCGCCCTTATCATATTTAGAGGCAATCTTGACCACAGTCATTTCCTCACCTCATACTCATCAGCCGCATTGGCCCAAAAATCTTCTAAGTCTATCCTGTGCTTGTATTTCTCTTTGTCCACAATTCCAATGTGATGGAGTGGATCAAAGTCATTCCTGGGCTTGTAGGATATGAACGGGTATTTTTGCATCTCTAGTCGAGCACTCTCTGCTGCTTGCGCCGATGGACATGATTCTTCCATATTGCTGATGAAAAACGAAAAAGTGACAGCTACTTTTTGCTTTGGCCTTTGGATATTCTGATGTCTCGAATTGCCTTAGAACTTCCAACAAAACCATTTTGTTGGTAGGATAAATGGGCAGTCTGTACAGGCATCCTGTAAATCCTTGAATCCTGATGTAAGTAAATTTGGGAAACTGGATGAACCAGGATCCATATTTGCCAATCAGACTTTTGGCCTCACGGGTGAGTCTCTGATGTACTCCGCCTTGGAGAAGTCGAGTGATATACATAAGAAAGGTGTCATGTGCTCGTCTGAAGTGTGACTTCTCCTTCAGCTGCAACTGCGGATAGCAATCGTAGGACTTGAACTCTCCTTCGCCGTTGCCAACTACACCTTTGCAAATCAGGCCAACATATTTATAGGTCCTTGCAAGCAGATATATGACATAAGAACTCATATGGAAGGTCTTAGTTTTCTCCAAGTTGACCAACTGCTCATGGAGACTGTCACTGATCATTCTAGACCAGTTAAACATCTTCACCCCGGAAATTATTTCATCAACGAAATAATACATCCAAGTTTCAAAAGGCGCACTTTGAGGATTGCCTACCATTCTATTCAGCAGTAAGACAATATCTCCATATTCTTCTTTAAAATCTGTTCTGGCCAACTTCTTCGGCATCTTTTTGGCAGTAGGTCTGGGCTTCAACAACCAGGACTTGTTTATATTTGATGCACAAAGGTCTTGCTGATCTTGGTAAAGTTTAAGTGCATCATCTTTGGTTCGATAAGACGTCCGGTTGTAAGCTGGAATTCCAAAGGTTTCTTGTATGGATGGCTCGGTCAAATATGCCAGTACTCTTCCATCAGGTGCTTCTACCTGTCTTTCCTGTGCATTATAATGCAATGCACACTCCACCATGAGCTCTGGACACTCTTTTGCTGGCGGAAATCCAGCTGCATGAACAATACCGTTGTGCATCATCCTTCTTGCAATTGGCGTAGGCAAACATCCATCACTTCCGTACATTCTTTTCTTGAAATCATCGAAGTCAACATGGCCAAGGTTGGTGTCCACAATGTTCTCCCATTTGGATTTGATCTTGGATTGCAGCTGCAAACCCTTACTGGCAAACTTCATTTTTATTCTCTTGAAAATAAATCTGCAAGAAGATACAAAGAGAATATTAAAATTTAAAATTTAAATTACTCGAAAAAATATTCCAGCTAATTGACAAATCAAACTTCGTGAAGAATTATGCCGGAAATGGAAGAATTAATGAAGTTTTCACGCCAAAATGAAGTAAAGAAAATAAATCTGCCTGGCTCCTCTGGAAAAATGAAATCGTCAAGATCACAGTGCTGGCTGGTATGAGTTTGCTTCCTTCACTTTGCTTCAAACTTTCTCAACTTTCTTGCCTTAGCCAAACTTTCTTCTCACAACTTTTCTTTCAAAAATTGAATGATTGCAAAATGAGAAGCGAATCCAATTATAAAGATGAGAAGTTCGACTCATTTAGCAAATTTCAATTGTTTCCATTAAATCAAGTCTGAAATTGGCTTGCACTCAGCTTCTAAATGGCAAATTTTATCTTCAACAATAGTCTCCGGGAAAGTTTCTAAGTTAGGCGCCAGTTCAGTGAAGCTCTTTTTGTCTTTTTCCAATTTTGAGTCTTAGAGAAAAAATTCAAATTTTATCTCTTTGGGTGTTGAAAAATAAAAATAAAAATAATAAAAATAATTATTTTCATGTGTCGTTTTCAACCCCTTTATTTTATGGCATTTATTTTTTATCTAAGGCAAATTTGATTTTCATTTAAATTTTTCTTCTTGCCTTTGCCTTAGGCAAATTTTTTCTTTCCACTTTATTTTGCCATAATCTTTCCATCTTCCCAAGTCTCAGGCGAATTTTTCAAGCATATTAATGCTAGACTTAGGAAAAAATTTCTTTATTTTCTCTAAGTGGCGAATTTCTCAAAGGGCCAAGCATATCATTTAATATTCCAATGTCCAAACTTAGGCAAAATGTTGATTTTTTTATTTCCTCTTGGTATGGCGGACTTGCTAGTTATTCTTTCCATTTTTTATCCAAGGCATAGGGCGGACTTTCCATTGTCTCAAGCCATCCATTTTCACTTAGCCTATGTTCAAGCCATTACTCTTCTCCATATGGCGGACTTGCCAATTGTTTAGGCCATCTACTTGGGGCGTACTTTGCTCATGTCCAAGGCAAATTTGATATTGCTAAGGGCGGACTTTAGTTATGTTTGTGCCATGTCTTGTTCTAGGCGGACTTTCCATCACCTCTTTCCATTCTACATGGGGCGGACTTGTCTAAGTGTTGAGCCATCTTTTGTTGTGCTAGGCGGACTTGGTTTTATTCCTTGCCATTCTTTTTGGAGCGGACTTCACCTTAGCTCATGCCATTCTTCACTATGCTGGGCAGACTTCACCTATACTTGTGCCATTCTCTCATATGCTGGGCGGACTTTGCCTTAGTCCATGCCATCTTCCTTGGAGCGGACTTTCCTCATGTTCATGCCATCCTTTACTTTGCTGGGCGGACTTGGCTTGAAGTCAAGCCATTGACATAGGGCGGACTTCATCTCCACTTAAGCCATTTAAACTTTATTCCAAGGCGGACTTGCCTCTATCTCATGCCATGGCAAGGCGGACTTTGCCTTAGTCCATGCCATCTCTTCACATGCTGGGCGGACTTGTCTCATGGTTAAGCCATTGCTGGGCGGACTTGGCACTTCTCCATGCCATTGTCTCTTCTTTATGGCGGACTGGGCTGAAGCTCTTGCCATTAACTTTGCTCTCTATTCCCTTTGCTGGTTAGAATTTCAGTCTTCCTTCCATGCCTCCATGAATTCTTACCTCCATACTTAGGCAAATTCACCATGATTTTCAGTCTTTTCTCAGATTTTTTCCAGATTTTCAACATTTTTCTGTGATTTTTTGACTGATTTTTCCAGATTTTCATCAATTTTCTGATTTTCATCATGGATTTCATAAATTTTTTCAAATTGATTTTCTGTGATTTCCATTGATATTTTGGAACTTCTGAGTGGATTTTCAAAATTCGGGCACTTTCTAAATATAGGAACCCCGACAAAAATAGAAACTTTTCCCAAAATAGCAACTTTCTAAAAATAGCCCCTAAAAAATAGGAAGTCCAACTTGGGCTAAAAGTGCCAAAAATGAAGTCCCTAAAAAATAGGGGGTCCGGAGGGGCAATCCCTAAAAAGCAGGAGATGTCAGAATTGACTGAAACGACAGTCGATCTTCGTCCCTTGGGCCTCCTAAGCACTATGATGATGTTTGCACAATGATCCAGGCTCAAATTCCCTCACTTGACTCGAGTGGCCATTCAAAAACTCAAACCCTAAACCCCCAAACAAAGACCAGATGAGACCGAGATGCGCAACGGCAAAACCCTAAAAGGAAAACTACTAGGGTCCCCATTTGCAATGGGGCGATGTGTGAATTAGGTCACAACAGGTACTAATACTAGAAGTTGACGCACTACTCCAATCCTGAGACAACACCTCATGTCTAGAAACTGCACCTGGGTCCCAAGTCTTGTAATCAAATCCACTCACATCACTGAAATTGTTTGGGTCTCCGTCATCCAACTCGAAAAGTGGATTGTCATGAGTCAAATCAGCATCCCATTCTGTTGGTTACCCATTGCTGTGCTACTCTGTTTCCTTGTCCCATTTGGTCCATTCTTTGTATTGATTATGCTATCTAGTTTCCTATGCTTGTTGGGCTGCCCTACCTTGTCCCCTAACCAAAGCATCAAGTAGAAGCATCAATCTGTTTGGAGGCGCCTCATTCCTCCCATTCCTCTCACCTTCACCACCCCTATCTCCCATGTTTTCAGTACTAGATGACCCACTAGATGATTGTTCTGAATGCTTCCCTTCCTGTGATGATGGCCATTGCTCCCAATAACCCTCTTCTTTTTTCCTACTTCTTTCTAAGTATCTTTTTTCCCTATCACTCAAGCTCATAGAAATTCACACCCACTGGATGGCAGAACCTTATGTGCTTTGATACCACTATAATATAAGACCCCGAATATTTTTTTTTTTGGAAAACTTCACCACTGCTGTTATAATTTTCTGAGTGTGTTTGCCTTTGTTTTTTCATGTAGTATTCATAGTTTCATCATGCAAATGGATATATAACATAGAACAAAAAATATAACAAGAAGCTTACATAAAACCAAACACTTTAAACACCGAATTTGTAGCTGTAATTGCTCAGATTAATAGCAGAATATTACAGTCGTATGTTCTCAAAAACCAACACAGAAATTACAAGTTTCAGACCTGTTTGAGAAGCTCCTTGACAACAGATTATGTCTTCTTCAATGGTCACGTTCAGCACCAAGGGTTGAGACAACAAGTTCGATGCTAGGCTGTGCTGAGGCGTCCTTCTATAAACTCCCAAAATGACTGTAACTCACTTCCTGAAAGGGCCGACCAGACTGAAAGAAACACCCAGAGAAGGGCCCTGGCTGCATGAGGTCGACTCAGCCCTAAAAATCCATTTCAGCTTCAAAAAATACAAACAATAGCTTGTTGGAGTCGCCTTAATGAGAGCCAACCAAATAACCAATACCCATTTTGATAACTAAATCCATCTCAGAGATATGAGCAATAATGTAAGTTCAGGTCCAGAGAAGTAGTGCCCAGAAAATGATTAGAAACACACCAAAACCTCAAGAAAACCACGCCAAACTGAAACTAAGCAAACCCACACCAAAACCAAACAGAAAACTCCTCAAAAGAACTGGAAAATCTTCATTTTCAAAGCTTGTATCTGCAAATTGAAGCCCAACTGTGATTCCTGAATGAACGCACCCTTCTACTAGCTAGGGCAGTTCTTGCACCGCCAAAACCAGTCTTAGATATCGAGGGTTTTTGTCCTCAACTCCAATAATCAGATCTCTTGGCGGAAAACCAACAACATCTTTGTAAGCAGCCAAATCAACCATGAAGAATGAGGCTTGAAAATGAACTTTTAAAAGCTTCAACACCAAATTAGGGCGACCAAGAATGTAGCAACCCTAAAACCTCCCTAAAACCCACGCCTTAAGCATTCCCTTTTGATTTTATTTTAATTTTTCACTTCATCCTTAGCTTTGGGCGACCACTTCCTATTTAGCATCAAGAAATACTTTTGATGCCTTTAAAAATGACTTTAAGTCATTACACTAGGCGCCCAAGGTACTATTATGTCCCCTTTTGATCCTCAACATTAAAATATAAAGCTACTTTATAATAATCCAATTTCGAAGGGGAAATCAAATATTAAAATGTTTTAACCTTAGCAACTTGATACCAACTGATAATGTGCTACTGAGAATAGCCTGACCGGGTCTAGCTTACCCAAAAATGACTTAGTATTTTTAGTAAGTACTAAAAATAGCAAGTAACCACAAAAGTTCAAATTGGAGAAATAGCTGATAGGCACTAGGACTCACTGTAGACAGTGAGCACCATACCGGTCCCTGCTAAAAATAGAAAGTCTCCTTGAAAACTGAAAACCAACACCCAAGCGTTGGAACTGAGTCCCCTTATCAAAATCAATTAGCCTATAGAGACTCTCGGATAGGCTAAAGGTGATGTGCACTATTTAGAGGCTAGGAGGGGACATTACATAGAACTTGCAGATCCATTGGACAACAATACAAAATTGGAACAGGGGAAAAAGAAAAATGGAACATGAAATACCTAATCTCCTGCAATTTCAACTTCAAAGTATTGGAATGTGCGTAATTGAACTTAAAACTGTAGTACTTTTTTTTGTTCATCAAAGTTGAATTTGAACATCTAGTTCCTCTACAAACTACCTCTAGTATCCTCTTATAGATTTGCAAAATCCACCTTCTTCTTCTCCCATGAATTTCCAATGCCTCAATAGCAAGATTGATGTATGAATCAGAATTCCCATGGAAAAAGGTGTCGTTTGTCTTTTCATCCCCCATCCAGTAAGTGGGTTGGTCGATCAAGGTAGATTTGACCATCATAGAATCCCTTTGGAAAGCCAAAGAAGATTCCATGCAATGCCACACTCAATTTGTGTCATATTTATAAACTTTGACTTTTTATATAAGTTGAATTTTTAAATGAGCTTAATTTGGGTAAAAAAATTTTTGTGGCCAAAAACCATTGTTTAATAGCTCATTATGAAGTTGTTGATGTGTAAAACACCCTCTTGACATTTCCGATTGTTATCTTTGCCATTTGTAGCCATTGTAGCATCCATTGCCCTTCAACTCAACACATCAAAGAATAACTATAAGTGGTGTCTCAGCTAACCTAGACTGGAGCACCTTTGAAATCCTCTCTTGTATAATAATTATAAATAAAAAAGCTACATGTTAGATGATGATAAGGTCAACGTAATAAAATGTTAAAGGCCTGCACTTTCATGCATTATTCTTCACGCAAACCTGTAATAGGGTCCTACATCAAAGGCCTTGTTAGTTTTTTAACATATTTTTGTAATAATTAAACTGGCTGCTATGCATGAAATAGCTAAGTATAGGCAAGGGCTGGTTGTTACAACTTTATTCTCCAATTGTGTAAACATTCTCTGTTGAGCATATTTTTCCTTTCCAGGTTTCATATAGATGCAATTATCTGTTTTCCAATTGAGCCTGTTACTTGCAGTTGTATTTTGATTGGATACCTGGGTTGGCCTTAGGAAAGCATTTAATTTTTTAATTGTTTATTAATTCCACAGGAGTTTTTTATAGTAAACCTTAAATTACTGAAATATATTGATCCATTTTGGATTTGCAGACTATTTTTTGATTCATGAACAATTACTATAATTTTCTTTTATTATAACCTTCACTTGATGTAAAATTACCCATGATCTCAGACCCATTGTTTCTGGTGGTTTGACAAGTTGTCATAACCTTCGAGAAATCTAGACTAGAACATAGGTGCTTCAAAGTAAAAAATGACTAGTATTTATTCTGTAATACATTTGACAAGATATATATAAATTCTCTGTATTTTCATGCTTTACTCTTTAGTAGGTACATATAGTAAATGCATTCAGAATTTAATATTTTCATCATTAAATCATTTCTGTTTGGCTTTTACTATATAGTTTTTAAACTGTGCATTCTTAAAATATTCACTTTTGCATTTGAAATTCCACTATAATTGACACATTTAAGTTACATGGACACCTGGCTGTTGCATGCAGTGAAAAATGCAACTTTTTATTTTGTTTTTTTTCCTTTAATATATGAGTATGTGACCCTAAAGGAATTTTAATGTTACAAAATCACAAGATAAACGTTCATTTGTGAGTTCAAAAATTCAAGTGGCTCTGAATTTCTGTTTACTACATGTCAACCAATTACAGGCTTGATATGTCTGAAATAATGCAGGTATCAGCATCTGAAGTGGGAAGCTTAATTATAACGTTGGAATGGTGGCTGATGATTAGGTATTTTATTCAAAGCTAATAAGCAAGAGAACATGGCATGGGAGGATTCATCTTCTTGCACTAGTCCAGACCTAAGCCAGTATGATATTCCTGGCAAATATTGGGAAGAAGCAGAAAGCAGAGAATCATTGTTTGAGGAAGTGGGTGGCAGCATACCTACAGGTTTAGAAGCATCCCGTATGACTGGACGCTGCTCTGTAAAGAAGAAATCTGAGGATGTATGGCCAACTTTTAGGGTAAGAGACAGAGACAGGGCTGAGGAAATGCAGGGAGGTAGGAAACTGTCTAGCAGTGAAATTAAATTTCGATCGAGGAAGACCTATGGGGGCCATCCCAGGGCCAAGGAGGTGCCTAGTTTTGCCACTTGCAGACAGCCTGACAAGGGAATCAGTGTAGTTGGCTGTAAGGCAAGCATTTCTGGCCTTCTATTTTTCTCATCAGCCAAATGCAACAATACTGGGCAAAAGAGATATAGCTTTGGGAGTTGGAGTTGCACATCTGCTCCAGAGGTGTACTTACCTGCATCTGCAAGTAAAGTTGTTCGTGCATCTGCTGATTGGGATGCTAAAAGAGTAAGACAACATTCCTCTAAAGTTAGCAGAGGCGGCAGTGGTAATCGGAAAAGCTCTCAGAGAAGGACTCAAGTAGCACCACAGCCACATCCGATGTGGCAGCAAGTGTCAAGAAGGCAGACAACTCCTATTGTGGATCCTGATATCTGGTGTTCCAGAGGCCTGGCCTTCACTACTGATCCAACTTCATTAGATTGCATTGTTCCCACTGGAAATGTGCATGTTTGTGCTCGTCATTACAGAGGAACAAATCCAAATTCAAGCAAAATAACACCAGCAACTCAGCTGGACACGAATTCCAGAGAGGTGGGTGGGTACATACTATAAACTGTAACATATTGTCTTCTTGGAATAATATCTAATTCCTGAAAATGTTTGTTTATGTGTGGTTAACAGCATTACTCAGCCACAAGGCATGGAGAAGACTCCAAAATAGTATTGGACTCTGATGGTGGTCTTTCAGTTGCTAGGAGCCTTCAAGGGCAGGGATCAAGGCATTTATCTGGAGGCCTTGCTCAGGTAGAACTTATTTTTCCTAAAAATAAAATTTAATTTCTTTGTGGATTAGGTTGTACCGTTCATTTTATTGGACACTATTCCTTTCTGTTAGTATATTAGAATTGCATTTGAACTGGAAGTTATGAATCGATCAATTTAGAATTTTTGCAAAATGCAAGTCTAAGGTCATCCAAAATAATATGAAGATAGCACCAAATTCCTAAGGGCAAGTAGCATTCCCCAAAGAAAGTTAATACATGGTCACTTGGAGAAGTAGGGGGCTTACCCATTGAGAATAAGAAACAAGAGCTAGTACATGACTAAGTTTTATCTTAGGAATGCTAATCTGGATAGCGAGCATTGGCAAACTGAGTTATGGAATTTTAACTTGAGCCTCTTTTAATTCAAGGATATATGGTGTTACTTGTAGGTCAAATATGACTGGCCCTTTGACAGTTTTGGTTATATTCTTGCATGACCGAACAAATCAATTTTTTATTTCACTCTGTTTAGAGTCTAAAACTAAGATGTGTGGTTTCACAGATCAATTATTCAGGACAACTATAGTTTTGTTCCTTTTAACCCTCTAAAATATTTTGTCCTTACTTCCTACCTTGTATCTTGAATCTTGTCCATAAATGAAAGTCTCACATCTTGACTAGTGGAGTGCATATCATGTGGAAGCTGTGAGTATAAGATATGCTCTATATGGAGAGAAAAGTAGTGAAGGTTTTACAAGTTCGAGGAAGCCTAGCATGGAGGACAACCAATAAGAAGTATCATAAATGATTAGTGAATGTTGTAGACAGGACTTGCTGGTTCAAAGAGATTTCAAATGAAGAACAACTTGTAAAAACATAAAGAATCATGGAATTGATGGAAAATTTCAATGCATGCAAAGGTGTCCTAGTGAGAAGCAAGACAGGTAGTGTTAGTTTTGGGATCAGAAATGAAATAAGCAGAATAACAACACAAGAACAAAGAACACAGCAAGATACCCTAGGAAAACCCTCCTTCTCGAGGGAGAAAAACCCAGCACAAATATATCTCTTATATATTGAATAAAAGAGCAGCAAATCTGCTTACAATCTGGGCCAAACTCTAGGCCGATCTGAAATAATGAAACACAACACCTCTCCTAGATGCGAATGCACAATTAATATGATATCTCCTTGATAACAATCAGCTTGATGCAAAGTATTGATCTGCTGCAAGATATGTGATCTCCTCCTAGAAGTGCGAATAAGTCTTGAGAATGAATTGATTGATGATGAAATGAAATGATCATCACCTTCTATATATACAATGTAAGGTGCCTCTTCACAAGCAAGGTGACTCTTCACAAGGGTCGGCCTCATAAATATAAAATAATATTTATATATTGCAAATTTATAGGAGAAAGAAATCTCCCGCCGCTACTTACATCAACACTCCCTCTTAGCTAGGGAGATATCTTTCCAGATATCCACGTCATGGAGTCTCTCAACATGACGCCCACAATGGCTACACCCATTTGTGGAAAGCTCAAGGTTCATCACGGAGTCTCTCAACGTGATGTCGTCATGGAGTTTCTCAACATGATGTCCACCATGGCTACTCCCATGTGTGGAAAGAAACACACGTACAAGTGCCCATCATGGAGTCTCTCAACGTGATGTCGTCATGGAGTCTCTCAACATGACGTCCACCATGGCTACTCCCATGTGTGGAAAAAACACAAGTACAAAGGGTTCATCACGGAGTCTCTCAACGTGATGTCGTCATGGAGTCTTTCAACATGACGTCTCATCTCAGTCTCAAAGATGAACAAGGGCTCACACCTCATATTTCTCCATCTCAGAGAAATATACATTACAAGGGCTTTCACCTCATATTTCTCGTCACAGAGAAATATACACTAACAAGGGCTTTCACCTCATACTTCTCCGTCACAGAGAAATATACACTAACAAGGGCTTTCACCTCATACTTCTCCGTCACAGAGAAATATACACTAACAAATTTTCATGATGATGTGACTCCCTCTGAAGCTCCAAGTTCTTGCATCAACCTCTTGACCTCTTCGTCCAAGGTTGCCTCTGATGGTTTGTTAGACTCCCTTTGAATGTTATTTTCTCCTCTTCGAAGAAACTGATCGCAATCTGTATAGGTTCTTCCTCTTCGAGAGATGTCTCTAGTGAAGTTTATCTCTTCAGCCTGCGTGAATTCCTCACAGGATGCCTCAAGCTCTTCGTCCCTTGAATTCCTTAGGCAGTCTCTCATCATTCTTATGCTCCTTGGTTCGTCCTGAAAGCATTATAGAGAGATTACTAATAGTTCATAGAACTAAACTATCCCGAAGAGAAATACCAATGCTAGAAGCATTCATGATTCACTATTCCAATGTTATTACATGAATTAATAACTACATAAAATTCATTCAAGGTACAAGCATAAAATACTTATCTCTTTATGTTGGTCAATTCTACAGAAGCAGTCAAGCGCTTGTCTTGCAGTCTCTTCTCAGCTGTTAAATGTTTTCTCTTTTTAGATCATATATCCAGCCCCACGCAGGACCATACTTTACTCAAGCTTAGATTTCAGAAAATACTAGGCAGACCATCGAAATTCATGCACCCAACATATTCCCAATTTGCGGATCAAACTAGAAACTCAGATTAATCATTCCAGACTCGAGATTACTCAACATCCATTCTTCACGCTTTATAGGCTCGATAACCAACACCAGGCCTAAAATAAATCAATGTGATTGTTGCGATTAAGCCGGCTGTGACCAGGGGCTTCCTGTCCATGAGACAATACTCGAAGACAACATGCCTTGCCAACAGGTATATTATTCTCTTTCTTTTCTTAGCCTCTTCAAGCAAATTTACCCAGTCCTCTCCCGCATAACAGGACGCAATCAAAAAGGGTAACTATGTTTGATTGGAATGCCATCCCTGTTACTAAAACTGCTGTAAATTCATAACAAGGTAAATTCCTTGACCCTCTGTCTAAAAAAAAATTTAGACTATTTAGTGTGCGAATCAAGTTCAAACGCAGCCTAGAATATTGTCTGACGCCGGATAAAGTAATGCGACCCTGGAATAGTGTTTAGGCTGTCAGTCCACCAAATAGCAGCAACAGCAGATGATGTGCTTGCCCATATACACATCCCTCGCTTCGGCTGTCTGAGCTTATTCATAGAAGAATCCACAGTTTCACAATTTCACAAAGCCAACGCGAACTTTGGATAAATCTCTCATGCTTGTTTCTTCACATGTCTCCAACTATTCTTATAACTGCGAATTCCTTGACTCTAAATGTCATGATTTCAATTAAGGTGCGCCAACAATTTATTATTTAGCCTTCGAATTTCTTCTATTGTCTGATGATTCTTTCCAATACTGAAAAATTATGCAAATATATACTTCCAAAAAAAACGAATCTCACCACTGTTAGTTTTATGATCAGATGTAGTGCACAGAAAATTAATTCAAAATCAGACACACAACACAGCAGATACCCTGGGAAAACCCTCCTCTTGAGGGAGAAAAACCCAGCAACAATATATCACTTATATATTGATTTATCACAATAATGATCTCCTTACAAGAGGCCGATATGAAGGCCCTAAATGCAAGCACCAAAGTCTGATGCAACACAGAATTACAATGAAGTAATATGCTGATAAATCTCAGCCTCCAATAATGCCGAACTTGATCTTGAATGACTTCGATCTGCCTTGAATAAATTCACACCAAGTAGGAATGAAGTGGAATGCAAGAACAATGAATGAATCGATGCCAAGTGAGATACAATGACGGTGAATATATACAAGATAGGGAGAAGGACGTGACCCTTCAATGAATACAAGTCGGCCTTGATCAAGAAATCGCTCCTCTTACACAAAAGGTCGGCTCCTTTGGAAATCACGCCAATTTGAATCTTAACAATAATCAGCATTAAATAAAATATTATATGAATTGGACGTGTCTCTTCATTTCATCCAATCGCCATAATATAAATTAAATAGTCTTAGCTATTATTTAATTTATCACATGTAGAAGGAGATTGCTGGAAGAAGACCACGACACTGCTCTAAACATCAACAACCACCCTATCAAAATTTGGTCTTATGACCATTAAATTTTGATAATGTCGGATGACCAACAGTGAATTCCTCCTTTAAGAATGCTTAATCAAATCTGATCTGATCTTCCCCTAAACCCGCTCTGATACCGTGTTAGTTTTAGGATCAGAAATGAAATAAGCAGAATAACAACACAAGAACAAAAAACACAACAAGATACCCTGGGAAAACCCTCCTTCTCGAGGGATAAAAACCCAGCACAAATATATCTCTTATATATTGAATAAAAGAGCAGCAAATCTGCTTACAATCTGGGCCAAACTCTAGGCCGATCTGAAATAATGAAACACAGCACCTCTCCTAGATGCGAATGCACAATTAATATGATATCTCCTTGATAACAATCAGCTTGATGCAAAGTATTGATCTGCTGCAAAATATGCGATCTCCTCCTAGAAGTGCGAATAAGTCTTGAGAATGAATTGATTGATAATGAAATGAAATGATCATCACCTTCTATATATACAATGTAAGGTGCCTCTTCACAAGCAAGGCAACTCTTCACAAGGGTCAGCCTCATAAATATAAAATAATATTTATATATTGCAAATTTATAGGAGAAAGAAATCTCCTGCCGCTACTTACATCAACAGGTAGGGTAGGCTTCTTTAAGTAAGAGACATGACATAGAAGATTACCTACATCAAATTTTAGTAGGGTTACTTTGAGTTTCCAGGAGAGGTTTATACATATCTGTGGACGGTGAAAAATCGCCCAAATTTTGGGACACTGTGGGGATACAAAAATAGTATTTGAAAACTAAACTATCCCTAAGACAACTTAAAACAAAATGAAAATGACAAAATGTATATTATAAATAAACTAATAGAAGCTGAAATTTTAAGTTGAATAAAATCGATGATTCAACACTGAATTACATTGTCACACCAATCATTAATGATTACAACGGGCTGAAAATTCAAATACAAGTTTAAAGTTACAAACTGAACTTGAAAATCAAATTGCCAAAGTGAAAAAGCTTAGTTGCATTGAGCAGCAAGCTCATAATCAGAGTTATCATCAGATGGAAATTCCATGAATTGCTCTTCATTATTCAAATTTCTGGAGTCATTCGATCTTGCAATGGGATGCCAGTCAACCTATCTTGGCTTCTCAGGCTCTACTTTCTACTGTGTGATTTCCTTGTATGCATTCATCTTGCAATCAATGAGAGACAAATACTAGAACATTTTATATCATTTCTCTAATCCTGAGTTCCTAGTACTAAACTCTAAACGTACAGCCTTCATTAATTTATGGTTCGTTGGTGGTTAGGTAATTGCACCCAACGGTTCTTGGGTAGTTGTAAAGATGAGCAATATATTTATGTGGAAAAAAGTGAATAAAGCAGCAAATGTTGCATTTAGCCCATTTCTATGTTATTGGATGGATTTTCTATGTTATCTGATGGATTCAACATTTAAAATCTAATTGTATGGAGGAGTCACAGTAAGTTTGTTAAATTCATTTTCCCATTGGTTGGAAGGTTGGCCTATCCCTCCCAATCTGAGAGAAGAACCCAACTAGAGGAGTAGGGGGGGAAGGCTTCCCCAACCTTTAATGAATAGCGAACTTTCGGGGTACGGGGAGGGTCTGGGCATAAGAATGAAGCCTATCACAATAAGGATATAGAAATGTCTTCCTCTCCTGGGCCTTCTGCAGGCAGAATTATAAGCAGCAGCAATTATAGGCAGGCAGCCCCACTTCCTTTAAGGTCATTTCTTGGCAGGCAGGCAGATAAGCTTTCATGGTTAGAAGCGGATGGTAGGGCAGTTGCTTTCTCTCTTCCCTTCTTTCTGGTTAAACTTTCTGGTCCTCCCATCATTCCCCAATTAAGCTGCTTTACTGTTTGCTTTGGTGTGCTACCAGGTTTGTGAGGATTAATAAAAGAAGATTCTGAGGATACTGTATTAAGGATAAGTACAAAGTTTGACAAATAAGGTTGTCAAATTTCTAGAGGTGACTGAAATTTTTTCAAGGTTAAATCAATGTTGTAATAAATCTATATGTCATGCATCTTAGCATTGTTGGCTGTCTTGGAATAAGTTTGTCATTGATGTCAAGGTTAAGCTACCTGGTTGCCTGCTTGAGGTGCTTGACCTGCTTGAGCTTTCTCTGCTTGCTTGAGCTGTTTGATTGTCTGCATCAGCTACTTGGTAGTCTACTTGTCAACTTATTTGCCACATCAGCTTGGTTTGAAAAGTCTTTGCCTTTTCAGCTGTTGAAAAGTCCAAGTCTAATTCCTTTTCATGTGGTTCGACTCCTCTTTATGAAGTAGGTTAGATATTATTCTAAGTTGAAGCAGCTAGGTGTCAGCTGAAGGTTTCTATTTGAAAAGTCTTTGCCACTTAAGATGGAAAGTTTTTATTCTGTTTTAGAGTGGCACGTTTCTTCTTTGTGAGACTAAATGACTTTTGAGAAGGCCCGATGGTAACACATTATTGAAGATTCGGTGGCACATTCAAGGATGAGGTGGCACAAATTTTACATGTGTTGTTTGTGAAGGATGATTATAGAGAAGACATGAAATGCTTTTTGGTATTAAATTTCAAATGGCTTATACATTAATGTTTGGAGGCGGTTAAAGTAAAGGATATCGTGGCTGTCTTCCTAATGCTTGTGACAGCTGGCTTCTTCAAAATTAGGCAATAACTTCTATTTAGTGTGAATGAGCTGCTGGAGTAAAATTGAAATATATCTGCTGAGTCGTGTTCTTTTATAAAGCTTACGTGGTCTTCTAAATATAAAAAATAGTGTGCTTCAAAAGTTTTTTGTTGACAGGTGTTGTTGATAATGAGCTGAAAGAGTCAGGTTCTTTCTTTGGCATGTGTCACTCTTGTTGGGTACATTTGTGTTATGTATAAATCAAATTATTTATGCCTATCGGTTTTGGCTATTCCTTTCTGGGCGACTTTGTTTCCATTCACTTCTGACAGAATTATTTTTGAGGGCGGCTAAATCCAGAGGAATCGCTTAGGAATTATTGATTAGGTAGAAGATGTGGCTTTGAAGACTATATACAGGGCTCTATTTTTATCGGGCAGTTTATTCTTTATCTGCCATCGTATTTACTTTCCTTTATGTCTGCTTCAGAAATGTTGACTGGCGGCTTTTCATGCATATTGAAGTTGTGCTCATTAAAATAATATTCAATGCCTTTTGTGTATGGGAGTCAACACGGGCTGAGTATTTCATGAAGAATGACGAATATTTGAAGTGAGGCGTTTTTGTTTGAGTTGACATACTTATTTTAAATTGTGGAGAAAATAAAGGAGAAGTATTTTTATTCGATGCCTTAAATCATTTTTTTGGCAGAGACATGAATTGTTTCTGAATCGTAGTCTAGAAGTGGCGTATTGAATGAGTCAAATTTACTGGTGTGTGAAGTCATTTCTGAAGGTATCGGGCTCTTAAATTTATATAGATTTTGCATCTCATGGATACAAACTTTTGTCTGATGAAAAGATTAAATTACTTTCAACTGAAACTCTGAGGCGGCTTGAGAATGGGTGACTTGAGTTTTTAATAATGTTTATTAAAAGAACGGGAGTAGTCATTATTTCGTGGCATCTTATTTTTAATGAGACCATGCTCGGGAGTTATTGTTGACGGCTTCAGCAGAAACTAATTGATTCTTTGGAAACGTTTTGTGTGTGAGTCAAGTCACACCATGTATTGGTCGGTTTTTATCCCATGGACAGCGCTTTGATTACTCCGTGACTCTGACTATGAGACGTTGATATGATGGAAGCACAGGCTGAACAATCTTTAATGAAGTTTAGGAGATGAGTATGAAGGTATGGTGAAAGCACAAAGACATGAATATCTATAAGCGTAGTCTTGTACCTGAACAATTCTGAAGACCATTTCCTTCGTTGTTGTGAAGATAGGGTATGCTGCAATAAAAAAAAACAGTGACATAAATACTGTGATATTTATCATGATCGGTGTGCAGTATGCTTAGAGATGAAAAAGCTTTTGAGGTGTTAAATCCTAGTGATGAGAAGGCGCTGGTTAAGCTGCTTCGTTTGAGTTTGTGTGTGTTCAGAAATATAGCATCAAACTGCATAATGCATTAGCTGTTTGAAGAAGATTGTTTGTTTGAGAGACATGACAGGGTAAAAGGTCTGAAATCATAGTGAAAGAGTCAGTACTGCTTATTTCTCTGTGTGAAGGTTACTTTTGCATCAGGTGTTGAAGTCTTCTAAGCATGAAAGTGCGTCTTAGTGTACAACAGAATAATGATGTGAGTTCAGTTTGTGATTGTGAGCAGATTGCTTTCTGTTTCAGCATATCAAATCTTAAGAGAAGTTTAGTGTTCAGTTTCAACGTATATGTGGAAAGGAGCCTCACAGTTCATGTGAAGGCATTGCTTAAATTAGTGGTCTGCAGTTTTGTATTTGAAGTCTGGAGTTGGTGCTTCAGCCTTTGGAGTTGGTGCTTCGGTGTATTCGGAGTTGATGCTTCAAAGGAGGGATGGTGCTCTTGGTGGGTTGGTGCTCACTAAATGAAATCGAAGTTGGTGCTTTGTGGAAGTTGGTGCTTCTAGTGAGTTGGTGCTCACTTATGTAACAGGGTTGGTGCCCTTTGGAGATAATAAAAGCAATATTTTGTCGTGGTTTTTTACCCGAAAGGGTTTTCCACGTAATCCTAGTGTTTATCTCGTTAATGGTGTTTGTTGATGCTCTTATTGATCTGATTTCTGATTTACATGGTTATTTGGTTTAAAAGTTTTAAAATGTTCTGAAATACTGATTCACCTCCCCCTCTCAATATTTCCTGTGTGCTCTTCAGGCTGGACTCGAAATGGATTGTAAATTGTGTTGTGGTTGGTGTTGGTACTTCTTTTGTTTTGTTGATCATATAATCGGGTCTACAACATATTCTGATGAGATATTATCTTTTGCGTTTAATTGAATATTAGAAATCCCATGAATTGCACCACATCGTTAGAATTGCTTGAGTCAGTTGGTCTTGCAATGGGACCTGAACAAATTTGTGTGAACACCTTGGTCCTCATCAACCTTTATCGGCTCCTCTGGAGGCATTTCCAACCCACATTCATGCAATTTTTTTCATTGGTTCTTGCATTTGAGAGCTAAAATTAACCAACTCCAAGATCAATTTGATCTTCAAAAAAATGTTGTTATCTACTCAGTTGAGGATGCAGTAGTGGGGTCTAAAACTCTCCTAAAGTTGTGTATAGAATAGCGAGTACAAAAATTAGTAACCACCTCCAAAAGAGGCTGGTATGATTCGATTCAACATTTTGTTCGTTTGGGTTTGATTGTGTCATAAATAGCTTTGTGATTTAGCTTATATAAAGTTTATTGCTCTATAAACTTCATTGCTGATATTGATCCCAAGAAGAAAACTGTAGTTACAGCTAGTCTGTGAACGACCAACCATTTAACTACAAAAATCAGAGAGGTTCTATCTAGAGTCATTTCTACCTCCTGATCAACCTTTGTTACACTACAACTACATTCTAATTGTCATTGGGTTATTCCTTTAATGGTTAGCCGACAAGGACAGGGGAACATAGCAAGAACAAAACAACTGATTGGAAAAATGTGAAGTGATAATTTCTTTAGTATCTATTAGATAGCAGCTCGGATTAAGCCTAGTGTGTGTTTAATTGATTAGGATAGAAACCATGGACATATCTATGTTGTGACATGGATGTTCTACTAGGCTTTAAAGTTTTTGTCAGTTTTCACATTCTAGACTATTGTTAACCAATCAATTTTGTTCATGGAGGCTGTCTAATCAAGTGTACAAATGTTGAATCTTCATCTTCAACTGTAGCTACACTAGTATATACCTAACTAATCTCATGATTAATTATAATTGGACATCATCATTACCAAGAAACATGACTTTTTAGCTTGGTGGGACACATCTTATTGAACATGCCCCTTGATTTGTTTATAAATACTTCTCTATTATCATAATCTTATTCTTTATTCAATATGTAGGCATTACATATTTATAATGCATGTCCCTGTTTTGTATGTGACAAGTAGTATTAGAGCCTTCGTTCTTGTGAGTTGTGAGTTACAAGTGAAAAGATTATTGGATTCTTTAATGTATTAAAATGAAGAGAGGAATACACTTCTTATAGATTTACAATCAGATGTTTCTAAAAAACAAAGTTTCTAAAAAGAAATAGGATCTAAGAAAAAGAATAGAAACAAATCCAAACTAACAGTTTACAAGATTTACAAAATATTGACCATTAATAATAAACTAAATATTATTTTAATACCCTCCCTTAATGGTCAATCTATCAACTACACCAAGGTGCCCCCTAAATTTGATGAACTTATCTGGGCTCAAAGACTTGGTGAAAACTACACCAATTTCTGCACGTATGCATGCTGAAAACAATATCTAGTTGAGGAGAATGAGTCATAATCTGACTAACTGAAAGTAAGTTAAGCTCCATGCCAGGTACAAAGTATACATCGAGAAATATTAAATTTCTCCCCCCAGAATGAATTTGCACGTTGCCCTTTCCGACAACAATATACTCGTTGCCTCCTTCAAAGATAACAAAATCTTTGAATGGTGTGTATTCAATGAACCAATCCCGACGATGAGTGAAATGTTGAGATGCACCTAAATCAATATACCAGGCAGAGGATTTGATAGGATCTGTTGGACTCTTGGCCATAAAAGTATAGAACGCAGACTCCTGCTCAGTGTGCTTCGCAACATGGGCTTTGGGTTTAGATTCTCCTTGCTTGTTTTGTTTAGAAGCCAAGCGTTTCTGGCAATCTTTCTTCATGTGACAAACCTGTGATAATAGTTACATTGAATATTCTTCTTCTTAGAAGAATCTTGAGATTGTGCTTGACTGATTTGCTGAGAGGGCAGATTCTTGCCCTTATTCTTTTGAAATATCTTGGCAGGAAAGGCTTGCTCTGATTTGCTCTAAAGATTCTTCTTCTTAGAAGAATCTTGAGATTGCGCTTGACTGATCTGCTGAGAGGGCAGATTCTTGCCCTTATTCTTCTGAAATATCTTGGCAGGAAAGGCCTGCTCTGAGGAGGATGAACCAACACCGCTACCAAACTGCCGTTTCCATCGATCCTACTGTAGAAGTTTGTTGCAGAGATCTGGAAACTTCAAATCAACATTAGTTGAGGTAATGTTGAGTGTCTCAATAAAGTGCTCATAAGATTTTGGTAGACTCTTTAGAGATGACTACCATATCTTCCTCTTCCATCTTCCGATCAATCGCCTCCAACTGATCACGGATGTCCTTGATTTTTGTGAGATGCTCCTGCAGAGACATCATTTCATCCATCATGATCGAAAAAGGTATGTTCTTTAAAAGGAACACTCGGTTCTTGTCGGACGTTTCATGCAAGCCCTTCAGATGATCCCAAATTTTTGCAGTTGTTTTTCCAGACAACACCTAAGGCAGTTGATCATTGGTGATTGAGAGTTCAATAAGCATAACAGTGTCTCGATTTTGCTCATTAAACTTTTCTTGATCTTTACCCGTTGTTGTAGGACATGTAGCGTTGTGCAAAACAATCTAGTCAAGACACCGATACTCGAAGATTGTCATCATACGTTGCTTCCAAGTGTTGCAATTGCAATCGTTCAACTTCTGACTACCTTCAAGCATAATGTGTGATAAGGAAGCTATTTTGCACAAGACCCTAAAATGAATTATGGCAGAATAAAGCTACAAAAGCCTCAAACTTAAAAGACTGTCAAAACAGAGGCTCAAAATCAACGACACAAATCTGGAAAATAACACCCAAAAAAACCCTAGGCGGATTTTTAAATCACCCAAAAAAACCACATGCACTGGCAGCAAGAGAAAAAAACATAGACACTGGAGCAGAAACCCTAGGCGGATTAAGAAATCGCCCAAAAACTGAAGTCAACCAGAAATATGTTGAAACAATATTCTAAAAATGGCGCTCAAAAGATGACGAAAAACACCCAGAAAAGCAGAAAGAAAATTACGCCTTTGAATTTGCACCGCCCAGAACAAAAAATCATGATTGTTAGAAACCCTAGATTGCGATTAGGAGACAAATCCCGCTCAAGACTAGAAAAAACGTGTTTCTCAAACCCGCGATGAAGAAAAATCGTGTCTGAAAATAACAAAAAAATCATGTCTATAAACACGTGGAGAAGAGGCACAATTTTTGACTCTAAAAAAAAGGCCCTCGATTTTGCATGATTTTTCCTTCAAACACCCATGAAATTTGCAGAAGAAGAGTCGCAATTTTGAACATAAAAGGAGGCTTCATGAAGATCATTGATTGTTTTTTTTATTTTTCAGAAAAAAATTCCTACGAATTTAAAAAAAAAAACAATTCTCTTGCTTTGATACCATGAAAAGATAATTGGAGTCTTTGATGTATTAAAATGAAGAGAGGAATACTCTTCTTATAGATTTACAATCAGATGTTTCTAAAAACAAAGTTTCTAAAAAGAAACAGGATCAAAGAAAAAGAATAGAAACAAATCTAAACTAACAGTTTACAAGATTTACAAAATATTGACCATTAATAATAAACTAAGTATTATTTTAATAACAAGGTTTATTGATGCTATTTTGTTGCATTTTATGATTTAAATAAATGCCCATGGCCAATTTCTTAGTATTTCGTCTTACTTCTTGTGATGTGTGGTTATGGGATTGATTGTTAGCATTTTGCCTTGATTTATGATAAAAAAATTCAAGGCCTTTGGCCAAATTTTTATTGTTTTGCTTAATTTAAAAAAAAAAAAAATGAAAACAATTTTTGCAAAAGAAATATTGAAAACAAGTTCTTAAAGTCAAAACTAAAGAAAAAAGTATTGTACGTGAAAGACATTCTATGCCTAAGATATAGTTCTAAAAGTTTGAAAATAATTTAAAGTTAACAAAAGTAGTAAAAAAAATAGTGCCAAGTTTTATAATAAAACAAAATAATCAAGTAATATAAGAATTAAAGAAGATTTTGTTTTGAAATTAAGATAAAATATAGAAATCTGAATTTGATAATACCTTTCCAAAAGGTGCTTATATTTAAAGGATATTTTTTTATCAAGTTAATCGTTTACTCCTTATTGAATGATTTGGTACTAGTTATTAAGTTGTTGAAACTTGA
This sequence comes from Sequoia sempervirens, assembly GCA_007258455.2. Classification (NCBI taxonomy): domain Eukaryota; kingdom Viridiplantae; phylum Streptophyta; class Pinopsida; order Cupressales; family Cupressaceae; genus Sequoia; species Sequoia sempervirens. The sequence continues at coordinate 9,160,948 of VDFB02000012.1, read as the reverse complement.
AATGATCATGGAAAATATTGAAAATTATAGTTTGGTCTTGCTTAATGCTAGTCATTGATATTTATAATAACAACCAAACCATATCTTTAAATGTCATGGAACACAATTGAAAATGGTAATATCTTGCCACTTATGGGACAATAAAGTCCAGAATTATTATGGAATATATTGTTTTAGTTGCACAATTTAAATTTTAGGTCACAACACTATGTGATGCCTATCAAGACTGATTTTGGTTGGATCTTGTGTCACAATTTAAATTTTAGGTCACAACACTATGTGATGCCTATCAAGATTGATTTTGGTTGGATCTTGTGTAGCTACTATTGCATTTCATCAAAGCCATTGTGTTTATCGTTTTCCTCTAATTCTTTGAGTTCCATGCTTTCCCAAACAGGGAGGGGTTGTTACATATTTAATTAATCATCGGTTTAGCTATAAATTGGCTTTACCTAGATACATGACTTCACACCTTGATGGGACACATCTTATTGAACATGCCCCTTGATCTGTATATAAATACCTATCTATTATTATATTCTTGTTCTTTATTAGTACTTGTTGTCAGACAATACTATTGCAATGAGTTTTGTTTTTCTTAGTTAATTAGTTATTAATAAGTTAGATTTCAACCAATCAAAAACAATAATTTTTTTTGAAAAAAAATAAAATTCAATTTTATAAAGTGAACTTGCAAAATATTTAATTTTATAAATTATAAAAATTATTTTTCATGAATATGATTGGCTAAAAGGTTTTGTGTGTTATTGACAGATTTTCAGGAAAAGTGAAAATTAACTATTATTTTGCCTATTTTTTAGAAAGCTGAACTATTATTTTGCCTATTTTTAAGAAAGGAATAATGAGTAAAAATCTTTTGCAATGGTAAGCTCTTAACAATATTACTTGCTTTTAAATCTAATATTGTTTAAGCCACAACGGTGACAATGAAGGCTATTTTAAATGCCTTTAAAACCACCCCAAATCGTGGCATAGTAAGTAGTCGTTCTCTTCATAGAGGAGACTCTTTCTAATTATAGCGTACGCTTTAATGAGTACTAATGGCGCATCATTTGGAGAGTTTTCAGGGATGCTTTCATGGCATCATGGGAGTAAAGAAAAGAGTGATTTTTTTGGGCATATCATTGTATTTTATGAATTACCCATATCAGTATGCTTCCAAACGTTATTGAAGTATTTGTTTAAAGTTTTAATTATTTTCAATGGGTTTTGATTTATTTTTTATGTAATTTTTAATTTTATTTTTAAAAATTTATTATTTTTGTAATATTAAATATTATATGTTTATATGTTATTTTGTTGTGTTTTACTTTTTTTGTATATTCATAATATTTGACATGTTTGTTGAAATATCTATTTAGATAGATTCATTAGCATGAATAGATAATTAGATAAGAAAAAATAAAAAGATAATAAAACTTCTCCCTATTTTAGTGTAAATAATATAAATGAAATTTAATGTAATGATGAAATGGAGGAGGAACAAGGTAGCCTAGTAATAAATTAAATAATAATAATAGTAATAATAAAATTTATAAATTTAAATTCATATATTGTTATTATTATGAATCAATTTATTCCATTAACCTAAAATATAAGCATGTAACCCTTTTTTCTTATTGAACTAAAAATAATTATTATTAATATTAATTTGTCATATAATAATTGTGTCAAGTTTCTATTATTATTATTAATGTTCAAAATTTCAAATAACTTTAATGACAATTAATAGATTTAATTTTTTTTTTATTTCACATAAATAATATGATACATATTGTTATTTAACAAAACGATTTTATAAATTTTATGTTTAAATAATTATTATTTAATTCTTCCTTATAATTACATTATACAATCATTTCATTGCATTTATATTTTATTTAATATAAAATAATTTAAAAAATTACTATTTAAATTTATATTATATAATCAATAAATTTTATTTAATATAATATAATAATTAATAATTATTTAATATAAGATAATTGATTTTTATATAATATAATTATGATAAAATTAATAATTATTAATATTAATATAAACGTATGTAACTACCTTTTATTCCATTAAGTTAGAATATAGGCATTCATTATCCTACAATTTACATTATAATGATTAATATATTATTTACATAATTTTAATAAAATTAACATTTATGTAACATTTTTAAATATTGTGTTAATACTATAATTAACAAAATGAACATTTAATTTTATTGGCATTAACAAAACTTACATTTATTTTTATTAAATCTAAAATACTATAAAAGCAAGTACTAGCCACTACGTGGCACTTATTCAATATGCATATACTGCATATTCCTCATGCATGTACCTGGTCTGTGTGTGACTTCCAGATTGTGCCTTTGGTTCATCATGCTTGCAGAATTTTTCATCTTGACTCTACGCCACGAGTATCTATTTTGTATGCTTGTTTATTTTGTGGCAGACAATGTCATACCTCCAGTTCATGCTTTTGTCTGCACCATTGCTGTTCTTGTGGGTAAGAACTCTCATCTTGTTGAACTTTGTTATGTTGGAGATGAGCCTACTAAGTCCATCAGATATCAATTTTGGATAGTTTGATACTGCTTGATGACATTCATCTTCTACACAAGGCCTATAGAAAGGTACAATCTTTTTGGGATGAGGCCACATAATTCCCGATTTGTTTTTCAAAGATAGTGATGGTTCTTCAGAGATTGACAGTGATCGTATCTTATTTGTTGATCTTCACCATACAAACCATTTTTCTTTGGCTGAAGATGATTTGCCTTATGATTATGCTGATGTCATTGCAATCTTTCTTAGTTATACAAGTCCTGATTTTTATTTCCAGCCAGTTGCTAACAAACTTCAAGTATAGTTCAGTCAGAGAATGCTTATGCTGCAATTTAAAATCTCTTAGGAGTACGATGATAGGCTGCTTGCTGATTATATTGCAGTCATGGCTTAGATATTGTCAGTTACAAGTAAATATAGTCCCTCATATACAGAGCTTCTGTATGGTGTTGGGTTTGATATGAAGCGCTTGAGTAGTACTCTGGGCATGCATCAGACATTATATGGACTACTCTCTTTCAGATTCAGGGAGGATACATCCTTCATATATTTGCTTATGCTGCCAAGGTTTCATTTGAGTTCTTGATGAGTTGAGATGGACATTTGAGGTGATTTGTTGATACTTTATATTGTAGATCAGTTTACATGTGACAATTTATCCAGGATGTTTTGTTGATTCTTATAAAATGATGCCTTTCTATGTGGATAAGTCTTTTTGAGTTGGGTTGATTAGTATTCGAGTTTCAACATTGTCAGATGTTTTTTTGAGGCATTGCATGTTCACTTGGATCAATTGTAGTAAATATTGTTGTTTGACTTTGGGATACTTGATATTGTCAAAGAGCTTGAGGTATCCAATTTTATTGATTGAGAGTAGAGTCCACATTTGCATGATATCACAATTTGGTATAGGAAAACTTTATTAATAGAGATCATTTGATATTGTGTTAATACACGAGATATCACCAACATTTATTCCCTTGACTTTTTTGGCACATATATGGGACATATACACATTGCAAAATCTAGGATGAGTAAATGATTGATGTAGAGTTGTGATGGAGAGATAGAGAAATTTTTGGTGAAGTTGTAGGTAATGACATCTAGTTTTTATAATAGATTATGGTACATTTAGATGATTATTGATACAATTTGTTTGCCATGATTTGTTCTTTTATGTCTCAACTTTGCCAATTCTATGATTCATTGAATCAGAGGTATGAAGAGCACAATGATGGTAGTTTCTAGGGATATCCATGTGTTGGCCCTACGGTTGTTGTTGCACCAAAAGATCGACTTGTTAATGCCTGATACATCCGCTAGAGTTAATGGATCCACGAGAGGCAGTTAAGTCATGTCACGAATCCTGAGGGGAGCGCTGACCATCTACCAACAATCTCCCCCTCAGTGTTACCCGAGGGGATTCAAACCCGACACCTTTGGCATTGATACCAATTGTTGGTCCCACGGTTTCACACCAAAAGATCGACCTATTAATGCTCGATACAACCGTCGGAGTTAACGGATCCACGAGAGGCGGTTAAGCCATGTCACAGATCCCGAGGGGAGCGTTGACCATCTGCCATCACCATGGAGCTTGAAATAGTGATAAGGAATTTAAGTTCTTAGTGCAATTGGAGCACCTAGAGGAGATTGACCTTCAAAAAAGAGGTTTTCTTGTAGATACTCATGACTAGGATGAAGGTTGGGTAATCTAGTATTGTAGAGATAGTTGAGGTCATGAATAGTTTGTGATTTTCATTAAAAGTAATCAATATGATTAGCCTACTTGTCATGTCCCCTTTCCATGTAACTTATGTAATGGATCAAAGAGCCCATTTCTTGATTCATGCGTTTGCCTTGATCCCATTTTGTGTGTAAGTCCTTCCCCTTCATCTCAGTCATCACCCTAAGCCTCCCAAGGGTTTTAAGCATGAAGGCATGAGAAAGCTCCTAAGTCTATGTGAGCGGTTGGAGTGGTGGAGTTACCCTCCCCAACATGCCTCTTTTCTCAAGTCCGCTTCTCCGTCTACCTCCATTGGGGTGTTTGAATTCCCCTTACTACCACGCCTCTGGGCCATTCTACTTTTTCACTCCTCTCCTTATCAGGACTTCATAGTTCCACATGCAATTATACTTGTTGCCGAACCTCGATTTGCCTCACACCTTAGCTCGGATGTTAGACTTCTTTCCTCTGGCATACCTCACCTCCGATCTCCAATTTTCGATGAAAGGCATGAACCATGAGCCACCCTTGACCTTTAAACTTTAGTGTTCCTTCCATTTTTCATTATCTCTCTCCACCTACCAACTGACATGTTAGGAACACCATTAATGCACATAGTGACAATGTGGCTCCTTGTGGGATTCCACCTAGTATTGACATTCGTCCCAATACACTTGAAGCCAATTTTTGTGGAGGTCAAACAGGGCAAACTACAAAGAAGCCAATGATCACCATTAATGCGATAGTTAGGGTTTCAAACGCAAAAGGTGCTCCTTATCATACTTGTTAAAGATAGTTGCATGTTGCAGTGGACGTTGACCCACACCTTTCAAGTTCGTTTCCGCATAGGATGATGCCATTGTAGGCTTGATGCGAAGGAAAACAATGATCAATGGGTACAGGAAGCCATTCTTGCATACCATTGTGCTATTTTTGACACTCTTATAGGTGCCTTAAGATTGTAGAGCTGAATGGAAGTAGGGTATCTTTGAACAAATTGACCAAACCCTAACTTGAAATTGCTAGGAGCACTCGTTGTTCAAGTGTATATATCTGAGGATGAAAACCCACGAATTTGTGGAGGTCGAGGGATGAAAACCCCATAGATCTTGTGTTGGAGGACGAAATCACTTCGGTTGAAGGAGTAGTCTCATGTAGAGGTTGTGTTCGAGTTTTAATGGTGGCCAAAATCAACAATATGGAGTTTGCATGACACTTATAGTTTCATGGATGTAAACATTTTACCCTTTTGATGTTATGTGGCTATGTAGTTGTGGGTCGCTATTTTGTGATTTACCCTATTACAATTGTGGTCGCAGCGTTTTATAAAGTGCTCTTGACCATTTAATATAATACAACTATTGTTAGTTATGCAAATGAAATGAGGTGCTCCTGTTTGTGCTCAACTTGGTTAGATTAATTTAAGGTTTATTTTTTTTATGGTTAAATTATACAATCTAAAGCTTAAGATTGGGTCATGAGATCTGATATGTAACCATGATATAATTTAGGGTTTATAATGTTTTCTTTTCTTACTTCTGTTTGAGTTAATGCTATGGGTGAATATTGAAGTGAATTTAGGGTTTGTTTGGCTCCTCTTTACATACTTTGAAGGCTGTTAAAATTAATTTCCCTAAATCTAGCATGAGGCGTTACAGTTTTTGACATAGGTACAAAGATGATACAACCTGGATACAGCTTGGATAATGTATCCAACCTTATCCAATATAAGCCCTAATATGGATCGTGTTGGTTATGGCCAAGTGTGGTATTTAGGGTACATGTAGACATATCCTTAGAAAAAATAATAGTTTTAAATGAAACCTTGGATTTAGTCAAAGTGGTTGAGCTTAATTGGTTAAAGCATTGGGTTCTCCTTGTGGAGACACAAGTTTAATTCCCCAAAGTGACATCTAATGTGGAATTTTAAGTTGTGACTCTTGGTCTTATATTGTTGGTTTTTAGTGTGGTTGTTCAAAAGGAGTTAAGTGTTAGTCTAATGTTAATTCTCAAAAGGAGCTATGTATTAGTCTCATGTTAATGCTCCAAAGAAGCCAAGTCTTAGTTAGATGCTCATATGAGCCATATTTGTAAACTTTCCTCAATATTAAAAAATGCCCTAAATTTTAATAATAAAAACCTGAAAGTCCTAATGCAGGGCAATTGACTTCTAAAATAATTGGAGATTATTTATAAAAAAATGTTAATTCTCAAAAGGAGCTATGTATTAGTCTCATGTTAATGCTCCAAAGAAAATGAGCCATATTTTTAAACTATCCTCAATATTAGAAATTGGCCTAAATTTTAATGCTAAAAACCTGATGTAAGAACCTTTGTTCTCCCTGAGATATTTTTCTATGCAACTGCTGGATTGATATTTGGGTGTTTGAATGTTTGCCTTTTTTTTTGTGTTTTTTGAGATATAACGCCAAGAATTTAAAGAAATGCAAATAAACTATACTAAGCATATAAGGGAAAATTCTGAAAACCAATGCTGGAACAAGCCACAAATTTCGAATCATATTAATCAAAGACTTGGCAAATACATTCAATCATACCCGGAGTCCATAGCTCTCTAATTACAGGTCTGAAATCTCTGATCAGCATACATAAACCTCATAGATAGCAACGCCTAGCTTCAGAAATTGAGTTCTCCCACTTGGAAAGGATAGTAGATGAATGCCTTGATGAAAATGCCCAAACACAAACAAGAATGAAGCCAAAAAGGATCACTTGGGCTTCTAGGTTCACACACCTAGCCAAGAGTGATCTGTACGGCCTGTCTAGGACAGAATGGTACGGTCTGCCAGCAGCAAGTGTACAGCCCAGCAACAGTATATTTGGATGATTTCACACAGCAATGATCAACTTCAGATTTTGACAATGTTTCTCCTTCAAACCCTTAACAAAATTCCACAAATAAGCCCAAGTATGACTACTGGATGTAGCCAATCTGATATGCAACCTTCAGAAGTTATTTCACAACCTCAGGAAGCTGGAGCAATGAGAGATTTCGTTCTCAAAGACCAAAATATGCAGAAGCCCTGGTTCTCATGTCCTCCACAGCAAATTCTTCCAAAAAGCACAATATGTCGAATAGATTGAATGAATTAAATATTTGCTTTTGTTGAAGCTTTATATATTCCCCTTGAAAGGCACGATTTCCAAGAGATATTAAAATCATTAAAATATATTTTCAAATGTGCTTTTGTTGCACTTTATAATATGTCTAACTTGGACGCCAAAACAATATGCTTTATATTTCACTTTTTAAATATCATTATGACCCCCTTTTAATATAAAGTCAAATAATCATAGGATGTACTTTTATAATAATTAATTATTATTAGTTTTTTGATACGTAATATTTTGATATATTATATTTAAAGATAAACCATACAATCGTCTGCATAGCAGGAAAATCATCCACCCAAACATAGTCCAAAAAATATCTACGCAGTCCTCTCCTACCAGGGCATTATCAAAGCTTAATTCATGCAAAATTGGCTTAGACTTAGCCATAATAAAAAAACTATAAACTAACCATCCATCGAGACATAACAAAATTTAACCAAATTGAAAAAACCTTCACTTCATAAGAACCCGTTGAGTTTTGCAAAAGAGTTGAACTCCATCACCCAGTCCAAGCTAGCCACCTCCATTAACCCTAGCTGCTTTTTTAGGTACTCAACCGCCACGGCCGCGATCATTCTTTGTCGCATTAGCTCCATCCCTTTAAGTCTAAGAGAAAAAGGAAGAATTTAATCGCCTCATCCGAATTCCAAAGCACCTCTAAATCCACAGGGCGCGGAATTCCTTTGCCAATTATCGTAGCCTTCAAAGTCTCCTCTAAACCACCCACCAAATCTTGACGGAACAAGCACTCCAACATCACCTTGGCCTTCGCCTTGGGCACTTCGACATCCAGCAAAGAAGCTAAGAAACCTGTGGAGATGTATGCATTATTCCTCACGTACTCCTTTCGACCAAGGTGGCCCATCCCTAAAATCATTTTAATTGCTGCCATGACCAGGGGATCCTTGTCAAGCAAAACACGCTTAAGCCTCTGGTCAGTTATCTCCCTAAAGGTAGCTTGCCTCTTCGTAGCCTGCAAGGAGATGGGAGTATCTGCTCCGAACGACTCCAGCCCCTTCCACCGAGACAGTAATTATAAACTTGGAGCGCTCAGTCGAAGCCATCCTTAACAGACTCCAAAAGCCAAGCGCTACTTATCAATCCACACACCACTTTCAACTGCTCATTAACACTGCAAACAACACTAAACCAAACCACCGACACCTTCACCCATAAATAATACCCACGACAACTATGCCATACCAACTTCGAACGAGCCGAGCATAATTTCGATGCAAGGTAATCTGTCCTTGCACAATCATCCTGTCCTGCACATCCGGCCCTTTAAGTGATGTTTACCTTGACATGAGAGCTTTTTTCCAGCTATCATCAATGCATGAACTCACCATTTACGGAGTACTCCTTTGCTTACGCCATCTGTTAGCTCAGCTCCGTCCTTTCCTGCTGTCACCGACCACCTCTTCGCCTGAGTCCCCGCTAGGGAGCCAGGTCATATGCCACTGGTATCCCTCCGCCGACGTGGAGTGCCGCCCGCCCAACCTCCCACTAATAATTAATTATTATTAAATGTTACCTTTAATAATAATTAAAATAACATATCTCCTTAATCAAACATCATTTTTTCAACTCCGTTTGAATTAGGAGGTCAACCACTTCATCAACTGCGCATCCAGGTTCCCTTCTAAAAATAGTAACATTGGACTCCATTAACCAGGTGACTTACTATAAATAGTAAGTGTGCACAACTGAGTCCCAAATCACTCCCATAGGCCAAACTCCGGAGAGGAAAACACCTGATATCTACCACACAGGATCCTCTAACCATCTCCATTAGCCTACGAGGGTTAGATAATAGGCTAAACCATCTGGAAACTGAAACGAGCTAAAAAGGGGACATTACACCTGAAAATCCTAATGTAGGGCAATCTACTCCCAAAATCATTGGAGATTCTATATAGCAATGGCAGCAGCATCAAGTGATTTCATTTAGGGTGGTTGACTCCCAAAATTACTAGAGATTGTTTTATAGCAATGGTAGTAGTAGCAAGTGATGCCAATCATGAAGTAGTAGTAGTGATTGCAAGTTATGCCCATTGGTTTGCAAATTTTTATTTCCTTTTGACTTTTTCTCTACTTCAGTTGTATTTGTGTAACCTTGTTTTCTCTTCCCTTGCTTTTGGGCTTAATCTACCATGTGGTGAATCTTTTTAGTACTTTATTACATGTAATGAAATTACTTCCACAAAAGAATAATTTAATAGGAAATATGGCACAAATAATTTAAAAAAAAAGCCACTTCAAGGGGGCAACCTCCAAAAGTAAGCCACTCTGAGGGGGACTACCTCTAATAGTCTTCAATAAGAACAAAATACACAATATGATGATAATAAACTCACCACTACCTTTTCTGATCCATTCCAACATTTTTGGAGAGCATCAACTTTCTCGGAAAGGTTTTCTAATAGTGGTAGAGAGTTCCTAAAACCAAGATAAGTACAATGGTACCTTCTATGCACAAATCCATCTTTTTGTGAGCATTCACACTTCTTGGAGAAGTCAGTCAGCTTGGGAGAGTGCCAAGTTTCAAATAAGTAGTTGTCCTATGCACTTTTGGTGTTTGTTGGTGAGGTCAATAATCATATTTGCTATATTTTAATATTTTTCATTTTGGTGGTTGTGCAAAAAATATTTGAAGTATTAAATGGTTAAATATTTAAGTTGTTGAAAAGTGGAAAATTAAAGGATAACTTATATTTAATTATTAAAGAGGCAATTATGGAATTTGAATGAAAAAGATGAATATTTAAATAAAAAGTAATTTTGAATTAATTTTTAGGATTGGATGGAAAATGGATTAAGAAAGCAATTATTGGAAAGAGTTATTCATTCTATCATTATCAATTTTCAAAAATTGTAATGTCCCCATTTTCGATGTCCTTCTGTGGGCTAGTTTGGTTTTGACTCACTATTTTTAGTAACTGGTCCAGGAGGTAGTGCAGTGTAGGGTTTCTTGTTTGGGCAATATGTGGGAGTTGTCCGATGAACTTTAATGTTTTGGCCAGTTTGATATGTCCTAGACTCATAGTGTCCTCAGTAGTATTATTTCTCTGGTGGCGTTGGAGAGCCTAAGGTTGGATTATTTAATATCCGCTTTTTATAAGTCACTTAAGTTATTTTAATAAAATAACTTTATAACTTAAGTGAGGGGGTAGGTGGTCATCGAAAAGTACCTTGGTGCTTAATGAGATAATGTTGTTTTAGAAGGCTGGATAAGGTAAAATAGTTTCCTTTTGAGCAGGACGCCCCTTTGAGGATTATTTGTTAATGTTTTAATGTATAAAGCAAATATTAAAAGGGTTTTTGGAGGGAAAAGGATTCAAATTGGAGGTTGCCCTAATTTCTCCCTCCACTTCTATTTAATCTGCTTTTTGGCTCTCATTTGGTTATGATGGTTTTGACAACTTAAGTTGACTCTGCTGGATTGTTTCCAGTTTATTGTTGCAGTTGGTTGAGGACGGAAACCCTCATCTTTAGCACTGGTTTCGGTGGTGAGAGATCCACCCTAGCTGGTTGGTGGAGGAGATTATACATCTCTTCTACTTGGGTAGTAATTGCATTTTGTGTTTGATATTCAGTTTTGGTTTGTTGCAAGGGTTTTAGTTTTGGGCAAATATTTTCCTACTTGCTTTGGCGATATCCCTCTAAGCTTGGTCTGCATATTCATATTGCTTGTGGAGAAGAGTTGGCGACCAAATTTAAGGTGTTTCTGCACACTGTTAGGCGCCATACATCTGCATATTCGGGAATGATTTATTGAACTCCTTTCTGTTGGGCGTAGCCATGATAGGCATTGGGTTAAAGGTCTCTGAGCACCTTTAAATCTTCATTACTGTTAAGGTTAACCATTTAAATCCTGAGCTGGGTCATGGAGTTTGCAAAGGTCATGGAGAGTGGCGTAGGAGCAACTGGAAGATGGACAAGCAGCTACAGGGGTTTATTTGCTGCTGTTATCACTTGCTGCCAGTCATGCTGAGGGTCATGTGAGATATAAGGAGGGTCTGAGCTGTTTAGAGGAGGACGTGTGAACTGCTGTAGCTGGTGCATGCCTTTTCTGAGCACCATATTCTGATATATAGAAGCTGTGATTGCATTTGTGGACGTAGCGTGGCTTACTCCAGGTCTGACTTGCACTTTAATGTCTGTTTAAGCTTGCTGTTAACAGCCCATGATAGTTAATGAAGTCTTTGTAACCAGCTGTTCATTTTCTGAGTCGAGTATTACCATATCAGTCCTCTGTAATCTTGCTCAGACTGAAATATAATGTGAATCTCTCATTGTTATTAAACTCAGTTTGTAAGACTCTGGAAGATACATTGTATTAGTGGTTTTCTGAGTATCGTACTAGCAAAAATCAGTACTGTCTATCATTTAGTTGGTTTGTTTGACACTATATTCATTATCAGCAACTAGATGTTATTGTGTGACAGTTCAATGAGGTTATGAAACCTGGTTGTCAAATGTGACATGCATATTGTTTTCATACTGTTTAACACATGCAAATGGAATGTACTGAATTTGATACATTGGAACATATACCAAACTGAAAACATTGAACCGAAGTCTCAAGTCAAAACTCAGAACAGGGTTGGCCATTACAAAAACCCTTGTTGAAAATCTTTGGTTCAACTTTTTCTCTAGGGATAAAAACCCTCTTGGACTATCCAGGAATAGGAAGATGAAAACTTTTCGATTCTCTTTGTTGGCTTCATTCACAGGTCAAATTGGTGCTTATAATCGGCTACAGGTTATTTCAATTTTTATTTGCAGGTTTCAAGATTATTTTATTGCAATAAATTGTTATAGATTTGGGGATTGGAGTTTATTCTTATTTTAGTATTTTACTAATTGCAAATTTCAGAATAATTATATAATAAATAATTCTAGATTTGGTATTGGAATTTATTCATACTTATTGCTGGCCTTGGCAAGGCTAGCCATACCATATTCAAATCTCTGGGCTGGCTGTACAAGTTCAATGTCTTCAATGAAGGCGTAGAAGTGAAGGGGAGAATTGCTAAGAACTCCTATTGCTGTTAGGATTCTTTAAAAGACCAGCCGCCCATCTTAAAAAGGCAATCGCAAGGAATCACACTACTCTTTTGGTGATAAAAGGTAAAACAAAAAGGTATTATTGAGTCCTATTGCTGGTGGGACTCTACAAAATCCAGCCGCACCATCCTTTGGTGATAATTAAAAAACTTCAAAGAGGAAATTGTGCCACTAGAACCAACCACAGCTTTATGGAATGTTTTAACTCCTCCTAAAGAGATAATCGTAGCATCCTTAGGGGCATTGGAATGTAAAGAAGGGTGACATGTGGATAGCAATGGACCAATAAGTGACTTGGAACCTCCAAAAGGTGAAATCACACCACTTCAAAGTCAACCAAAGCAAAAGTTTAAAAAATAAGACAAGGAGAGTGACGTGGGAGCAGGCTTGATGGACTTCCAAATTCAGCGATCTATTATTAATCAGGTTTCTTTATGTTACTTTGTAATGTAGTAAATAATATTCAATTAAATTTTTGCTGAAATAATTTTTTAACATCTTATTCACATTTATAAGTTTAATTTTGTCTTTAATAAAAGTTTCAACTAGTATTTGTTATTTAGATATTGCATTGAAGAAAAAAAAGAAAGAATAGAAAAAAATTGTTTTTGAAATTGAAAAAAAATATTGAAGTATATGCCATAATTTTTTTGAAAAGGAATATTTCAGTGGTAGCAGAGTTGGTTTTCTTGCTAGCCTGCTGGGCAATCGATATTTATTGCATATTAGATTTAGCTGTTGCACTTGAATGTCAGTGTTCAATAATTGTATATCCATGTTTAGTGGCTACATCATAGTTTCATTAGATGTATGTTTTGAGTTTACCACTTGTTCATCAATGACAAAAAGATTCAGGGATTTCTATAGCCTTGGTTCCATCAACTGAATATCATTGATGTTAATAAGTGAAGAAGATATTTGGAAGAAGCTTTATAGAGCAAGTAAGAAACTTGAACATTGCCTTAGTTGAAGCATGGTCTACTTTTGCATTTTGGAAGAAGGGAAGAGTTGCTTATTTAGTTAGATGAGTTAGATTCTGTAATGATGCAACATGTTGGGACTCCATTGAAGACTTATTTAGTTAAGCTTGAGCTCATGAGACACCAAGATACTGATGTGAGACTTATAGTTACCTCTTGCATTAATGAAATTACAAGAATAACAGCTCCAAAAGTTCGAGCCCACACGGGTAGCGGAGTTGGCTTGGGCCGTGGGTTTGCTCCCCATTGGTCTCGGGTTCGATTCCACTCCCGGGCTTACCTGGTGGAACGGCTAGTGGGCGGTTGCTTCCACCTGCAGAGGACTAGTCTCGCCTTAGCTCGCCTCTCTCGAACCCCAACTTGGCATTCTGTAAGTCCAAGGCAAGGCCAGGGAGACGCTGGGCTAGGTCGCGGGGATACCTCTGTAGTTAAAAAAAAAAACAGCTCCAAAAGTTCCTTATAATAGTAATCCAATGAAGGAGATATTTCAGTTGATTGTGGAGAGTTTTCAAGGTGGATGATATCAGGAGTCCTTTTGCTAAGAGGGTAACTATTTTAGAAATTTTTGCAAAAATCAGATTGTGTTATTATGTTAGATATTGATTGTGAAGATCTTATTCTTTAAATGTTTCAATATTTCTTTGCTTCTATTAGTGGGAATCATACGGAAACTGTTGTTAACTTCTATGCAAATAATTATGACTTTGACTCTCAATGAAAGTGATGACATTTCCCAACAATTATTATCTATCTTATTGGCTGGTTTGAGGCAAAAACAATGAATTTCTCTAGTTGCACATGTTCTGGTTAGAAATGTTGTAAAATAATGTGAAGAGAAGTTTAGGCCTTATTTGACAGTAGAGCATGAAGAAGAAGAGAGGTCAACATCTGAAAATTTTGAAGCTTTTAATGAACCTGAATTTGAGAAAGATGAACATTCATAACATTCTTGTGTAGAAGAAAATATTTGATTCCAAAGGCATGTGATGTGGGGCTCTAGAATGACTTTATTGAAGGATATGCAATTACTAACAATGGGTTTGAGCTTGTTGAGAATTTCAGAATAGCAACCTTTGATAAATATTTAGATCAATTTTATGAAATTAAATCAAAAAGTGAGTTGGAGCTACAAGAAACCCATCTGGTTAACTTTAAAAAAAACTCTATGGAGATTTATGTCTTAGAAGAGAATGTTGTTTTTTGCATTGATCCTAACAATAGTTCATTATCATTGCATGACTCTGGATGTCATGAGGGATATTGGAAGAAACAATTGTTGGTGACAAATGAGAATTAAGTTCAAGTCCTAACAAGGTTGAATAACATGAAAAAGGTTAATGCAAATTGTGAAGAGAGAACAACTTGATCAAACTGTCACTAGTATAGATTTACAAACAGTCAAGAGTGCAATGGAAACAATGAAATCTGAATATTTGCATCTAATTAAAGATAGAGATGTGGCCATCAAAATTGTAGATGAGGCCTTAACTGCATCTTGTTAGTTTTAGGATCAGAAATGTAAGCAATCAGAAAATGCAACACATGAGACAAAGAACACAACAGTTTACCTTGGGAAAACCCTCCTTCTCGAGGGAGAAAAACCCAGCAAAATATATATCTCTTATATATCAGATAAAAGTGCAGAAATCTGCTTTACAAGTCTGGCCTTACTCAAGGCTGAGTTAAATACAATGAATAATAGCATCACTCCTTGATGCTAAGTACAAATAAATATGCTTCCCCTTGAAGTCTGATCTGCTGCAAATGGAATGGCGAACTTCTGCTGAAGGTGAGAATGAAGTGATTGAATTGATCATTTGATGAAACAACTTCACCTTGTATATATACAAAACAATGTGTCTCTTCATATAGGTCGGCCTCCTTTAAGAAATAAAAATATAAAACATAATTTGTAATTAAGGCCGACTTGCCTTATTAATTATTTATCATTTAAATTTGAGAGAAAGATATCTCCCGCTGCTATAACATCAACACTCCCTCTTAGCTAGGGAGGTATCTTTCCAGATATCCATGTCATGGAGTCTCTCAACATGACACCCACAATGGCTACACCCATTTGTGGAAAAGAGTTTATCACAGAGTCTCTCAACGTGATATCGTCATGGAGTCACTCAACATGATGTCCACCATGGCTACTCCCATGTGTGGAAAGAAACATGTGCACAAGTGCCCATCACGAAGTCTCTCAATGTGATGTCGTCATGGAGTCTCTCAACATGACGTCCACCATGGCTACTCCTATGTGTGGAAAAACACAAGTACAAAGGGTTCATCACGGAGTCTCTCAACGTGATGTCGTCATGGAGTCTCTCAACATGACGTCTCATCTTCAGATGAACAAGGGCTCGCACCTCATATTTCTCCGTCTCAGAGAAATATACACTACAAGGGCTTTCACCTCATATTTCTCCGTCTCAGAGAAATATACACTACAACAAATCTTCATGATGATTTGACTCCCTCTGAAGCTCCAAGTACTTGCATCAACCTCCTGACCTCCTCGTCCAAGGTTGCCTCTGTTGGTTTGTCAGACTCCCTCTGAATGTTATTTCCTCCTCTTCGAAGAAACTGATCGCAATGACAATTTGCATGGGTTCTTCCTCTTCGAGAGATGTCTCTAGCCACCAACTCAGTCCCATGGCTGCAAGCTATGTCTCCATTCTTCAGCTTGCGTGACTTCCTCACATGATGCATCAAGCTCTTCCTCCCTTGAATGCAATCTCTTATGCTTCTTGGTCCGTCCTGAAAGCATTTTAGAGAGTTTAATAATAGTTCATAGAACTAAACTATCCCGAAGAGAAATACCAATGCTAGAAGCATACATGATTCACTATCCCAATGTTATAGCATGAATTAATAACTACATAAAAATTCATGAACATTATTCAAACATGAAATACTTATCTCGTTGAAATCAGAATCTCCTTAAGTGCTGCACTTAAATGCTTTTCATGTCAGCACTTATCTTTCCTGAGATCTGCTCATCATTTCACAATAATTTCTTAGATCTGCTTACTAGAATGCCTTGTCCTACCAGCTCCACCAAGGATTCTATTACTCCAACTGCTTGAAGTACCTAAAGCATTTCGATTGGATCCTGAAGGAGGCATGGGGCCTCTCCCACTGGCTCAGATGGTAGAAACATTTGAAACTTCTGTAGTCCTCTGTTGTGCCCCTATATCGGTTGACATTTGATATGGAAGTGACTTATCATTGATTGGGATAAACTAGACAAGCTGGCAGTATCCCTTCTCACTTCTCAACCTATCGGCCTTTTCAAATATAATTGATCACATCCGTCTGTGTATCCTCCAGCGCCAAAGATAAAGAAATCTAGAACAATGCTTGTGGTGAAGCAACCACAAAGTGACTTTCAATCGAATCTTCCTAGCAAGATGTCATCTTAATCTGGAACTGTATGGCTGCATCTGGTGTTACCAATGACAACCTCCAAAATAACGAATTGTGCTAGCCGAATAACCAAACACCTTATTATTGGATCGATAGCCTCTAAGACAATCATTCAATGATTAATCGATCTAGATTGTAGAGCAGTTCCCGACTCATTTATTTTGTCTGATTGTGTTTTTGACTTTATCCGTCCTAGCGATATAATATTTGGACCCCTTTATTTACTTCTATTCGTCTCTTTCAATTTCCACGACCTGACCTAGCGCTTTGCTTTTGTCCCATCTGAAATACGCATGTGATTAAATCTATGTCTAAAAGAAATCCTTAATAAAATATCAATTCCTCCTACTAACGTCTTTAACTTGTCTCACTCTTAAATTCCACGAATTGGCTCTTTTCGAGAGCTCCCTGCCCGTCTGTCGGCTTTTCTATTTCTCTCTCTTATTCCCGCCAGCTAGGATCACCGTTTTCTTTCCTACAGAATATGATGTGAATATTATTCCTGACGACTCTTCCCAAAGTTTCAAACTTCCTTTGAAATCGAATGCTTAATATAATATCGATCTCAGATATGTAGTTGTGTTTGTCTTATTCAGCAGCCGAATAACCATATAAATATCCCTTTCAAATTAATATGGCCATTAATATAAAAAAAAATATGGCAATGTTATTCCAAATCGAATAACCAGATTTCACAAGTTGAAAAATGATCTTTTAAAACCTGCAAATGCCTTCACAACATCGAATATCCCAATATGACAGAAGGATGGCTTCCTGCTGCAAAATTCGAGTTTCTCCAACAGAATCCAAATTTCCCTTTTGAATTGAATTCCTTCAATTGCTACTACTCCAATACCGATTTCTCCCAAATAATCGATTCCTTCAGCAATTCCAAATTTAGCGAAAGGCCACAAAATTTGCTCAAATCTGATCAGGTCTTGTCTTAAACCCGCTCTGATACCATGTTAGTTTTAGGATCAGAAATGTAAGCAATCAGAAAATGCAACACATGAGACAAAGAACACAACAGTTTACCCTGGGAAAACCCTCCTTCTCGAGGGAGGAAAACCTAGCAAAATATATATCTCTTATATATCAGAGAAAAGTGCAGAAATCTGCTTTACAAGTCTGGCCTTACTCATGGCTGAGTTAAATACAATGAATAATAGCATCACTCCTTGATGCTAAGTACAAATAAATATGCTTCCCCTTGAAGTTTGATCTGCTGCAAATGGAATGGCGAACTTCTGCTGGAGGTGAGAATGAAGTGATTGAATTGATCATTTGATGAAGCAACTTCGCCTTGTATATATACAAAACAATGTGTCTCTTCATATAGGTCGGCCTCCTTTAAGAAATAAAAATATAAAACATATTTGTAATTAAGGCCGACTTGCCTTATTAATTATTTATCATTTGAAAGAAAGATATCTCCCGCTGCTATAACATCAACACATTTAAGGCAATTAAGGTTGATGAGATCACCTTTGAGCTTAAATCAACTAAGAATTCATTAGGAAATTCCCAAATGGTACTTCTAGGGGTAGAAAATTAGCTTGATGCTTCAAAACAATTCAAGGAGTAAGAGAATGAAGCAATGGAAAAGGAAGTCAGGTAGCTAATTGATGAGCCTGATAGTCTTCAAGAGGATTTTGATTTAGAGCATGTTCCAAAGAAGTCAAAAGTTTCATCTTCAAGTACAGGTTTGGGTCAACAAGAAGAGTAGTTTGAGCAAGAAGATAAAAATAACTTTCAATCTTTTGATAACCCACTGTTTGAAATGGATGCAGAGTCAACTTTTGTCATGTCCCCGAAACGAGGCCGTGAGATAACAAAGGCATATTTAAAAACATTACCAAATTGATATCATCATAATTATAATTGTCAAAGACAATATTATAATTATAATGTCATGTCCCTCGAAATCGTCACATTGAGATAACAAAATATATATATTATTATAATTAGCAAAGATAAAATTAAAATTATTATATATACACTATGAATATAAAAAAAAATATATTGGCAATTTAAATAATGAAGTAAATACTAAAAATATATAAAATTGATATGAAGCACAAACATAAAATAATATCATTATCAAATATAAAATTATAGATATTAACAATTTAAATCGCTGTCATGAGTGATTAGTCATCTTGAACTTATTTACTAATCTTTTCTCATCATTGCTACTTTATAGACTTAATCGATGCTCTCTTTTGCATTATATCGGCTCCATAAATTAATCTCTCCCTCTCGTATGCTCTTGGTACTCAACAGAGCCCAATTTCTCTTTTAATAATTCTTCCTAGGGAAAACAATGTGACGTCTCAGAATCAAATGACCTTGTGCTTTTGATGATTGAAACGACTTCCTTTTAATTCCATTATAATCTAAAGTCAGTCTGATATGAAAAAGCACTTATTTTGATGCTGGCGGGAATCTCTGTATAGGGTATGTGCATTCGGGAGTCTCTCGATTACCACATATACATTAGAATGAGTCACATCACTTATTTTGTGCTTGTGTGATGAATTTCGTCAGTCATAATAGGTTCCAATAATATTCTATTTAGAATGCAGCAACTTCAGACATATATTATCGCCCTGACTAGATGATCAATGCTTTCGATAGTCATAGTGGAAACAATAATTCGCATTTCATGGAGATTAAGGAAGTGCAATTAGTTAAGGTGAAGAGGTACGAGTGAGAAGACACTTCTCACATTGAATACCATATAAAAAGATATTGAAACTCATACTAGAGATCATCGATGAGGAATGCGGATAAAGAAGATATTGCGAAAAAGAAGAATCATCACATAAGCAAATACAATATTCACTGAGTATTAAGACAACAAATATCTTCAGAAATACTTCCATGGTCCAGGTAGTAAAATATTAAGGAGAGTTGGAATAATAGATATTCCCAACAGATTTGGATGTTATAGGAGGGTCGATTGGCCAAGGTTATTGGCTACACCAGATATATGTACGCACTGTAACTGCAAATCTGGAAACGGTGATAAAGGTAGCCTCCCCTTATTCAACAATGAAAAGAATTGAGTTTTCTAACTTTCCTAGTTTCCTTCTAGAAGCGATCTAAAGAGAAGAGGTCAGCATATTCAAGCAAAAGCCTAAAACTTATAATATTTAGTATATAGAAGTAAATAATATTTAAGACCAGTAAGGTTAGGGACTAGTAGGAGATATATACATTAAATACTCAGACCTTAAGTGTGTTGCTAAGAAGCCTGTGTTAAGCCAAACGAGTATGTGTGAGCCTGAAAGAGCATTACATATCACAGAGGGATCGAATGAATAAATGTGAACAAGCAGAAAGGGAAATAGTCAACAACAACAGGGTTGGATTAAATCTGACCAAGGATATAGACTTGAGCATCAGCCGAACAAAGGGACCTAATCAAGTTATAGATATTCCCTAAATCAAATTGATCATTTGAAATTGATAAATTAGGGCAGATTTAGGGCTTTTCAAAAAGGGGATTTGAAACCCTAAAATGTAAATACAAAAGGAAATAAATAAATAAATATATATATATATATATAAATAATTACAATTTGAATATTGTTATAATTATAATTATCAGGATATAACATTATAATCATAATTATTATATATTATAAATATTAAAATATAAATATTTAAATAATAAAATAAATATTAAAAATATATAAATTTAATATAAACGAGTAAAATCAACCTACATGTATACTACTAAAATAAAAGGCATATAATACTATGTTACCGGGTTCTTCTATTTTGCCTAGAGAACCTGCTACGGGAGCTTTTGGGTTCTAGCTCTTGCTGGGGCATGTCTGGGAGCGCCTGGGCACCCCCGGGTTCCCTGCGGGTTCGTTCCCAGTGGACCCATAGGGAACCTGGGGGTGCCCAGGTGCTCCCAGACACTTTTATATTCTAACTTCTGAATGTCAACTTGCAGAGGGGCAAACAAATTCAGTTATTCTGTTGATTAATCAGATTGCAGACAGTCTGGGTTGCTAAGAAGTTTGATATGTTAACCAATCGATGAATTTGATCTAGATCCTCTTGATGATTGATGAATAATTGTAATGATCTTCATTTGAATCATGACTAGAGACATATATGATATATGAGTGACATATGTATTGGAATTTTGAACTATCAATTGGCATTTAGTTTATCACTAGCATTGATCAATGATTTTAGATTTAATGATGATTGATGATTGATGAAGTATCACAATTCATACTATCAAATGTATTTACAGTTCTGTATATTTTTTATTTTTTGCATATATATATATATATAATATATATATACAGCTATACCCAAAACGTACCGTACACAAGGAAAAAAAAATCGCCGTATCGGCATACCCGTGCCCGATCCCGTACCAAAACTAGCAACTTAGATATAATATATACTAATATAAAACATAAACATAAGATGATATTACATTTTATCGAGACATTTAACATTTGGGAACAGGACTATTATCGGGCCTCCCTTAAATATTTCCGCTACTCTTATTTGCCTCTATCATATATCGGGCTATGGATCAAATGGTAGGAAGGAGTTGCTAGGTATAATATTCTCAGCTGTTGAATATTATAAGGGAAATACGAAGAAAACACCCCGCCTTCAAGGGATGCGAATAATCCAGAAAGGGACGCGTCCGCTACCAAATCAGGGGTATAAAAGGGTCAACCTAATCAAGAGGAGGGCATCGAATTAGGAGAGAATATAAAAAAAAGACTCACGACAGTGATAGTGTTTGACATCTGGGAATTAAGGGAACTCTCGGCCAACAAGGAAGGAGTCCCACAATGCATTTACCAGTTGTAGCCTGGAAATAGAAGAAATTCATGCTGAACGGGGTTGAACACCAGTTGCACAGTCTTCATAATATAGAAGAGTGGTCCATAAAGAGGAAGGATGAGAGCTGGAAGATACATTGGGAGATAGAGAAAAACAGTTCACAGTTTAGAAGAATCGAAGTAACCCATCGGCAATAACTCATAAGTCAATAACCTTCCCCACTATTTATAGATTAGATGAATCGCCTTACTCACAATTCACTTGGGTAGTTTCACTGTAGTAGAACAAATTATTTTGGTACCTTGAGGGTCAGCTTCACATACTTGATTGTTAAGAATCCTCTGCAAATGCAAACAAGAAGCTGAGGGATCAAAAACCCTTCTTCATGGCGGTTATTAAGTTCTTTGTCCAATAATCTGCCGGCCATGCCCCTGCCTCCCCCATCCAATAAGATTATTTTCACCTTTAGTTATCGAACCGTGGAACTCAAAATATCAAGTGAATAACAGAGGGAAAGAACCTGGAGAGTGTGACGGAGATATTCAGGATATGTCTCCAATTCTAGTTTCTCTAGTAGAGGGAATCCCAAATTACCTTGGAGTGCCCTTAATGAAATAAAACCCGACTTCATATGTAAAACCAAGTGAGTAGTTTTCCAAGGAAGCTTGAGGAATCTTCATATCTGGATACCAAGTTGAATTTTCGAAATTATAACAAGAATCATAAATCCCAGAAAGAGAACCAGCAAAGCAGCGACCATTATTAGAAACACATCCAGTATTTAGGCAATAAAACATTAAGGGGAAATAAGAAACCTAATTATCATTCGTTAGCAGATCATACAATCTTCAAGTGTGGCTTATCAATCAGGGTTACTATATGAAATTGACAAGATTTAGGGCTATCCCAAAAAGGGGACATTACAACTTTTGATAATCCATTTTGATGGATGTTGAGATATTTTGTGGTTCAAATTTTATAGCTGGTGGTAATAATAGAAGGGTGCAACAGAAGCCATCAATGCTATCAGAAGACTCAAGAATTGGAATTGCAAATTCCCAATATTGATATGGGATCCAAGTAAAAATTTCAAAATTAGTGCTGCTGTAATTATACAAGTTAGCCACCACATGATTTCATTTGTATGCATACAAGAGGGTTAGCAAGTATTTTCAGTTAAGGGATGAAGCAATTTTCAGTTGGTGATTGTTGGGAAAGAATTTTCAGTTTTTATAGAAGTGTTTTCAGTCATTACAATGCTCACATTTCTTGTTTATGCAAGGAAGTTTCCATTTTGCAGCTACTGTTCCATTTTCAAGTTGCTAACCTGGGTAAAATCAGATCTGAAGTTGTTATTTTCAGACTTGATCAGCTGCAAGGTTGGTCATTTTGAGACCACTAAATCATTGGGAAATGTTGGTGAATGGTTTCAGCTGAAGAGAATAGCCAACATAGCTCTGATTTGGGTGGAGAATCAGGTGATCCATGACTGTCATAAATTGTTTTCAGCTTGCACACATGCTGATTTTTGTCCTCTCTTGGAAGGAACATATTACAACAACATTAATGAAGATCATCTTCAGAAGGTATGTGTTATGGATTATGCACACTTGATGATTGAATTATTTTCTATGTAACTAAGAGACATCATTGTTAATGAGGTTGAGAGCTACACTTGTTAGTCCAAATTGTTTCATGATCATCTATCAAGTAAGATGATTGAACTTGAAAGTTGCATGAAAATTTTCGAACCTTGGGAAGAAGACATCATTGGACTTCAGGTCAAGGAGGAACATTTGAAATGTTTGCTCATATTTTTGATTCCAAGATGGAAAACTTGTACTTGTGATATGGTGAGATATGCACATCTTTTTGCTTTCAGCCCATATGAGAATAAATTGTCTTTAGAAAAGGTGAACAAATTTCAAAAGATGCATAAGAATATTGTGGACATTAATCTTCATAAACTTATATGGCTAGATAGACGTCATTTGACAGAAGGATCTAGACCCTATGGGAATCGCAATATGGTTCAACATATTAGTACAGTAAAGTTGGAACTTTGAAGTTTGCACTTACCTAAAAATTCAAGATGCTCTATACAATGGAGTTTGGAACAAAAGTTGACTAGATATGTTTGGAACTTTAATGTTTGCAGAATGGATCAACCAGTTGGAATCATTTAGTCGAATCAACATTGCTTGAGGAAAGGCAATTTTGGGAAGGAGGATTTATAATGTCCCTTTTTCGTTCCATTCCAACATTCTTGGAGAGCACCAACTTTCTTAGAAAGGTTTTCTAACAGTGGCAAAGTTCCTAGAGCCAAGATGAGTACAATGGTACCTTCTGTGTGTGAATCCGACTTTCTGTGAGCATTCCACACTTCTTGGAGAGGTCTTTCATCTTGGAAGAGCGCCATGTTTCAAATAAACAATTGTCTTATGTGCTTTTGGAGTTGGTGGCAATGTCAAAAATCATATTTGACATATTTTAATATATTTCGTAATTTTGATAGTTGTGCAAAAAATAATCAAATTATTAAATGGTTAACTATTTAAGATGTCAAGAAGTGGAAAAGTAATGGACAACTTATATTTAATCATTTAAAAGGGTAATTATGGACTTTGGAGGAAAAAGATGAATATTCAAATTTACTCCTCTCATTAGGATTTAATTTCTGAAAATAGGCATGAAAATTCTTTTCCATTATGAAACCTGGATGGCTTGAGGAAGAAGCAGGATTTTGCATAAAGACACCAGGAGTTTCCCTGCTTAAGTAATCAGCTACAAAATTTTGTTTTCCAGCAATATGTTGAGGTTCGTAATTGAGCTAGATCAAATATTCTTGCCATCTCAGATATTACCCTTGACCATCTTTATTACATGATCCTTTTCTTTGAAATTGAGGAATCTGCTACAATC
The DNA here is from genome assembly GCA_007258455.2 of Sequoia sempervirens. NCBI lineage: Eukaryota > Viridiplantae > Streptophyta > Pinopsida > Cupressales > Cupressaceae > Sequoia > Sequoia sempervirens. Next base: position 9,136,274 of record VDFB02000012.1, on the reverse strand, counting down.
AGTCTTGATAACGATTTTCTTTAGATGGATCAATTTTAAAGCAAATTTAATCACATTGTAAATTTCTTTGTCTGAAGAAATCCACTTCTTAACTTCTTCTGGAAACACTCCACTGGCTTTTTCTGCAATAAATTCTTAATTTCTTTACCATCTCTGACAAAACATAAATGTACACCCCAAGCGTATTTTGAAGCATCTGTATACAAAATAAATCATTAGTAGTCAAAACATGTAAGAGAGGAAGATTTTGTAGTATTGCACCTTTTTTCTGGATATTTTTCATTGCTTCAGTTAGGACTTCATTCCACTGGGGTTTTTTCTTGGTTAGTAACTGTTGCAGAGCTTCTCTATCAAAACCAGCAACTGGATAGAAACTATTTACATAATTTAATATACCGAGGAATCTTTGCAGCTCCTTTGTATTAAGAGGAGGCTGAAATTCAAGGATTTTTTCTTTAATATGAGATTGAACCTCTAGCTTACTAGCATTTACTATCATACCTAGAAACTTACAAGCTACATTGAATTTTCGACAGGGACAGAACATTCTCAGAATTTAAAGCTATCCTTTAAAAAGTTTCTAGATGAGATTTATGCTCATCAAATTCTTTGCTAAAAATAAGAATATCATCTATATAAAAAGTCTTGGCAGCCACAAAATATTTTGCCTATTCGTTCATGGAAGTAAGTTGGTGCATTCATTAGTTCAAATGGCATTACTGTCCATTCAAAATGTCTGGACAGCTGAATGCAGTCTCGTACTGGTCTTCTTGCTTCACCCATATTTGATAGAATCCTGATTTTCAATCAAATTGAGAGAAGATTTTAGCATTGGCACTATTTTCCAGCAAATATGACTTATTAGGAATTGGATAAGGGAATGGTAATGTTTAGCATTTAAAGGTCTATAATTTATAACCATCCTTTTCTTTTGTCTCCTTTTTTCTGTTTCTTTACAGACCATAAATGCATAACAATTGAAATCAGATTGAGAATATTTAATATACTTCCCTTTTTTAAGTTCTTCAATAGCTTCAGCCATATTTGGCTAGTCATGTGCTGGTATTGGTATCTTCTTCCTGTTAGTTTTTTATGATCAGATTAAAGACACAGAATTTAATTCAAAATAATCACACAATAACACAGCAGATACCCTGGGAAAACCCTCCTCTTGAGGGAGAAAAACCCAGCAACAATATATCACTTATATATTGAATCACAAGAAGAATGTCTCCTTTACAATAGGCCGATATAAAGGCCAAAATATGAGCACCAAAATATGATGCAACACAGAAATACAATAATGCAATTCGCTGATGATAACAACTCAGTCTTCTACTATATCGATCTGCTCTTGATGAAGAACTCGCACTTGAATTATTTCGATCTCAATGATGAACACGAATGGAATGGATGATTATTGAACAATGAAACACATCGAATATATATACAAGTGGAAAGGGAGAGACGCATCCCTTGATACTTCATGTCGGCCTCCAACCAAGAGATATAGCTCTAAATAATCGCGTCCCTTCATAAATGAGGTCGGCCTCACTTAATAACAATTATTAATTGTCTCTTAATGAATTTGCATTCATAAGGTATATGATGTTGGCCTTTTAGAGATCGCACCACTTCATGAGATCGAGCCTTCAAAATATGATATTACAATTCAAATAGTTGTTGAGGCTATCATTTGAATTGCCTTCAGGGAGACGAGAAGTGTTGGAAGTAGCAGCCTGACGCTGCTCTATAACATCAACACTCCCTCTCAGCTAGGGAGGATACTTCCAGCTGCATGAGACATATCACCTCATTGTGATATCAACCACAATGGCTACTCCCATATGTGGAAAGAAGAGATATTGCCTCACTGTGATATCAACCATCATGGCTACTCCCATGGATGGAAAGAAGAGATATCACCTCACCGTGATATCAACCATCATGGCTACTCCCATGGATGGTATGTACAAGTGCTCATCACTCAACGTGATGTTGTCATCTCATTGTGAGGTTCACCATGGCTCTCCAGAGGGTGAAAACTCAAGTACAAGAAAATCATCACGGACTCTCTCACGTGATGTTGTCATGGAGTCACACACATGACATCCACCATGGCTCGCCCAGAGGGTGGAAACAAGGGCTTTCACCTCAAATCTCAAAGAGAAATGCATTAACAAGGGCTTACACCTCAAATTCCTCCTTGTCAGAGGAAAATGCATTAACAAGGGCTTGCACCTCAAATCTCTCTTCACAGAGAGAAATGCATTAAAGAAGATCACTGATATTGAGACTCCTTCTTAGCTAGGGCTTCATTCTCCACCATACCAAGCTTGTCTTGAAAGTACACAAACTTTTGTCCTGGAGAGAGGCTTGGTGAGAATGTTTGCCGTCTGCTCATCAGTGCTGATATACTTCAACTGGATTGCTTTCCTCAATACCATATCTCTGATATAGTTGTGTTTGACTCAAAACTCGAATAGCAAACCTTTGTAGCTCAGGAGTTTGTGCTCCATAGGTCATCCACCATGTATACCCAGGTACATGTGCCATGTCATATTTGGCTGCTGACATTCCACACATCCCTTCTCCTCTCTTGTATACCCAAAATTGACTTCTGATTAGTGCTGGAATTGTTTGATTTGATTCATATTTTTCAATAGCTTATAAAAGCCCTGCCATAATTTCAGTGTCACCTTCTCTATCAATAGAAAATAATTTAGGCTCCAAAAAGCAAGCTGCTGCATGTAAAGGTGTGTGCATCATTTTCCATCTGCAATCAACTACCTCCCATATCTCCATATATTCCGCTTCTACATTATTGAGTGCTTTTTGAATAGCTTCCTTACAACGGTCCATGCTTTCATAAAGCATGCCAAGGCAAGGAGTGTCACCATCAACCATACGAAGCACGCCAACAATTGGTTCACATATAAGCAAAACCTTTCCTACACTTTCCCAGAAATTGCTATTCAAAATTATTTGCTCTATGTTCTTCCCCTTAGGACCTTTAGAATGCATTGAGCGTTCCCACGCATTGGTACAAATAATAGACCTCAAAGCTGCTTTTTCTTCAACCACTCTTTCCAAAGTGATATAAAATGAAGCAAATCTTGTTTCACAAGGCCTCAACAACTCCCTGGATGCATGTTTTGCCTATAAAGACTCAATATGAGACGATGATTCCTTATGAAATTTGCAATTGCTCTCCCTCTGTGAATAGCTTCATGTACCCATGGGAATTTAGCCAAGTCATGAAGCAACAAATCGAGACAATGGGCTGCACATGGGCTCCAATATATTTGTGGGTACTTCTCTGCAATCAGCTTCCCAGCTCCCACACAATTTGCTGCACTATCAGGTACCACTTGAACCACATTTTCCACCCCTACTTCAAGAATGGCTTCCTCTAATATTTGAAAAATGTACTCAAAAGTTTTCTTGTGGTTCATGGTGTCAATCACTTTCAAGAACACAACACCCTCAGGACAAGCCACCAAAATATTAATCAATGGCCTTTGACATATATTTGACCATCTATCATTCAATATAGTGCAACCTGTTTTCCTCCCAGAGGCTTTTGACAATAGCTAATTTCTTAGTCACTCTATCTTTTGACCTTTGCAAAAAAGTTGTCCTGATAGCCTCTGAACCTGGGGGAGTGTACCCTTTGCCAAACTCTGCAATTTTTGTGTGGACTTCTCGCAACATTGAATGGAATAGCACTTGTGTAAAACAAATCAGCTATTGCATCATCCACCTCCTGTTTCTCTATTGGTTTCCAAAAGCTTTTCAATGTTCCACTCTCTTTTGATACCCTCACCGGTTTGGATAAATCAGAAGAGGAAGACATAATAGATGCTGAGAATCTAGATTGAGACATATCCTCTTCAATTCTCTATTTTTTTGTGCTTTCTTCATCTTTCCTACAATTGAAGAGAACTGTTCTTTCTCTAAAGCAGCTCTCATTTCTCAGGTAACTTTAGGACATGCTGTAACACCTCCTCTTGCACCATTTGTAATTCCAAGTAAATGGTCCATTGCCCTTGTCAAACCACCATAAAAAGGTTTCTCACACTTGTTGCATTTGAGTTCAGTTTCATTGCGAGTGATATATTTCCATGCCTTTGCAGTTGATTTTTGGGGAGCCATAATCTGTATGTTTGAATGACAAAATAATATTTAATATTTAAAAGTTAAAACATCCACAAAATTTCATTACAAACAACATTGAGACAAAGTATATAGATTTCTTATTTTAAATCTAAAAATAAAATAAAAAATACTAAATTTTATTTTAACATAAATAAAATAATCACATAAAATTTTACTAACATCTATTATCAAAAATCTAAAATACATCTTTATTATAAATATCTTAATAAACATATATAATGTTAAAAATTTAAAATACATCTAAATAATTAATAAACATGTATATTATTAAAATTTTAAAATGCATCTAAAATATACATATATTTATGTTAAATAATTTTATATTATATATTTATATTATTTAACGTAAATATGTTTATATTTTCTATAAGTTTATAAAATACATATAATATAATAAACCTTATATTTTATTATAATGTTATTAATATTTCCTAAATATAAATATATTTCCATTAAATAATACATTATAAATCTGTATTATTTAATGTAAATATATTTATATGAAATATAAATATATTTACATTATATGATACAGATTTATAACAGAAATGATAAAATACATATAAATTTATAATATTTTAATATAAATATACTTACATAAAATAATACAGATTTATAATATAAATAAAAAATACATAGAATATAATAAAATATAATATAAATATATTTCCATTAAATAATACTCCATAAATCTGTATTATTTAATGTAAATATATTTATATGAAAATGTAAATATATTTACATTATATAATACAGATTTATAAATGATAAAATACATATAAATTTATAATATTTTAATATAAATATACTTACATAAAATAATACAGATTTATAATATAAATAACAAAATACATAGAATATAATAAAATATAAAATTTTATTATTTTATAAAATTGTATTATTTAATATAAATATAAAAATACTAAAATATATATTAGAAACCTAAAATCATTATAATTAAACAAACAAAATAAAAATATTATAAACACAAACGAAAACGCAAAACAAACAGACGCATAAAAAAAACACAGAACAAAGCCTACCTCTAAACGGCGACGGCAGGAAATGGAGCGCTTGCAGGGAGCAGAGTCGTTTTTTTCCAGGAAATGGAGGGCTTGTAGGGAGCAGAGTCATTTTTTTCCAGAAAACCCAGGAGCGAGCACAGAGGACTGAGGAGTGTCACGCGTAGAGTAGTGTCGAAGAGGGTAGATACCAAATGGCGTGGCAAATCGCAGCACTGAAATGCCTCTCAGAAACGCCTTCAAATGCCTTTGTTTTATCTTTGAAATGCCTTCAATTGCCTTTCCTTCGAATTGCTTGTGCTTCGCCTTCGATTTGCTTTTGCTTTAGACTAAGAATAAACCGGCGTTTTATAAAAAAATATCCGAAAAACCCTAAATCGCATTTGAGAAAACCTAAAAGCAATTTTAAAAAAGGCATATTTTAATGAAAAAAAACCTCTCCATTTTCCGTACAGGTGAATTAGACAAATTTCAACGAATTTAATGTAAAAACATGAAATTCGCCTAAATTCAAATTTCAAGCTTCAGATTCGCCGAATACAGTGACTTAGAGTATATCTATCTATGAAATTTCACCTAGAAGTACATCCATAGGCATCTGTTTCATGGCAAAGAAATCACATTTGTATCCTTTTCCTTCCACTTATATACACTGCTAGTGACTATATTTATCATAGACAAATTTATTGCCTTTGACTTCATAGGCTGTATATGCAGTCTTTTGTGTAAGTTGTTCCCAATTGTCTAACACTTGTTCTTTGCAGAATGATAAAGAGGCTCTAGTATCTATTTGAGCATCATATTGTTTGCCATTTATTATCATATTTATATATTGGGAAAATTTTCCTGTGAGAAGATGTACTAGATAATGTGATTCCAGCTAAGGTTTAGGTTCTGAGAGAATAGACATTGTTGTGCCCAATCAAATTTTTTTGCTTCATTAAGGCATTTTGTAAAGAGTTAAAAGTCTTGTAAATTTTTTTTGTCAAAAGTCAAAATTTCTAAAAATAGACTTGATTTAGGGTTTTTTGGGTTTGTTGTCAAATGGATGCTGGCAAAATTTTCTAAAAATAGAAAGTTTCTAAGAATAAAATCTTTGTTTGGAGGGCTCTAACTGATTTTGGTTGGTCGAAAATACTTCCTAATCATGTTGGTCTAGTCAGAATCGTCAAAAGGTTAGTATTTCTTTGGCGGGTCAATTTTGTTTTTTTAGAGGGAAAAGCATGAGCTCCGAAGTCATCAATGGGGGAAGGTCAGCTGCCAGGTGGCAGATTCAAAGTCTCAAATGTTGCACAGACAATGATGCACGTAGAACGGTGAACAAAGAAGGCAAAGAAAAAGTTGAAATTTGTGAATTTTTTTCTAACTCAAGCAAAGCTAGGCGCCCCTGTCCAAGAAGGGCACCTGGGGTCTCATGCCTTAGTCAAATTTTGCCCTTTTTCGGAAAACGTGCAATTTTTTCATCAACTCAATTCAGTTATGCAGAGAAATAGTCAAAAGCAATTTCCAAGGCTAGGAAAAGCAAGAGATCATCTCAGTTGTGTTCAACTCCCAAGTTGGTTCATCATCCAGTGCCGAAGATCAATTAGACATCGAAAAATGGAAATCAAACAATGGCGTTTTGCGGAAAATGAAGAAAATGAAAGAAAAAGTGAAAATCATCAAAAAATGACTAAGTCTAGGATGTCTAGGTGCCCCTGTCAAGGAGAGGCGCCTAGCTTCTCAACACTTGGAATATTTTTCGCCCTGTTCAAAAATTTATCGAACTCCTCTGTCAGCCCGGTTCTGGTTCTCAGAAAATCAGTTAGATGCAATGTCGGGGGTTGACAAAGGGTATAATTCATCTTAGATTTGATCAGGCTTGTCTGATTAACTACCTTTCAGTCTCTGTTGTTCACCAACTGGCAGGAAACGACACCCGAATTGGGGTCATTGACTCCCAACGGAAACACGCAAAGCAAAATCCCCTATCAGCCAAGGGCGCCTAGGATTTAATGCCTTAGAATATTTTTGATCCTAGCGTGCCTTCTTTCCAGTTCAACCTCCGTTCACAGTTTCGACAGTTCACAAACTCAATCAGACGATGTCAGATGCCGGTATGAAGCTGAGGATCACTTTAGCAGTGGTCAAACATGAGATTGCCATGGTCAAACGGACTTTATTAGTTGGTAGATTCAGATTGTTGATTCGTCGAAGTCGGAGGCAAGCCTCGCCGGAAGCAGAAGTAAGTGAAAGTTGAAAATGAAGAAAAAATGGCTAACTCTGGTAATGCTAGGCACCCTTGTCTAGTCAAGGAGCCTAGCATCTTATGCCTTAGTCATTTTTTCAGCTTCCGTTGTTCGTTATTCAAGAATGCATCCTCACGCATGTGCTTTTTCGCCCTACAAAGGAGGAATTCACTATTGCACGTGCAAATGGACTCAAATTTTTGCATATGAAGTTTCTATCTTCACGGATAGACTTCAAAATTTTAGGGCTTTGCAAAGAAAGCGCTTTTTCATCCTCAAACTCTATTTAAGAAGGCTTTTGGCATTCATTCTTCACATTTTGCAAGTTGGCATCTAGAGGAGGAAAGATAGAATTTTCTTCTCATAAAGATTTGGAGGCTCAAATAGAGTGCTTTTCCAGTGTTCTTCATGGATTTAGGATTGGGAAGCATAGAGGCATGCTTTTTCATGGTCCAATCTTCTAGGGCATCGTATTTCAAAAACAAGTGGTCAACTTTTTTAGTTTTCATTGATCTGGGTCCATCTACTTTTTGCTCCTCTTGAAGATTGGGAAATTATATATTTCCAAAAATCTGCTTTTTTGGTGCTTTTTCGGGAAGCCCTCAACTTTTTTCAAAATCTGATGAACTGGGTCTCTTTAGAACGTGATTGTCTACAAAACTCAGACCTCAACTTTTTTCCGGGAGTCTGCTTTTTGGAGAAAAATCAGCAACTTGTTTTGAGCAGTTTGCGCAAAACTTTTCTGAACATAGGCGTGTTTATAGTCAAAATTCAAGTTTTTAAACATGTAGTATTCTCCAATAGAAATTAGGACCAAATTAGTGTTGCTCCACGATTACTTGAGAACATTTGAGACTGATTTACATCATGTGGTTCCAATGCTTGATTTGCGTGCTTTGAAAGACGCAGGAAACATTGTAGTCGAGAATCTCGGTCATTCCGGGTTGCTTGTAGTAGCTTCAATCCCCATCTCAGTGTAGAGCCTAGAATTCATAATTGCTTGTGTCAAGCATTATGTCCCCTTTCAGGTTTATGTTAAAGTTTTGTCTTTAGCCTTCTTGATTAAGATAATCAATAGATCCAGAGTCAATAATTTATTGCTAAGTCCCCAATAGTATTAAAAATTACTTTCAAAGCAAAGTACCACCCTCTAAGTCGCTTCCTCAACGGATTACGAATATTATAATGAAATGATTTATCTCCTTCACCAAATTTGCATTCTATTCTTCTTCTCAAAACTTCATATATTCTTATTCACCAATCTGCTCTTAATCCGCTTATAAATCTGCAATAAGTCTGATCACAAATCTACTAAAGTTTGTCTTTAAGTTCTCATTTAATCTTCCCACAATTTCTTCATAAATATCTGCAAATAAACTCTCAAGTTTTGCTCTTCATATGCTGTTGTACATGTGATATGTTTCTTCATCTTACCCACACCCTTTCACGTACAAATTTGTATCTTACAATCTTTTTATACAAATCTACATAAAGTATTCTTCTTAATTCTTCATATCATCTTCTTGTGATGATTCCTTCTTTTTTATCCTTCTCCATATTCTATTCCATGCTTTTCTTGTTTTGACTTTTCCTACCCTTTTATATGGTTTGATTTGCCTCAAGGGATATAGCTATTGCCAAGGGACGTGACTCCCCTCCGGTTTCATGCTCTTTGGCTATGATCGGATGTAATGTCCCTTACCTGGTTTTGTCTTGGAACTTGCTTGTTTAGTGTTAGGGTTGGTCAATTGGATAACTCTAGGGTGGAATATTCTTGGTTGATCACTTGCATCCACAAAGTGAGCAATATTCCCACATATACATATGTTCATTAGCATTGATATCTAGGTATCCAAATACAAGTATAATCATAAATGCAATCATTAAGACACATGAGGAGTGGCATGGGTAGATCTGCCCGAAGCCCTTTTGCCTAGTCCAAAGGTTGTAAACTACAACCCTCCCTTCTTAGCGACTTGTACCTGCTTTCTCTACCCATATGCGTAGATCCGCCCAAAGTCCTTTGCTAAGTTCAAGGGGTTGTAGTCCCCTCTAGGTGGCTTGTACCTGCTTTCTCCACCCATGACATCACCTCGGAAAACACATGACCTACTGGGGGAAGCCAGCGGAGCTTATAAGTGGCCTAGGCCTAGCACCTCTCCATGGCCGCAACGGATCTTGGGTGGGACCCCCACCCCTCCATGACCCAACCCATGCCTTGGGACTGGGTGGAACCTTAAGTGGACTTGCCACCTCTCCATGGCCCATCCTTGCCTTGGGTCTTGGGGGCGGACTTGAGTGGGGTTTTTAAGCACCACTTTTCTCAGGCCCTTCCTCTCTAGTAGGCTTACAAGCACTTAGAAGAAAATCTTTGATCACACACAATGTATACACTTATTGATTCATGACAATTTATCTCATAGGTCATTATAAATGCAATAATCATATTGAAGGAACTATAATCTACTTACTAGATTAGCTGTAGCAATGATATTAAAGAACATAAGCACATTTGTCAAGTAACCTAATCAAGGTTAATGAATAAACATATATTTACAACATAAAGAAATAACATATGGAAGTAAACAACGACATTGAGGCAAGGCAAGACTCGGTGTAGATCAAAATGGAGTTCATGGCGATCCTATGAAAGTGAGTAATAGCATGAGGCAGATAAGGTACTCAGATCAGTCAGGATGGAGTTTGCCACTGTACCGAGGCTCGATTTCTTGGGTTTGGGTTGTGGAGTTAGATTAGAGTTGCACTGTATGCGATGGGTCATGTGGATAATGGTGTTGCAGAAATCTGGTCGGGTTTAGAGACACAGATTACACAAGCAGAAATCGTAGTATCATCTCTTCAATATATAGGCAATTATTGTCATAAATCATTCATTAAACATATGTCTGGTCACTAGATATCAAGCGGCTAAGTGGGGAGATCCCTCACCTGTTGGGGGTTTAGATGATTTCTCGGGGCAAAATCGAATCCTTAGTTTATGATGTATTTTTTTGTCCTCTTTCTTTCCTCCTTCCAATCTTATCACTGACAAGTATCTCAAGCGATAGGAACGGGAAAATCTTTTGTTCTGATGAAGTAATACGATAGTTTGGAAACTATTCCTATTTGTTTTTCTTCCTTTCGTCCTAAATTCTTCCCTTTATATTCCCGATATGGCTAAAAGGCGAGGTCTTTTAGGGGCATGTCTCTTAGTTTAAGTTGATCGCTGTGGTCTTAAACTAAATTATCTTGGCTTTTAATCCTTAGCAAATGAATCAGACAGTTATATATAGAAAAATGTGGAGTAAGCTAAAAACGAAAAGCTCACGTCAACCCCTAGAGTTAGCCGACGACCCCAAATGCTCTCTTACGATAGAATGCGTCTGAGATCGAATTTCAAGGTGTAATTCAGCTCGTAAGAAATTGTAGTGAAAACATAAGTATCTTGTTGTAAGCTGCAACACTAAGTTTCCTTTCCATATTATTTCTGGTGCAAAGAGACGCGTAAAGAACTGTGGTCTTGAACGTACAAATGCGAGCCACTTGATAGCATCGAATGAAGTTTCTTCATAGCCTGAAACTTGCTATACTCACTGAGTGTTGTCGTGTAGCTTTGAAATTGGGTTTGAATAGCTATAGAGTCTTGTAATCTAGTGGTGGTGTCCCTTGCGATATATTTTATATTAAAATATCATGAGTCTTTGTTTTTTTTTTTTTTGATAAAAGGCATGTAAGCCTATATATATATTAATATATTTAATAAAAGAGTACATTATGAGTCTTTGTTTTTCCTCTATGATGATAATCATTATTTACAATTTGTATTCAATAATTATAATATTATTATATGTTTCTTGTTCTTATAGATCGATTTTACTGATTTAGCTTAAATATATATATTTTTAGTATTTATTATTATAATATTTAATTTATTAGTATTTATATTATAGTATTCAGTATGCAAAAAATTCTACACAATCTAATCTAGAAGCAATACTGAATACTTTCATATGGATTGTGGAAACTTGATATCATTAATTTATATTATAATATTTATAATACAATAATTATAATTATAATATTGTCTTTGACAATTATAATTATAATGATATCATTTACTTAATATTTTAAATGTGTATTTTATTATCTTAATGCCACGATGGCAGGGACATGACATCGCACCTTTTCTTAGGGTGACATGGCTGTTGAATAACTAACTGCTGCTTGTTAGTGGTTTATTCAGCTTTCTTTCTTAGGAATAGATTTATTTATTTATTCACTAATGCATAGTTATTTTTATTTTCATTATTATAATATTTATAATTAATAATATTAATTATTCTGATTTATATTATAATTATAATGTTGTTATCTATTGATAATTATAATTATAATAATAATATTTAAACTGCATTTACTCATTTATATTTTAATATGTATTTTGTTATTTTTTCTCATTTATTTGTATTTCAATGCATAGTTAAACTGTAGATGGGTGTACTATTTGCAACCTCAGGTCGGACAATATTGAGAAATGTTTCTCAATACCACCATGGACAAAAAACCTCGTCATTTCGATTGAAGAATGTGAAAAGTTGTGGTATGATCAAAAGGAGAAATACCGGAAAAGAGTTGCGCAAAAGGGGCTTAAAGAGAAGCATAATACTTTGCTGAAAAATGTTGGGCGTGGTGAGTTTAAGGAAGAATTTGCAGCCATGATCACTTTGCTCAACCGAGTCATAGGTCAAGCAGAAGCAAATAAATTTCAGCTTTGGATGTTTTACATCATTTCCCAGATTATTGACAGAACAAAACACTATGATTGGCCAACTTTGATCAGTGGTAGTCTCCACCTTCAGATGACAGAGTTCTACAAGGCCCATGAGTTTCACATGATATCTTACCTTGTGATGCCCCCTTATAGATTCAATTTAAATTTATCTTCAATCTAGAGAAGTTAACATATATTATGCTAATAAGAATACGCCACTGTCTGATAGAAAATTCTGAAATGATAACCGATGTAATACGAGCAAGAATTTATTGTAAGTTATGGTATAAATCTTTTACAATTTTCAGAATATAAGATAAATGTCATAGACTATGCTGTTTCTGATTTGATCTTGTTTGACTTATGCATATATTTCATGTCTATGTTGATAGCTTTGTCTGAGGTACGTCTTCAGGTCATGCAATCTGGTGTTAGGCCGGTTTCTGAATGATGGCAGATAATGTACAGCCTGTTAGAAAGAGTCAATGCTCCCTGGGAAGCCGCTTGCCTCCTATCGAACTGAGAATAACACAAAATCCAATAATCGATGCCTTCCATGTTTGATTGGTTGCTCTTTAATATCCACGATAGGAGAGGAAGTCATGTTCCTTTGCAATAGATGTGACTTTTCATTATTCCTTTAACTACTTGTAATTAATTATATTATTCTTCGTGAAGTCGGCTGGATCTATTTTTACATGATTAATATTATTCTTGGTCGGCTGATGTAAATTTGATTCTTTTAGCGTTTTCTTCTCATCGATGAAGGATGGTTATAAAAATGTCTTATTTGCTGTTTCATCGGAATTATTCAGGGCCAGGTATATGACATACCTCGTATATCTAATGGCCTTTCAAGGAAAGTTTAGAGGTTTTACATCATTGGAGCTTTGGTTGTTCAACATGTGTATGATCATTATCTGCAATTGGAGTTTTCAGAATCTAAGCGGCATTATAGGCGGGTGAATGATGCATTTTTGATGCATACGGTGTAAGATTTAGATAATGAGTTGCATGTACGAATTTCAGCAGATGCTAGATTGGCAATGGCAGGGTGGGTTGATTGGTTTATCCAGTTTCCCACGTTGTCCTACATCAGAGTGTATGGCTTCTCAGGTGATCCAATCATGCTACCAAGATATCCAATGGATGAGGTAGTGTTCATGGAATTTTTAAGGCAAGTATACAAAGTTCACACATTTTTGCGTAACAGGTGCAAGATTGCCTTTAGTTTCCCGGTTGAGATGAGCATCTATAGATATAGATCAGCAGTTGATGCCAAATTGATGGGTAATGAAATGTCAAAGCTTGGCCTCAAGTTTTTCAATGAGAGACATTCGTATGATCCTCATAGTGTCTTTGCATCGTGTGTTGGTCAGAATCATGTACATCTACAATTGAAGATTTTTGGGCTAATTGTGTGGATGAGTTGAAGTGCGCAAGCATAATTACAACATATTTACCCTTCAACAGATGGTTGATCTCCTATTGGAGGATGTGGAAGGTCTATCAGATGATGATGGCTGATGGGGAAGCCCTACTTCCCATGTACGCCAAAGATCAGGTTGATCAGTGACCACTTCCACAAATTAATTGGTCCACCAAAGAGAACACCTCAATTGAGGAAAGAACAAGCCGAATTGTCAAGAACAGTAGCATATTCTTGAATAGTAAAAGGACGCGGAAGGTAGCTATTCCAATTGCAAAGCCGCCGATAGTCTATTGATCTCTACCTTCTTTTGCTAAGCCAAAACCAAGAGTGAATGCTATGAGCATTCCACTAGAAGGTATAAAGATTAGTAGAATGTCGAAGAGTTCAAGGAAGAAGGTGGAGTCTCCCGCTCAGCAGGAACAACCAACAATTGCATCAGAAGATCCAGTAGAATCAACACCACAAAGTGAAGCAATGCCTTCATATCCTATGACTCCGCCATCACCGAAGCCTTCTCCCATTTATATAGATTCAGAAGTTGATTCGCTAGTTCACAATGTCTCAACTGTAAATTATAAAGATCAGATTATATGCACAAAAATAGATTCAAATCAGACACAATAACACAACAGATACCCTGGGAAAACCCTCCTCTTGAGGGAGAAAAACCCAGCAACAAAGATCACTCTTATATATATATATGGCAACAAAAAATCTCTTTACAATGAGGCCAATTACAAGGCCATCCTTCAGCACCTAACACAGATGCAATGACTGATAATAATCTGCACTTCTAATACTGCCCTTGAATAGATTCGCAACCTGCACTTAAGGAAATTCGCGCTTGACTGAAATAAATCGAACTTGCTTGATAATGAAGAGATGAAGGTGACCTTATATATATACAAGTGTGAGAGAGGTCGCACCTCTTCATATTACAAGGTCGGCCAGAATACAAATAATATAATTGCAAATAATAAATCATAAGGAAGGTCGGCCCAAAAGAAATTACATTGTTGCCAAGAGAAGCGCATATTCTCATTAAATGATACATATAAATAAATAGCCGATAGGCTACATTTATTTATGTCTTCACTCGTGGCTGGAAGGATGAACCCGAAGCTGCTCAATAACATTAACACTCCCTCTCAGCTAGGGAGAGAACTTCCAGCTGCAAAAGACAAATCACCTCAACATGATGCTCATCACATTGGCTACAACCAGATGTGAAAAGAAGAATATCACCTCAACGTGATATTAGATATTGCCTCAACACGATATCAACCATAATGGCTACAACCATACTATGGTAAGTACAAGTGTTCATCACTTGCGTGATGTTGTCACCTCAACGTGACTTTCACCATGACTCTCTCAGAGGGTGAAACACAAGTACAACATATGTCATGGAGTCTCACACATGACATCCACCATGACTCAGCTCAGAGGGTGGAACCAAGGGCTTTCACCTCAAATTCCTCCGTCTCAGAGGAAAATGCATTAACAAGGGCTTGCACCTCAAATTCCTCGTCTCGGAGGAAAATGTTAACAAGGGCTTGCACCTCAAATTCCTCCGCTCAAAGGAAAATGCATTAACAAGGCTCAGCGATATTGAGACTCTTACTTTCGATCAAAATTTTGAGTTCTCCACCATACCAAGCTTATCACCGAGGTACACAAACATCTGTGAGGCTTTGGTGAGAATATGCGAATGCAGCATGATCAGCTGATGTACCTCAAGCTATAGAGCCTTCGCAAATTTCGCATCCGATATGTTGGTACCCAGTCTATGCTTGGTTACGTCATGAAACACGAGTTATTGACTTCACAACTTCGATTATACAATGAATGATGGTAGGCTCCATTGATTGTCAAACAATCACGCAAGGAGCTTACAAAACCCTGCTGCTTCGAGTTACGCAAACAAACTGCAATATGCGCCTGCGTAGCAGTGCCCTGGTGGCCCTTCTGCTACACCCGGGGGAAATCATATTTGAACAAACTAAAACAACAACGAGGAGGAACCGATCGGGAACCTGAGCGCCCAATCAGAATCGGTGAAACCATGTAACTCCAAATCTGCATATGAAGAATACCTCAACCCATATCCAACTGTGCCACTCAAGTATCTCAGGATATGTTTAGCTGCAACAAGATATATCTATCTCGGATCACACATAAATTGGCTAAGTGCACTCACTGCATAGCAAATGTCAGGTCTAGTGTTAACTAGATACATCAAGGATCCAATCAGCTGTCTGTACAATGTAGGATCCACCAAATCTGAACTAGCTACAACCTCCTTCAATTTAAGTAGATTGGTCTCCATAGGTGTAGACATGGATTTTGCAATCATCATGCCAAATCTCTTAAGTATATCAATGGTGTAACTCCTTGACTTAGAATATATCATACGGTTTTCGCGGACTTCTAATCCAAAGGAAGTAATGCCGTTAAGATTACTTCATCTCAAATTTCGAAGTCAACTCCTTACGCTCCAAGAGTCGGTGTTTTCTCGGTAAGGGATAGGATACGTCAACATATAAAACCAAAAGAATTAATGCATCTGCAGAAGTAGATTACCTTGGGGTAGAGAATCAGCATCATTCTTCAAAGCCCAAACTTGGCTGATGTAGATCAATCGCTAGTACCATGCAGAACTGCTTAAAGACCATACAAAGGCCTTCTTCAGATTTACCCAAACATGTGACTCGCTTCAGCGAGGAGCTTCAAAATCCATCCGGTTTTCTATATAAACCTCTTCCTCAATTACTCCAAAATTTCGAGAACGTCTTCCATCCATGCGGTGAATCTTCCATCCTCTAGATGCGGCAATGGCAATGATGGTTACGGCAATATAAGCGAAGCGAAGCAAAGGAGCAAATGTTTCTTCATAATCAACTCCCTCTTTACGAGAGAACCCTGAGCACAAATCTTTGCTTTGGCACTTCTCAATGCTTTCCATAGGCGTAAAGACTTTAATCTTGAACCAACCCATTTAAAAGAATACCCGCAGACTTTCAGTGCAGGAACAATATCTTTAAACATCATTCTTAAAGAGTTAGTTGATACTCCTTTGTCATAGCATCTTTCAAACTTTGATGACAAGATAGCTGCATCGCTTTCTGAATAGGCTCGAGTTCTATAAATGCAGGCTCATCAAAACAACATAAGCGGAGAACTTAGCAGCGGCCTTTGCTTTTCTGAATGTGCCTCTAGGGTACCAAAGCTTTTAGCCTCTTGCATAGTACGACTGGCCCATAGAGGTCTCTTTCTCCCACTAACAATGTCAGTAGGCCCATCAGTAGGTTCCAAAGGTTCAACAGGATCAATATCTTCTTTTGGTCCTGAAGTCTCCCTCTGAATCTCAGGAGTATGATCAACTTCCATATCCTGAGGAGACTCTTCATTATCAATCTCCATATGAATCCCCTTGGATCTTAAGATACAACATCTTTCGAATGCGGCATCCCTCTTGATCTCGATCAACTTGACTGGAATGTATATTTTGTAGGCTTTTGATGTCTCACTGTAGCCCACAAATATTCCCTTCTTGCTAGAAGTCTCCAACTTAGTTCTCTTTTCCTTTGGAACATGAACATAGATAGGACATCCAAAGATCCTCAAATGACTGACTTCAGGCTTCTTCCCTGTAAAGGCTTTCTCCGGAGTCATATTCTCCAAAATCTTATGAGGACTTCTGTTCTGAACATATACAGCCGTCCTGGAAGCTTCTGCCCATAAGAAGGTTTGCAAATCTTGATCATGAATCCTTAATGGCCTTATTTGCTTCCGATTATCTGTTCTTTCGCTACGCAACACCATTTTGTTGAGTTATGAGGAACCACAAGAACTCCCTCTTAATCCATCACTACAAAAATTCGAAAACTACGGTGTATTACCACCACCATTGTCGGATCACGAGGACCTTAATTCTTTTACGGAAAGATTTTCTACCAGGCTTTAAACTCTTTAAACCTATCAGCACTTCCTCGAGACTCTTTAGATTTCAAAAAATAAGTCTTCTAGAGTGGTCATCAATAAAAAACATAATACAAAGAATCCTTTCGAAGATGCAAAGCGGACATATAGGACCCCACATAAGTGATCGAATAAGATCTAAATACACTTAGATCTATTTTCTCTACTATGAAAGGGAAACTTTATATTCTTGCAATGCATTAGCCCTTGCGAACTACCTTCGTGCTCTTGAGTGAACTTAGGAAGGCCCGTCACCATCTTCTCCATGATAGGTAGGGCACGGAAGTGCAAGTGAGCCAATCTTCGATGCCAAAGATCACAAAGACTTGAAGAGTCATGAACCAAAGCTTGTAAAGAATGTGTGCAAACCTTGTAGAGGTTATCATGTCTAATTCAATTAGCGACATCCTTGAAGCTAGAGTTCTCCATCCACACTAGAACTTTGCGGCACGAGAAGGCAACTTGATATCTTATCTTCCCAAGCTGAAATAGAAATAAGATTAGCTTGATTCCGGGAACATAAAGAACATTACCCAACTGAAGTGAGATGCCGGAATCCAAATGAAGTATAGAGGTCCCAATTCCTTTCACGAAGTAGCTAGCATCATCTCCAATGATGACTTGTTAGAGAACTCCTTTTCCACCAAACATGATAGGTGCTCCTTAAAGCCGGTGATGTGTCGTGAAGCACCACTGTCGATTATCCACGTGTTGGTGTCGGAAGGTACACTACTTGATAATGCCAAATAGAACAAATATTCACTTGAATCATTTTGTGGAGAGGCATCATCAACATTCGCAACGGTGACTTGTTGCTTAGGTCTAGTTGGACAATACTTGGTGAAGTGCCCAAACTTGTCACACCTAAAACATTGAATCTTGGACATATCCCTCTTCTTCTTAAATGGAGGTGCATCATCATTTCCCTTGTCCCGATTCCTCTTGAAGAATCCTTTCCTTCCATCTTTTCCTTTCTTCTTTGAAGTATTGGACGCAAGAACATGAATATCTTCATTCTTTGAGCTTTGACCAACGCCTCTTGCCACCAACCTTGATTCCTCTTGAATGCAATCAGATCTTAGACGATCAAACTTAGGCAATTTTGACCTTGCACTGATTCCCTGAATGCAAGATTCCCAAGACAAAGGTAGACCATTGAGAGCAAGCATAGTTAGGTCTTTGTCATCAAACATATGCCCTATTGTCGAGAGCTGATCTCTCAAATCTGCAATCCTCATAAAGTATGCAATCATTGATTCACCTTTCGCCATCTTCACATGATGAAGTTGTTGCTTCAGTGCAAGTGCCCGACTGGTATTGTTGATTTCGTATATCTCTTCCAATGTTTTGAACATATCTCTCGCTGTCTTCAACTTAGAGACGATAGGCACAATATGATCCTTGACGGAATCAACCAATATCTTCATTGCTTTAACATCTTTCTTCACCCATTGTAACTTCGCTTCTTCCTCCTCAGGTTCAGGAACGCTGGACTCTACGAACTCTCCCAAGTCATTTTCACGCAAGGTAAGCATGATCCTAAACCTCCATGATGTGAAGTTAGATGCACCCTCGAGTCTATCCTCGATCTTCAACCCGTTCACCATCTTGACTAATGTAGATAGATGAACAACTTGGGTATTGCTGATTAGGAATAATCTGATCACGATTCTCTCAAACCATGTAAATTTTAAAGATCAGATTATATGCACAAAAATAAATTGAAATCAGACACAATAACACAGCAGATACCCTGGGAAAACCCTCCTCTTGAGGGAGAAAAACCCAGCAACAAAGATCACTCTTATATATATATATGGCAACAACAAATCTCTTTACAATGAGGCCAATTACAAGGCCATCCTTCAGCACCTAACACAGATGCAATGACTGATAATAATCTGCACTTCTAATACTGCCCTTGAATAGATTTGCAACCTGCACTTAAGGAAATTCGCACTTGACTGAAATAAATCGAACTTGCTTGATAATGAAGAGATGAAGGCGACCTTGTATATATACAAGTGTGAGAGAGGTCGCACCTCTTCATATTACAAGGTCGGCCAGAATACAAATAATATAATTGCAAATAATAAATCATAAGGAAGGTCGGCCCAAAAGAAATTACATTGTTGCCAAGAGAAGCGCATATTCTCATTAAATGATACATATAAATAAATAGCCGATAGGCTACATTTATTTATGTCTTCACTCGTGGTTGGAAGGATGAACCCGAAGCTGCTCAATAACATTAACATCAACAACTATTGATTCATCAGGAGTTGATGGAATTGGAATTGTGCCTCCCAAAGAAGTTAGCAAAGACTCCTCGTCTTGGCTTGAGAACATCTTGGGTAGGTAGCCTTCTTATCAGTTGAACTTTTCAAAACTTGATAACGTCTACCAAGACACACCAGCAAAGAAACTTAAGAAGCAAGTTCACATGAAGAAGAGTTTTGATGGCAAAATTATCCTTGAGACTGTTACACCTTCAGAGGATAAGAACATTGATGAGGTTGAGATCGATGACTTCAAGGTTGTCAAGGCCAATGTCGGTATAAGCACCCAACATATTAATGTGAATCTCTTCGAGGTTGCAGCAGATAATCTAAAGGAACGAGTGCTCAAGGATGGAGAAGATAAGGCAGCCCTCAAGGCTGAGATTTGGCAACTGTGGCAATTTCCAATCTCCTTCATGGCACTTCATAGGCCACTTTATTGCTTCGACAGATTCTAGAGTCACCAACAGATCAACATCAGCTGAGTCAGTTGGTCATATACGGGAAGCAAATGTGAGATTGGATAGAAGAATTCATCATCAAGGGCAGATTTTTACTTGTAGAAATATACCATTTGAGGTATAACACCCATGATCTCTTCAAGGGATTCAGGGGTTTGAGCAGTTTATGGGGTTTCAACTTAATTAGAAATGAAATAATCAATGAGAATATGAGATCTTCCATCTTGCATGTGATCTTGTGCTACTCCAATCAAACTGCTAGTCCCCAACGGTGGTTGAGTGCCACCCAACCATGTGGTACTCATAGGTACACCCCATCATGCTAAGAGATAGTTGCAAGGGGCAACAAACACACTCACACAAAACAAGGAAGTATAGCTTACACACATGCCAAACACTTTGCATACAAAATGTGCATGAACACATATAAAATCAAGGTTTCAACCAAACACCACACACATGGGTAGAGGTAGGTCTCTCATTGGATACAAAACATGATGACAAAAGGACATGGATCCTAGGAGAAGGCACAAAGTGTCATCACAATAGCGCGAAGGGATGGCTTTGTGGGCTCGAGCACAAATTTGCATCACATGGTGAGGGAAGGTACCCAAGTGACATCCACCAACTCTACCCAAGTTTGGCATGTCCTTGACATATGTTGAACCTATGCAAGTGCTCTAAGTATGTCGATGCCTCAAATCTTGGTTCATTTTATTTACCCCATGAATTTCATTAATTATCATTTAACTAATAACTCTTGGCCATTGTAGTTGTCGAAGTCACTTCAAGACTCGAGATGATGTTGAGTGCCACTCCTTCACAACTCTCTATGCCTCAAATCCTATGTTTCTCATGCCCAATCACTATTTGGGCATGGCATAGAAATCAATGCAACAATGGTGGGATAACAATTTGGACATATTTAATGTCCCTTATAGGATTATTATAAATGTTGTCTTTTACTTTATAGATTAGGATGTCAAGTTTTGCTAAAAGAGCAACTATAATTATTGTTTACACTAGTATGCTATATATATGTGAAGCAAAGTGGATATTATGATCACAATAATGCCAATATTCTGATGTAAACTCTGAAAATGAATCTAAACTGATAATTGACTTAAGAATGCAAGTTGATAGTAAGAAAACAATTGCTGTCTCTATTAGATCTCTCTAAACTCATGTGATAGAATATGTTTAAAGACTATGGCATCATGATGACTGCTATTTCTGATTGATTCCTTAAAGAACATGCAATTGACAAGTTAGGAAATTGATGCCTTTCACTATCTCAGATTGTGACAATGTGCTCATGCGAATCCCAATTTTTTTGCGCTGTATCAAACGTATGCACTTATCTCATGCCTGCAGGGTATAGGCAGGTCGAGGCTCTTTGAGAGCACTTAGCTCTGCTTGTTAAAAATATAAATACATCTGCAACTGATCGATCCTTTCTGCTCTTCACTCCTTATCATCTTTATATCTTAACGCCTGAATTGGAAGGTCATGTCTCTTGAAGAGAAATGTCCAATTAGAGGGACATGTCTTTTTGTCTATGTTAATCACTATACTAATTAAGGCTCTTCTAATTGCTGCTAGGAATAATTAAATTTATTTAACATTATTCCTCATTAGAAATCGCTGATCTTCCTTGAATATGTTTGCTGCATTTATATGCTGTATGATCATCTCCCTTAACCAATTTATCCTTACTAGTTAATTAATACATTTTAATCGACTCCCTTTAATACTTCATGCATGATCAAATGGATTATCTAGTGATATTGTTCTTTACATCAAACACATTTGCTGGGTGCGATTCATCTAATCCTGCTGGTCGTGATTTGTTCTGGCCATTGAATGGGTTTATGACAGTCTCCCCTCCTTGTAAATGCTTGCCCACAAGCATTCTTAGATTAGTGTGTTGGAGAATTTGCTCATTCTCCCGTGTAGCATCTTCTATTGGTAAACTCTTCCATTTGATGAGGTATTCTTGATGGATCTGTTCCTTAATTTCCTTTCCCTAAATATGCTCTCCATTCTTTTGGCTTAGACCACATGGGGCGCTCCATCGGATAATCCCATAAATACCACTTTCTTA